>JACGCM010002347.1:0-1200000 GCA_014058105.1 Kingdonia uniflora
GACCTTCCCCACCAGTTACTTGCTTCTTCCCTTCGTCAGTACCCGCCATCGACCTGGTCGACTGAGCTTTTGAACCTTCTTCGCCTGTTATCAACCCTCTTCTTCTACTAAGGCCAAGTCCTTCAAGCACAAATATAAGCTCAGCCTCCTCCTCCGCAACTTTGTCCAACAATGACTCTTTCCTCTCCACTTGGGACTTCACACCTGCCATGCACAATATTTTTATTATCAACTACAGGTATCAGTTCAAATATAGCAGTAATTTTATATGCATGGCTATACTTACTTTGTTTTACTGTTCGAAACCGAAGGTCCAAAGGTTCTTCGCCATCTCTCTGAAGAAAAATTACCTTCACCGATATGACGTTTGTCATTCCAGGTTTGACTGCTGGAAGTCAGATCGAAGAAGCAACACTGAGTTGCACTCACATAGAAATATGACCTACCACTGGCCTTATAATTCTTCGCCCCATAAACTGTAAAACGTCCTCAGGGGTTATCCCCCTCACTTTCCCCTCCTTTTCCCATTTTACATTCAAGTGATCGCACACGGTTATTGCCTCCCACATATTCCCATTCAATTGAATAGGGCATGCCCCGATTGAATTCATAATCCCTTTCACCAATTGGTAAGGGGAAGACTCAACCCGTACTCTAATGAGATAGGTAACAGAAAAAACCCTCTGGGAGGTCACTTCGAACATCCCCATGGAAGTATTATAACAGATCGATTCATATATACCCCTATCTCATTTTTCCACTTCCAAGTCAGCCAACAGATAAAATACTCTTCCCCCACCGCTACCGTACAACCCCTAAACTGCTTTCCAGTATATTCTACACAGTTACCCCATTTCCTTTTAAAGTCGCCTTAGCCTTACAAATTTCCTGAGGCATCAGAACCAGGAGGATAGGATATCATTGGCCAGGAAAACCCAAAAATTATTCCAATCCTACTTCCACCTCTCTATCAGACTCAATCGTCCGACCAGAGGTCGACACCTCATTAACAGACGAACTGTCCATCCCAGTAACTATTTATACAGGAAAGTTTTTGACCCTACACAAATGCCTCTCACGCTTGACCTACATACAAGTTAAGGTATCTATCAATATTTTGTATATATCGATAATTAACGTACAACATATATCTTTAGTATATTCTGTGTATATGTCAAAATTATATAGATTGCCTTAAATAGTTGCTTTTTACGATTTGCTTAAAAAAATGATTACGATTTGTACAAACACATATATATGCATAAGTCTCTACTAACCTTCAGTATCCGAATAATAATCCGCAGTAGCGCAAGTCTTTCCCTCACGACGCTGCTGTATAGCCACCTACGCGATCCAGTATCTTTCGCCCTCTTCAACCGTTGATCACCTTAGGATAACTCCTTATCAATCCCCTGCAGATTTTTTGCTTCTCTCTCCGTGTACTTTCCAAATTTTCAAAAGTTGAAAAATGTTTTGATTGGTGATGAAGAAATGCTATTTATCCTTTCTTTCTTTAGCGGCTGGCAGTTATTGTGCCTCGCATGACCGTCCTCAGTTTTGGAACCGAGGCGTCCTTTCCACTATCCATGTCAGACGTCTTTTACCTTTTTAATAAAACTGTCTTTCCATCATTACCCCTCCCCTCATTTTTAGCCTATTTTCTCTCCTGTTTTCATATCTTTTCCTGACCTTCCCACACTCATGATGACTCCCTCTATACGATATCAAATTTCTACAGCTTTACATACAAAACAAAAACTAGAAGCTTTGGCATTTCCTCATGTTTGTTCTCTGTCCTTATTTATCATACTTATAGTGATTGACATCATTTTCAAAGCTGAGAAAATTTTCAAAATTATTCAAAATTATTTGCCGAAACAGTCTTAAAGCGGTATTTGCAACTATAGAGGATCAATTGATTTACATTTATTCTGTTACATCCAACAAACTTATATCATTTATGATAATAATTATACAACATCTAGAACAACCTTAATAAACTGGACGACATCATCCAATCACATTATTCGTCGGTCCTCAGATCTTCAAATTAATCTCAATCAACAATTAAACCAACCATATCTTCTTGATCTACCAGATCCCTCACCAATTCACGAAAGCATACCTCATAGAAATAACGAGCATACTCAGTTCCCTACTCCTTACATGTATCCTTCAAGCTGACACTCCCTCACTGGTAACTCAGCATCATAACCAAACACACCAAAAATCTTCTCCCGCACTTTAGCAGTCTTTACAACCAATCGTCCTTCCACGGCATGACGAATCCTCTGAGATCGAATCTGTACCATCTTACTCTATTCTCTATTTTTCACAGATCATCCTAATCTCTTTTCCATTTTCACAGATCATCCTACCCATATTTATACGCTTTTCACACACTTTCCCCTCAAAAACGTGATTTTAGCATCTATCTCGTAACAGAAAACCCCAGAATCTTAGAATAAACTATTTGAACTTATCCTTCGCTTCATTACCTACATTACATTATTTACCATACTCGAGCTTATTTTTATACTTCTATCGACCTGTAGTAGCTCAAATTTCCATGATTACATATTTTTACCATTTTCTCCCTCCCTGTTTAAACACACAACAAAATCATACTTACATCACAACGTCATTGTCAGCACGTATTTATCTCAGTTCAAACATCGCAATAACAGGTTTTTCATTACCTATAAACTCCTATTCATTTCATACACCCTGCATAATTTAGTTCGATTCTAAGAGACATTTTCTATCTACATAACACAGATTATTGAATGTCAATTTTATTCATATCAAAAACATTACATAAGATTTTACAGATAATAAGTTTTTTCAGTACATCGATCTCAACATACAACACAAACATTATCTTTCTAGCACCAAACTCTAGAGTACTTACATATAACAAGTTCTCCCTATTTTTAAAAAAGTCGCAGGTCATCTGGATACCGACGCATCAACTTCTCTTGTTCTTCTTGCTTCAGTGATCTTTTACCCTGATGCAAAGAAGAAATGGAACCACAAGAAGCTTCCCTCACATGAGTTTGGTTGAAGTCTGGTGAACTTCAAAGAGAACTATGCAAGCAGTAAACTCAGTGCTAGAACCAAATTCTCAAACTAAGGGTCTTCCGAGTGCCAAAACATGATGGAGATGCAGAAGTAGACTCCCACTGGTTGTCTCCCTCCTCCACTGCCATCACCCCCCACCTTTGAAACTACCACCTCTGAAGAGTTGGTAAAGATGAAGAGAGCCCGGCCTTAAAATCTATGGTGATACAAGAAATCAACATAACTACCCCGCAGTTATGCCTATCCCTGTATATAAAGCCTTAACCCTATCTTCCGCAAGGTACGAAGACAGGCCAGCAGTCCTCGCCTATCAAGACGACAACATAAACCTCCATTTGCAGAGTAAAATTCTTCCTCAGCTTCAATCGCTTCATCTTCCGACAAGCCTTGATATGTCGGAGAATAGGAGTGGGTATCGACAACTCCAAGGGTTGGCCACCAAAGTATTTTAACTTTAACCTCTGTATTTTAGATGCAATCCTCTCTTCAAGGACCATACAACGAGTTTTCACCATTGCTAAAGTATTTTAGGGAATTTTACAAAAAAATGGGCGTACCCTACTCTCAGAATCAAATACAGGTATCATTTAGATAACCCTATATTTAATGTGCAGGTACATTTTACCAAGCGCCATCATTTATTACAGACACAACTTTTCAAGTCATAACCGTCGCATATATCAGTATAAGAATCCTCATTAAATACACGTCATTTCCTAATAAACTGCGTAACTCAACACATTTAAAACCATCATTATTATTCCTTTTAGTATCAAAGATTTCAACCCAGATTTCAAGTTGACCGTTTCTCACCAGAGCCACTCGTGACTTTGATTGCGAGGGGGCGATGTAAGGACATATCCCTCGATCTCATCCAAAGTTGAGCTCACCTAGTTTGAATTACCTCCATCTCAAACTCACGCATTTTTAACACATTTCCCTAGTCATATTCCAACCTGCCCCACGAACTGATCAAGAACGTTAACTAAACTAAAATTGAAAAAACCTTATTCATGCAAAGAGATATTGTCTCCATAACTCGTCAGTTATTCAGTTAACTGCCACTAACCACATTATTTAGAAAACGTGCTCCAATACGATGAAGAGTGCGAGAAAGGCCTATATAAAAGAAAAGTTCTAGAAGAGTCAGGGACCAGAAAAAATATAAGAGTCATCAAGAAACTATCAATTCTAGATTCTCAGCAAACATTACACAAACTTCTTAGTTGTAGGATTCAAAACATTTCTATATTTAGAGATCACTTGTAACAAAGATATTCGCCTCAGCAATAAAGATACTTTAACAAAAATCCTCCACACGAGGTCGGCTATTTTTTACCTATTCAAAGGTTTTCTACGCTAAAATCACCTGTTTAATTTCTTACTTTCTATCAGAATATTGTTACAGGTTTATTGGTGTGATAGCGAATTCCAAGCATTTCGAGCTTACAAAATTTGGTCATTATATTATCGACAAGAAGATTATCATCCAAAATATCTATTGTCAACAATTATTGCTGAGTACAGTTTGGATCGATAATTCTTGTCATGTACAGTTCAAATTATGCAAGTTTCGCATACTCGAAATTATCGGGTTCGACAATTATTGCGGGGTACAGCTCAGATTATGCAAGTTTCACATACTCAAAAATATGTCGTCCCTGTACATTGGAGAATGAGGGAAAGGATAGCAAGCCCAAATTGGGTTCTACATAGAAATGCACAATGGATCAAAGACATTTAAGATAAGCACTTCAAAGCCAAGGATTTCTTCTTGATATATATATATATTATATATAGAGAGAGAGAGAGTTCAAAAGATTCACAAACGATAACAATGATTCTTTGAGAGTGAAACTCCAAAGGACATCGATGATCCACAAACCCTAATTTCAGAATGACGATGTTCCTCAAAACCATAAAATCATCTTAATCTTCATAAAATCTCTCAAACAACTTCAATCAAAAGCCTAAAATTGTTTCAATTTCTATTAAGGGAAGATTAAATAGGAGTGTGATATTGAAATACAAATCTGAGAAGGGTTTGGAAAAGAGAGAGAGAGAGAAAAAGAGATAGAGAGATAGAAAGAGAGCGAGTTTCTTTTTAAATTAAAGTTGTGTGTAAAGAGAGAGATATATAGACATTAAGAGAGAGAGTGTGATACCTAATATCACCTATTTACCAATTTCCACATCCTCTATTATAGAGCCACTCATCTAATAGAGATGAGTGGTTCTAATGAGTGAGACTTTAGTATTTGGTTTGTGATTGTCTCTAAATCCTCTCCCTTAAATATATAAGTAAAACCTAAATAAAAGATATTTTTGTTAAAAGAATAACTTATTAGTTAAATGGGGTAGGGATGGGATTTATTTATGTAATATGGGGAGGGAATGGGGATCCCGTTTAACTTAAATGGGTTTTGGGGTAGAGATGGGAGTGAGAAACTTTGGCTAGATGGGGATGGGGAGAGGGATGGGATTGGCCCCAAATCAGCCCTATTGCCATCCGTAGTTTTTGTAGTAAGATATGTTCTTTGAATGAAAGTATCAGACCACAACAAAAAAACCAACAATATCAAGTACACCTATTTCTTAGGTTCCCAATTCCTTATATCCTTCCAAAGCTGTAAATCATTCTAATCCGCAAATGGGGGATTTACTTCATACCTTAATCCATGAAACGCAACCTCACCTTTTTCCTTGAATCCCTAATAAACCCAATACCTTGACATTACCCCATCCAAATCAAACCCATTGCATTCTTCACCAATACCCCAATGTGTAACAAGAAACACTCAGAACTGTGACAAAATGATTGAGAGACACTATCAAACCCATTATCATTTCCAAGAGTGACTCTGAAAATGATGTTTTGGTGGGAATGCCTGGTTCTTTATTGTTCGTAATGTTGTAGTGCTTGGGATCTGGGAAGGCAGAGTAGTGGGGTCGAGAATTTCTAAGGTAAAGAGGTAAAGAAAGAGAAGGTCAAATTTTGATTGCATAATCCTACTTCCCAACCTACATATGTAAAATGTCCTTCTCCTCCTTTCTAATAAGAAAAAAGTAGCCTTTAACTACTCTAGAATCTATCTGCTTCAAAAACACAAGAAAGTCTTCAGACGCCGTGCAAGAGAAAGAATTATCCCATCTACAAAAACCTGGCCATTTACCACTTAAAAATCTTACATCAGCAAAAATTCTCATAGAATGTTCTAACCAATAAAACTATAACTCTGAAACTGTTCCCTCGTCTATGATATAACAAAGAGGGCTGTATTTATATTGTCTATAAAAAAATGATATTACTACCCCAAGTATGAAAGCTGTAATAGCCTAATTCCGGGATTTAAACTTAGCCTTTATACTAGATATAATCAAAACGATAATTATAGCTAACACAGATGTTTAGCGTGGAAAACCTTTGAATGGGTTAAACGCCACAACCTCTCTTGAGCATTTCTAGAAAGAGAGGGATGCTATATCGATTACAAGCTATTACAAGGGTATTTTATAGAAGATGGAGTATTTCTAGAAGGAAAGTTTTCTCTTCGTATTAGAGTGAGAAAGCTTCCGTCTAGTCTCCGAGGGGTTATTCTTCTGTCCTCTATCTCAAATCCATCTAGTCTTATTATAGGCCTTATAATATGACCGTTTGACGACCATTAAGATTCTTAACGATGGACATTACAAATATATGCTTGATGGTTATTTGACCAGATTATGTAATGTTATGATCTTTGTAGCTATAAACGGCTATATGGATGACTGTACATTTGTTGCGTTCGAACTATTGGTGTCGAGGTCATAAGTAATGACTTGGACTTGCTGGATTCGAACTGTTGGTGTAAGAGGTGTAAGTAATGACTTGGACTTGCTGGATTTGAACTGTTCATGTAGAGGTCGCAAGTGATGACTTGGACTTGCTGGATTCGAACTGTTGGTGTAGAGGTCGTAAGTGATGACTTAGACTTGCTGGATTCTACTTATATTTTTAGTAGTACTTTCTATCTATTGATGAGTCGAGGATAAAGTATGAGTCCAAGATACAAAATAAGTTATTACAAGACGACTCTCAACCAAGAGTACAAAGATTATCAAGGGCGAGTGGTGTTGGTTGAGAAAATTTATGCTTCATTTGGCTCTGGATATGCTGTCTTCATTCTGCTTGTGCCACGTGCTCTACTGCTGAGGTCAAAAAAGGTCATGTGTAGTTTGAAGATAAAACATGAGTCAGAGATATGAAATAAGCCACTACAACCGCCCCCTCTTAGTTAATAGTAGGAGAAGACTTTGTGGGCGAGTGACATGGTTGAGAAGTACCATAAATGCTACAGTTAACATCTGAATATCATTTCCAATATATATTATGACTACCTATTTTTGATTTTGGATTTCTGAGAACCAATGGCTCTAGTCAATGTTGTTGCATGGGGAATCTGTCTGACGTTTGGAATTTAGAGAATCACCTGAAATGCTGACTGTAGTATAAAAATAGTTCTATTTATGCATGATGAACCAAGTCTTCTTCTTAATTCATTTATTTCTATTTTGAACTGTCGTACTGTATTTAGAAACTTCTGAGTGTTTGAGAACCTGGTGACGACGAGGATTCATGCTCGGGAGTCTAGGTTCGTAGGAAGATGGAAGAGTTGCTTATCAGGTATTTTGGATATCAACCGTTACATCTTCCAATGCCAATTCCTGTTCTCCTACCTACCATCATATGTCATATGAAGAAGTGATGGAGGCAGGTATTGATTATTTCAGATGCTACACTTCCACTATCTACTGATATCTGAAGCAGAGTACCAAAATAGGTTTCGGTTGCTAGCGGAGGAGGCTGTGACAACTGAAGATGAAGCGCAGACATTCGTCCGAGGGAGTCTTAACGGTACCCTGCTAATGAGTGGGTCTTGTTAAAAAAATGAGGCATTATGTTTGTCTCCAGCATGTGAGGAGGTGGGGGTTATGGTGAAAAGGGTAGGGAGGATGCAGATGATCATTTTCATCTATAGACCATAGATTTTGTCCATGAAGAAGATCTTTCATATGTGATTTCAAGTTCTAGCTGCTTCTTGGACCTTGCAGCATGGGATCAAAGTTGGGGGGCTGCTTCAATCTTTCATTATCTTCTTTGTTGACTGATGGGGGACGTTACGAGCTAATAATTAATGTGAATTGGTAAAATGCATGTACTAATTGTGTCTCTGGAAAGAATCTGTTAGCTTTGTGTTTGATATTTTGTTACTGTAAAGATTATGCAAGAGAAAATTTCGAACTGAATAAAATATCTTCGTTCTGTTATCATGATTCCTTGTATCGAGCTTATTTGTGTAGTTTCCTGTTGTAAAGTAGGAGTTTGTAAAATAGGTGCTGATTTATCATTGGTGTGATCAAACTGTAAGGATTGTAATGTGTACGATGGTAAATGGTCGTGATACTTGGTTGAAAAGGATATATGGTTTTTCTGTGGACTGTGTTTGCGAACTAGAAGCAAGAGTGTCTCGAATTGTGGATAAAATTGATGGGGGTCTATAGGGTTAGCGCTGGACTTGTATGACTTGAATGTTGCCTTATGCATCTTTTGTATAAGATCTGAGGGGATATTTCACAATATGGAAACAATGAACTGTCATAATATTCTGTATCTTGGGCGGACCTTCTACGGTTCTTCAAACTTTACAAATATATCTTCAACAAAATTTGTGGGGTGGTATGGATTTTCCAAGGATCTTCCTGGAGGCTATAAAGTAGTAATTCTTTAGCTGGTATGACTTGTATCTTCTACAACGATAATTTTGTTGTGGAAGTAGTATAGTTTACCATGGTAAGGACTCGTTCTCAGCGTACTCATTAGGCAGCGGATGGTCGGTTCTATATCAGAGGTGGATGGGGGAGGGATGGGAAAAAAGGCTCCTCTACCCAAAGCCTCGATAAGCTTATCAAGCTTATCCTCTATCCTTAATACATCTTGAGCTAGGGTAGATTTCTTTGTTGTGGTTTTTCCACGAGGCATCTTTGCTCTTGAAACTAACTACACTTAGATCTAACGCAACTCTGGTACCACTTTGATGTAAAATTACGTGGAAGCCACTAATCAAGAAAATACCAGTTTTAACAAAATGAATTAGGTTTGTGAGGAACCCTAATTTTATTAATTAGAATCTTATTCTGAACAAGACTACTTTAACTGAATTAACTGTATTAACTAACTAAGAAACAAATAACTTATAACTCCCATTTTATAGAACACAAGGGGGGTTAGAATTAGGAACCCTAATTCTAATTGAAATAGAATTCTACTTAAACTAGGAAACTGCTAATAACCTAGGTTGGGTCTCTCTAACAGGGCTTTAAGCTAAAGACTTAAATTATAAAATATTAAAAACATTAAATAAACATAGGTAGTACGGTGGGTAAATGATCCTATGAGGGATGCGCCACATCATAAACCTTTGTAGTAAATAAGAAGAGTTGTCTCCTTGGAATTCCTTCAGCCTTCTCCATATTGTGCAAGTGTATTACTAAGAAATATATATGTTCCTAACCATAATGCCCATAACAAAATCTCACACAAATACAAACAACGTAATTATTCCCAACTGTAACCCCCTTACCATTCCCAACGTAATTATTCCTCCACACACACTTGAACCTCCTACAATCTCAACTTATGAAGTGTCCTTGGGTCTCCCTCTGAAAAAAAAATACCAACATTATAAATTCAATAAAATTGTGAAGCCCAAATAAGAAAAAAGGAATTTAAATACCAACATATGTATCAGGAGATAGATAACAACCTTAATAAGCTTTCCCACCTATTCTTTTGGTGAAATTGGAAGTGAGGGAGAATGACTTTTTTGCAGATTCGATAAATCGTTGAATTAAATTGTTGATAGTGGCTTGTATATCATAATCGTGGGGGATATCATATTTAGTTGTGCTTGTAGCTTTTTTAACGTAAATTCATCCTTAAATGCATCTAAGTATCCAGCAAAGCCTATAATTATATATACTACTAAGAATACAATCGATCAACCAACTTCTAATACATACGTAGATCACCCTTTTCTCATGGGTCGAGGCTTTTTGTAAAGACTTCAGATTAGTTTTCGAACTCAAATTTAAAACCCCCGTCAGATCTTGACTATAATTTCTATCATTGATTCTAGATTAAAAGCGCTAAATCATTTGGTTTTTTTAGTCAAATTTTTGCTATCGATTTTCCAACAATTGGGCAAAATTCCCAATTCTTTTAAACCAAGTCGCTCTCTCCGAACTCTTCTCTCACTAAACCCTAGCTTAACTTCTCCAACTCTCAAACTCTTTCGATACTTCTAATTAAACCCTCTCCTTCTCTCCCACCTTCACTTGATCAAGAACCACCTCGTAATCTCCACTTCATCTTCTAAGGTCATATCCCCCCCCATCTCTCTATCTCTCTATATTTGATTGTGTGATTGAGTTGTGATTTAAATTACAGAGGGAGTATGTTATGCGAAGGTTAGCTAGACATCTCTCTTTCTCGACTCAAAGATCTGGTGATTTTAAACCCTTTTGGTTCAAATTTATAATTTTTTGATTATTAAACTTACAGTCTACTAAAGGGAATCCTTAAAGTAGTTGCAAGGGTGGGTTGCTTAAGGTACAATTGGTGTGCCTTGCTTGCCTCGTTTGAAGCTTAAAATGAAGAGAAATATGGCATCGAGGCAGGTATTTAAAGTATCACCTGAGATATTCTACAACGATGCCGAAGCTCACAAATACACTTTATGTTATCCTATAGTTGAATTCATGTAAGTTTGTTTTATCTCTTCTTTGATTAGCTTAAATAGTTTTTTTTTCTGGATTATATGTTTCTTACAAGTGTAGTAGCATATTCCCTAGATTTGATAAGATAGAGCTACCAGAGCCACGTCGAAGGTATGTGATCATTCAAGAAAATACCAAGTCTGCACTGCAGACCTCGACCTTCCAAAGTAGCCGTTACACTTGGTCAAATTTAGTCGTTGCACGTGCTCTGTGAAGTTCACCCACCTCCCAAAAAGTTAGGAGAAATATTATTTGTAACTGCTTGTATCCATCTATAAATACAGGCATAACATATGCCAACGAGGAGGCATTCTTTACTTTTCGTTATACCCATCAACCAATCTCTCTGCAAGTGTAATAGATTAGCACATAATGGATTTACATCATAAAATCCTCCTCGAAGTCGTGGTTTTTCACAGGTCTCACTGAGTTTCCACGTAAAATTTGTTCTGTTATAGCTTCTATTTGTAATCAAATCATAATCTTTTTACTTAAGTATTGGCGAGGTTTACCAACCAAAAAACTAGCCATTACAATTGGCGCCGTCTGTGGGAAACCACTTTTTTCTCCACCAATCTCATCATAAATAGTCAATACCATGACCACTATGAACCTTAGAAGTGTCTCTAGTACCCAGAGGAACAACGAGGACATTCAAGCAGCCATCTTTCCAGAAACCATCAACTTACACAATGCTATTTGGAGCTCCAAAAAGATGGAATTTGACAGAATCCAACGGCTCGAAGATCAGAGAATTCATGCTCAAGCCCTTCAAGTCGATAGAGATAAGAAGAGGAAAGCCTTAGAGCAATAGAACTGAACCTATCAAAATGAAATTGAAAGTCTGTGAAGGCAACATGATTGATTCACTACTCGACAATGATCGCCTCTCCCAACCCGAAGTGATCACCGATTAAGAGCTTCCCAAAGGGAGAATGCGCCAAAGGAAGAGCGAAACTGAACTTTAAGATCTCGATCAAGGAACCCAGATAGAGTATCATGATATTTTGGGCTCACATTATCACCATCGACAACTCCAGGAAGTCGACAAATCCACCACCTCCTCCGAGATGACTAGTAAGAGAAAGGTTGGGCCCAAAGGACAAGGGGATTTTGATCCTCAAGCTGCCATAGCGCCAAACATGTTCCCTCAATTCGTTACCTTAGATAACCTGAATAATCAGATTCAAGACATTATTCTAACAATCCTAGTCGACGATCCACTCTAGACAGGGTAGAGACAAATCCTATCTCCCCTCACAATGAAGTTATGCCTATTCCAAACAACTTTTGTATGCCAAAATTTCATCAATACGCAGGCCTCATCGGCCTTCTAACCCATGTCAGACACTTCAATGTAACAGTAGGCCTTTACTCTAAACTTAATCACATGTTATGCCATTTGTTTAACATGAGCCTTAAAGAAGAACCTCCCAGATGGTTTCATACCGTTTCTGAAGAATTGATAACGAACTTGCTCAGCTGCAACAATTGTTCGAATCAAACTATGCGCATGCAAAAAAACATGAGATAATAGTTGATTCTTTGTTCCTTTTTGAACATGGCGTGAAGGAAACCCTCGCAAATTTTAAATAACGTTTACTACAAGAAATAAGGAAGATTGGTAACTCAGATCCAAATATTGTAGTACCGGCATTTACTTCTGCACTCCACATCTATTCTAAAGTTTGTGAAGAGCTAATACTTCATCAGCCTAAAATGGTAACAAAAATGATTAATAACTATATCGAGCTTGAACGGTCAAAAAAGGATAAGGTGAAAAGCTCTGCTGTCATTCATTATAATGATGTTTTTTCACCACTACACCCAAAACCGACGAATAATGTTATCACTAAACAGTGTGGGCTATCTACTGATAACATCAAAGGAAATATTAGAAAAAAGATAGGCCGGTCCCAGTTCTACCTCCAATGACAATAACCATATCTGCTATCTTACCCATCCTAAAGAGGGACGAGTTCTTTCGAGAAGCACAGAAAATTCATGACGTCCTGAATAAACCTTTATGTTAGTATTATAATGCTCATAGCCATAAAACTGATAACTGTTATTCTCTCATTCTTATTTTTATCCGTATTATCGTGGCGGGAAGGCTCTACGAATGTGTCATCGATGTCTAGAAGTTTCTCGAAGAAGAAGAAAAAAAGAAAAGGAGACGAACGAGGACAAGGTCAGGCTCGCCATCTGTACATGATCAAGATCGAAAAAGGTAAGAAGCACAAAAAGGGTGATAGAATCGGATCATGTTGTAAGATGACTTCTTCTGAGATATCTACCAAACATATATCCAGCTTCAGCAAAGCAAAATGTTCATATCATATTTCTTTCGAGGACTGCGATACCAGTCATGTGAAGTACCCTCGTAATGACCCACTGGTGATAATGCTCAAAGCAGAACATGCCTACTTACATATGCTCCTCGTAGACACAGGAAGCGTAGTAGACGTATTATTCAAAAGAGCAATCGACATCCTAGGCCTCAAAATTTTGTCAAAGCTTTGACCACAACTATTACCGGCTCCAATGTTTCCAAAGAATCTGTCTAAGGAGAAATTACATTGCCTGTTCAGGCAGGGCTAGAAATAACTTTTATGAAATTCATCGTCATCAATGCTGAGTCTAAATATCTGGGAACCTTGGGAAGAAGCTGGCTACACTCAATCAAGGCAGTACCTTCGATATATTATTTCGCTTTACATTTCTCGTCTGACCATGAAGTTTAAGAAATAAAATGGAGTCAAGCCGTTGCGAGGATGTGCGAGAATACCACCACAAACCTCAAGCGTCACAACTCCTAAAGGCCTAGCAATTACAGATAGAACCTCTTTCAACATTTAAGCAGCATGCTACTGAAATAGTTGAATTTATAGAACCCGATAGACCTGGGAAAAACACTTTCATTGGCTCCAGGCTCTCACCAGAAGAAGGAAAACCCTCGTACAACTGTTGAAGCGCAATGTCGATGTCTTTGCACGGTCTTTTAAAAAAATTGTTGGGAATTTAGTGTGCCATAAGTTAAACCGAATACCTGACAGCAAACCTGTGCTACTGAAATGACGTAACTTGGCACCCAGACTATGAGAAGCAGTTAATGAAGAAATTGATAAGCTGCTTTGAGTTGGATTCATCCGAAAAGCTAAATATCCAAATAGGTTTTGAACATCGTAGATACCAAAGAAGAATGGGAAAATTTAGGTTTATGTAGACTTCACTGAACCCAATAAGTTCACACCTAAGTATAATTTTCCTCTCCCTTCGATTCCTCACCTCCTCAATTACATAGCAGGACATTAACTTATGTCGATGATGTATGTGACGTCCGGATATAATCAGGTTCTACTTTTTGAAGAAGATCAAGAAAAACTACATTTGTAACAGAAAAGGGGACTTTATTGTTACACAGTTATGTCATTTGAATTGAAGAATGCATGAGCAACATATCAACGACTCGTGACCAAAATGTTTAAAGATTACTTGGGCAAAATCAAGGAGGTTGACATCAATGATATGAGATGCAAAAGTCTAAAACGAGAAGATCATTGCAACAATCTACAAACAATCTTTGACATCCTTCCTACATATTGCATGAAATTAAACCCATAAAAATGCCAATTTGGTGTGGCATATGGTAAATTCTTCTTGGGCCATTGGTAAGCAAAAGGGGGATAAATATCGACCCTGAGAAAATCAAGGCACTCATAGCCATGACATCACCATAAACAAAAAAGGATGTGCAGAAGCTCACTGAGAAAGTCATCGCTCTTCACAGGTTCATCTCAAAGTTATCTGATCGATACAAACTTCTCTACCTCCTTCTTCGTGGAAACCAGCCCCAGTAACAAGGAAACAATCCAAAGAAATCATCTAGACCCCAAACCACCTGTAAAACTCTAGCAGGTGAGTGAAATACAAGAAGTGTACCTTCCACCACTGGTTTGCCACCTCGCTGCTCACGCTGCGCTACAGTAAAAACTTTGGCCTGTGGAGGTAGTCTCTGTCTCTAGCCCTGTACTCCTTGTCTTTGTTGCTGTTGTTGCAGACCAGTACGACGAGGACAAAGACGAGCCTGATGTCCAACTTCATTACATATGAAACATCTCCCTGAAATTTGTATACCCTGAGCTCCACCAGAAGTAACCACTCTAGTATTACCTGATCCTTGTTTTGTCCTCTACTTCTTCCAATAACCCTGATTCCCCTGGTTCCCTTGGTATCCTTGGTAACCTCAGTTCCCTTGTAACCCTTTCCGGTCGCGGTCGTAACAATCTCTTTGCCCTTTGGCTCAGCCCTCTTCTCAACCTTCCTTTCCCTGGCTCTTTTAGATTCATTGTAGCTGTTCTTAATCAACTGTACCTTCACCACCATCTCAGAATATGACCTAATCATTTGTCATGTAAGCTTGCCTTTTATCGGCTCTAAAAGTCCACCAAGAAACTTCTTCGCCTTACGAACCTCATCGGCAACAAGAAAAGCTGCATAACGAGATAACTCGGTAAACTTTGCCTCGTACTCGGTAGCTGTCATGTTCTCCTTCTGTTCCAACTGGAAGAACTGTGTAGCCATCTCATCCCGATAACTTTCTGGAATGTACTGATCGAATAACTTCTCCTTGAATAATGTCCATGTGATCTGTTGACCCTCCAATGTCCACTCAGTCATCTCCCACCAATTGTCAGCATTACCATCCAACAAGTATGAAGCCACTCTAACCCTTTGATCTTCTGGACAATCAATCGATCTCGTCTTCTTCTCGATATGCTTCAACCAAAACTCTGCCTCCTTTGGTTCAGGTGGGTCTGCACTGAACCGCTGACCCTTAGCCTTATCGATAGCAGTAATCCACCTGTTACCAATACTTTGCTCTGCCAGTAAGGCTCGTGCTTCATCCCTGGCTGCCTGCTGCTGCATGAGGTACTAAAAGTATGACATATCTGACCTAGGTCAACCTGAGTGGCATAAGAAGGTACCGTTGGTACTGGACCGGCCGGATCAACCTGAAACTGACCATCCTGAGCCTCTGCAGGAACATCTTGTGGGGCATCAATTAGAATTTCTGTAATAGGCTCTGCAATCGGTGCAACACCAACGTCGCCACGTCTACCACGACCTCCACCTCTACCACCTCGACGACCACCCTGGCCTACACGACGGTCAGCAATGCAAACACTACGCCTGACACCATCGTCAATGATATTACCAACATAACTGCCACGTCCTCTGTCCATAGCTCTGAGAAGAGAGGAGTGGTTGTCAGCACACAATAAAATATTATATATAATATTAATCATAAACGTCAATAAATAAAATAACGGTCCTACCCCATCTAACCCACATAATTTTGTATGTGATATAGAGCAAGATTCATCCCAAAGGATAACCATCGCTCTGATACCAATCTGTCACGCCCCAAAACTTTTAATCTGAGTCTTATCAGAATATGCATCTCAAGGCCGTGAACAGGTCGGGCATCCCCAAACAGATGACCCCAACAATGTAGTAATTAAACGAATTAACATAACTACACCCCACAAATATACGCAGCGAAAATATCAATCTAAATAAACATCAAACCAACATGTTCTAAAAGTCTGCCATGAACATGGCTACAGCCAAAGAAATTAAATAGAATCTCACATCAACGAAACACAAACTAAAAACGATGTAGCGCGGTCCCAACTGCTACCCCTAGCTGACCTGAACACCCTGCTAATGACCTGGTCCTGAAAAGTATCGCGCAAGGCGTTAGCAAGCCACAGCTAAGCAAGTACGCAATCCTTAAATCTACCATAACATATAAGATATATAGGCGAAGCCAATAACACTATATATAAAAATTATTATCTAATGTCAATCAAGTGTAGTATGATGTATAACTAATCTAATCATAGTAACTAGAGTGACTTATAACTAAATTGTTCATTGATGTTAGGGCAATAACTAAATGCATAAAATCCTTATCAGTAAACTGTATACAGGAGTTTGCCCATATAGCTGAACCGTACTCTAGAAATCTTCCGTCCTCTGCACGAAAGTAATCCAAATTCATCTGGATTAGCATCTCTTTTAGGCCTAAAGCCCTTGGAAATGCCCAATGTTTGACAGAATCCAAGGACCTTACCAAACTCTTTTAGGGATATGACCCAAGGAGATGCCTACAGTTTAAATCAATGACCTGACCAATATTCTTTTAGGGATTGAAACCCATGGAAATGTCACGGACTCTATTATTCCCATGACCTGACCAAACTCTTTTAGGGATTGAAACCCATGGAAATGTTAAGATTCACCGTAGACCTAACTAACATTCTTTGTGTACACGTTACTCTAGAGGAATTTTACTTATCTCTCCTACATACTTATCTAGCTAAATAAAATCTTGGAAGCATCATCCATATGCATTTAATGTTGCTCTATTTGTACAACGACAATTCAAGTATCTCTACACAATTATGGAAAGTCCTAACCATACATAGCAAAGAGGTTCACCGAGAAGGATTTTCTCAAATCAGTCTACAGTAACTCTTCCAAGAAAGTATGTGAATATCTTATTGAACTCAATACTATAATTTAATACTCTAGTGTAGCTACACACAACCTACACTAGTTACACATTAAATGCATTAATATTTTATTGTATCATATAAAGGTAAACCCTTAAATAGGTATATGTGCCATTTCTCTTTTAAATGTCTACTGTACTTAACTTCCCATACTAGCAATTGGTCCTAGTAACCCCATTATATATTATACATACACTAGAATTAATATGGAACCATATCACTCGTTTTGTACTACTCAGTGTTAGATATGAAGGGTATATATGCTACGGTTTCTTTTTATAGCATATGATTTAACTAAATCCAATTCTCTATTAATAACTCTTGTTTTAAGCAATCATAAGATACTTGTAAAACCCAACTAATAATCATCATTATAATCTTAATCTAATCATGGTTGTAAAGTAAGGATAGTGTACTTGCCTTGTAAAATAAAGGCGGAGCACACCACGAATTTTACCGGCAAAACTCCTTGACTCGCCAAAGATTCGCTCTCGTTTCCTTCTCGCCAATCGTCGTATCGTTAATTTCTCTCTTACGTAATTCGTCGGGTGGTAGAGAATAGCCAATAAAGTTTACCTCTTCTTCTTTCTACTTCCCTCTCTCCTTCTTGGGGACGTGTTAGTAGCCTTCTTGCTATGGATAAAATCTCCTCTTTTGAAAAGGTAGCCTTTAATCTAAAACTCTAGTTATCCTTCTCCAACTCACGTGGCCTTTACTTCTTGAAAAGAAAGACATTAGGAATTATCTTGCGCACTTGGTAGTAGTTTTACTATAATAACCCGATCCCAACCCATATATAATTAAGTCTATAAGTTTAAATAAAATTATATATACTTGAAACAAATTAAATGTCGGGGCATTACAAATGGACCAACTTCGTTAATCGAAATAATGCATTAAAGTTCCTCTCCTGGTTCATTTTACGATGACCTTCAATGAAGAAGGTAGAGACGTTTTCTACCCCAGCCAAGTAGTCGTTAAAATCCCGCTTCATCGACTTTGTCCCAGCAACAAATAACTCGATGGTTTGCTCGGTCTCTTCTTTAGAGTCCACCAAGTTCCCAGCATGCTTGGACTTGAGGGAGGCAAGATAACTTTTCTTCGTACCCTCTGCCTTCTGCAAAGGCACCGTAGCCGCCTTCAGTGGTTGACTATCTGAGACATTTTCCATCCTCGACCCAACAACTTCTTCTTTCCCCTTCTTTTCGACAGTGGTTTGTCGAGTTGAACTCTTAGAAGGTTGAGCAGCACAAGAAAAGAGTAGCAACCACTTTTTCTTCCCACCTTTCCCAAAGACCCCATCTAACAAGGCCTCCTTTTTTGCTGTACAGAATATGTGGAATACCCACTAAGACAAGGATTTTGAGGGCAGGCTCGCGTCGACAACTCTTTTGTTTTTTAGCCAATATTTTCCCGTGATCACAAAAACTTCATCTCCTTTTGTTTGAGATCTCTTTAACCCCAGCCCCCTAAATAAATTCCACTATCTCTTGATCCTGGACGAGGGAATCAATTCGACCAAGTAATTTTTTCTTAGATTGTATAGCCTTCTTTCACTTTTAAGTTTCTATCGACCTTCTTCGCAGCTGCACAAATAATACAGTTAGTTTCATATACATAAGAAATAAAGTTTGACAAAAAAAATGCAAACATATACCACTAACCTAAATAAAAAAATTTCCACTTCATGGGTTTCCCAGGGTCTTGGGATCGAACTCGTAATTCCTCAAAACGAAAGTTTGATCAACAAAATACTCCCCCTGTCAAGACCATATCGTACAGTGCATGCCTCTTCAGAAACCTGCTAGATACCTAAATCCTACTTTGCTTGGATTCTACTTCATGTATAATACACACATAGATCATCTACAAATATCAACTACTCTCCTCTCTCCTTCAGTAGAGCTCAATATAGTGCCATCCCTAAACAAGTCCATAAACGTCGGGCTGAATTGACCGAAGTAACGTCAAAAACAACAAAATTTAAGTTCTTTTGGACAGCTCGAAGAGGCAACTTCAAGCCTTTCTTAATTTGTTCTCGATGAACGAGAATGCCCTCCATAGAAAGTTTTTGGTCGGTCATCTCCCCTTAATACTCCTCCAACCTTACATCCTCGGGGATACCATATTCTGTTTGAAATTTAAATTTTTATTCGTTTCCTTCCCCCTCCCATAACACTTCCTATCGAGATCCAAATCTACCTCCGAATCACCTCCTTCCCTATCCCCACCAGTACATTCTCCTCGACCACTTTATGGGCTCGTGTTCATATTTTGTTTATGTTTTCTCCTCATTAGAATACAATACAACCTTATTCTCTACCCCAGACCCACGATACTCCACAGTAACATCCTCACCATTATTCCCTACCCTATACTGTCTACCCAATTCTTACACACAAGTGGTCACGTCAACAATTATGGGCTCTACATCGACAATGTTAAACAGAATTCCTTCTACAACCGTATCAGAAAATTAGTATTTTCGACTGGCTCAGCCATTTCGAACCTGAAAATTATATAATTGTTTTTAAGCTAATTATATATAATTTTCAGCACTAAATACTTAGAGTTATTACCACATGGTCAGTCATAAGAAAAAAATCAGTTATAATACTACCAACAGTTATCAAAGATTAGCTCCAATAGCCCATCATATTTGTTACTATCAAGTTCTCGACTAAAGGGACAAAATAAAATTTACTAAGTTCTAATATCAAGAATGTTTTCTTTGACAATTATTTAAGTTACGTATCTCTTTTCTTTAAGTTATTAAACAGGTATTCAGCAACCTTCTCGAGGACAATATATATGGTGCCCAGTTTCATGCCAAAAAGGAAACAAAACACAATTTTTGATTTTACGATATCTCCGGCATAAATTCAGGCAAAAACAGTGTAAAATTAGGCAATCATATTTTCCTTAATTGCCTATGTCTCTGAACTCTCTATTTTCCTCAGATCCTCAATAACACACTGTAACACCTACGACAACCCAACTCAATCCTCTCTCCACCTCACACAAAATCAGATCCACCAAATCATTCCTCTACTCCCTTCTTTCAAAAGCCATGATCTCACATCACTTTTATCTCCATTTCACCCCCAAAACAGATAACAACCAAAACTCTAAAAATAGACTTCCACCAATTTCTCGACAAATACCAACAATTGTCTTAATTAAATCATACAAAACATACATACAAGTATTACCTACAATGGTTTCATTCAAATACAATGCAAGTACAAATAAAATCGAATCAAGAAATACACAAAACATAAAAACCAACCTTGACGACGTTCTGCTTGCTTGAATATATTTCTACTTTACAACTTTCCCTTTTAGTGAGTACAAAAATCTCCTCAATACCAATGACGAAAGAGATCACAGATAGAACACAAAGAACCAAAGAGAATTTTTTAGGAAAAATGAAGTGTGAACAGTCGCCAGGCAATGGGGTATTTATAGGCCCCACGCGACGGTTTGACGAACCACCCTCGAGACCCTTTACCTAACCATTTAACAGTTCTCTTTATATTTGCCAAACATGTCTCTCCTCGAACCCCTATATCATTTCCTTTCTAAAGGACAATAGACTATTACAATGTACCATCTAGACATCCCAACCTCCTCTGTCCTCACCATCTTTACCAATGCAGTTCTTAAAGTCACAAAAGATACTGAACATCTAATTCCTTATATATTATTAATACTTCACCTAGCCATCGTTATTTGAATACTGGACCATATCTTTCCTTTTTATTCTTTACCTCCTATATTAACGGACAGTTATAGCTAAAATTAAAATTTCAATTTTAAAAAAAATATTCGACAAGAAAATCTCATTACTAAGTCACACATCGAGACCATATAAATTGAAAACTCATTTTATTATCATCGAGAATATATCATTTGGTCACATATAATTACATTTGAAACAGGTACATAATTTGCTTGTCTACATGGAATCAATACTTCTCCTGTTCTTGCTTAATCTCATCCACTGTGATATACCTCAGGACACACACGACGATGGTTATCTCATGCACTTCATCTGCAAAAATGTCATACCAGAACCAGCGATCAGCTTGCACTTCCATTTGCTCTGGTAACATCCCTACAATATCTAAAGGGCCCCGAGGAGGAAACTATATCAAGCAGCGACAGATGCCCAAAGTACCGTTCCTCCACTTCAACCACCTTAATGGCCAGACGGCCTTCCTATACGCCTTACTGATGATGAGAGCGAGTTCTCATAATGCAGCAAACCTCTACACATTTCCCAAAAAGATAACTATTATAGAAGAAGCTCTCCAAAAAATATAAAGCACCAGTTAAAGATACTTGCCCTACATTCACGTCACAAATCTAGGGATTTTATTTCCTAACATCTTTTCCAATACAAGAGTCAACATCACAAGTTCCAAATATTATTCTCGATACAACAACTAGTAATTGTATCGAGAATGGGGCGATTGTAGTAGCATATTCCTCATATTCGATAAGAAAGAACTATCAGAGCCACATCGAAGGTATGCGATCATTCGAGAAGATGTCAAGTCCACAACTACAGAGCTCAGCCTTCCACAGTAGCCGTTACACTTGTTCAAATATAGTCGTTGCACGTGCTCCGTGAAGTTCGCCCACCTCCCATAAAGTTAAGAAAATATTATTGTAACTTTCTGTTTCCACTATAAATACAGGCATAACATATATCAATAGGAGAGGCATTTTTTACTTTTCGTTATACCCATCAACCAATCTCTCTGCAAATGTAATAGATTAGGACATAGTGGATTTACATCATAAAATCAAGACATCATTTTTTACTTTCTAAAAGTTTCTACATTTGGTGTTTGAATCAAAAGTTAAAAGTTTCAGAGAAAGCTCTTGAGCTTCTTGACTTGCCTAATGATGGGGTTCCTTGGCTTATTTTCGATACAGGTAAATAATGTCTTGATTCTTTCAAAGGCCTATTTCATTTTTATGAGCTTATTATGGGATTCGAATATTATTTAGATAACTATTGAATTGGATACAAAGTTACAATTTGGAATATGGTTTTAAAGTGGGATTCGACATGATTTGTGCTCCAATTTTTTTCGATTTTTTCGAACTGGAAGGGCTTAATATAAATATCCCTATATGTACAATTGTGAAGTAAAGGAATGATGGCAGTTTTTGAAAGTTCACTTGGAATTGCGGATTTTGTTTGTGTAGGCTGTGGATCGAGACTTATGGGGAAATATTATTGAAGAATGGGCAACAATGGATCGGTTTAAATAATTTATATTCAATGCTTAGCATGTGAAGTAACTTCTTTCCAAACTGCAAGTGTACTTATATTGTATTTTATTAATAGTTAATATTTTAAGTTCTAGAGAAAGGTTGTGGGTTTGAAACCTCTTGAGGTAGTAACTCAGGGTTAGGGATCCCTACTTTTGTCCGAAATTCTGATTTTTTTTTAAATCTGATTTTCCAATTTTGGAACCCTATTTATGTTTTCGATTTCCAAAAATCCAATTTTTGATTTTTTTTATGAAAATATCAGATCGGAATCGGATAGCCTTTTGCTATTTCTATTTGATTTTTCTGAATAACATCCGATCCGATTTAATCCGAACAACATCCGATCCAATTTAATCCAAAGTTTAACTTGATAAAACATTAAAACCTCAAACATAACAGGTATACCTCTCTCAACCCCACTCTCATTTATTCTAGGTCTGCCTTTATTCTTGGTAGAATTCTTCTCTCTCTCTCTCTCTCTCTCTCTCTCTCTCTCTCCTCTCTCTCTCTCTCTCTCTATTTAAGGTTTTATCTCTGGTTTGAGTCTGATATATATTTTTTAGTTATTTTTAATTTTCAATTTTATTAAAATATACAAAATTTTGATTTTTTGGGAATTTCCAAATTTTCCTAATTTTTTTTCTGAAATATTCGGAATTTCGAATTTTTAGAATAATCTGATTTTTTGGATTTGAATCTTTCTTTTTTTTCCGAAGAAAAAAACAATCGGATCCGAACGAAACGGAACAAATTTTACATTTCCGAAAGAATTGGAAAAATTCTTACCGCCCCATTTCCGATCCGATCTGAAAGCAGGGCTACCTATATAAAACCGGCTTGCCTTGCAAAAAAAAAAACTTTCTAATAAGTTTCGTTGTAGATGTTGCTTTATTTTGTACCTTTTTTTTTATATTGTAAACGAGGGAGTTGTGGTATCAACACTCACTTACCAATTAATCAAATATTGTTCTTTTTGTGTTTAGTTTTCCGTACTTTTATAAGTTATTCGCTAATAGTTTATTCGCCAATAGTTATTCTTTTCAACCATAGATTTTTGCGTGATTACCATCATAAATTGGTGTCCCTCAGGTTGCCACAAAAGCATAGTTGCGTTTCGAAATATTCTATTTATTTCTGAACATTTGAAAGTAATTATTTCTCAGAGAAAGCATGAATCGTTTCAAGAAGCAGTGAAAACGTTGATTCAACAATCACATGGAAAAAATATAATCAATGTCTTTCACCTCTATGGTAAGGTTTAGCTGTTACACTACGTTTGACCCTGAATACCCCAAACCTAATGCTACTCTGGGGAAACTTGATTGTGTGGATAACCTAATGTTACAGGTAATTAGTAAAATAGTAAGGTTGGCGAATATTGTTCCTGGGTTTTCAGAAGAACAATCAAGAGGTTGAGAAAAATGGTATGTTCGTCTAAAACCAGTATGTTGCGTACATATAAATTCATGATACCTTTGTAACATCTTGTCAATCTTCATTTTCTTTTGTATTTATCAGGATATACGATCCCAGCAGGATGGGCAATCATGGTTTGTCCTCCCGCTGTTCATTTAAACCCTGCCAAGTATGAAGATCCCCTTGTCTTCAATCCATTGTGATGGGAGGTTAGTGTTTGTATATTTCATTTAGTCCATTCTCAATTCACTAGCCAAGTACGGCATTAATTTTGGGTGCTTCTCTGGTGTTACAGCAACCAGGGATGAAAATGAGTGCAGGATCTAAGAACTTTGTAGCTTTTGGTAGGGGTCCAAGATATTGTACAGGAGCAGACTTTACAAAGCTGCAGATAACCGTATTTTTTCATTGCTTGGTCACAAAGTACATGTACTACTACTAGTAGTACTATGAGCAAGAGATACACAATATCATCTTTTATTACAGGTATGAGGACATGAAGATATAACTGAAGTAATCGATATTTGTAATTTCAGGTGGATGATAGTGAAGGGAGGGGATATAGTTAAAAGGCCTAGTTTGATTTTTCCCTATGGCATTCTTATCCAACTCACTAGAAAAAAAAAGGAAATAGAAGCAAGACAGTGGTCTAATTAAGATTTTGGGCACCCCTCCATCTGAGATCGCATAAGCTATACTTTCATCTGAGAACAATGTTGACGTGCCCAAGAATGACAAGAAGGTTGTAACCATATCCATATGCCCAATCATGTTTAGGGGGTGTTTGTTTTTGTCACTAATTAGAAAAAATCACTAATAAGTGGCAAAATCACTAACGGAAAGTGTATTTATACATTTTCTTTTTTGCCACTAATTAGTGATTTTGTCTAATTAGTGGCAAATTTGAATTAGCCCCATGACCCCCACTGACTGACTGGGTTTAAGTAATCTAACTGAAATTTTCTTCCTCAATGCCCCTAATAAAATTTTAAATACCCCTTCCCCCCCCCCCCCCCCCCCCCCCCCCCCACACCCCCCCCAACACACATTTTCCCAACCTCCACCTCCTTCAGTAGAAATCCTCCTTGACTTCAAGTTCGTTACGTTATTTCATTTTTTTAATCATGTTTGTTGTTTTTACTTTGATTTACCATAAGCAGACATTTTCAACCCGATCAATCATTGATTGTTAATTTTCCAATTTTTTTATTTTCCTTGTACTTTTTATTATTAATTTTTTATGTTAAATTTTTATTCTTGTTAATAATAATCTACTATCAAAGGATTACCAGTTCTATAATTGTAAAGCAATTGAGAGAGAGAAAGATTTCTTTATTGATGGTCTTGGAGAACTATAGAACTGTACGTAATACAATATGAGATAACCCTATTGAATAGGTTTCCTAACCATCTCAAACTCTCCCCATAACCCTAAAGGCATATGGGCTTTGTTAGGAGTCCAATAGAACACCCCAACCCAGTTGGGTTCCTAGCTTGGGCTTGAACCCAACTCCTAACAATTCTATGTTATTTATTCGTTATTGCTTTTAGTTTGTGGTTATCGTCTAGATACCATTTCAAGGTTCACGAATGTGGCTTTTATCCTTTCAGTGATACCCATGGACGACACCGAGCACCTCTTTTCATTAGCCAGAGATATTTTCCATGTATAAATTTCTACAATCTATTATTTGATAACAAGGGCAATTTGGATAACATCCATTGACTAAGAGAAAAAATGAACACTACTACCACTCACTGATTTATAGTCGAATCAGATATTCAGTCAGTTTCACGCCCATTTAGATATTCAGTTAGATTCAGACATTTTTAGTAAAAATAACAACGACCTCTTAATCTGAATGGCCTTCTTGGCCTCGTCTAGGGGCTAGGGATTCATTTGTATTTCTTTAAGGAGTTAAATTAACTTATGTCCTGATATTTATATGGATATTTGACTTAAGTCCCGCCATTTATCAAAAAAACAATTATAGTTCTTTATTTAAAGTTTGACCATGGTCAATTGCAATTGATCGCAGTTGACCCAACTGACCCACATTTGACTGAATCAACAAATATTAAAGATAAGTTTGCCCTTTTAGAATTTTAAAAATAAAATAAAAAAATCACACCCTCGAGATACTTACCTGCAGTTATCGGGCGATGCACAACTGTCGACCGTTGCTCGTCGTTGCCGCCAAAACCATCTCTCTCTCTCTCTCCCTCTCTCCAATCTGAGCTTCCCCATATCCATAAATCAATTCTCTTCCTCTCCAATCTAAGTTTTAACCAAGTTTCCTGCTTCCTCTCCAATCTGAGGTGGTTTTGAAATAAAAAAATAAACAAAGGTAATTTAGCCATGGGAGGTGGTTCTGAAACACAAACAAAGATAATTTAGCACTACTACAAGCTTTGTTACAGTCTTAATTGAAAAAATAAAGCTTTTAGTTCATGAATAAAATTTCAGAGAGAAATGACTAAAGCTTATGTTGTTTACAAACAGAGGGGTTAAGTCTAATATATTTACGAATAGAGGGTGTTTAATTTTGTACTTTATACTTTGTAATGTCTAATGTATGTCTTTTATGTGGGACTATTATTGTTATTCCAAATTGTAGTGTGTAATGTGTTACCTTCAAGGCCACTCCCTCGACTGTTGCCCTTGGCTATGCACCAAATGTAGATTTCCTCATTGTGTTGGCATTAGGAAGCTTATGACTTCATACACAACAAAGAACTACAACATAAAATACCTCAAGTGTCAACACTCATAATGTACTGAATTTCAATGGTTATCTGATACAAATGTTCAATCTAGAAGTTCTGTTGGGACCTTCTCTGGAAGTGGGTGCTTTGGGTGTGGTGGTTCATCTCATTAGATTAGAGGTTGCCCTTGGAAAGAATCCAAATGTGAAGTACAAGGTTGTGCTAGGACCGGGATCCTTCTTACTTCTAGGCAAGATCATAGTTATGGGCAGAAGTATTTAAAATGTTTTACTTATGGCAATTTACAGTGGTTGAAGGCTACTTTAGAAGATTTCAAGGAAGGCAAGAATGGAAAGCTTAATGTGAAGGTCACTGTGGAGATGGGGCTAGATGCATTCATTAAGGAGTTTAAAATAAAAACAACTATGTAAAAGAGATATGTGTTTGAAACCATAAATGTAATGATTTGAAAATAAGAATGTATGGTTTTAATTGAAAAAATTGGTTATGTAGTATACCTCATTCTCTTGCCTTCTTTTTATATCCTCATAAGTATTTCACCATTCCAAAATCTGCACGTCACCACAAAAGCTGCACATATAGAAATTCACATACAACATCACATACTTGTAGGGTTGCTTCACATATAGAAATTCAACACAAATAGAGTTGCTTTACATACAGCATCACATACATGTAGAGTTACTTCACATATAAAAATTCACATACAACAACACATTGACAAACTGCAACACAATATATTCATAAACAGTGCCATTGTTTCACATTGACAAACTGCAACACAATATATGATTTGTCAAACTGCAACATAAACTACAACACAATGACATTGTTTCAGATTGACAAACTGCAATAAAATACTAGAACAACATACCCCAAAACATTGTTTTAACATACCCCAAAACACATTGTTAACAAAAAGTTCAAAGCCTCTAGTTTTGCCTAGGTGGCTTGGATGTTCTCTTATAAGGATTTGCTGGAGCATCTGTCCTTGGTGGCATGGGTGGTATCACCAGTGGTGGCCTTTCTTGTGATTGTAGAGCTTCTACAAGGATTGAGTTACTCAACCACTCATCTACAAACTCTTGGTGATTTGTTTACATAGCTCTTCCCCTCCCTCTGCCAGCATTTGAACCCCTTGTAACACCTTCAGTTCTTTCCCTCCCTCTGCCAGAATTTGATATAGTTGAAGCACCTTTAATTCTACCCCTCCCTCTACTAGAATTTGATGAATTTGATGCAGTTGAAACACCTCCAGTCCTTCCCCTCCCTCTGCCAACATTGGATGCCCTCTTACTACAACCCCTTCCTCCAGCTATGGGTGTTGTTTATTCTTGAGTAACATCTGATTGATGTGACTGACTGAAGTATACTATGGTTGACTTTTTTGATGGTCTTCCCCTTGCCTTAGGTGCAGGTGCCCTTTGAATTTGGATAGGTTCACTTTTACAAGTTTTTTTATTGTGGCCAAAAGCACCACATTTCCCACATCTTTTTTGTTCTTTATGCACCTCATCATCACCCTTAATTTTCTCCTTTCTAGATCTTCCCCTCCCTCTTTGTAATGGTGGTGGATCAACCACATAATGTGGCTACATAAGAAGCAACAAATTAACATAACATAATTAGAAGTGAGACATAAGAAGCAACAAAAAGAATAGTGTGTATACATTAACAGAACAAAGTGAATACATTAAAAGAACAGTGTGTATCATCAGATGTATAATACCACTATAAGTATAATACCACTAAAGAATTATAACTTATAGAGGCCCAGTGTGTATCATAATATACTGGATGTATAATACCATTATATGTGGTCACATATGAAGCAACAAAATGATATGGTTAAAAAAAACTGCAAGGAAATTAAATAAAAATGCATGAGACATTGAAATCAAATGAAAAAAGTAATAAATAAAGAAATTTAATAAATTAGGAAAATATA
The DNA here is from genome assembly GCA_014058105.1 of Kingdonia uniflora. Lineage (NCBI taxonomy): Eukaryota > Viridiplantae > Streptophyta > Magnoliopsida > Ranunculales > Circaeasteraceae > Kingdonia > Kingdonia uniflora. The sequence continues at coordinate 28,858 of JACGCM010002347.1, forward strand.
TTTCTTACCTTTTCAATGATTGCCTCCTTGGGATTAATACACTTGCAGCATGAATCAAGGCATTATTGTCAATTGCCACTCAATGCATTGGCAAGTTCTCTCTTCCAGGTTTAGTACCCACCTTGCCCCAGTACTAGAGATTGAAACCCATTTATTTTTGACACCTCCTTCCATATCATATTCCCCATAATGTGCCATTAAATACTCAAGATGTTTAACTACTCTTGGTACCAAACCACCTTGATTGCATGACTCTGCTTTGGTTTTTCTCTCAAGCATTAGTTTCAAAAGCATCAAACTTAGTCTCTCAAATGCTTTGGTTAGTGGTTTATCTATGATCTTCATGATCCACTAATTGAAGGACTCACTAAAATTATTGGTTATGTGTTCATATTTTGCAGTACAATCAAAATGAGATCTACACCAATGCTCATATGGTTCTTTCTCCAAGTAGTCTTTTTCCACAGGGATGTCAATACCAAGCTGATTTAGAAACTCTTATTTTTCATTCTGCCTAAAAGCTCTTACAGCTCCCCATGACAGCCTTTCTAAGTGTGCTCCCTTGTGGTATTTTTTTTTTATGTTTTTAAATATGTGTTTGAAACAAAACCTATGATTTGCATTTGAAAAAATCTCTACCACTGAATCAATAAGTCCCTTCTACCTATCAGAGATAAAGGTCAATTTTCCTGGGTGTGTAGATAATTAAGGTTCTATCTTAGTAAGAAAATCAAGCCAACTGTATTTACATTCATTTCTGCACATGTACACTCCAATTGGGAATAAGCCATTGTTGCCATCAAGACTAAGTACAGATAGGCAAACCCCTCTATACTTTCCTTTTAAAAAATAACCATCTAGCCCCAATATAGGCCTATACCCCTTAACAAAGCCATTCAAAGATGCCTTGAAAGCCACAAGAGTACCAGTCAATTGCAGTGTGCCATCTTGTCTCAAGGTTCTAGTTATGCTCCCAGAATTGGATTTCAAAATCTTCACACACAACGAAGGCAAGTCATAGTAACCCTGAGCATAAGACCCTACTATACTCTCCATGTAGATTTGTCTTACATTCCAAGAAGTTTAGTAACTAATCTCAACGTCATACTTTATCTTCATTCTGGCCTTAATTGCCTTGGGAGTCATTGCCCTAACATCTCTAACCAATGATTCAACTTCTCTAGCAACCCATGCTGCATTACACAAAGTATTTTGTGCCCTAGCTCTCCTTCGCAAGAATGTTGAAAGTTACCATGTCTTAAAACCATAGTGTGCCTATTATTATTTCTTGATATAAATACCAGTCACTCACACTTTTCCTGTGAACACTTTAGCCTCAATCTAGTACTGTCATTATTAATGCATATATATGCGAAGTAGTTTAAAATTCCAAACCTTCTCATATGTTCTCTAGCTTCATATACATTTGCCCATTGCATCCCTACCTCAAGTTTTTTTAAACCAACTGTCAATGGTGTTTTGACTTTGTCATCCCCCTCTTTACTGTAAATATCATCTAATTCAACATCAGCACTTTCAAATTCATTACCTCTTTCAAGATCTTCAGCAGTATGAACATAATCCTCATCATCAGATGAGTGGGTGTTGCAATAACCATCCTCAACCCCCAAACAATCAATCCCAACTTGGGCATACCTAACCCATCTCTTTTGTTCTTCATCTATATCATCACATTCACTTTCACTTTCTGGCACAATGTTCACTGAAGTTTCTATCTCATAATAATCTATTTTATCTAGGTCAATCTCTTTGTCACTATGATAAACTTCAGGTAAATCATTCAAGTCTTCTTCTTCTGAGAACACAACATTCTTCTTCAACTTTGCATTAGGTTTTTTGGTTGTCTTATTTGTATCAACAATTGGTGTTTTATGTTTATTGGCTGGTTTAATATGGGTAGCTTTGTTAGGTTTGGAAGGACTCATTACCACTACTTTTCTCTTTCTTTTAGCATTGGTCTTAACTGGGGTGGCCTTAACTGGAGTGGTATTCTTCTCTTTTGTCTCTCTTGGGGATATGATATAATCTATATCATCTTCATCTAGAAGAACATACTTCCGAGCTTCATCAACCATCTCTCTTACTACATCTGTTGGCTTGATGTAAAAATCTGCTCTCATTGGATAACTTTCATCACCCTGTACCCACATGTCCCTCAAATCATATGTATATCTGACAACAAAAGGCAACCCATTGTACAAACACATAGCCTCTATCACATTTCCCTTTGGAATGTAATTCCCCACCCCATGGTGGTCATTAACCTTGACTGCAATCTTTCTCACATATTCCTCATAAGTTATCATCTCTCTACATAATATCTCATACTTAAAAATCTTTCCCCCTGTATAATCACTGTCAATCCAATTCGTAGGACTCATTTTACCCCACTTCCCTCCATAGTTAATGAAAACATGCCTCAAATCGTATGAATGCCTGCATAGAGAAAACCTAATACAACACAACAATTGAACATGATACAGCATAATTAGTACTAATATCCTAAAAAAAACCCAATTGAGTAACAAATACCCTAAATTATGAAACCCCCAATTTAATTACAAACCCTAAAAAAATCTCAATTCCTAATAAACCCTAATTTAGGTATTCAAATCATACACATTAAGACAGAGATGGAGGGTACATACAATGGGAAGGGAATATGTCTCAATATTGTTTCCCCTTTTTCAGGTGGAGGGTACTCATCTTCACCATTATCAGAGACAGTGATGGGGTCATCTTCACCAATCTCATCTATCAATTTCATATTCCCCTTATTGGCCTTCTTCTTCGAGTTCTCCTTCTTCACCATTATCAGAGAGAATTTAAGAGAGAGAGAGAGAGAACAAACTGAAAACACTTGACAGTGAGAGAGAAGAAGCTGAGAAAGAAAGAGAGAGAGAGAGAGAACAAGTTGATTAACACGTGCGCTTTAAGGGTATTTTAATCTTTGCAAAGCGACCAGATTTTAACTGGTCAACTGCTGTCAATTGCAGTTGGCCATGGTCAAACTGCAAATAAAATACTATAATTGCTTTTTTGCTAAATGGAAGAACTTAAGTCAAATATCCATATAAATATCAGGACTTAAGTTTAAAAACTGTTTTTTTAAGATAGGCGGAGCAACTCGCATAGAGCATGAGGTTTCCTCCGGTGCGGGAAATTACTTTTGAAAAAGTTTCAATCTCCCTTCACAAGCAATTTCTACAGAGGGAGAGAGAGAGAGAAAAAAAAATGAAATCTGAAGAGAAAGGAGCAAAATCATTGAAATCTAGTGGACAACTTGCTGGGAATCATAATTTGACTCAACCAGAGACAGAGTCAATGAAATAATTCGAGAGAGATTTACTTATGGAAGAGATAGTGGTGAAACCCAGTTTCACTCAAATTTAGGAGGAATTTTGAAAATCATATTTATAGGTTCAGAAAACGTCAGCTTCTGAGTCTGCTTGAACTATGGACTTAAAATGCATCTATACTTTCTTCCTCTGCGAAAGAGAAAACAAACTAAGAAATAGTGGGAGAAAGACCATTGACTGTCATATATATATCATGGAACAAGTTTCAATTAAAATCCATGCCCTCTAAAACAAAATCATTAAAACCTCAGTCTACTGAAACCCTGTGACAAAACATAAGTTCCTACAACCTCCATCACATCCAAGCATATGAGATCATCATGACAAACAGAAGTTCCTACTATCTCCATGTCTTCCAAACAGATATCACTTCATTGTACCCCATCCTCATGCCACTTTTGGTGCCTTTCATATGCTCTGTCACCTTTAATCACGTGTTGCATGGATTGCAGCGATAAGTATGTGCCTCCAATTTATGGGACTCCAAGTGAGACTCGTCAATAAAGTACCTATAACAATCGGTACATTCGCAGGGGGGTGTTGTGCTGTTATGATTCTTCCTAAAGTGCTTCAAGATAATTCCAGGTGAATAAAACGCTTGACCACAGAAGCAAAACCGAAGGTAAGCATCCCTCAACTTCTTAATTTTACTGTCAGCCATGTGCTCCCTGTGAATAAAGCAACAACGTATTAAAACTAACATCATATCAGATTGTCCAAAACCACACCTAATGTTATCCTAATTTTTGCATGCAGGAAATCAAGAGAGGAAGCTAAAGACATGGTAAAGCATATCATAGAGGATGGCAGGAATACTCTTTTGGCATGAGCCTTGGCACCCTATTGGTATACTGGAGAATAAGTTCCATCCTGTTATGAGATATGACTCAACACTTTCTTATGATGCAAAGTTAGCAATGCGGTTGTTAATGGGAAACTGTGTATATATCTGAGCACCTGAGAAATGCCCTTGGTGATATCATGCTGCAAATTGGTAAAGTGAAACTGAAGCCTAGGCCAGAGGATGAAGTAGTGTGGATGCCATCAACCCATGGAGAGTACACAGTGACTGATACTTACGAACATATATAAATAAAAAACACAACTATTATAAATAAATAAAACTAGTTGTGTTCTTCTCCACACCGACACGCGTGCCCGTGTCAAATGTCCCAGAGACTAGAACGAACATATATAGAAGAGCATACAACAAAAGGAATATTACATAAAGCAAGGAAGAAAACTTGAATATAATAAATCTAAAGCATTATATATGAAATTGGAGAAGGTAATTTTAAAGAAACAAATGGTAATGAAATATAACCTTTTGCAAGGCTTCTTTTTTACTGTGACAAAAGAGAATCAAACCTGTTAAAAACAATCAAAAAATCAATTCAATTACGCAAAGAAGTACTAAACATAATTAAATAAACATAGTATCATTTTCAAAAGAGGAGAACTAATTTTCAGATAGAGTAACATGAATCTCTGAGATATAAAAGTAAACGCAAAAAACATGGTAATACACATATAGGGGTAACATTTTCGAGATAGAAACACAAAAACATGATAAAACCAAGCCACTTAGATTAATTATGAATGTTGTATTTCAGAGTACACAAGAACTTCTAAACCATAAATATACCCCAAGACTGCTCATGGGCATGGAGGAAAATACTACAATCAAAAGAGTAAACTAAACACATGTTAAAGCGTATCATAGGGGATGGCAGGAACACACTCTTGCAGCTTGTGGATGTATTGGAGAGAGTTTCCAACACTTAGTTATGGAGTGTCCCCTAGCTAGCACCATCTAGAACGCTATTCTCCACAATTGCAGTATTGTGAGACAAGTAAGTAGCTTCAATGATGAAACAAAATGGATTTGCAGCCTGAAACAGAAGGAAATTTTGTCCAAGATCCTCAAGGTAGCCCTTTGCACTATGATACAACTTTAATATGCTAGAAATGAAAGAAACTTTGAAAATAGAAGGAAACCTATGGGCTCTATACTGAAAGAAATTGAGGAAGAGGTGAAAGTTATAATCAATTACACTGTGAAAACAATTACTGACAGTCCAATAACGAGAATCCTTTTTTCTAGGAAGGTGAGAGTGGGATGAAGGAAAGCTCAACCAAGGTTGAAAAGGTGCGCAACAGAATAATAATCGACATGATCAACAAATAAACTTCGTATTTTGTTATCACAGGAGTTTAACAAGAGGTATAAGTCCATATTTGATTTCTCAACGGGCCCGAGTAGGAATATAAGCTCGGAAATGGCTCAATGTTTGATTTTTTGCAGGGTTGCCCAGAGAATGGGGATGCAACTCCATACGTTTCTTACATGGTTCACTTTTGCTTTTGATGCATTACAATCGACCCTTTTAAAAGCATTTTTGCTTTTAGAAGGGGATATTGATCTCTGTGTAGCCTGATCAGATAACTGTAGAGAGTTCACATAAAAGGTAGAGGGACCACGTGAAATCTTAATGCATAAGAGAGTTGACGGAGGTTGAATTGGGACACCAAGCTGAAGATAGCCCAAGGCGCCGCTAGAGGATTGGCTTATTTACACAATGCCTGTGAACCGAATATTGTTCGTCGGGATAAATTTTTTTAGTAAAATTCTATTAAACTACAAATTTCAAGCACATCGCGCAGATTTGGTCTCTCGAGGCTCCTTCTGCCTTACGACACCCATCTAACTATGATTCGGTTAGGACCATCCCTCCCTAGATACAGTTAAACCTTAACAACTACTTTCAAAGGTGACGTCTCCAGCTCATATGCAACACGCATATGAGCTGTATTGGGTACATGAAGTTTAAAACCCATCTATACCACTTACATTATGGCACAACATGCATACATTTGATTAGTAGGTGACATATGCAAGGATAAAGATGGTTTTGCAGACAATCAACGCTGTCAATTGTGGTTGGTCATCAAGAAATCAATCTACAAAATATAACAAGGCGATTCACATACCAAATTGAAAATTTATTTAGAGTATCTCTAGAGGCAGCACATCTAACAAGTGTCTCTACCGCAAGGTGCTGAGAGATATATGATGAACTATCTGGAGCCTACAAAACAGGATGCTTCATAATTAAGCTCGCGAAGTTCAACAGTCTATTGGCCGACAATGAGGCAACACATATTTGTGTAAGCTAGGAAGAATGGCAATTGTCAGCTTCACGCGCACATCATACACGCTTCTTCAGAAGTTGACCTTTACACATTATCCAGCTCATGGCCATTCGCTTGATGAGTATCAATATTGTGGGCAATATGTCAATGGAAATAGAAAGGAAATGGTATCTCCACATCGCCAAGTGAGTAGAAGTTTTTGTTGGAGTATATGTGGGACTAAACTAGTATATGTGTAGATGCACACATATACTCCAACAGTTCTCGCCATTGCTAGGATTCACAAAGAAGAAGTGATCCCGGTCCTTCGGAAACACATCATTACAACATTCGAAGTCCTGCACACAATCATCTCACATAATGGGACTTGGATCGTAGGAAAGAGAGTTACAGAAATCCTGCTCCTACAGAAGTGAAGGTACTCACCTCAAAAATGGTCTCAACGAGGTAAAGGGAAGATGGTTTAAGGAGCTGCCAACAGCACTCTGGGCATACAGTACTAGTGTACTACACCCGAAAAGAAATGGGTTATCATGATTAAAAATATTGAAATGACTACGGCCGAGATCCACATCCCAGGAACCCTTAAAAGGGGTTGGGTGACAATTCCATTCCATACCATTTGTCACCACTTTGAGGAACATAACCACCTTGCCTCTCCGGCAAAGCCCCACTCCATTAGTTATAATTATATCTTTTAGACATATCCAGTCTAAATTTTCTATAAGTAGATTCTCTAGAATTTCTCCCTCTATGCTCTCTTCATACAAATATTCTCTCTCAACATTTTTTTTACTCCAAATGATCTATCTGGTTCTATTTCTGAATTTTCTGTCTTGATAGAGGAAACCCAGATAGATCCTTCTGATTAACGGCACATCCATCATACCAGTATGTGCCACACTTCAGCTTGCTGTTTATGTAACTTCTTAAGTTTTAAGAATTTCGACCACTTGATACATTAAACAGACCACTAACGATGGTCAGTCCAAAATATATGTTTCACGCTTAAATAAGTCTTTAATGGATTAGTAACTCAAAGAACATACTATCCTGGAATGCAGAGTTGGCATGGATACAATATCAGAAGTCTAACATAATCATATTCAAAATACTCAAAATAATGTTAGCTGCTGCTGTCTACCATATCAGGATAGGAAGGAACATAAGGTACTTCCAGAATGTAAGCTCAACTAAGCTCAACTGAAGAAATTATCATTAACGTTATCAAGATGGGTAGTAGCTGTGAAATGTGAGCATTCAACATTTCAAGGTCCTATCAACATGAACTTACTTGAAAACTTGGGAACTGGGTACTCCAAAGCTCTCAGAACTATAAATTGGGTGTCTTGGTCCCCTTCATCTGATTACTAGATTATTCTTAACTGTGATGGGAGTAAATCAGAAGATAGAGCTTCTTATGGAGGGATAGTCAGGCTTAGAAATGGTATTCCTCTTTTTGCTTTTAATGGAGAGGTTGATCACTCTCTTGACATTGGAGAGATAGAGCTAATTTCTGTGTATCAAGGCCAGCATATTGCCAATCTTCTGGGATTTCCAAGACTGCAAGTGATTACAGATTTTCTTTATACAAGTAAAGTAGTAAATAAAATTTGGAAGCCTCCATGGAAGTGTCTGAATGAGCTAAGGAAGATACATGAGTGATACAGTATCGGGGATAGCTGCCTTTGCTCCTTTAATTACAGAGAAGGAAATCAAGCTGCTAAATTACATAGCCTCCAAAATGGACATTAATCCTAATCAGATTACCTTCCCACAAAGATTTCCTAATGAACCTAATGTTTTTTGTACAGTTGATTCAAATTAATGAAAATATCCTAGGTTGTAATAGCTGTTCACATGTACATAATACCTGGCGGGGGTTTGGCCAAACCCCAGCTTTTCTCTCCAAAAAAAAATGACTAGAACACACTCATTAGCATACCCATGCTTATGAGGGTAAGACTCTAGATGTTTACCATCACGCGTCACACTCCCCATTGTACCCTAGTGTGTGCCTGACCCATTCATCAACTCTATTAACTTCTATTTCTCGGTTGATGGGGGTCATGACCAATTCTCATGTAATAGCGATATTTGACCCTAATCAAGACGATCAGAATAATTTCACCTACAATTGAGCGCGCGGTGACAACAAAAAACAACGGGGCATACAGTAGACTAAGGATAAACACTCTCCTAACTCCTATGTATACCCCTCCTATTGCACTCTCATTTCTCGCACGAACCAAGTGACCATGCTAGGGTGATTATAACCTACTCACGGGACTCATGCCCTCCTCGTTCCTATGTTCATCCGCTCCTTGAGTTATTCTAAAAAGTAAAGATTTGTTTTCCATGTCAAGTGACCGAGGAAGTATTAATCACAAACAGACTTTAATTTCACTTTCCAAATTAATTTAGAATAGAAGCAAGGGTTTTTGGAGGAACTTCAAGGGTTCTGAATAGTAAGTTGATGACTACATAGAACTATTTATCCAAAATTCCGAAGATACAGCTTCACACCACTCGTTACAACCCTCACACCACTAAACCATAATAGAGTAAGAAAATGTTACAAGGCGGGGCACTACCTAGTTGGCACATACTCACTAGCTCCGAGGATCGCCTCGAGCGTGGCTTGATACACACCCACAAAAGGATTCGAACCTTAAATTTGTGGAGGTCCTCAAGCAAGGTTCCTTAAACCCACACAATACCCAAGATGTTAGATAAGAATAAGAATCTAAGAGAGACTAAGTTCTAACTGATCAACAAAACCATAATCAATGCGATACTAGCGGTAATCTAGGATTCCAGCCCTATTAGGATTTTCTAACCTTCCTATTATAAATTTATAGTCTCGAGGTTCTTTTGGAATAAACCTATAATAATAATGATTTATTTCTACTATAAAGAAACAATCTACTAAAATTTACACACAAAAAAACTCGACAATCTTATTACTATGATCTAGATTGTCATGGTTAAACTAGAACATCGAGAGAGAACAAAATGTATTTCGCATCAACATCGAGAGAGAGAGATGAAGCAAAACCCTAATCTTGGAGACGAAGAAATGGTTGGATTTCACCTCTGCTAATGGTGTGAGTGAGAAAGTGTGGAGAGTGTGTTTAATATAAATACCAAGATACCAGAGAAATACGGTTTTGTTTGTTATTATTATAAAACAGAAAACCGAAATGTTGAAACTTGAAAACCGATAATGATAACGACATTAGCGATTTTGGTTTGTTTGTTATTATTAAAAATGTACTTGCATGGTACACACTAATTTTGGGGTAAAAATCACAAAGAACTTGGTATGTACAAGTCTCACAAGAGTAGGGCTAAAGTTGGAATTTACCAGAAATTGGCGGGAAAACGATTAACACCTATAACGGTAATTGGAAACCCTAAAACCTCGATCGATCGCTGTTTCGATAATCTATAGTTTGTAATCTTGTTACTAGGATATCAATTTGAAAACCTTAGATTCTCATTTGTGAGATTGCTCATTTGGAATTGCGTTTGCGAATTCAAACCCTGAAATCTCAACAATGAGATTTATCGCGTTATTTTATGTTGTTGATCAAAATAATTTATGGGGTGTTGTTGCTCTAGATGAAGAGGTCCAAGAGGAGTTGGATCGTTGTAATGCGCGTGTAACGAACTTGTTACCTGCTCTGTACAACAATGTTAGTCGAATGGTTTGCGCGCTCGTTTGGAATTCTTTCACCTTAAGAGTAAGTATGATTTTACTCTACCATTTCAATTTTATTTGTTTGTAGGATTATTTACGGTTTTGTATGTTAGTATGAATTTGAGGGGAATATAGTAGAAAATGTGACGGGAAATATTAGAAATTTGGTTTTAAGCTTTGTACACTAATTATGAGATATGTATAGTAGCTGGAACATGATGTCAGCTTTAGGCGAATCCATACTCGTTTGGTTTCAAATTATCAATAATCCTCTGAACTAGAATGGGATTTTTTGTGTGCGGAGAAATTAGCTTACGAATTATTTTTTGCTTGTGACGGATTACATTTCGATGTTCCAACAAATTGCTTGTGTAGTTGACTCACATTAGGATGGCTTCGAGTTGTGAAGTTACAAGGATGTGACAAGATGTATAGTTTGTTTCTGAAGCCAAAAGATCAAGCTGTGCTCCCTCCCAGCCTTAGTTTACAGAGCTGGGATCAGTGGGCGAGGTCCAATAAATTATGGCATTGTTACATTTTCTATTTTGATTGCTTGCAGAATATAATAGTTGGCTCTGAAGGTTAGAGGAAAGTAATGTAGGGATTATGTCTGTAGCCATTGCCATTATGGTGAACCATGTGAAAAGTGTCTCGTACTATGTGAATAAATATCTCACTTTCGTTGTGACTTTTGATCGAAATTTCCAAGTTCCAAGAAATAGCTAATAGCTGATGCTTACTTAAGCAATATTGCATTGAAACATATGTGAGCTTATCAGCCAAGCATAATATAAAGAAGATGTTAGGCTAACTTCATAAGAAGGGAAATAAATATTGTAAACGAGCAATGGCATTTCACTCCATGGGATGCTCAAGCAAAAGATTTGCATAGACTGCTGTGGTTGTTGTAGAATTCCTCCATCCAGTTCAACACAGTCTAATAGAGGGCAGTCTTCACTCCTCTGTCCTAGATTGAACTTTCCTGGAGCCTTATATCCACAAAGTATCTGATCATTTCCTTTGTTTTTGTGGAACCCAGTCATCCGCAGGCATTTGGAGATATAGGCAATCATAAGCTCCAAATTTTTTTGGCATATCCTATCTTAGTCCATCTAGACTCTAGAGTTTGATAAACATACATTTTCTCCCCCTTCTGACTATCCTCCACTCCGATTCTTCTCGTTAATGATTTCCACTTTGAGTTTGGGCATCCTCATTGCAAGTGCATTGAAGCCAGCAAATGTTACCTCGTAAGACAACATCCAAAGGGATCGCATTGCTTCATACTTTGCCACGTCTGTTAGAAGTATAACATCACCAAATGGGCTATCCTTATACTCCAACATCCTGGTATTTTTGCACATACAGCATTCCCTTATCGTTGTCCCAGGAAAATGCCACTGAAAGCATCTTCACAACTTGATCTACTCAGCATAGATTCCAACATAAAAGAAAAACCTGGCCATTTAGTAGACTAGAAAGTGATAAGCGCCTGAGACTTTTCTTAGATGATTTAACAAAAGCTCCCAAGCCTTCATTCAATGGTTATAATGTATCAGAGTCTATTTTCTTTGGGTCAAGAATGGAAAGTCTAAAGGGGTTGAAATGTGAGCAATTCCTTGCAACAGTTTGGAGCGCAGCGTAAGTCATTTGTTGGCAAAAGGATAACAATGAATGAAGCTTTGGGCAACCCACGAATACAGCAACTCGGCCTTTTACTGTTACAACAGCATTCTCGGCATCATAGAGAAATGGAAATACCCTCAGGCTCAGTTCATGCAGCAGTTCTACACAAGTTGTCATTACAATTTCTAATCCCTTGTCTCCAATACAATACAATATCCACAAGCATTGAAGTTTATGGCAGTTTAAGATTTATAAGCTCCGTAGGCTGAATATCTGGTGCGGAGCTCAAGTTTAAGGAAGTAAGATTTAAGCACATGGGGTAGATAGCTTTTAAGAAGCAAGGGACAATCCAAGAAAGCCAGACAAGCTTTTGACCTATTTGCAATTGAATATGTCCTTAACTAGCTTAAAGTAAATTTAGAAATTTGGCTCGTGGAGGTATGAACCAAATCCTACATCCACTAGATGAGGTGCCTGTGCAAGAACTTTCTATAGTGTTTCAAATTTCATAGGCATTAATTGGTTCAGTCTCAAACTCGTAAGGTTAGGACTCCTCTCAAATAGCCTCTCAAGAGACCCCAGACTCACATCCCTTTTGAGGCATGAAAGATTCAGGGAAACAACAGATGTGCAGGTCTAAGGAAACCAACTAAGTCAAAGGGCCCTGCGCTCTTCAACTTCATTTTCCTGCAAGTTGAACTCCGGAAGAACCTTGCAAATGGCAGCAATTGCAGCAAGACCAGCGGTGGAGAGCCCATCACATGTAACTAGAACGAGAGATTAGTTTTACAAATTAAAAAACTAACAAGCTTAAGAAACGGAGAGATACTTTTCTAACTTTCAGATTATAGCTCTGTCCTGGAAAGAGTAATCTTAGTGGTTTGATTTAATTTCTTTTATAATGTTATACATGATCTACTTACCTCTAATTTAGAAAGACTCGCCTATATCTCGTTCAAACTTAGTTACGAGACAATCTCCTTATGTAGAAACACACAATATGAATCCTCAGTATATGGTCCTGTAGCCTATAGATCAGTTTTTTCTTTGGATCACAGTAAATTAGATATGACACAGTTTCACTAAACTGTGGTATCTATCACAAAATAAAAATTATAAAAAAGTAAGAATTTTTTTAAATTATATATTATCGTGTTGAAATGTGGTGATTTTGGGACATATTGTGATTCTTTTCAATGCATACGTAAATTTTGGCCAAACATATATCTTGAAAATACTGTCTTCTAAACCTTGCACCACATATGACTCTCACGGAAAAGATATAGTTCCTGTCAAATATTTTGTCATTTTTCTTATGAAGTAGTTTCCTCCTTCGTGTTTTAATATATCAATCTTTCTGTTCCAGTTTTCTCAGGGATTAGATCATGTAATGACCATTATATTATCTGCTGTATATACAACCGGATGGGTTGGGATAGGATTTTCAAAAGAGGGAATGATGGTTGGTGCAAGTGCAATGGTAGGTTGGATCACTAAAGAAGGCCATGCAAACATCAAGCAGTACTACATTCAGGGTTTCACTCCATCAGAAGTCATACCAGACAAGGGTGAATTATCTCTCACTAAGGTACCCCATGCTATTGTTCTTCGTGGGACCACTATTTACATGACATTTCAGTTGAAGTTCTCATCTTATGTTAACAAACAACCAATATTGCTAGCGTTTGGGACAAGAGAACCAGTTCACAATCGTCTAACAGAACATGATGATAAAACAAGTATCATTTTTGAATTCTCTGAAGGTTTGTTCTTTTATGTGATCTCCTCCTTGTATTATTTTTATAGACTCGTGTAGCATAATGTTTTACAGCAGTAATTTAGTTAGGAATATTAAAGGAATACACCATTTATGCTTCAAAGCTCTACTATTCCATCTATTGTGTACTACAGGGAAATTACACCCTGGCTCATAAACCATACGTACTGTTGTACAAAAGTGGACGAGGATTATTCGTGTAGCGCCCCGCTTTATTTTTTCGTTATATAACTTTGTTCTAGAGCTGTTGTAATTTAGTAAGTTACATGGTAGAGTATGTTATCGTAGCTCTTTTATTTTTTCTTCAAACCCATTCAACCTCCATGGTATCCCTCCCTGATTCTCCTCCATTTCTTCTCCATCTCCTCTTCCCAAATCCTCCACAATCCCCTTCTTCTCCTCCACTTAAACAACAACACCTTAAACCCATCTCTTCTCTTTGTAATCTAGAGAGAGAGGTGCACCTCAAATCCCTAATTCGAAAACCTAACCCTAATTCCTAAACCCCAAACCCAAATCCCTAATTCGAAAACCCTCAACCCCTCTCCTAACTCAACTTCACCATTGCTAGCCGTTTTGAACCAGAAAATCAGATTGTTGGAGCATTGAGAGCATAGTTCTCCTTTCGTATAAAAACCAGCTAAAATAAATAAATATATACTAGCATAAATTGATAGTCTCTAATATTCATAAATTGATAGTCTCTAATATTCTCCCATAAGCTACAGATTTACATAGACGATGTATGCCCTAGAAGACAGTGAACTAGTGCTCTCCTGCACTAAGTTTACGCTGTCGCGTCATCTATTATAGAGAATCCTTTACCTATAGGGATAATTTTGAATTTGGCCTTTCAGAGTCCAGGAGTTAGGCACTTTACCTATATATGATACTAAAGTAGGAGATATTTTGTAGGTCCATCCTTCGTACCAGACGGAACTTGTATGATTCATCTCCTTTCTCGTAGTATAAATCCTGGTGTTTCAATTGTTGAGTAATTTCCCCTTCGCCCTGGAGCTGGAAGCTCATAAATATTCATCGATAGCACCTATTTGTCTTCGAGTTTAAGTATAAGAGACTTTCTGATAATATTTGCCATTTTCCCTTCCAAACAATCATCAGGAGAAACATTACTAGCCTTCTCTTTGCTTTCCTTATCTTAGAATCCCCACGGACAGATCACACCCAATTTAGGGATAGGGATAGCCTTTGAAGCAGCTTGCTCGTCATTAGTTTTGTTTTGCTGAATCTCCACCAAGATCGAAGAAGTTGATCGAGTTTTGCAAACCCTAGACGCCTAGCTTATGCACCAAATTTTTTTCATCTTTTTTATCTTCTCCTCATTCACTGGTCCTCGCCGAGGATAATTATCCTTGGTGGTAGCCAAATGAGCATTATAAACAAAGATGGTCGAGATTCAGCTTTGTTTGAATACTATGGGGAATTTTTACCCAATATCATTTCAGATTCCTTCCCTCCTTTTCTTTTGTAACAAAGAGCTCATCCTTGCCACTTATATCTTTTGTACAGGCGAGAATAATCTCACCATGTCTTAAACACGAACTACATCAGAAATAATTAAGCAGTACTATCTAATCAATAGTTATATGGTATATTAATGAATATTAAGCAGAATATTGTCTTTCTATGCTATACCGAGTATAATTTCGAGTCAGTCACTTCATTTTTTATATTATTTTTTTGCATTATCTAATTGTTTTTCTTAAGCACTACTGATAAGATTTTCTAATACATTATTAAGATAGTATAGTTTACTAATGGGACTCATCAGGTGGTGGCATTCGTTCTAAGGTCTGGCAAGGAAGCAAAAGTTCGTTAGTACTGGTATTGCTACCACCATTGGGTTGGGACGCTTGCTCTCTTCCTAGGAGTTCTAAATGTTATCATTGGAATTCAATTTGGAGGGGTAGTGAAATTTTGGAAGATAGCTTATGGGCTCATTCTTGCTGTTATTCTTGTAACAGTTATAGTTTTAGAATTATTGTTGTGTCTGAGAGGGCCTTCGAAAGTACTTCCACCAACATTCAAACCGAGCCCAATGTTGGGAAATCTCAGGGGTAGCTAATCCCAATTCCACGCCTCAGAACGATAAACGGAAATGCCAGAAAGATTCGAAATCGGAAACACTGTAATTTACCCGGAGGAGGGAAGTGGAAAATCCTTACGGATAAAAAACCACTCCCGCGAACAATCCACCATAATCAAATAGGTTACAAAATAATCTCTCAAGCTTTCTCAAAGCTTTCTAATGGAGTCTCTTCAAACCCTAACTTAAGATTAAACTCACATCAACACATTAGACATAATCTCAGTCATCTTTATATAGTAGAGAACTAATTACAAGTAGTACAGATTTCGAGGCGAACTCCTACGTACCAGAATGACTCAGCCCTTCCTATGTTAGGTCACATTTCAAGGGTACTCTCCAGATATCCTGGGGTTGGTGTTGACGCCATGCTTTGACACTGTTGTAGTTGTAAGGTCTAACAACTCTACCATCTTGACCAGTAAGCTAGCGATCTGTCTTGTCATACTTCGACGGACTTTGAATCCTTCTTCAGTAGTTCGCACAGAACCAGTTCGAGTCTTCATGAAACTTTACCAGCTCGAGTCTTTAGCTAACATAACCAGCTCGAATCTCAGGTACCAAAATCAGTTCGAATTTCAGGTAACAAAACCAGTTCGAATCTGAACATTGAAAATCTCATTTTCAATCTGTTTCACTCCGACTTCGATCCTTGCTCGTTCCACGAGTTCCAATGAGCTTCGACAAGCATAGCGAATTTCGAGCTCGTTCCTTGAGCTCCACAGAGCTTCGACCAACATAGTTCGAGTTCACCCTTAACAATTTCCCACTTGAAATCGAATCTACCGTAACCCTTCACATGATCTTCAAATGAATTGCTCGCTGTAACCAGACTTCAATCTTGAAGACCCACAGAAGTTGTACATGTTGTCAACTTTTGAAAAGTCACCACCTTCGTAAACATATCGGCCGAATTCACATCAGTATGAATCTTCACGAGCTTCAACACACCGTCCTCGAGGAGCGAGCGAATATAGTAATATCGAATATCAATGTGTCTGGTCCTAGAGTGAAAATGATGTGAATCATATCTCATGATCGTTTGTCACATGTCAGCAGACTATTTATATTTATGTTTTTTTGATTCAAGCCTCCCTGCTAGAGATGGTTAGTAGGTTTTAGGGAGTTCCTAATTAACCAACACAAGGTTAATAGGGTATTTTTCCCAGTTTCTAGAATAGTCTTAGTTAGGGTTTCCACCCCCTTATGTTCTATAAAAGGGAGGCTAGGTTCTCTATTATATTTAGTTGTTAAAGTTGTGATTGAATAAAGTTCAAGGTTTAGCCCTAATTAAGTTTTAGGTTGATTTTAGCGTAAAAGACTTCTCGATTTAGCTTCCGCGTTGAGTGTTTACGTCAAATTGGCATCAGAGCGAGATTAATTCTTGAGTTTTCACGGTGTTTCTTAGGGCGATTCTCTCTTGATTCGTGATTTGAAACTCTAGGAAACAGGTCGATCGTTTTTTTTTCCTATACTGCTACAGTGCTATTTCGGAGTCTGCTATATTATTTTCTGATTACACTACAGTGTTCCTGCATCTGCTACAGTATTTTGCGACTGCTATAGTGATTCCGGTGTCTGCTACTGTGTATTCCAGCAACTGCTACAGTGATTTCTGGTAAATAAAAAAAAATCTTTGTTCTTTTGCCCGTTTTATGTTCAATCAGATTTTTTTTTTCCTTCTCTATAGCGAGTACGATCTCAATGGAGAGACCACCTAGTCTTGAAGCACGTGTTGAGCGTATCGAAGCGTCGGTAGAAAGAATTAAAGGAACTTTCCAAAAGCTGGAAGTGACGGTCAATAAATTTTTCTTTCTTTTTAGTTACGAGGTAAAAATTTTCTCTCCGATATTTGATGTTGTTTGTGACGCTCACCAACCATGTTTTGATGATGGAGGATTACCCCCGTATATGATGAGTACTCGGATGACTACGAGTACTTGGGATCTTTAACTGATAAAAGGCGGGATTACGACAACTTTTTAGAAGAAGAAAAATTCCAATTTATAGATGTATCAGCGTTTATAGATCCAACTTGGGAGGACTTTGAAGCTCGTTATGCAAGTCAAGCGATACGAAAACTACATCAATTACAAGTAATTTTTAGAGCACGTCGTTTGCTAGGTTTTGGTTTAAGGAGAAGTTGTGAAAACACTATCGCAACATCAATTGGTACATCGGCTGAATATGGCAAGTTTCGAGGTAGGATCCGTGGGACAAAGCTTAAGGCGTATGAAATTGTTGATTTTGACATGCAAGACGAGTTTGATGATTTTGAATGTGTTACCAAGGTAGCACGAGCTTCGTCAGGAGCACGCCCGGTTTAATTTCGTTGTCGAAATTTTTTGAAGATGGAGGGTTTGATGTGAATCATATCTCATGATCGTTTCTCACATGTCAACGGACTATTTATATTTATGTTCTTTTGATTCAAGCCTCCCTGCTAGAGATGGTTAGTAGGTTTTAGGGAGTTCCTAATTAACCAACACAAGGTTAATAGGGTATTTTTCCCAGTTTCTAGAATAGTCTTAGTTAGGGTTTCCACCCCCTTATGTTCTATAAAAGGGAGGCTAGGTTCTCTATTTTATTTAGTTGTTAAAGTTGTGATTGAATAAAGTTCAAGGTTTAGCCCTAATTTAGTTTTAGGTTGATTTTAGCGTAAAAGACTTCTCGATTTAGTTTCCGCGTTGAGAGTTTACGTCAGAAAGGCTGCATTCTTTGCTAAGTGTATAACGCTTTGACTATCACTATACAACTTAGGAGAACGTTGTTCATGACCGAGCTCTTTCATCAACCCTTTGAGCCAAACCATATCCTTGCAAGCTTCTATAACTGCAACATATTCCGCTTCCGTCGTAGACAAAGCTACAATTTTCTGTAGTCTAGAAACACATGTAACTGTACCGCTTCCCAATGTAAATATGAACCCATTGGTGCTCTTCCGCCTATCTATGTCACCCGCCATATCAGAATCGACAAAATCCTGTAAGCATATTCGAGAACCTCAATAGCACAATGTCATATCTTGAGTCCCCTTTAGATACCTAAGTATCCATTTAACAGCTCTCCAATGCTCTAAGCCTGGATTACTTATATACCTACTCACAACTCCCACTGCTTGGGCAATATCCGGTCTCGTACAAATCATAGTGTACATTAGGCTACCAACCGCGGACTGATAAGGAACCTTCCTCATATCACCGCGATCTTTCTGCGCCTTCGGACAACAATCCTTTGATAATTTGAAGTGACCTCACAATGGTGTACTAACGACCTTAACACCATCCATGTTAAACCGCTTGAGTACCTTGCCGATGTACTCAGCTTGAGATAACTTTAATTCTCGCTGTTTTTTGTCCCTTGTAACACGCATACCAAGAACTTGCTTCGCAGTACCCAAGTCCTTCATAGAAAACTCCTGGAATATTTGTTCCTTCAACTTGACAATTTCTCCCATGTCGGCACTTGCTACCAACATATCATCTATATACAGAAGTAGAATGATATATGAGTTCTTTTTCTTCTTTATAAAATAACAGTGATCTGACTTACTTTTCGAATAACCATTTCTGGACATGAATTGTTCGAACTTCAAATACCACTGTCTCGACGCATGTTTCAAACCATATAAGCCCTTCTTGAGCCTACACACGTGATCTTCTTTCCCCTTGACTGAATATCCTTCGGGCTGCTTCATAAATATTTTTTCATGAAGGTTACCGTAAATAAATGTTGTCTTGACATCGAGCTGCTCAAGATGTAAGTCTTCCACTGCAACTATATTCATTACAACCCTAATTGTAGACATCTTCACCACAGGAGCAAAAATCTCACCAAAATCAACGCCCTCTTTCTGCTGAAAGCCCTTCACTACAAGTCTAGCCTTGAATCTCCTTGAACCGTCAGATTCGTATTTTAGTTTGTATATCCACTTATTGTACAATCCTCTCTTTCCTTTTGGTAATCAAACTAAATTCCAAGTTCGATTCACAGACAATAACTGCATCTCATCGTCCATAGCAAGCTCCCACTCGCTCTTGGCTTCCACATCTAAAGCCTCCTCGTAACTTTCAGGCTCACCGCCATCTGTAAGTAACAAGTGATTTAAGGAGTTAACGTACCTTGCCAGAATTTTTGCAACTCTCGGCTCCTTTCGAAGTGTTATTGGAATGTTAAGATCATTTGGTTCCTCGTTCTGATCCGGTGCATCGGACCCAACAACGACTTCTTCTTCGACCTCTCGAGAGGGTTCAATTTCAATGTCGACAGTTTCCACCTCTTCACTTCTACTTTCTTCCACAGGTACACTGAAATCTTTATATAAGACTTCCTCATTGAATGTAACATTACGGCTCCAGATGACTTTCCGATTCTTCGCATCCCAAAATTGGTATCCAAACTCATCTCCACCGTATCCAATGAAAATGCACTTCATCGACCTTGCATCTAACTTCGCCCTCGTATCTGAAGTATCAAGCACATATGAGGTACAACCGAAAATACGCAAGTGATTAAGGTTTACCTCTTTACTCGTCCATGCTTCTTCAGGAAGTCCAAAGTCCAAAGCCGTTGAAGGCCCTCTGTTAATTAAATATGCTACCGTACTTACCGTATCTGCCCAAAAACATTTCGGCAATCCAGCGTTGAGTCTCATACTCCTCGTTTTTTTGTTTATTGTTCGGTTCATGCGTTCTACAACACCATTTTGTTGTGGTGTTCCAGGAATAATCTTCTGCCTTTTAATCCTATTTGATGCGCAAAAGTTTTTGAACTCGTCACTACAGTACTCGTCCCCGTTGTCTGACCTGAGACATTTTAGTTTCGAACTGGTTTCGTTTTCGACTAGAGCCTTCCACCTCTTGAATTTTTTGAACACATCTGACTTTATCTTCACGAAGTAGACCCACAGTTTACGAGTGGCATCATCGATAAAGGTAACGTAGTAATATGAACCACCAAGAGAATACACCTTGGTCGGTCCCCAAATATCTATGTGTACAAGGTCGAGCTTTCCAGGTTTCCTCGATCTACCAGTTAATTTGAAACTGACTTTCTTTTGTTTTGCAAGAACACACTATTCACAAAACTTCAGATAGACCTCATCGAGACCCTCGAGCTTTCCTTTGGTTACCATCATCTTCATTCCTTTTTCACTCATGTGACCGAGCCGTTTGTGCCACGTGCTTCTATCAATTCTCGGAATGGTCGTACAAATAGTAGAAATTGTGCCTTGCGTTGTATACAACGTCCCATGTCTCAAGCCTCGAGCTACTACCATAGCTTCCTTTGTGATCTTCCAGAACGTATCACCAAAGGTGCTTACATATCCACCATCATCGGATAATTGTCTAACCGATATAAAGTTACTCCCCAGTTTGGGTACAAGTCGCACATTCTTCAAAACAACCGTCGCCCCGGAAGACAACTTCAACCAAGCGTCTCCCTTTCCAGTAATGTTGCAAGCAGACTTATCTGTAAGAAAGACCGTGCCATAGTCGCCTTTAGCAATATTCGAAAGAAAACCCAAGTTCGCAGTAGCATGGAAAGAGGCACCCGAATCAATTATCCATGATTCGTTAACGTCGTCACAAGAAAGTAACAGAGCCTCATCAGAACTAACATTTTCAGTGAGGTTCATCGTATCTTTCTCCTTGTCATTCTTTTTAGACGAAGAAGGACAATCTCGTCTGAAGTGACCCTTCTTCCCACAAGTTCAGCACGCACCAGGCAGTTTAGACTTTCCTTTTGACTGTGATCGGTCTCTTCCATATTTCGGCTCTTTTATGTAGGACCTCCCTTTTTCCTCAACATTCAACGCACTGCCGCTTGACGTTGAAGAGGATGTTGCTGATTTAAGTCTATTCTCTTCACTCATAATCAAAGAGACTATAGTGTCAAATTTGATGTCTTCATTCCCCGATGAGTTACTCACAGCTGTAATGAACCCTTCCCAGCTTTCAGGCGTCTGCCCTAGAAGAGCCCACGCTCTCACCTCCTCGGTAAACGTGATTTTAACATATTCCAATTAAGCTTGAATGGTATTGAACTCATTGGTGTGAGCTTGCACACTACCATTATCTTTCATCTTTAAGGTAAACAAACGACGCAAAAGATGTACCTTATTTGCCCTGGACGGTTCCGAGTACATAGAGGACAAAGTCTCCATCAATTCATTCGTAGTCACAACTTTGGAGATCATGTGTAATATTCGAGATGACAGCGCTAACCTTACGGTTCCAAGCGCTTTGCAATCCAATCGCGCCCACTTAGCATCGTCATGATCCGTCGGCTTCATCTCAATCCCACCTAGTGGTAAATCAAGATCTTTCTGATAGAGATAATCATTTATCTGCATCTTCCACACTCCAAAATTTGATCCATTGAATTTAGTAATCTTCAATTTCTCCTGATCGGCCGTCGTTCTTCACCACACAAGCCCTGTAACTGCTTGCTCTGATACCAGTTGTTGGGAAATCTCAGGGGTAGCTAATCCCAATTCCACGTCTCAGAACGATAAACAGAAACGCCAGAAAGATTTGAAATCGAAAACACTGTAATTTACCCGGAGGAGGGAAGTGGAAAATCCTTACGGATAAAAAACCACTCCTGCGAACAATCCACTATAATCAAATAGGTTACAAAATGATTTCTCAAGCTTTCTCAAAGCTTTCTAATGGAGTCTCTTCAAACCCTAACTCTTAAGGTTAAACTCACATCAACACATTAGACATAACCTCAGTCTTCTTTATATAGTAGAGAACTAATTACAAGTAGTACAGATCTTGAAGCGAACTCCTACGTTACAAAATGACTCAACCCTTTCTTCCTATGTTAGGTCACATTTCAAGGGTACTCTCCAGATATCCTGGAGTTGGTGTTGACGTCATGCTTTGACACTGTTGTAGTTGTAAGGTCTAGCAACTCTACCGTCTTGTCCAGTGAGCTGGCGATCTATCTTGTCATACTTCGACGGACTTTGAATCCTTCTTCAGCAGTTCTCACAGAACCAGTTCGAGTCTTCAGTTAACATAACCAGCTCGAATCTCAGGTACCAAAAACAGTTCGAATGTCAGGTACCAAAACCAGTTCGAATCTGAACATTGAAAATCTCATTTTCAATCTGTTTCACTCCGACTTCGATTCTTGCTCGTTCCACGAGCTCCAATGAGTTTCGACAAGCATAGCGAATTCCGAGCTCGTTCCTTGAGCTCCACAGAGCTTCGACCAACATAGTTCGAGTTCACCCTTAACACCCAATTTAATAGATGAACTTTAACTTCTACGCCTGTAGAGGTACACATATTTCCTCTCTTTTTTCTTACTGTCTCTCCTTCCAACTTAAATAAGTAGTTATATATCTGAGTTATCCCGAGTCAAACAAGTATAATCGAAGTAGTTCAAACTTACCTTTTGCCAAATTATAGCCGCATCCCAAATTTGTGACTTGAAAGCAAATTATTAATCGTTTCCGCTCTTTTTGTAGGTCTGTTTTTTTTTTTTTTTTTTTTTTGTTTCCTCTGTCCATATCCTTATCTTTTTGTTGAAAACTGTATCAGGAATTTTGAAGCAGGGAAAGTTCAGACACGTGTTTTTTGCGCCTAGAGCCTGGTAATACACTTGTACGAACACAGCAAATGCGTAATTAAACATGATGAAATGCTATGATATAGTACAAAAATTCATAATGCTGGGCCATCCAAATTGATATATATCAACCTGATCACACTGACCTCAATACTGATTAATTAAAGAATTACCCAAGGTCTTACTATTCTCGCTGGAAGCTTTTGAATTTTTCTTCGCGAATTTAGTCATGTACTCGAATGGGCTCTTTGTAAATCTTTTTCTTTCCCCTTGTGAATGTAAATATAGAGAAAAGTTATCATTTGTCAGTGCTGTTTTTGTTAATGAACTGTGAATATATTGAATACATATGTAGTTGGAACAAAGTTATATAAGGAAGTCATTTTTTGTTGTTGAAAGAAACGTTGTGAACGTAGAGCTGTATGTTGATGGTTATCACACAATCTTCTTATTGCTCGTGAATGTACTTTTATTCATTAATGTCTTCCTTCATTTAATTTAACGCATGCAGCTACAATAATTTCCTTTTTAACACCATCTTTGTTGATCTTTATAAATCGTATCTGACATTTGAATCAAGACTTCTAAGTTTAATTATGACTTAGAAATATATAATTATGATTTCAGTCTTGAAACAGTAAAATAGTATTATCTTATATTTTATGCGGTAAATAACAACAAAGGGGATGTAGCTCACATGGTAGAGCGCTCGCTTTGCATGCGAGAGGTACGGGGTTCGATACCCCGCATTTCCATCTCTTTTTTGGTAAGTTTTAAAGAGAGCGACCGGCTCAAAAAGATATTCCAGGAGTAGCCGTGGTCCACCATGAGAAGTAGAAAGTGTTCACAACACCGTTGAAATGTTCACAACTCAGATGCACCTTTCTTTGTCAACATCATTGCAAACCATACTTCACTCTCATTGTCTTTAACGTTGTGTGCCAAACTTATGGGAAGTCACTTACATCTGAAAGCGAAAGAAAACTCTAACCACATGATTTCCCTAGCAAAATGTATGGCCTGGAGAAGAGTGTACTTTATGTTTGCTGATCGCAACTAGGAATGATGTAATATGGAGTCAATTTCCAAAACTAATTTGAA
This sequence comes from Kingdonia uniflora, assembly GCA_014058105.1. Lineage (NCBI taxonomy): Eukaryota > Viridiplantae > Streptophyta > Magnoliopsida > Ranunculales > Circaeasteraceae > Kingdonia > Kingdonia uniflora. The sequence continues at coordinate 53,289 of JACGCM010002347.1, forward strand.
ACATATGTTTCTTACTTTAGAGGCTCCGATAATACCACACTCAATACTAAATGTAAATGTGGCGCCTTTAAAGATAAATAAAAAGATCATTAAAGCTAAAACCTTCATCTTCTTATAGTCACTTATCTCATCTCTTCTGAACTCAACTAAGTGGCAAAATCATTTCACATTTTAACGGCCAAGGATCGGTGTTTTCGTTTTCAAGTTTGATTGGGAGCATTTGGAAGACAAAGCCCAACATCATGTGCCTTCGACATGTTCAGCTCCTACATTTTAGTAGCAGGTAGTGCCTGCAAAACATTTGATATAACAAAATAGTGACTATAGATATAGACATTACCACTATGATGAAATAATCACAGGATTTTATCCTTGTCCATAACATTATGGACATTACCACTACGAAATCAAACGGGTTTTTTTTTTAAGTGAAGATGGCTTAGGGTGCAAAGTAACCTAGCCTACAATCTGATTACAGTGTAAAAATACTTCAAGCTGGTAAGAGCGTCTCTACACTTGAGCTCCAAGCTCTCGGAGGAGCCTAAGACACTATTAGCACAAGAAATGCTCCAACACTGCCTGCCTATCTCGCTGCCCTCAACCGTGTCAGGGCCCTTCTCTCCTCTGCCTCCCCGCGCTGGGTGCTAAGTGCAATCATCACTCACCCCAATTATAAATCCAAGATTTACGTATTGTGACGATCTAAACGTCGTATTCCAAAACTTAATAAACTCGTTATTATCAATATTTGATGACAAGTCACAAGCACCATGGCATGGGAGAGGGACTTTTGTTGTTCTTATTTAAAGGTCCTTAATGATTAAATTACCATAAGAGAGTGATATATTTGTACTTATGGTGCTTTTAAAATCATTAGAGCAAATGCAGCAATAGGGTGATTTCCTTAAGTGGCAATAAGTCACCCTCTATTTTTCAAATTGACCACCCAGCAGTAAGGTCTTTGTTAGGAAATCGAGGGGGCAAATTGCAGCGCGGAAGCACAATACGATTGAGCAAGAACTAAAGATCTAACTCTAAGCACAGAATTCAATCTAAGCAATAAAAACATATACAAGGTTTAAATTTAGGTGGAAACCCAAAAAAAGATCAAAACCACCCCCGACAAGCATGACGAATTTATTATCAATTAGGGTTACAAGAAGTTCTAGAGATTACTCTATCTCACATCAACCCTTACAGATAATTCTCAGCAACCCTAGAAAGAAAACCCAAGAAATCTCTCCAGAGTAAACCTTATATTTCTCCATTTTCTCTCTGTAACTTTTTTCTCTCACTGTAGAGAGACCTTTAACTCTCAATCTATATTAATAGACTCTCTATTAGGTCATCAACAAAGTACGCATCACGAGATAAACCATCGCTTTATAATATATCCCTTCAAAATGAACTTAACAAAACAAACAAAACGTTTTTCGTTTGAACGACCTAAGTTTCGTTTGAACGACTTCAACGAAAGTTTTTTTCGTTCGAACGACTATATGACTTGTTCGAACGACTATATGACTCGTTCGAACGACTTTGTCTGTTTTGAGCCGTGACCCAACAATCTCCACCTTGGTGAAAAATTCGTTTCTTTCGCTGCATTTGTCGTGTATCTTTGTCATGTTGCCCTTATGGGCAACTTCTTAATTAAAAGAATTACATGAGTCTAGATTTTTTCGAGACACACTAATCGGAACCCACTTACTTTCTGATCATCTTTGTAGACCGTGTCATTTCTCCACCTTGAACTAAATTCCCCTTTCGAGAAATCTCTATAGCTCTATCGGTACATGCAACCTTCACATCTCCACTCACTGATTTACCAACCAATGCATACAAGTTCCCGCTAAGAACTCCCTTCATGATCAAAGAAGACTTCCAATAAACTTTCATTACTCCACCTCACCCGGAGTAATTGTAAACCTCATTATCTAATTTGGAAAGTAAAATTAGATTATGAGTCATACTCGGCACATGTTGAACATCATGAAAATCAACGATGGGTCCATCGAACATCCTTACGTGAATATCACCAACACCCAAAACCGGTCTTCGAGAGCCATCGCTCGTCGACACAAACTTGCAACCCTAACACCTTGCATATTTGCCGAACCATGCCTTGAGTGCGCATAAATGCATTGTAGCCCCACTATCAAACACCCATCCTCTATCGTAGCGAAAACCATCAACGACCACCATGAGAAGCGCCTCGTCACCATCGTTACCAGTAACCGTCGCCAGTTTGTTAGTGCCACTTTCGGAGCCCTTTACCGAACTTGCTCCTTTACCTTTCCCAGCTTTGCAATCCAATCTATAATGACTCGATAGACCACAACCCCAACAAATTTATTTTCTGAACTTATTAAAGCTTCTCTTCCCACTAACCACCATTGCTGAGTTTTCCACAAAGGATTCGCTATAATTAAGCCTTCTTTCCTAGGAAAGAAGCGTACTTGTAACCTCCTCAAAACTCAAAGTTTTCTTCCCATACATTAACGTAGGTTGAAGATGTTTGAAGGTAGAAGGAAAATACCATATGAGTTGAAGTGCCTTATCTTCATCTTTAACTTTAACTCTGGTCGATTCCAATTCTGAAACGATCCCGTTCAAAGAACCTTGGTGATCACCAACGCTTGTACCCTCATCCATCTGAAGCGTATGAAGTCGTTCCTTGAGGTATAAGCGATTCGAAAGACTCTTCCCTTGGTATAAACTTTCAAGTTTTTCCCAAAGACCCTTTGTGGCCTTCTCTCCAACCACGTTTGCCAAAACATTTTTAGTGAGACAAAGGCGAATCCTGCTCGCAACCCTTGAATCTAGATCTTTCCAGTCTTCTTCACCATCGTTTGGTTTTTGGGCCATTATACCTTCAACTGAAGTTTTAGGTATAGGCTTCCCTTTCAGTGCCTTGTGTAACCCGCCTTGAATCAAGATATCTTGGACTTGTATTTGCCACAATCCAAAATTGATCTTCCCATCAAACTTCTCCACATCAAATTTAATCGCGTTAAAGTACTTAGATCCTCACATCTTGCTTATCTACTTACCCCAAATCTTGCTCTAATACCAATTGTTAGGAAACTGAGGGGACAAATCGCAACGCGAAAGCACAATACGATTGAGCAAGAACTCAAGATCTAACTCTAAGCACAGATAATTCAATTCAAACAATAAACACATACACAGGGTTTAAATTTAGGTGGAAACCCAAAAAAGGATCAAAACCACCCCCAACAAGCACGACGAATCTATTATCAATTAGGGTTACAAGAAGTTCCAGATATTATATTATCTCACCTCTACCCTTACAGATAATCCCCAGTAAGAAACCCCAGAAAGAATACACAAGAAATCTCTTCATAGTAAAACCCTAGATTTCTCTATTTTCTCTCTCTAACTCTTTTCTCTCACTGTACAGAGGAGGCATTTAACTCTTACTCTATATTTATAAACTCTCTATTAGGTCATCAACAAAGTACGCATCACAAGACAAACCATCAATTTAGAATATATCCCCTTCAGAACGAACTTAACAAAACAAACATAGTTTTTTTTATTCGAACGACCTAAGTCTCGTTCGAACGACTGCAACAGAAGCTTTTTCGTTTGAATGACTATATGACTCGTTCGAGCGACTTGTCTGTTTTGAGCCATAACCCAATAGTCTTTTTGTCAAGGTGGTATCCAAAACATCAATAAAAACACCCTGAGGGTTGGTTCAGAAACCCGCAAGGTGATTTCTACTTTTTGTAATGCCACGTAGTTCAGCAAATAAATGCCTCGGATAAAGACACGTCACAAGTTTCAACGCGGTTTAAGGTGACCTTATTGCTGCATATGCTCTTATAGAAAACTATTACTAAAATCTACAAAGCATAAAGCATCCACCTAAACGAGAAAAGGTTCCTTCCTAAGCGCTTAGGACCAAGAATTGTCCTAAGCTTCTCTTCATCCGATACATGTCATGTTTAACCTCACTACTTAGCCTTAGTTAATTAGTTGTCAAAGTTAATTTCCCCAGAATATAAGCTTGTAAAAAAACAATTCTTTTTTTTTTTGTGAAATTTACAACTTTCGCCCAAGATCACTCCAAATTAAATCTTAAGATAGTTAGCATGAAGAGACGCTTAGGACTAGAAAAATAAAATTAAGGAGAAGAGTTTTTAATAAAACATCACGAATTTCATCACATTTTAGAATTCTTACTCTAAGTGAAGTTGTTGGTTGGAGGATGCATCATGTATGTAGACTAGAAAATGATAATTGCATGGTCTCTTTAATTGTTGTAGGAATAACCATTATTACATCATGCTTACAGTAAAATATTTTTTTATTTTTAATAGAAAGTAACTTGATTACAAAAGATAAAATAATACATCATATTTTGAGTTCCTTTAAAATTCTTATACTCAGTGCTCACCTATCCAATAGAAATCGACAGGTTTAAATGATTGTAAAGAATAACCTAATATCTTAAGATTTTGGGTAAATATTAGTGATTGTATATTTCTTAAAAGGAAATTGCATTCATGTTACATGATATTTCAAGCCTTACTTTGGAGGATATGAGATATTACTTGACAACTAATTAACTAAGGTTAAGATGTTGGGTTAAATAGGACACATCTCGGGGATGAAGAAGTCCTTAAGACGAAACTTTTTCTCCACCTGCACTCATCTCATCACCTTTGGTGATTATTTTTGGAATGTCACAAAGGGAGCTATGGTAGTAGCTCGGGGATTAAGACAAGGAACGTTGTATACAACGCAGGCATAATTTCTACTATTTGTGTGACCACTCTGGTGATTAATACAAGGACTTGGCACAAACGGCCCGGTCACATAAATGAGAAAGGGATGAAGATGATGGTTAGTAAGGGAAAGTTAGAGGGCCTTGATGAGGTTGATCTTAAGTTTTGTAAAAAAAAATATTTTTGCTAAACAGAAGAAAGTTAGTTTCAAAATAACTAGAAGATCAAGGAAACCTAAAAAATTGGATCTTGTTCATACAGATGTTTGGGGACCAACCAAGGTATCTTCTCTTAGTGGTTTTCATTATTATGTTACTTTCATCGATGATGCTACTTGTAAACTTTGGGTCTACTTTATGAAGAACAAATAAGATGTGTTTGAAATGTTTAAGAAATGGAGGGTTGTAGTTGAAAATGAAATCGGCTTGAAACTGAAGTGTCTTATGTCGGATAACGGGGGTGAGTATTGCAGTGACAAGTTTAAAGACAATTACGCATCAAATAGATGTAGGCGACAAAAGACTATTCCTAGAATACTACAGTAAAATAGTATTGCAGAACACATGAACCGAACTATAAATTAAAGAATGAAGAGTATGAGACTCAACGCAGGATTGTCAAAATGTTTTTGGGCAGATGCGGCTAGTACGACTGCGTACTTGATTAACATAGGGCCTTCAACGGCTTTGGACTTTGGATTGCCTGAAGAAGTATAGACCAGTAAGGAGATAAACCTTTCTCACTTGCGTATTTTTGGTTATACCTCATATGTGCTTAATAATTCAGATACAAGGACAAAGTTGAATGCAAAATTAACAAAGTGCATATTCATTGGATATGGTGGTGATGAGTTTGGGTATCGATTTTGGGATGCAAAGAATAAGAAAGTCATCTGGAGCCGTAATGTTACATTCAATGAGGAAATTTTGTATAAAGACTTCAAAGTACCTGTGAAAAGGAATCGAAGTGAAATAGCAAAAAGTGTCGATATTGAATTTGAACCCTCTCGAGAGGTTGAAGAAGAAGTCGTGGTTGAGTCCGATACAACGGATCAAGGCGAGGAACCTAATGATCTAAACATTCTAATAATACTTTTTAAGGAGCCAAGAAATACAAAAAACTCTAGCTAGACAAGTTAACTCCCTACATTACTTGTTACTTACAGATGGCGGTGAACCGAAAAGTTACAAGGAGTCTTTAGATGTGAAAGCCAATAGCAAGTAAGAGCTTGCTATGAATGATGAGATGCAGTCATTATCAATAAATTAAACTTGGGATTTAGTTCAGTTATCGAAATGGAAGAGAGCATTGCACAACAAGTGGGTATACAAACTAAAACAGGAATCTGATGTTTCAAGGAGATTCAAGGCTAGACTGTGTGGTGAAGGGTTTTCAACATAAAGAAGGCGTTGATTTTGGTGAGATTTTTGCTCCTGTTGTGAAGATGTATACTATTCGGGTTGTAATGAATATAGTTGCAGTTGAAGATTTATATCTTGATGTCAAGACAACATTTCTTCATGGCAACCTTGATGAAGAAATTTATATGAAGCAGTCAAAATAGTATTCAGGTAAAGGGAAATAAGATCTAGTGTGTAGGCTCACGAAGAGCTTATATGGTTTGAAATAAGCGTCGAGGCAGTGGTATTTGAAGTTTAATCAATTCATGTCTAGAAATAGTTATTCGAAATGTAATGCGAATTACTGTTATTTTATCAAGAATACGGGAAACTCATATATTATTCTACTCATATATTATTCTACTTCGATATTATTATATTTGCTCACTCCTCGAGGACGGTGTGTTTAAGCTTGTGAAGATTTACACTGATGTAAATCCGGCCGATATGTTTTTAATGGTGGTGACTTTTCAGAAGTTGATGACATGTACAACTTCTATGGGTCTTCATGATTGAAGATCTGGGTAGCGCGAACAATTCATTATTGGAGATCTGGAGATGGGTTACGGTTGATTCAATTTCAAGTGGGAGATTGTTGAGGAATGAACTCGAATTATGTTAGTGGATGTTCATTGGAGTTCGTGGGACGAACAAGGATCGAAGACGGAAGGAAAAAATGGATTTTTAGTATTTTTTTTAATAAACTTCTGTTTGTTCGAAGAGAGGAGGCGGAACCAGCTTTATTCGAATAGACTTATGAGTATGTTTGAATAGAAATCAGTCTATTCAAATAGACTCTAAGTCTATTAATCGAATATAAGTCCCAAAACATATTCTGTTCGAATAGACTTCGTAAACACACTTTTAGAAGCTTAGAGCGAAGACGTTGGCTTGACTCATGATTCGTACTTTGAGTCCTAATTGATGTATTAACCTCCCAACTATATAGGGGATACTTAGTGTATATCTTAGGTTATCTTGTGTGAGTTTAATTCCAGAGAGAACTAGGGTTTGAGAGACTCCATTAAAGCTTCGAGGAAGCTTGAGATATCGTATTGTAACCTATTGATTTATAGTGGATTGTTCGCGGGGAGTGGTTTTTTATTTGAAAGGGTTTTCCACTTCCCTCTTCCAGGTAAATCCTTTATCCTTGTTTTGTTCTTCGTTTGGTTTATTACTTGTTCAGCAATTTCTGCGATTCATTCTTGTCGTAGAAACGAGACTAGCTACCTTAATTCTTAATAAAGAGTGTCTCTACACTTGAGCTCCAAGCTCTTGGAGGATCCTAAGATACTAATAGCACAAGAAATGTTCCAACACTGCTTGCCTACCTTGCTGCCATCAACCGTATGAGGACCCTTTATCTCCTCTACCTCCCCCGCGCTGGGTGGTAAGTGCAATCACGACTCACTTCAATTATTAGTCCAAGGTTTACGTATTGTGACGATCTATACGTCGTATTCGAAAACTTAATAAATGTATTATTATCGATATATGACAAACACCATAGCATGGGAGAGGGACTTTTATTGTTCTTATTTAAAGGTTAAGAAATGCTTAAATTACCATAAGAGAGTGATATATTTGTTATGGTGGCAACAGGTCACCCTCTTTTCTCAAACCGACCACCCAGTAGTAGGGTCTTCTTGCCAAGGTGGCACCCAAAACCTCAACAAAGCCCACTTTGAGGATCGATTCAGAAACCCGCAAGGCGATTTCTACTTTTTTCAATGCCGCACAATTTAGCAAATAAAAGCCTCAAATTAAGACACATCACAAGTTTCAACGCGGCTTAAGGTGACCTTACTGATGCATATGCTCTTATAGAAAACTATTACCAAAATTTGCAAAGCATGAAGCATCCACCTAACAAGAAAAGGTTTGGTCCTGGGACTGCCGAGAATTGTCCTAAGTGCCTTGCACATGTCATGTTTAACCACATTGCCCACATTGCTTAACCTTAGAGCACCTGCAGCAGCTAGGTGAATTGTCCACGTGTCCACCCATTTTCCACCTTGAGGGTGGATCCTCTTGGTAGATTGATGCCGCGCAGTTCAGAACTGTGCGTAGGGAATAAGCCAATGAAATTATGACACTTGTCAAACTTGATTTCTTACGCGCAGTTTAGAACTGCGTTGCATCTTTGAACGTTTGAGATGGGGACACGTGGGTTGATCCTGTGCGTTGATTGTGCCCCGCAGTTCAGAACTGCGGAGAGTGACACCTTGTTTTTACATACAATTACTAAGGGGTGGATTGAATTCACCCTCATGACCCGGGCAAATCCACTCACCCTACTACTGCTGTGTTGTGGATGCTCTTAGTTAGGTAGTTGTCGAGTTAATATCTCCATGATATAAACATGTAAAAAAACAATTCCCTCAGTTAAGTAGTTGTCAGAGTTAATATCTCATATTTTCAGTTCCTTTAAAATTCTTACTCACTGCTCACCCATCCAATAGAAATCAGCAGGGTCCAATGATTGTAAAGAATAACCTTATATTTTAAGATTTTGGGTAAAGACAAGTGATAGTATATATTTTAAAAGGAAATTATATTCGTGTTACACGAAATTCAAGCCTTGATTTGGAGGATATGAGATAGTACCCGAGAAGTAATTAACTAAGATTAAGATGTGGGGTTAACTGGGACACATGTTGGGGATGAAGAGGCGGGTTTAATAGGAACGAACTTTTTCTCCACCTAAACTCATCTCATCACCCAAGACAAAAACAGTAGACTAATAATAAATTTGATAGAGAGAAGATATCTCCCTTTCTCATTATTAAAAGGAGAGGGTTGGTGAGAGAATCAATCAGTCCATTCCTCCATGTTAAAACTGAGTCTCAACTCTCAACTCTCAGCTCTCAGCTCTCAACTTTCAACTTTGAGAGAGAGAGAGGGAGAGAGAAAGATGTATGGAGGTTTACTATATCCATATTTCCAGAGTTTTCCTTCAGATGAAGTTTACCACCAGCTTTATCAAGACTTCTGCATATCCCACAAACCCAATGCTTCTTCTGTAATCTCTCCCTCTCTCTCAACTTTGTCTCATATTTCAATTATCTTAATGGGTACTAGAAAATGTAAATAGTTTCTTGTTGTACTTTGTATGATATAATATCCCATGACCTTTTAATGTAAAGTCTCACTAAATTTACTTTTGATCCTTAGTGCTCCTAAAGAAGTCACTTTAGGAAATAGAGATGATTTTATTGATTAAAACAAAAGTAATGATTCACCACTTAATTTTAATGAATTAATTATCTAAGATAAGTTTTGACATGAAGATGAGTTTTTGTATGATTTGCGTAACAGTAGAACTAATTGTTAGTAGCTAGTTTCCAGCATGGTATTAGTGGTATTTGTGAGTGTTAACCCTAGGGAGAGTTTGATCTGTGATAAGTGGGAGAAGAGAAGACATAACTGGAGGCAGATTGTTGGAAGAGTGGTGAGATCTTAAGATTCTACATATACTCAGGTTTTGGTGTAAGAGTTTGTATCAGACTATAGTAGTTAGCCTCCACCATGGTATTAGTGGTAGCGTTACATGTCTGAAGTTGTGCCTTAAGATTGGCATGAAGGGGTTTGGCAGATAAGGTATTTGTGAGCGTTAACCCCGGGGAGAGTTTGATATGGGATAAGTGGGAGAAGAGAAGACCGGAGGCAGATTGTTGGAAGAGTGGTGTAAGAGTTTGTATCAGACTATAGGAGAAAATTGAAGTACTGATTTTTGGAATAAGAATCTCTTCGTCTTAGCAAACATCCTTTAAAATGGAACTCATGAAAGAGTTTCTAGCCTCACTGAAAGTATATTGCAAAACCAGATAATTTTAATCGTGAAGGGTGAACATGTACTTTACAGAAAAACATTAGTGAGGAAAAACCTTGAATCATTGGATAAGATATGGGAGGACTGATATCACCAAAAGAGTGTCGAAGTTGGGAAGGCAAATAGATCTCATATATTTTTGCATGATTTAAATGGTTGCTTATGATTTCTCCATGTTCCAGTCTAGAATAACATTCAGTGCACCTCTTCTGTAAATTCAAATAATCATTTTTTAGCATCCACGGTATATTCTGGTGTCTCTATCTCTTATCTGGATTACATGTACTTGTGCTTTTCTTTTTATCTTTGTTTATTTAGAGCCATTGTACTGTATACAATATATCTTATAGATGGTAACATGATCATTGTTCTGAACATCTAATGTTTGGGTTTCCCCACACATGAAAATAGTCAGTGATTGTCGGCTCATGTTCCAACAGAGCCAGAGGTTTATACTCAAGAGGTTTGATTTTCATCAGTCGAATGCTTATATACAAGAGCCACTATGTTTATGGTCCTTGATCAGTAAATATGGGGATTTTGGAAATCCTGCCAATCTCAGTCTCATGCTCAATATGATTTCTTACATACATGGGACCCATGTTCACCGTTTGGGTTTTTCGAATCACCAACAAAGATTGTTAGGTTGAACAAGTTACATTTTCAATGCAATTAACTTTAATATTTGTATGTGAAGTTGTTACCCCCTAGTTTAATCATTCTATGTCTCAACAACTAGTATCTATTTTCTTTCCAATGCTTTTTGAATACTTTGTTTCGCCACTCTGCATCTGTTTGTATTTCTATGTATATTAGTTGACAGGATGTCTTCTTGTTTGATCCTTGACGTATTATTGATTATCTTCATTTTCTTCCTATACAGAGCGACCTGGGTCATACCCCCATGAAATTCGACTATGACCTGGGAGGAGAAAGTGATCTATTTAAAGCTCCAGAACTCTTCATTGAAGAACCCGTAATTGGTTTCGATCCAATGACAGCTACCATTTCTCTTATTTCTTGTGGGGAAAATGGCATTTCAACCCAAACCTTCAAGGCTGAAGACATTGAATCGATTCAAAATGAGCAACTGTTGAGTGAGGTCTTCTATGAATGCAAGAAGGATCTCTTAGCAAAATCTGCCATAGAAGAACCATTGACAGATGTATTAGGTGTTGATATTACCGCACTTTGTTTGGAGGAGGCTGTTGCAGATAAAGATGTGTCAAGTTTGGAGTGCCCAATACAGACAAGTGTTAGTTCCCAGTGTTTGAACTCAGTGGAGAGGATACATGGGGAAGAAACAAGACCAAATTTTCTTGATTTTCATGTCCTTGTTAATGAAGGTGCTCATGGAATCCAGAGGGCGTTCAGCGAGGGAGACATACAGGTTAGTATTTATGCCTCGTGATTATATTTTGAAGCAATGATATTCACTAGACAGCTTGTTTGAGTTGTCCTGATTTAGGCATTTAGTTTTTAATGTTATTGGGATGCTGTGTTTCTTTTATCAACATGTATGGTGTTCCATCCTGCGATTAGAAGTAGAACAGTGTAACTCACACCCTATATCACAAGCATGGCATTTTACTTTCTTCTTTTATTCTCTGATGTCTGATATTCCTAAGTATCTTTGGACTTCTTTCAAAAATAGGATTATTTTTCCGTCAATTTGGAGAATATATAAAGTGAAAGAAGGGTTATCATCAACAAAATAACTTACATGTTTGCAATTTGCCAGTTGGTTAAGGGTATGATAGCCTGAATGCTGCTACATAATTCATAATGTAACTTTTGTTAGCTTTATTAACGTTAATGAATGTCACATAGAGACATTAGCAAATAAAACTAATTTGTTAGATGCGTAGTTCTAAATCTTCTATGGCTTACCCATCTCAGCCTTTTGGAAGTCACTTTCTCAAAAAAATACATAAAAATAAAAATAAAAATGGCTTGTGATTTATGGACAACTGCAGATGCAGTTATATAGTTATATTTTATATAGCATTAATAAAGATTCAAGCACTATGTCTATTATCAGGATTAATAATTAGGATATATTATCTCCTTAGAAGCTCTAGGCATGACTGGTCAGATGGTTTAGTATTGATATATAAAGCACACAAATGCGAAATTGAGAAATACCAAGAACATCATCATCCAAAAATGCCGAACCTTATGAATTTTGTTATTAGGTCCTTGCAGACTGTTTAATGTCTCTGCATGAATGGATAAAGACATATCTCATGCTTCTTATATTGGTCAGGAGCTACGCCCTCCGCTTGTAGTAAATGATAGGGGCATTTTACTAGAGGAAATGTAGTTACGATTCCTAAATTATTTTAAGTCTGCACTTTTCATCTGCCTTGAATATGTAGACAGCATATCTTCAGTAAGTTCTTGTATTCCAGGTAAGATTTATTTCTTTTGAAACAACACTATACCTACTCAGAGTTTTTTAGACGTGTCTGTCCATTTCCACAGGATGTGGGGGTGGGTCATTGATTTTGAGTTTTCCTGACAGACTCTTGGCAATGGCAATGGCAATGGCAATGGCAATGGCAATATCAGAGGCAATATCAGATGCGTTGAATCAAAACCTTTAACCATTGGCAACTACACTATTGACGAACGCAAACAATTGCTTTCTAGATATTGGAATAAGAAGACAAAGAGGAACTTTGGCCGAAAAGTTAAGGTAATTCACTATTATTTCTTTGTGCGGCTCTTTTATTAAGTTAGAATTAATAAAGTACTAATCGTAGATAAAATATTACAAGTTTATATAGAGCATTCATTGTCGATTTGGTTTAATTTTTAGAAGTATTTTAGGCTAAGGTAAACTTGTTGGCTCAAGAGTGAGTTAAATGTTAGCCTCAACCGCCCTTCAGGTTAAATCTGACAGCCTTATAGATGCTTCTGAGTGTTTTATTCCAATGTTTTTTTTTTTTTTTTGTTGGCAAATTGAGGTAGCAAGACTACTACCAGACATATATAAAGGAGGATTTAAAAATTACATCCTAGGAATAGCCTTTCCACGAACACCCTCCTAGATTGGGTTTTGTTGCCATCTACAATAATATGCTTGGTAAACTTAGCTGCATGTTCTCTAGATCGAAATTATCCTCCAAGACCAGCTATAATCATTTGGTGCATTGATGCTCTATAAGTACCTTCCTCCAAGTATATCTTATCCCACCTCACCAAAAAGTTGTCATCGTTTGCAGCCACCCTAAATGTATGCCTTTTCATAGCAACTTTGTTCTAAGTACTCAAGTTTCTCAAGCCCAATCTAGCCTCTTTTTTGGTCTGCACACCACCAGCCAAGCAATAGGGGCAATTTTCCTTCTAATGCCATAGATATTTTGAGCCCACTGATTCCACCATTTTAATGATCTTCTTAAGCAGGATGAAAATGTTAATCCAATACAGATGGATGCTATTAAGTACGACTTTGACAAGGACCAATCTCCCAAAAAACTAAGTATTTATTCTTCCAATATTGTACTTTAATTTTCATTCTTTCAAGCAATGGCACAATCTCTAGATTTGAGCCTTGTGGATATAAGAAGTATACTTAAATACTTTAAGGGACGCACTTCATTAAACCCCAAGATGGTCATGGTGTTATTTAAAAATGTTAATGGTGAGTCTAGTAATGTGGCCAAATTGGTTGAGGCACTCCCCAATTGCAATTGTAGATGTTGTGTCAACATGGAAAAATACCAACAAATCATCCGCAAAAGCCAAGTGTGTCATATTTGGCCTATTGCATCTGTGGTGAAGTTTATGCTGCTCTTCTTCCACTCTCTTTTCAAGTAAAAATATTCCTGAAATTTTTTTACCAACACAAACAAGTATGGTGACATGGGGTCACCCTGAGACCCTCTATGCCCTTTGAAGTACCCTTCCAGACACCCATTGATTGATACAGAGTAACTAGGAATTGTAATATATTGTTCAAGCCATCCAATGAAATGAACCTTTCAGGAAAGCTCAAAGCTCTCAAAATACCCAACGCTGCATCCCAATGAACCTATCATAAGCCTTCATCAAATCAATCCTTGTTGTACACTTAAGTTTGGTGGCGTCCTTGTAGTAGTTTCTCATTGGCTATTGGGCAATGTGTTGGGCCCCCATATCTAATACTCTGTCTTCCCGATTATTGAATTTCAAGAAGAACATCTCATTACTCTGCATAGTCATTTCAAAGCTACCCTTGGGGTTCCATACCTTGTTTAATGTTTCATTGATGTACTAATAGTTGAGAGTCTTCCCAATAAAGTATCCCACCTGGTACTTTTCAAATCCTTTTATATTGGGTTCTAGGAGTAAGCAATTGGAACTCCATTAGTTTTAGCAGGAGTATATTGGGTTCCATATCTCATTACCCTGCCACACCTCTATCATGTTTCTCTGTATTGATATACAGTGTGAATCTTCATGTATCTTATCAATATGGTTTGAAAAATTCATCTTACCACATATGGGAGAACAACTACAGGGGTTGTAGATGTTGCCAAAAGTAAATTTGCGATTTATTTGTTGACATGCACATGAGGTGAGACGTTTATAACGTGTTTGCTCTTCAAATGCTTGTTTTTCAATAGCTTGTTGTAACAATTATGGATATCCTTGATCACCAGTTATCCATTTCTCCCGTAAATACAAAATAGTGAAAATGATTAAGTTGGCTACTTAACTTAAAGTTCAAACAGATTACCTCAAAGGAAGTCCCCTGAATACTGAATCATGGCCTTCTCCAGTATGCATGCAGGAAAGCTTTGGCAGATAGTCAGCCAAGAGTTCGAGGAAGGTTTGCAAAGACAGGGATCTGAAGTTTTGAAGATATAGCGTATTGAGATTTTTATTAAAAATATATGTAGCTTTAGTAAAATATGGTAAGGAATTGAGGATAGGTATGACTTACCTGATTCCTAAAATAATCTGGCATTGTAGTAGCTTGTATTTTGTCTAGTGAAGTTGTAACCTTTAATAAATAACTGTCTTAAACAATATCCAGTATCCAGTACCATTGACGTACGCCTATGTAGAGCAACTCCGAAAACTTTCCCAATAGTGATACTATTAGAAACGTTGGTAGCGATATGTTGGAATTAAACATTGAAACAGGGAAGCCAAAAGGGCTCTGCCGAATATACTATAGGCGGTTGGTTATCCAATTGCCACACTGTACTATTAGACACATTTTAGACTTGGTTACTGACGTTGTTCTCATGGATGGATAATCGTATGCCTGCACAGCTAGAAAAAGATGAAAGAGAGATAGACCAGACTAGGGAAAGATGGCAGAGAGACATTGACCTTACTCAAGAGAGTTTTGAGCATTCAAGAGAACGAATTGGGATACGAAAACGAAGAAGTGATGATAACCCTTAAAAAAATTGTTTTCTACTTGAGCAACATGGGGAATAAAGATGAGAAATTACTCCTACAAATAAAACTTTCTAGGCTTAATTAAGATCATCTACAAAGACCGGGAATCTTAGTAATACTTTTTTTTTTGCGCAAAGGAGTGAAATATATTAAGCCAACGAGGGCAAGACAGAAATAACATAGTCAACAAAGTTAGAAGCCTCCACAGGCTCAAAAAAAGACAACGCAGGGGAGTGAGCTCCCATAGCGGCTAATGCGTGTGCCTCAAAATTAAACAAACGGTTGAAAAATTGAAATCTAAACTCAATGAAACGGGAAGCGAGAGCCAGCAAATCTGGTACCAGAGTGAGGGCACCCCAAGAAAGATCAGTTGATCTATTCTCATATGCGTTGACAAGTCGTCTGCAATCTATGAGTACCATCACTCTCTCCAGGCCTATCCCGTACGCCGCCTCCAAATCTCTAATCACGGAGATCGCCTCCGCTTCCTTGGGGTCCATTGCCTGGGAGGAGTCAAAACCTGCACCAACAACAAAAAAAGTGTGAGTTTTAATGACAAAACCAGAGCCCCCCAGTGTGTTTATATTGAACCACGCCCCATCCACCATGATACTGTGCTATCCTTCCCCTACCACAGGGGGTGGGTCGGTCGTGGCCAGCCTGATAAGAGAATTGGTGTTGAGATCAGGGGTGGTGCAATAACTTTTGGCTCTATTCACAGAAACGACAGGGTTAGGGTTAGTTTGATTAAAGATAAGATTATTCATGCTCATCCAAATAACATAGAAGAAAAAACTGATCTTTCCCCACAAGGCGGGGTTAGAAACATTCCTTCCCTGATGAACAAGTTTGTGAAGTAAGCCTACCAAGGAGTCAGTGTAGGACCATAAATTTAAATTGAGGAAGGGGTCGAAAGCATACCAGAATTCTTTAATATTCTTACAAAAGAAGATGGCGTGTGTGGTGGTTTCTTCTTCTCCACATCTGGGGCAGGTAGTGTCCTTGGTTTGCTCCTTGTGCCAGAGGTTCCTCTTGGTAGGAATACCGTCCTGTAGCGCTTTCCAAAGGAAGAGTTGGATTCTGAACGACACTTTCATTTTCTAGATAGAGGTCCAGTCGGGGTCGTTGCCCGTTCCTGGGTAATTGGTTGTACCAAGATGGTTGTCCGACTCATTCGGCTTAACCTCCTGAAGGGATGATTGGTAGGCAGATTTGACAGTAAGGATGCCATTATGTTCCATTCACCATCGGAGGGTGTCCTTTGCTGGGAATTTGCTAAGCGGGATAAGTTGAATGATCTCCACCACATCATAGTGGAACAAAGAACGGATAAGCCTGTCCTTCCAAGTACGCCGGATGGGGAAGATGAGCTTAGAAACTTTGGTAACCGTTCTATGAGAAGGGACAGGCCCACTGGGACGCCCGAATCTGATGCCTGGGATCCAGGGTTCTAACCAACAATCAACACTTTCCCTGTTACCGATGTGCTAGATGAGGACATACTAGATTCTATTTCTGGCAGCTAAAATTCCTTTCTAGATCTAGGAGTCAGTAGGCTTAGAGGAGGAGATCATCGGAAACTCCATGGGTGAGTATCTTTTCTTCAAATTATGAGCCCAAATTTTGTCTGGCTCCTTGATAATTCTCCAGAAGAGCTTGGTTGTGGGCGAGGGCGGTTCTGATGCCCAACCCTATCCTTTGGTTTGCAAATTTTTTTCCAACCAATAAAGTGGGTCTTATTATTACCTGCCGGATTTGTACCTCACAAGAAACGAGCGTTGATAGAGTCTAGTTTTTTGCAGATTTTAATAGGGAATGGGAAAATAGACATGTGAAAGGAAAGGATTGCTGAGTTAACAACTTTAATAATGGTGAGTCTGCCCGCTTGAGAAAGATTCTTAGCTTTCCAAGCCTCGATTCTGCTCGAGACGCGAGTGATAATGTCTTTGAAGTTAAGGCTTTTCTTGTGGTCAAATTCGAGTGGGGCTCTAAGGTATTTTTCTCCAACCGAGTCTCTTTTGATATGAAGAATTCGCTGAATAAGTTTGTGGTGCCTTGGGTGACCGTTTTTGCTGAAGAGGATACATATTTTTTCCAGATTAATCTCTCGGCTTCCTCCAGGTTGGCTTTGCAAAAAATAAAACAATCATCAGCAAAAAGGAGGTGGGAGACCGGAGTGCTGCCTCTAGCGGTCTTGATGCTATGGAGTTCCCCTTTAATTTTTGCTTTGAGGATAATTTTGGAAAGGACCTCGGAGCAGATGAGGAAAAGAAAGGGGGAGAGGGGGTACCCTTGTTTAAGGCCTCTACCAGGTTTAAGGAAACCATAGGGGGAGGCATTCAGGTTAAAGGAGAGAGTTGTGGTGAAGATCCATTGGTGTATCCAGGTGCACACTTATCGCAGAAACCCATTGTTTTCATGCTATCAACAATGAAACTCTATTCCACTCTATCAAAAGCTTTGCTAAGTTCTAGCTTAACCGCCATACTTCCTGAAGTTCCTTTCTTCTTTTTGAGGGATTTAAGGATATCCTGGGCCATGATGATGTTGTCAAAAATTTGTCTACCCGGGATGAAAATGTTTTGGGTTGGGGAGATAAGTTTGTGGAAGAGCGGTTTGAGTCTGCTAACAAGAATTTTGGCAATAATTTTGAATTTGACATTGCAGAGGCTAATAGGTCTGAAGCGTTCAAGTTTATTGGGATTCTTCTTCTTCGGGATAAAAGTGATATTTGTATGATTGAATTCGACGAGGAGATGACCAGTTTGAAAAAAAGCGAGAACAGCTTGGTAGAGGTCATTTTTAACCGTATCCCAGGATTTCTGGTTGAAAAGAGGCGTGAACCCATCGGGACCTGGAGCTTTGCGGGGTTTCATAGAGAAGAGGGCTTCCTTGATCTCTTCCATAGTGGGTTCCCTGGTCATGAGATAGTTATCTTCATACGAAATCAAGTTATCCAGGATGTTAAGCTCTTCAATCTTAACAGCCAGTTCTGAAGAGGTAAAAAGCTCCTTGTAGAACTCTAGAAAGGCTTTGTCGATATCCTTCCTATCGTGCGCCCATGAACCATCCGCCTTACGAATATTGAGGATCGCATTCTTCCTACGTCGACAAATGGTGGATATATGGAAAAATTTGGTGTTACAGTCCCCTTCTCTAAGCCAAGTCTCTCTAGATTTGTCCCTCCATATGATCTCTTCTTGGTTAAGGATTTTATCCAGGGTATCAAGAAGGCCCATCTCCGAGGCTGTGTTCTGGTCAGAAGGGGCATCTTTTTGGAGCTTAAAGATTTGATCTCTAAGCTTCTGGATCGTCCCCGGAGTGAAGTTTAAAACTTCTATATTCCATGGATTCAGCTCATGTTTGGTGTGGCAAAGTTTTTGCATAACCGAAGAGGTCGGGAGCCTTCCTGCTCAACCTTCTAAGCTTTCTTAATGACCTCTTGGTAATCCTCGTGGTTGGGCCAGATGGATTGGAAGTGGAATTGCTTTGGGAGGTGATGAAAAACATGGATAGTACTAAGGAGGATAGGGCCATGGTTCGAGCCAATTATGGGTAAATTTAGGATAGTTGCGTCCGGAAAGGTGGTTCTTCACTGGGCAGAGACTAAGCTTAGTCAGATCAAACCCTTTTCTTTTATTCGACCAAGTGAAGGGGACACCAGAAAACCCCAGGTCGATCATGGATGTGTTGAACATGAATTCTTCAGGCGGGTTGTGTATGATATTATCGAAGGGAATTCTACCATACTTTTCCTCTTTGGAAATAATATAGTTGAGGTCCCCTATGATAATCCTGGGGATGGGTATGGCGTTGGCCATCTGAGCAATGGAAGTCCAGTAGGTGT
The DNA here is from genome assembly GCA_014058105.1 of Kingdonia uniflora. NCBI lineage: Eukaryota > Viridiplantae > Streptophyta > Magnoliopsida > Ranunculales > Circaeasteraceae > Kingdonia > Kingdonia uniflora. The sequence continues at coordinate 72,519 of JACGCM010002347.1, forward strand.
TGTGTTTATGAGTTTCGGGGAGGCCATAAGTGAAAAAGCGCATCCACTGAACCGGTGTTGACTCACGTGTAGGATTGTACCCAGTCGAGGAGATTGGCGTGTCAATACCCCTTGGGGAAGAAGCGAGGATAGTAAGATCGATGCCTCACTTCCAGGCCAGCCACAGGCCTCCCCCGTGGTTAGCAGTCGTTGATACCATGTGCGAGTGGTCATAACCAAGAGAGGTAAATTTTCGAAAGGCTTCAAGCTCAGAAGCTTTGATCTCGACCAAGAAAATGATGTTTGGGTCGTGCTTATTTTGGATGTTACGGAGCTCCCTAAGGGTGAAGGGTTTCCCGCTCCCCCTGCAGTTCTAGGAGAGGACAATCATTTCTCACCGAGGGCCGGTCTCGGGCCCGCTTCCGAGAATTGGATGTTCCTGGGGTATTGCGCCTTCCAATCGGGAGAAGAAAAAGGATGAAAAAAAGATTTCCTAAGGTTCTGCTTGTGCCAGCCTGGCCCAAGCGAACTCCGCCTAGGTCCAGGTATTTTAATGATCGAAAGGGTGGTCAAAGCATTCTGGCTAAGCGAGATAAGGAGGGAGCGGGCTGAAGCAACAAAGGGTCTACGGTGGTCAGTGAGCCCAAGCCCTAACCCTTTATCCGTCTGGGAAGATCAATGTAAGTTCGCTTTGAAACTCTTCGACAATTTGTTTTTCTAAACTAAGGCAAACCAGCGCTGCAGGTCGAAACGGGAGAGGAAAGCCCGAAGGGGAGCCATTCTTCCTAAGGCTGGTTTGGAGTAATGATTTATTTTGGACTGGGGGCCGTCCAATCTGGGTGTCTTAGGACGGTCGGTGGGTTTTGAGCCCGACTTGGCAGGTCCTCTAGGGCGCCCTTGCTTAGGCCTGGTAAACGGAGTACCAGGGGGCCGACCCCGGTCTTCAATGGTTCACCAACGCTCCAACCTAAAACTCGGAAAAAATGAACTAAACGGAAGAACAATTCTAACAAAGCAATGCATGAGCTGGCAAAAGTTGATACAGGAGCGGGGAAAGAAATAACGCATACCTTTGCGGGGTGATCAGAGTCCCCTGTACCTTCCTCTGAAGTCTGAGTCCATGTGATGCCCCGCTTCCGGTTTCCCTTGTCGCTAGTGTTTTGCTCTGAACTGCCGGCAGTCCAATCATTTCTGACACCGAAGATGTCCCTTTGGCCTGGTGTGACCCAAGCCGAGCACTCCGAGGAAGAGTAGCCAAGTACGAGTGGTTCGGAGTCGGATGAAGAATCTTTCGGTGAGGCTGTAGTGTGGGTGAAGTTGAGGCCTTAATCCGTGGTGTGGCTGAGTTGGCCGGACTGCCAGGGAATACGACATGGGTTGGGGCCGGACGGTGGTTTCGTATTTGGCCTTGAGGCCTCCCATGAATGGGCCGGTAGACTGGTGAGGTGATGAAGTGCACGAGAAGTCGAAGTACTGTTGACCCAGGCCTAATCCCATCTGCTCCTCTTTGGAATTGCTTGAAATGATGACAGTGGGTTCAAAGCCCAGGCTTAGCTGGTGAGGTGTCTGGCTGGCGACCTGGGTTGGCCTTGATTGGTTAAGGCCCGGGTGTGGGAGGACTTGAATTGTCATGCTATTGGTCTTGTTACTATGGTTTTTTGATTTGCTTGTATCATGGTTATTTGATCAATTCCATTATAGATGCACTTAGAGTTCAATAATGAAATATTTTTGCAAAATATTTTAGTCATCCTGTAGAACTAAATATCAAAGGTACTTTAGGTGCTTATCCATCAAACAGAAATAGTAATAAACATGCCTACAGAGAAGCCTCGTGCCCATCTTTGATTTTTCTATTCTCGCATGTAGATTAGAGTCTCCTCGACTACTAAATATAGATAGTGAAAGGTACAACGATTATAATTCGTAAGGGGCACACAAGTTCAGAACATACACACGTATGGTTTCCTTAGGATTATCAAGAATCAAACGTGGCTACTGCAATAATTTTTATCACCAATAAAAAAAAGAAAGTTAAGTTTTTGTTAATCAAAAGCATAATCAAGAACGTCGAAAAAGAAGGGAGAACGTACGACATATTTTTTCTTACTCGTTGCTCTTCAAGAGTTGAAAACAATTTTCTTCAAAGAATATGCCATTGTTGTACTTCAAAATTATTCACGTAGGTAGTATCGTTCATCGTTTGATATTGCTACTATACATGAACAATATGATCTTGTACACTAATGGAACACCATCTAAGGAAAATTGTTTCAACAGAGGGAGGAACTTTCATGAAAAAGAGGAAAAAAAGGAAAGATAACTATATTTGTTTGGCAAGAAAGGAGATATTAACATACATATATATAGGTTGAGATAAACTTGCTATCTATGATTTTAGAAAGTTTGATTTAGATTGGAGTCTCTGGTGCATGTATTGGGACCCAAGGCATGTCTAGGGTTTCTCTTTGTCAATGCATGCTTAGGTTTGTGGTTTTTTGGCTTACTGCTTCCCTCTCTTTTTTTGAGTCCGGCTTTGTGACTCCTAGGAGTAGGGGACACCTACCCACTCCTTTACAAAATTAATGGACACGTGGATTCTCCAACTCTCCTCCCACTTACTAACTCTATTTTTTTCTTAATACCTTTTTTACCCTCTTGAGGATTAATCTCCAAATAAATTATTTTGTAGTTGTAGTTAAAATAAAGTTATGATGCAGAGGACTTGCAAATTTTATTTGTTGGCCTTGTTCAAAAAGCTAGGAAAATGGCCTTTTGTGGTTTTATTTACCACATTTGGAGAGAAAGGAACACTAGGATTTTTGAGAGCAAGGGAAGATTACCTTTGTCCATCCTTAATAATATTATCTTAGACATTAGAAATAAGTTATCAACCTGTGAAATTAGTATTGAAGATAACAATGTCAATAGAAATTTTGTTGTTGACTGGAATCTCCATACTAGGCTTCATAAGGTTGAACCTTTAAAGTGTAAATGGACTAGACCACCAGAGGGTCATTATGCTCTTAATACTGACGGTGCCCTGACTGATTCAAGTAGCTTTGGAGCTCTTTTAAGAGATTGGGACACTGTTCCTATAGGAGCTTGTGCAGGCAGAAGTAGAGCAAAGACAATCACTATTCATGAGCTTGAAGGTATTGAGTATGGGTTGAAGCTGGCTATCAAGCACTGTATTCTGAAAATTGTGGTTTATTCAGACTTAAAGACAGCAATTCAATTGCTAACCTACTGTGAAGAAGAACCACCTTGGAGAGCAAGAAGACTTGTGGAGTCCATTAAAAGACTAATGCTATCCTTTACCTCTATACAATTTAATCATGTCTATAGGGAGTGTAATAGAACAACTCATCTCACAAAGATTAGACCTCCTGAAGGATATTTGGAGCTGTCACCAGACCAATTTGATGAGGATATGAAGAAATATATCCAAGAAGATGCCTCTGGCAAGTATTACTTCGGAGTTTAGATGCAGACTCATGTACAGAGCTAGTGAGGCTGGTATCTCGTTTACTGTAGGTTAGTTAGTTGTAGTTCCTTTTGACGGTTGTTTTTTGGTTGTTAGTTTTCTCTTCTTTTTCTTTTTTTAGAACTCCCTTTATGTAGGGGTTCTCTTATGTATATTCCTTTAGTTGTTCTATAAGCAGGTGGGTCTGCTTTCAACCCTAGCTTACCCTTAAAAAAAACACGCATCGCCCCCCAAAAACAAATCTCATGTCCAAAACCTTAAAACCCAAATTGAAGAAATCTAAATATCTCTCCAGACACCGAAGAAATCCAAATACAAATGTAAGGTATGCCTCAAATTGTTCCTGAATTCCCAAGCTTTAGGTAGCCACAACTTCAGTCACCATCAAGCCGAAAGACAACAAGAAAGGAATGCAGCTGCACAAGTTGGGGAAACACCGTTCACGACATTTTTTAATCTGTATAGAGTACTTTTTGGTGAAAACTGTCACAATGAGTGCTTTGTTTGCCAACACATTGAGCTGTATCGTATACTAAATGTTGCGAGGACTCACCATCCTGAGTGCCCTATATGCCATACAGTTTTTCCTTCCAAAGCTTCGTTGAGTACTCACGAAAGGGGTCACAAGAATAATGGTTTAAACCCGTTTATTTATGGTAAACATGATGTTTTAGCGTCGAAAAGTATTGGTTGGACTGCTCCAAGTTTAGTTCTAAGTCCCCGTGATTTTGATCTTAATTGTCCTCCTATGCTTTAATTTTCCTCCCAATATTCTTTTACAAGAACAGTACAAAATAATTTATTTGGAGATTAGTTTTCAAGAGGGTAAAGATGGTATTAAGAAAAAAATAGAGTCAATGGGTGGGAGGAGAGTTGGAGAATCCACGTGTCCATTAATTTTGTGAAGGAGTAGGTAGGTGCCTCCTACTCCCTGGAGTCACAAAGCCGGATTTTTTTATTTTTTTTATTTTATTTTTAATTTTTATCAAAGGAAGTAAATTAAACCATGGAGGGCAAAACATAAATTACAAAGTTAACTAGATCTTGTGCCTTTTGAGGCATATTACAAATAAAAGGTTGAGAATGAACTCCCCATGCTGCAAGAGCGTGAGCATCATTATTACAAGTTCTACTAATATACTAAATTATGAAATTACTAAAGCGGGATGCTAAAAAATGCACGTCAAGGGCCAGACTAAGCGCTCCTTAAGAGAGGTCGACTATTTTCTCCGCGAAAGCCTTCACAAGACGCTGACAATTTGAAAGCATTGTAACATTTTCAACACCTGCATCCAAAGCTGCTCGTATCCCTCTAATGACAACTGCTGCCACCTGCATCCAAAGCTGCCCGCATCCCTCTAATGATAGTTGATGCGTCTGCCTCCTTCGCGTCGGCGTCTTTAAAAGAGTCATATCCTACACAAAAAAATAAGGAATAAGATCTAACGACAAATTAAGAACTGCTAAACAATTTGGTTGGGGACCAGGCGGCGTCCACATTAACAATGTGCCATCCCTCTTTAGGCACTGAATGTCAAGGACCAGACTGCTTACTGAAGTTCTTAATACCAGTATTTCTTTTTTGCTTTCCTAGCCAATAAGGAGTTGCTAATAAGTCAACACTAGATATATTTACACCTCATCCACATGTTATACCTGGATATTTACCTTCTATATCACAAAAACATTCATTAGCGGTTTATTAAAAATATTTTTTCAAATTTATAATATTCACAAAATCTGTCATAATTTAGATGCATGAACCACTTGAGCTATATTGATGTGATTACAACGAACGTGGAAGCGAGATTCGTATGAATATCACGTTGTATTTGAGAGGTGGAGAAAACTACTAGTTTCTACAAAACAAATCAACTTTTCATTACCAAAAGAGTATTGAAATTACACCACCCTCTCCTTTTATAGCTTAGGTTTCCCTAAGTTCACTCCTACTATAACTCTCCTAGCTTATCCAATTAAGAAACTGCTAATAACCCATATTAGACCTCTCCAACAGAGCATAAGTTAAGCATAAAATTAAACATAATTCAAATGGGTGGTAAACGACCCATAGGCACGTGCCACGTCATATATATATATATATATATATATATATATATCGTTTAATAGCACACAAATTAAACATATTTGAGTTTAGTTGTTACATGTCAACATAGCCAAACTTTCATTAACCTTTGCTTTTCTCTTTGCACTTCTTCTCATCTCTACCTTAGGTTCGTCAACATTCTTAATGATCAAGTTAATTTCTTTCTCACCCTGCTAAACGTCCCACATACATATTACATGAAATCCCACATCTCAGACTCTCAGTTGTACATATTTATTCGAAAAAGTTATGTTTGTACATGAACATAAACTCGAAATACGGGGTCATTCGTGAATATGTTTGAAGTTGATTTTATATTAGGCACAAAATTACATGTTTGCGATCTAATTTTTTTTAATATAACATAATAAAACTTGTTCACCAAGTTTTGGAGTATTTTCGTCTAAAAAATTGACTGAAGCATACATATTACGTATAATTTCGTACTTTCTTTTGAGTTGTATAGATCGTTCAAGTTTTTTTTTTCTTCTTTCTCTTAGGATTGGAACTACAATTAATGAGATGATTTTTTTTAGTAATACAGTCGAGAATGGTGTGGAAGATGTGAAAGACGCATAATTAACATTGGAGTAATTTGTGAAGATGGCAGTAGACACCAATCTGATCTATTGTGTCACAGTAGATGCGCTAAAGCTTTGCCAGGGTCTGAAGCAAGCTGTGAGACTGGTGACTGTGTGTGCGAGTTTAGAGGTTGTTGACCTCTAACAGTATCCACTATCTAGTGCCATTAATATGGCATTGTAGTAGCTTGTATTTTGTCTAGTGAAGTTGTAACCTTTAATAAACAACTGTCTTAAATAGTATCCACTATCTAGCGCCATTGACGTACGCCTATGTAGAGCATCTCTGAAAACTTTACCAATTGCGATACTATCAGAAACGTTGTTAGCAATATGTTGGAATTAAACATTGAAACAGGGAAGCCAAAAGGGCTCCGCCGAATATACTAAAGGCGGTTGGTTATCCAATTGCCACACTGTACTATTAGACAAATTTTAGAATTGGTTGCAGACGATATTTTCATGGATGGATAATCGTATACCTGTATGGCTAGAAAAGAATGACAGACAGATAGTCCAGACTAGGGAAAGATGACAGAGAGATACTGACCTTATTCAAGGGAGTTTTGAGCATTCAAGAGAACGAATTGGGATACGAAAATAAAGAAGTGATGATAACCCTTAAAAAAATTATTTTCTACTTGAGCAACATTTAAGACCATGTACAAAAAGAGGTTCAATCTTAGTACAATAGAGTAGAGAAATATAATGCTGATGTGAGACATAGTTACAGTAAGAGCTGATTTTGCTTACCAACATTTAGTGTTGGTTAGGTACATGAATAAATGTGAGTCTCTTGCTTTCGCAGCTTATGTTAGATTACCAACTTTAAAGGGCATTTTCTGTAAGCGTGGTTAGAGCAGTCAATAGATCACTCAGACCCCTCATCTGATTGAGAAATATGCATTCGCTGTATACATCTAATAGAGAGCTAACTCCAGGACCAGAGTGTAAGAGGTATAATTATCAATTAATAGTTTAGCATGCTCAGCAAAACTAAGTTCTTTTTTTTATGATAGCAGTGAATTCCAGTGAACTTCCCCAGTTATCGGCCATACATCCCCCATTATTATCATAAAAATCCCAAACTTTGGCTTTACAATTTTTTCAAACTGCTCCAGACCGCTCAAGCATGGCCAAATAGAGCATTAAGCTGTCAAATAGTCCTTCAAAACAATCAATTTTAACACCATCACAATCAACTACCCATGTAAACGCTATGCTTTTTCATTTACTGCTTTGAGTCCTGGCCAAATGGAGGTAGATTTATATATAGTAGCTAATGGTACCCCTACCTTATTTTATAACTCATAGTGTCAAATGTAGTATGGATTGGAATTTATGCTGTTAGCCAGTGTTCAAAAATTGGCATAATCAAAAACAAGTTAAGGAGATTAGAAGGAGATCAAAACACTTATCGGGATATGATCGAGTCTAGTGCATGCACACTATCTCCTTAAGACAGATTCGCCTCTGCCACAGTGCTTTGCAGGATATAATTGGCCCCTGTCTCCCAGGATACAATGATCAGTCGCAGAAAGAAGAAAACACTTCTATCTCTCTGCCAAACGAACCTTGATTGCGTCTATTTTATCTCTTGAAAATGACTCAAGAAACTCTGAAAAACTTATTATTAAAAAATGAAAACGAAGTTGGGTTATATAGAGTATAGGTGACTCTTCACCAAGGGTCACACCTCAAGTTAATGCCTCTTCACCAAAGGTCACACCTCAAGTTACGACTCTTCACCAAGGGTCACACCTTAAGGCACGACTCTTCACCAAAGGTCACACCTCAAGTTAGTGCTTCTCCACCAAGGGTCACACCTCAAGTTAATGTCTCTTCACCAAAGGTCACACCTCAAGTTACGACTCTTCACCAAGGGTCACACCTTAAGGCACGACTCTTCACCAAGGGTCACACCTTAAGGCACACCTCATGATGTGTCTGTTGGAGACAACTCAAATCACGCACATTACAACTCATAAGTAAACTCTTACTTATAATTTAGAGTTGTGTAACCTACATACCCAATGTGGTACAAAATAAACCACTAAGATATAAACCATTCAAACTGAGGATAAAACCACAAGGTTTTTTTTTTTCCAACAATTTATACGTAGTAACATGCTTAGTGAATCTCCAACAAAACCTTTCAAGCTAGGCATTCATTACATTTTTTAAGTTGTGATCAGCTTCTTATTAATCCACAATACGATTGAGAATCCCTAGTTAGCAGAAAAGTACAAAGAACACCAATTGGTTTGGAAAAATAAGAGATTCGATTACTTAAAACGAAGTAATTATACTGAAAAACTCTAAAATTACCCTAGGTTCTTCCTCAGAACTCTTTCTAGATCTAACATAAGAAAAGAAATAACCTAAGTCCCCTTTTATATAGAGGGAACTAAAAATTACAAATAAAACGCATCTCAAGGCAAAAACACGCCTCAAAAATGTAACTACCGCCAAAGTCGTTCGAACGAAATAGGGAGTCGTTTGACCGACTTTACGCCAATTGGTCTAAAACCCTAGAAACTTGACAAGTCGTTCGAACGGCATAACAACTTGTTCGAACAAAAATCCTCTATGGGCCAAATTTCTAGAGAGTAAGAAAAAAGTCGTTCGAACGACTCTTGGTCGTTCGAACGACTTTAATAAAACTCAAACGTTTTTAGATCCTCCTAGATCATGGCTCCCCCCTTTAGGAGCCTTGAGCTCCTGCTTAGCTGAAACTGAAGATGTGGAAATGTGGCGCTGCCCATTTCCCTGTTGTACCACTTCGACTTACTAGGTAACAAACCCTTTTTCCCAAATCGGAACGAGTCAATACCACCCCGTCTTGGGTGAAACACACTACGCCCCTTGGGATCATCATATCCTGCAACATACCCTAACGTAACAAAATGTTGTATTTGCATAAAAACTAACATAGCGGAAGTAGTTGGTAATGGGGGTCGAGATAACCTATCAACCAATTTGTTGACCACGCCCTTCTTATACTGTATAAGAAAGGGTAATCATTGGAGATACGACATCCCCATCATCTGGCGAGTTTGTTATAGCTTAGACTGTGTAGCTAAAAACTGAAACGGTTTGTGATCAGAATGTACCACAACCTTCTCTTGCAACTTCCCCATGTCGGTTTGTTGCTTATAAGACGTTGTCATTGTAGACAATACTCTAGCTGACGTACCCTCCTGAACTGGTCGAACCAATAATACAAACTTGCCGCTCACATTAACCAACTGCTTCACTCTGAGTCGTCGTTACTAAATTCTTCGTTGTGACATGCTCATTACAAGCATTGATATGGAACTCCTTTCCCTCCTTTACAAAACGATACTTGCGAGCTCTACGGTAATGAATTGCATCTTGGTCCCAAAGATAAGGGCTACCCAAGATAATGTGACACACATCCAAAGGAACCACTTCACACGCCACCTCGTCAATAAATTTTTTAGTGATCACAGACTTGAATGTACACTGTTTTGTGATCATCAAAACCGCATCTTTCTGAATCCACACCAAACCATAAGGCTTATGATGAGCTGTAGTCGTCAAACCCATCTTCTTCACCAACGTCTCAGAAATTAAAATTTTCTGACTACCCGAATCCACAATGGCCTCGACTAAACTCTGCTTCACCTAAATACTGACATGAAAAAGTTCATTCCGACTCTCCTCCTCGGTAGCCAAAGTCTGCTGAAACATAAGTATAAGCTTCGGATTCAGTTTATCTAAATCCGAGAGGTCAACAACATCTGTGGCTAGTACATATCTCTCTTTATTGCCCGTTTCCTCCTTCGGCCTAAGCTCCGGGTGAAGTTTCCAACAATAATCGGAAATATGCCCACTCGCCTTACAATGATTGTAATGACACTCCTTGGACGAAGACCCCTCTCTTTTGGCCTCTCCCTTATGCTCATTTTTTCAACTAGACTTGTATCCCGACTTGTTCTTGTCATCTTCTTTGTCACTCTTCAAGTACTTTCCTTCAATAGCAATTGCCTTCACGGTAACGTCTTCGATATTGGCTATAGTAAAGAGCTTCAATTCCTTTCTAATGGACCCTGACAAACCCCCCCCCCCCCCCGTGTACTTTATGAATACCTCATACTCGTCCACATCAATGTCCAAAACCAAAGCTTGGTTATGAAACGTCATGTTGTACTTCTGTACGGATTGCTCAAACTTTTGGCACAAATTGTGCCATTTGTACCATCGCTCATGTTCATACCCAATTGGATAGAATTGCTTTCTCACCAAAACCTTGAATTCCTTCCAACTTAGACTCCCAACATCATGTCATTTCAGATAGGATTTCCACCACGTTAGTGAGTGACTTGCGAATTTCAAAGTAGAAAAATAAATCTTCTGAGCGTTGGAATATTCATAAACGGAAAAATAGGTCTTTAACCTATTTAACTAATTATCCAACTTCTCGACATCGATTGAACCATCGAATACCAGAATTTTAATTTTAAAATTGATACGAAGATTACGTATAGGATTCGTGGACTTACCAATAACCGATCTCCTCTCGTCGGATTTTGCATCACTAGAATCACTATTTATCTCCGCATAATCATCGTCTCTATCCACCTCCATAACCCCCTTCTTCTTCGAACGGCCTTGCCATTGAGAGCGGCCTCGCCGTTTTGCCAAAGTGGAAGCCTTCGTGAGGGTCGTGAGATGCAATTGTTTTACTAACTCCCCAATAGTAGAAGTTAGGTCAGAAACCGTAGTTTCCAAAATCGTGACTCTATCGTTGGAATCGCCCATTTCCAAATCGTCATTCTTCTTCGAATTACGTTTGCGATGAATCTTCAACGGACTCACTAACATCTCATTTGTTTGCTTGAGATGGTCGCATGTAGAGACAATAAACCACAATCAACCCCTGAAGATTGTGTCACGCCCCAAAATCCTCTTTCTGATAATAAATCATAAAGTACATTCTAAGGCTTAACAAGTCGGGCATCCCACGGGTGAACCCCACAGATGTAATATATTTCTAAAGTAATTAACTACATCTACTTACCAAAGAAACACAGCGGAAAATAACTCAATAATTGAATAAAATAAATAATATTCTCAACAAAATATACTAACAAAAAAATAGATTACGAGAATGAAATCTGAAATAAATATCATAAATACCCTACGACGGCTCAACGATCCAAAGAACTCCAAAAAATGATCAACCAAGCCTCACTAAGAAAAAACCTACTGTGCTCGACCTCCTGTAAAAAAATAACGCACAGGGCGTCAACTAAGCACAATTATTACCGGTCACTGAACATGACAGACAGATCTATTATACAAAAGTACTAGTGTGATATAATATCTTATAAATATATTTATATGCGTGTATGTGAATGATGCAATGCTTTGAGGAAATGAGGTTCAATTATTAATGTTGTTTTAAGCGTCGGCGCCAACCGGTATTATAAATAATTATAGAGTATTATTAGGTGTGGGGGATAACTAACAGACGATGTACACAAGGTCACTTTTAATTCAGTGGGACCACACTCTCGCACCCTTTTATCCTCAACAGAAGCGTATCCCTTATTGTCGAGCCAGGGATTGACGGATTCCTTTTTAGTGAGCCAAGAATTAGCGGAGAATTCACCGGATCAAGGTGGTCAAGGAGTTTTAACCTACAGGTCTAAAGCCTGATTTATTTTCACTTTTAGGGATTTATGCCCACGGGGAGTATTCACAAAGAATAATAAAGCCGATATGTAACTAGGGAAGAGTTTTAGGGGATTACAACCCTGGAACACTGATAAACAGTCACCGAATATTTTGTATAGGGAATCGAACCCAAGGACTCTGACATCATAGCCCTACTGTGTACACGACTCTAAGTTATCCTATGCATGAATGATTTAAGAGACCAACACTCAATCAAAATGACCCATCTGTCCTTGCTCTATAGGCAATGAGACTATATCATATGATTGGCGATCTTATGCTCAATGACCTTTTTACCCTCACATATATAGGAGTGGGGTCTCAGTCGATGATATTATACATTAACTATCAATGATCCTTCTACCTTAAGTTAATAAAGGTTATATTAGTAAAATCCTATAATAGTAGCTAAGTTAAGCCATATATTGAAGTATTCTCACAAAACAAACTTAAGATTAAAGGCATCACTAAATTATTCCCTATTGACGATCCATACTAGATGTCTGAACAATAATGAGGCTTAACCACTTAATAGGGCGTATATAATATACACTAACTCGAACGATTTAGATGAACTATCTTACTCTGAATGCTAATGTTATGATTATCAACTACTCCCTGTCTACCAATCTCTTAACCTTGAAGGGATATTAGTTAAGGAAACTATGTACCAAGTATAAATTGCTGCTACTGAGTACAATAAGTTAATCTAGTGAAGATGCAGTTGCTACCTAAATCCTGGAAAGCTTAATCTAACTTCCTCCAATAATTCAAGGTAAAAGGAGATGCTCCATAACTCCCATTTCCTACTGCACCTAAGTATTAAATATGCTTAGTTATGTATATCAAAAAAATATAGGAGTACAACAGATTGTAACTTGTAAATAACAATTATGAAGGAATTGAATCATCACAGCTACATTATATGACTACTCTTAACATTGAATTATGCTTATACCCAAAATTACATCTTGACATTATATTAATGTGTCATAAAATGCCCAGAAATAATTATACTTGCCTGTCTGACGAATCCGGGGTCTTGAAGATAATGAAATCTGCCCGTAAAGTTCCAATGAAATCAACAACTTCCCAAAGCAATGCCGAATCTAAAAAGATGGTCTCTCTCTCTCTAATACTCTAGGTTGCTCAAAGGTTACAGTAGAGGAATAACTGCGTTTGGAGAGGAGTTTTGAGATTTACAAGAGAAGAGGAAAGAAAAGATTTGGTGGTGGATACTCGAAGAAATTTTGGTGAAAAACGGTGGTGGTTGTTTGAATGGGTTTTTATAAGGATTTGAGGAAAAAGAGTTATGATAACATGCTCCAATGCAACTTACTAAACTACTACAGTTAACTATGACAAAGTTAAATAACGGAAATTAAAGCGGGGCGCTACAAATCGTAACTGGAAAACTGATACCACTTAATCCACAATACGATTGAGAATCCCTAGTTAGCAGAAAAGTACAAAAAACACCAATTGGTTTGGAAAAATAAGATATTCGATTACTTAAAACGAAGTAATTATAATGCAAAACTCTAAAAAATCTTAGGTTCTTCCTCAGAACTCTTTCTAGATCTAACATAAGAAAAAAATTACTTAAATCCCCTTATATAGAAGGAACTAAAAATTATAAATAGAACGCATCTCGAGGCAAAAACACGCCTCAGAAATACAACCACCGCCAAAGTCGTTCGAACGAAATAGTGAGTCTTTCGAACGACTTTACGCCAATTGGTTTAAAACCCTAGAAACTTGACAAGTCGTTCGAACGGCATGACAACTCGTTCGGACGAAAATCCTCTATGGGCCAAATTTCCAGAGAGTATGAAAAAGGTCGTTCGAACGACTCTCAAACTCGTTCGAACGACTTTAATAAAACTCAAACGTTCCTAGATCCTTCTGGATCACTTATCCTCCATCTAATACCCACTTGTCTATCTAAAAAACCTTAGTAGTTTTCAGAGCAATTATGTTGAAGGTTGAGATAATTTTGAAATCAATGCAAATGCCATTCGGGATATGTTACCTACAACTAGTGATTGGAGATGGTACTAGTGTCGAGGGACTCGTGGGATACTTCTATCCTTTCTTTTTTCTTCCTTTGAGAGGTATACTTCTAGCATCATTTAGGATATTTACTTGAATGCCTGCTAGCCTAAATTGGTACTTGAAGAACTTGTTCTGCTATGTGAAGGATCTTGCATCTAACGGTTTGTGAATGATTGATGCCAGTTTATAGGAGTTATTCAATGAGAAAAAAACCAATAGTGTGAATATTGAGGTAAATAACTGAAAGTGAGATATCTTTATCTAGAAAGCAGATCATCGTGGCTTGTAGTTTATCAAAAACGGCTTTTAGTTTTGATAATTAAAAGATGTAATGTGTTGTACCTAAAAGTTTTTAGTGTCATTAGGAGGTTGCTGAGTATGGTTAACCCTTTGGAAAAATTTCTAATTGTTAAGGCTGGCATATTTTTGGCCTCGAGATATTATATCATATAGGGTGGGATATTATCACGTGTATGTATAATATCCCAAAAACTATCTCACCATAGGGTGGGATATTATCAATTTCCCAAAAACTATCTCACCGTAGTTCATCGGGATGAACCGTTCTTTCATATCACGTCTCATTTTTGACCACTCAGTAATCATCGGATAACCCTGAGACCTGCGAGACTGTTGAACGCTATTCCACCACGTGAGGGCGTATCCAGAAAGTTGAGACTCAACTATCGCTACCTGCTTTGGATCTCCGTAGCGTTTATAGGTGAAAATCTTCTCAACTTTGTCCAACCAGTCAATGAATGCGTCTGCGTCTGACTTACCGTCAAACTCGGGGACCTTTAAGTGGAGATTGTGTGTCTGCTCTATGAGTGCCCTAGCCAACGCCTCAATATCTGAACTTCGTCCTTGTATTTGCGGTTGTCGCTCAAATCCTGTCTTTGTATAGCACTCGTCGTTCTGGTACTGAATCACATAAGGAGGCCTAGGAGGCCGTAGAGGAGAACCCACTGGCTGTGCTGCTCCTGACGGTCGTGCACTGGGGTGTCAACCGGGGGGTTAAAACTACGGCCCCGGCCTCGCCCGTTGAACTACGGTTGTCGCTCAAACGGTGGGGTAAACTGCCCTCTCCCTAGCAAATGCTGACCTATCGGTCCCCTTGTAGACTGAAAACCGAACCCGTTGTCATCTAGATCAACAAACGGGTACCTCTCTGTTGACCCATGTCCACTACCCATTTCAGGAAGTTGTTATGAACCCGTAAACCCCTGTGGGTATGCTGTATATACGATGTGTTGTTGGTATTGCGATGGGGGTCGCTGCTCAGAGGTGACCCAAGGACGGTTCGTAGTTTGGGAAGGTGCTGTTGAAATGCTCATAAGTCCCTTTCTTAGCAAGTACGCATGTATCTACTACTATATATCATTTACTCTTGGAGAGAAAAATATCTATGTTTCGTACAGTATTTGCATTAAGAAGTAACTGGTATGACCGACAGTGGACATGTATCTTGCCGAGGTCTCAAGGTACCAATAGTGGTCCTGCATAGTCGAATTTGAGAGTCTGCCCAGAATCTACCACATTAGCAAGCTAGCACTTCTTACTCATATTCAGTTCATATGGCGGAGATCAGATCACGTGGTTCAATAAAAGTGAGGCAGATGGTAGATATGTTTTCCAAAGAGTCAAGAGAACGCTTTAGTATTTCTGAAGGATGCAAAAAGCATTAAGGCCAAGCGAACGAGGTGCAGTGGAGGTATAAAACTTGATGGTCAGGCAACCTTCAGGGGTAAGGTCTGATTAGATATGACTTTCACTAGCAGAAAAACAAGGGAAAACCTGCACAAGGAAAGGTACAATGATTGGAGTCTCCTCGACTACTAACTATATAGATAGTGAAAGGTACAACGATTATAATTCGTAAGGGGCACACAAGTTCGGAACATACACACGTATGGTTTCCTAATTAGGATTATCAATTATCAAACGTGGCTACTATAATAATTTTGATCACCTATAAAAAAAAGCAAGTTAAGTCTTTGTTGATCAAAAGCATAATCAAGAACGTCGAAAAAGAAGACATATTTTTTCTTACTTGTTGCTCTTCAAGAGTTGAAAACAATTCTCTTTAGAGAATATTCCATTGCTGTACTTCAAAATTATTCACGTACGTAGTATCGTTCATCATTTGATATTGCTACTATATGTGAACAATATGATCTTGCACACCAATGGAACACCCTCTAAGGAAAATTGTTTCAACATAGGGTGGAACTTCCGTGAAAAAGAGGAAGAAGAGGAAAGATATAATGTAAGGTTGAGATATAAACACATATATATATAGGTTGAGATAAGCTTGAACTCCAAGCTATCTATGATTTTAGGAAGTTTGATTTAGATTGGAGTCTCTAGTGCATGTATTAGGGCCCAAGGCCTATACGAAATCAGAAGTATCATTGGAAGTCCAGCCCTAAGATTTTGGTTTTTATGAAACTTTTTTTCCTTCCTAAAACACCCCTTACTATTCCAAACCCAGAATCCTCCAACTCTCTGTGAATCGAGTAATGGCATTTGATCTTTGTATACATGTTGATCGTTTCGAGTTTAGGTATAGCTCTACTGTGAGTTGTTTCTCTGGTATTTGTTTTTCAGTTTATATCATACCCTCTCTGGGGTTTGTTTGTTGTAATTAACAAGTTGATTTAGATTTTGCAGATGCCCTTGGACTTGGAATCGATTTCTGCCATTACAGCCTACCAAGGTAAATAATAATTATTCAAGCTTTGGATATATTGGTGCTTGCAAGTGATCATATATACGCCTTATATTTTTCGCAGGTGCATGATGGTTGGTTTTATCTCTATTGCTACCTTTTCCTAGCATCCTATATTCAAGATTACATCGAAAGTAACTTATACGGGAGAACGACATTGAAAAAATGGTAGAACGAGCAACGAATATGGATTATAAGAAGCGCATTATCTTCCTTCTTTGCAGTCCTCGGTTTCTCTTGCAAACAAATTGGGCTACAAGTTCTCGAGTTCAACCTTACTAGTAAAGTAAATGATAACGAGCAACAGAAGCGATATGATCAAGAAATGTTTGATTTTGGGGTAGAGACACCATTGTTTGTCTTGTTATCTATGATTGCGATACTCAATTTGGTCTCGTTTACTTGGGGGTTTATGAAAGTAATGAGAGATGGGAACATTGCGGAGATGTTTGCACAGTTGTTCGTGTGCGGTTTTGTGGTGGTAAATGCTTTACCTATATATGAAGCCATGGTGTTGAGAAGGGATGGAGGGAGAATGCCTACAAGGGTTACATTAGTCTCAATATTTCTAGCCTAGGTTCTGTATTATGCAACTGGTTTTGCTCTCAAGGGCTGAAGGACTAGAGAAAAGACAAGGTTATTTCATGTTTTAAATTAGGGTGTTTATTATGTCGTAAGATTTCATAGTTGTAAAACAAGTTCAAGTTATCCTAGGAGTAGGACTAGGAGTTCAACTCCTAACCTGAAAAGAAATATGTCTAAACTCCTCTATATAAACAAAGGAAACGTTTGTTTAAACCATCACTTATCAGAGTTTTGAGTTGGTGTTTTGAATCTCAAGAGCTATGAAGAAAGTTGTTATGATTACGCTCTTGCTTGTTTGCTGCACTACACAGGGCCTCGAAGCTCGTTCGACATACGATCAAGTAGGTATACCTTGGTATCTTCATTATCCATGGTTAAGACCATCACCTCCATTATCCCCTCCCTCTCCAGCGTCCGATCAAGTAGGTATACCTTGGCATCTTCATTATCCTTGGTTAAGACCATCACCTCCATTAGCCCCTCCCTCTCCAGCGTCCGATCAAGTGGGTATACCTTGGTATCTTCATTATCCTTGGCTAAGACCATCACCTCCATTAACCCCTCCCTCTCCAGCCCGCCATTCTTTGGTTCCTCCTTCTGAGCTTCTTCCTTTGCCTCCTCCCAGGAACAAGAACTTCTTGCCTACATCTCCACCTTCACCCCACTCTTCTTTAAGTCCTCCTCCTACTCCCAAGTTCCATGTGCATCCGTCTCCACCCCACCCTTCTTCGCCTCCTCACAGGAACTCTTTGCCTTCATTTCCAGCCCACCCTTTGCATCCTCCTCCCACTCCAAAGGTTCTTATTATGCCTCCAGCCCACCCTTCTTTGCTTCCAAGTCCCACTCCCAAGATGCGTGTGCCTCCGCTTCCAGCCCCCCCTTTTTTGTCTCCACCGCGTCCTCTTCCAATACTTCCTCCTCTTGTGCCTCCTCATCCAAGGCTTCCGACTTTACCGATTACTCCTCCGGCAAAAGTACCATCTCCTCCCTCATCCCCATCACCACCGCCTCCGGTCGAGTACGGTATACCAGAGCTATTGCCTCCGTATATTGAGCAATGTTGGTTGACCCTTCACAGTGCACAATCATCAGCATGTATACCCCAGTTTACTGGGCCGGTTTATGGAGGTCACATCAGTATTAGTTCTCCGTGTTGTGCTGCGTTCAACAATCTTAGTAGTTTTTGTAAATCGCATATGTTTGATCTCCTTACTGGCGATTCAAATCTTTCGGATGCGTTTAAACATTATTGTGGTGCTCATAGCGGTAGCGGAACATGAACTACGTAGTCCAGTGACTCATGCTTGATTGATTAGTTAATTATTCTTCTGTTTTCTTAGTGAATCTAGTTTAGTGCATGATATGTAGTAGGGTTTACAATTATTGCAGTCTTAAATTTGTAATTTGATATTAATAAAGATTAAAGTTTCTTTTTATTATCTCCACTTATTTGTTTATGAAAGAGGTATGTGTAATAATCTTCTCTGTAACATGGATAAATCGAAAAACTACTACGCTGACATGATATTTAGGCTCTGCTAGCCCACAGCAAAAAACCGTAAATAGCACAAAAATCTCTTTCAGCAATAATATTTTCTATGTTTTGGAATTTTGACAGACAACATATCGTAAAATACCAGCAATATTTTGGGATGATTCTGATTGTTTGCATTATAAAATTGCCAAAACATCTTCGAAATATCGATTAGCTGGTGTAGACTGTAGATGCCTCAAGAATATAAGAAAAAACGGAAACAGTGCAAAGAAAGGTGTAATATTGTATCCCAGTTTCTCTTGGTGTCCTTATAGACTTGTGGATTGAAGATCCTTGTTGAAACAACTCCAAAGTTTGTCCACAACAATACTTTAACAGAGTTTTGGGTTTTGAGAACTGAGTTTCAACAATGGTTACTAAGGGACTTGTTTTGATGTTAGTGATGCTTGTTTCATCTGTTTCGACCTATCACTACTTACATACATAAACTGAACTTAATTTTACTCGAAACTTTGCACGTTTATTTCTTCTTGCCTGAAAGGATTATATATTATAGCCCATGAAGGCCAAGTCCATTTTAAGGGTTTCTCAGTTCTAAAATTTTCTTATACAGATGGGCTAGCAATGAGTTCACCAACTGAGAATATCATCAACAGCAATAGAGAAGCCGGACGAGTCACGTAGGCAACAAATTATTGAGGGCAAAATTGAATCTTTAGTATTTGATTATCTTGATTTTTGCATTTTTGCTTATTATCAATTAGGATAGATTGAATTTGAATCTGTACATAAGCTGTCATCCAAGAGATTAATAAATAAAACTTTCAATGTTTCTATAGTCGTGTTTGCATTGTGATCTTTAGTAAATGGCAATATTGTATTTAGCTTTAGAGGCCATTTTACCAGAATTTAGAATATCAAAGGAGATTCATTTATTTGCCTTATGAGCGTTAACGTACTCATTTTTAGTGTCATCCATCCCTAAAACAAAGCTTCCTTATCGCCTTGCATATAACGCTCTTAGGCTATACATAGAAACCAGCGATCATCTTTTTATGTAAGGGAATATAGGAAACATATCTGCACATAAAAACCAGTAATCATTTTCTTATGCAAGGGAACATATCAACTCAGGTTTGGAACTTCTTCATCACGGCCTGTGGGATTGATTGCATTTCTAGTCAAAATTTTCGGACAAGCCAGGAAGTATGTTTAACAGAGCATCTACTGTATCTCAGATGGGCATGACTCCATCCATCATTATCTGGGAAATATGGAGAGCAAGGTGAGCAGTAAGGTATGATTCTTTTCCTATGAACGCTGAGAAGATTAATCAAAATGTTATTACTCAACTTTAAACTTCATGAAAAATGTGCAAAGCTAGCAGATTATAAGTGGTAAGATGTATCAGACCACCCATTTTTACGTACAAATTATATACTGGATCATCTAAGTGGAGGAAGGGGTGTTGTTATCGACCATGCATGCTGGTATAATCTTGTCTTTGCTTATTGGTCGTCTCAGATTTTGTAAGATGAGGTAGATTCGAGGACAATTGCAACTTGGTACAATAGCATTAACAGTGCTTCCCTAGATACGATAGTATATGGCAGGAAATTAAGGAGCTAGGGATGCAATTTCTCATCAGTCTTTGGCACATTTTTAGGGAAGCAAACACCACAACAAATAGGCTAGCTAAACTTGGAAGTGAGCAGGTCAGTTGTCAATGTTGAGAATTCATACAGTTATTATGATCAATAATAGGATATGAAAAATAGATTATACTAACATTTTTTTCTGCTCTCTGAAAATCACATGTTCTTGAGTTGAGTCTTCCCTTGGATTGACTGCAGACCTCAATGTGATGGTTTTCTGTGTTGTAGCCTCCAAGAGGGACTTACTCTCTATTTAACCTGATAAGGTTAAAGTGGTCTTCCCATTATACCATCAAACCCTAATAAATAGTAACACTAGGTCCCACCTACCTTAACTTGGTGTAACAATTGGGCACAACCAATAACACCTATACAACCTAGTAACATGTGTGCTCGTGAACCGAAGAGTAGTGCCGGTATAGATGGAAAATCCAACAATCTCCTACCCGGCGCTAACTCGATTTTAAGAAAAAATATTTTTAGCCTGATTCACGATTTTTTATGAAAAGCGGATGACCATCCTTTGTTTTAAAAAACCACACATAATAATTTGTTGAAGGCAATGTTACATCGAACTTGACTGTCACTCTACGACTAAAAAGATGGCTAACACGGTTCACAGATAAATTTTGGTCAGGCCTTTGAGCACATGCCTAATTCATATCGTGGACATCAGGCTAGCAACCTCAATAGCTTTCAAGTGTAATTTCTTTACTGGTAGAGTTTAGCTTGTGAATGGCAAATGCACACCTTAATGATGTGCTGGTACATTTCCATTAGTGTCCTGCAACATGTGTTTACCAGACACATGTCATTTCAATACTTAGACAAACCGTCATGCGAAGACCATCGCTCATACTGAAATGAAGGCCAAAGGATGTGGAGCCTACCCATATCCAGCCCAAGCAAACTTGAGAAACCTTTCAGTATTCTCTATAGGCACTTGATACTTAGACAACTGTCATATGATGAAATCACTCGTATCTAAAACTTTATTGTAATTGTATAATTTAAACTGAATATGTGCACATATAATAACGGATCCAAATATAATAGCAGCTAAATAATCAAAAATCAAATTTGAATGTCGACCAAAATAATAATCATGAATAACTCCCACATGGATAAAAAAATCTTAATGCAGTAACAGTAAATAAATGAACAACTACTCCCACATAAAAGAACGATCCTCAAAGAGACTCCAGTAATCCCATACGCGTAACATGTCCCCTGAAGGATGGTATCGAAAGTCTCTTAGTAAGCAGATCAGCAATCATCTCTAGTATCGACAAATGAGGAATCTCGATAATCTGTTGTTGCACTTTATCAATGATAACATGATACTTAATTTCAATATACCTGTTATCCATAGTCACATTATCATTCTTAACATACTTGACGACTGCCTCATTGTCAGAAAATACTCGCAATGGTCTAGAAATTAAATCAAGAACCTTCAGCTCATAAATAAACTACTTGAGCCATACAACCTGTCGGGAAGCCTCATAACAAGCCACATACTCTGTTTCTATAGTCGAGGAAGCTATAAGAGATTGTTTGACACTTCTCCACGAGATAGCGCCATGGGCAAGCATAAAAACATAACCAGAAGTAGACTTCTTGTCATCTCTGTCCCCTATAAAATTTGAGTCAGAGTAGCCCAAAACCATGAGCTCATCTGATCTTCTGTAAACCAGCCTGTAATCTCTAGTCCTCTTCAATTAGCGAAGAACCTTCTTGGCTGCCTGCTAGTGAATAATGGAAGGGTTATGATGGTACCTTCCTAATATCCAAATAACAAAACTAATGTCGGGACTCATACATATCATGCCATAGGCTTTTGTCTGCTGAAGAAATCGGACGTCACTGCTAGCGAGTAAAATATCATCAACGTATAAAACCATAAATATAAAATGTGTCCCACTCTGATTGATATATATACAACGATCCATTTGTATTCAATTGCCTTAGATCCTTTAGGTAAATGTATAAACTCCCACACAGAGTTGTGAGACATAGAATCCATCTCCCCAGTTATGGCATTAGGTTATTGGTCTGCAAAACAACTAGCAATAGTTGAACTAAAAAATACTGGATCCTCAAAATTAAATAATTCCCCTTCAACTGAATAAAGATGATAACTTGAAGAAATGGCTGAACAAATCTTTCTAGGGGATCTCCGAGTAGAAGCTAGAGGCAGGGCTGGAGGTGGAATAACAGGAAGCAGAATAGGAGTGGGTGGAGAAATTTTTTTAAGGGAGAACTGGTGCTACGACGGGGTCTGGAACAAGGTCTGGAATCGTACTCGTCATAGTGTCAATATCAGATAAACGCGGAATAGCAGTTTGACTCCGAGTTACAGAACCCTCATCAAAGATAAACACTCTATGAATAGCATTTGTAAAGTGATTTTTCTCCTCAATGAAATGAGCCTAAGCACACTTAACAATCTCCATGGGCCGAGAAGGACAATAAAACCTGAATCCTATTAATCTCTCGGGGAAACCAACAAAAAAACAACTGACGATCCTTGAAACTAACTTTCTGATATTCGGGTTAAACAATTTTGCCTCTACTGGACAACCCCAATCATGCAAGTGATTAAGACTATGATTTCTACCAGTCCATAGATGATCCAGGATTAGTGTATTGTCCCAAAAGTTGACTGTCTTGATCGAACTTATCATAATACTCGCCTCTTCGATCTGAGCGAACAACTTTGATCTTTCGATCTAACTGTTTCTCAACCTCTAACGGGAAAGACTTAAATGAATGGTCAAGAGATAGACGTATAACCCATCAACTAGTATATCAGAACCAATATTGGAATCAAGATGAATAATGTCAAAGCCACCATGTCTAAAATGGAAGAAATAACTTAAAGAGTGCAACCGAGAAACTGAAACTAGAGATCGTCTCATCGAAGGAACATAAAAGGTGCATGTCAAAACTAAAGTAACATCTGTGGCTAAAACCAAGCGAAAAGTGCCAACAAACTCAATATGAAGGCGTCTAGCATCTCCCAAGAAAACCTGCTCCTCGGACCTTGTCGGCCACCTACTGATGAACCCATTTGGAGAATTCAAAATGTGAGCAGTTGCCCTAGAATCTAACCACCATTGGAGAGAACATCAGCCAAATTTGATTCAAAACAAACATAAACGTGCGATGGCGTATGTCCACTGTCGTCAAACTTCAACGATACAAGCTGAGATAAGTTACTGTACTGCCTTCCCTTGATGGAACTCTCAAACTTTTTCTTAATGACATCTGACTGTTCCTGGGAGTAGTAAGAGTCCATCAAGGTCTCAATATTAGTCAGTTGGTTATGGATCATAGGGTCCATAACTGCATGAACCAAAGACTTATTGTAAAGGACGTGCCAAAAAATAAATTTTATGTACGTTGAACTTGATCTGTAAAAGATCTATAACTTATTGTCTTTAATCTCGATCCTACCTGGGGTTAGGATGGTCGAGTCAGAATGTATATAATATTTATGGTATGGATTATTCACTCTGCAGGTCAACTATATATTATTAAATCCATCCTTTGGGTGGTGATTTGACATACATTGCCCCCAGTTGGTGATCACTCACGCTCAAGACTAGACTAGCCACTGACAGTTTGACTTGAGATACTTCCTCACCTTTGGGCTGAGGGTTATCCTCATCTCCCTGTACCGTGTAGCCTATCTTGACCTACTAATTAATTAGAAGTTTCTTAGCCTTCTTTGGGTGGCCTAATTGTTTCAAGTTGAATTAGTGCAAAGTAGTCTTAATGAGACTTTACGAGTGAATCTCAAAATTGGGTGAAACGTTCAACTTCACGGATAAAACTCCTTTGGGTGTATTTACCCACTTTGTATTCCTCATTTCTAACGACTACTTGATCTCGCTAAAACCCCATTGAAGATCCTTGGTCATTGAAAGACCCTATAACCATTAATGATAGATATTATTATCCAATTAAGAATAAACATGGTAATCCCTTAACAGGGTCAACATCATAGATAATGTTACAATTTCAGATCAAATATATAAGTCTTAAAACGTATAACTTCAACGATGCAAACTATTGACACACACAGCGTTCAGCGACATTTCGCGACAACCGCAGAGTCCTCTTCATGTATAATCAAGAAGCACAATAAAATACAGATATATGAGCAGGGTATAGAGAATAACAAACAACAACCAAAAATATATGAGTTATCTGCAATCCTCAATCGTTGGAAATCGTCGACTAACGGGAATCCCCTCGAAAAGCAAAACTGATTTGGGAAATAAATCGAATTCACCGAAGAGCAAATCAGCTAACAAATCTACATCCAATAAAAAATCAGTCCTTCAAACCAATTTGGGGAAGAACATCCATGAGTCCGACAAAAAACCCAATCACCTCTTCAAAAATAGATTTTAAAAGTCCCAATAACAATAGAACTCCAAAAGCAAACCTAATCATCTCTTCAAAAATAGATTTCAATCACCCATGAATCCTAGAAAACACCCAATCTGAGATTCAGCAGAGAATTGATGAACACCCAGGAACCCTATACAAAGCCCAATCATAATCCCTCAAAATCAGATTTGTAAAAGCTTGAAGAATAAAAGCATCTAGTGTAGGCTCTCTATAGTTAAAATAAAGAAGAGAAAGTGCTAAAAATCATGTTTTTAGCCTCCCCAAGTGGATAGTTATTTTAGGTTTCGATACTCTCTCCTTATCATTGTTGAGGAGAGAGAGAATAAATTTGGGTAGCCAACTAGGACAACTTTATTACGTGGAAACTTTTTTTTAACTAAAATTAATACGTAGAAAGTGTTCGAAAAAGTTAAAACTATTTTTTTAACTTTTTCTTGTTACACATCATATTTTCTTTTTACATGGAGTAGTTTTTGGGGAGTCTATTTTTTTTACTTTTTTAAATATCACTTTCCAACTCATCTTGCTAGCTATACTTTAGCTAGGCTACACCTGATGCTCTAAGGAACAAAGCTCTTCAATCAAAGGATGAAGAAGGTCTGAAGTTTAGGGATGAAGAATGTCTGAATCGTCAATGGAGAGGGAGAAAACACCCAAAGAAAAAAAAGTGGAGTGATTAAGAGAGAGAGACTCGGTAAAAAGCAGTAAAGTAAAACCATAACAGTGAAGTAAAACCAGTAAAGTAAAACAGTATGCTTTGGTGTTTGTTCTTCTCTCTTTGGCTCGTAACAATAAAGTAAAACCAGAGAAAACAACCTCTTACATCAATAATATTGTTGTTTAATCATTAATCAAAATAACACGTATCCTAGCGACTGATACCAATTGTTGAGAATTCATACAGTTATTATGATCAATAATAGGATATGGAAAACATATTATACTAACTTTTTTTCCTGCTCTCTGAAAATCACCTGTTTTTGAGTGGAGTCTTCCCTTGGATTGACTGCAGACCTCAATGTGATGATTTTCTGTGTTGTAGCATCCAAGAGGGACTTCCTCTCTATTTAACCTGATAGGGTTAGAGTGGTATTCCCATTATACCTTTAAACCCTAATAAAGAGTAACGCTAGGTCCCACCTACCTTAACTTGGTGTAATAATTGGGCACAACCAATAACACTTATACAACCTAGTAACATGTGTGCAGGTGAACCGATGAGTAGTGCCGGTATAGATAGAAAATCCAACAGTCACGCCCCCAAAATTGGCTTCTTAATAAACTATTAAGAACGCAAATTCTGAATACTGCGAGTTGAATAAGGCTTATATATCATGCACCTGATCAAATGCCATTCGCAAATGCCATTACTCGAAATGATCTTTGTATACATGTTGATCATTTCGAGTTTAGGTATAGCTCTACTGCAAGTTGTTTCTCTGGTATTTGTTTTTCAGTTTATATCATACCCTCTCTGGGGTTTGTTTGTCGTAATGTTTGTATTACGGCTTTAGAAGCCAGGTTGGATTTGTGCTCTAATGCTTATATAAAGGTTTGCTTTATGTTGTAATCAAATCATCTCATCCCAAGTTTGATCAATAACATTTCTTCTTTAGAGTTTAGAACTTTATTTTCAAGTTTGATTTTAAGGTTTATGTTTTAGATTTTGGACTTGGAATTGATTTCTGCCGTTACAGGCTACCAAGGTAAATAATAATTATTCATACCCTTGTTTTATTAGAGAAATGGGTGCATTTCCTCTCCTTTGATATTCTGATATTGGGGTATTTGATGAGAACTAATAATCATACCCTTTGATTTATTAGAGTAATTAGGAATCTAGGTGCATTTGATCATTTGAATATTAGTAGTTATAATGAGAGTAATCTAATAGTCTAATAGTGGGTTTTCCAACAGTGCATCAGTGACTTAGGCGCCCAATTTTTTATTTTTATTTTTAAAATTCAAATCGGGCGCCCAA
Organism: Kingdonia uniflora; assembly: GCA_014058105.1. Lineage (NCBI taxonomy): Eukaryota > Viridiplantae > Streptophyta > Magnoliopsida > Ranunculales > Circaeasteraceae > Kingdonia > Kingdonia uniflora. Next base: position 99,297 of record JACGCM010002347.1, read on the forward strand.
GTCTTAGGCATCTGATGAATATTTTTTTTTTTTCCAAGTCGAGTATTGTTGGAGGAAATAGAGCCTCATTGACTTTGATTTGGCTCTAAAGATATGACAAGACGCACAATTAACATTGGAGCAATTTGTGAAGATGATAGTGGACACCAATCTGATCTATTGTGTCGCAGCAGCAGATGTGCTAAAGCTTTGCCAGGTCTGGAGCAAACTGCAGAGTGGTGACTGGGTGTGTGCGACTTCAGAAGTTGTTGACTTCTAACAACATGTGAGAGGTCGTGAGTCGTTCTAAGAGTTGGTGACAATAAGATGCGACAATTTTAGCAGTTTTGCTATCTATTTGTACATGAACATTAGAACTCTATACATACTTGGGGTCAGTCATCCATGAATAGATTTTATATCATGCAATTGTCTACTCTTAAATTTGTATTTGAGACTAAGCTAATGTAGTTCAGGATTTTGATGAAATTGGCAAACTCCCATTCAAATGTAATGTTCAATTTTACTATGAACTTAATTCACCCTGGTGTAGTAGTAAGGATAGACTCCAATTCGTTCAAGACATTTTCCTGCAGAAATCCACGGTTATTTTATTTTCATTTTATTGAAATGATGGCCAAGAAAGTAAAGTTCATAGACAAGATTTATATCACCAACAAAAAAAGGCCATGGCAAATTGATCAGATAATTCTGACCCTTGTAATCCCCTTTCCGTGTTTGATCATTATCATATGGACCGGGAGAGAAGAGTAGGTCAAAGGCAATTCCCTTATCAGCCAAAAGCGCAAAGAAACAGTAAGATGGTGTTTGCTTTGCTTCTTTTAACCGCTGAAAACTTCATTCAGCACTTTATTCAGCAGCACTTGAAGCAAGCTAAATATTTTTTCAGCAAAAAATTCAGCAGTTGGAACTTAAGAAACAAACACTACCTAAATATACACAAAGTGAGGCTAAAGCATTACACTATCAGATCATAGAACTAATTCTTCTCTAAGTAGGAGTTCCACATTCCTTACATGTCAAAAGAGTAAATTACATATCAATGAGACTAACAGCAAGAAAGCATGGAGAAAGCTGTACGCTGACCAGAAAACAAATAGTAATGCAGGGGATTTAGGAGAGTAATATCTCCAGAAACTGTCACACACATCCAATTTGATGATATCTCGAAGCCCAAAACACGCCAGATTTATTAGTTGTTGCCAAACTGGAAAAAGCGACCTCGTCCTCTGTGTTGTTGCTGGCCACCGCCACCGCCACCTCTGGCGAATTGTACGTTGTTCTGCTGAGACCTCATCCTCTGCTCCTTCATGTTTGCAAAGAGAGAATCCAACGTCTGAAGCGTTCGTTTTGGCTGCACTTTCGCCTGATACATCTGTTTGCATAATCCAATAATCACATTAGCTTTTATTCCAGGAATGCAAGTGGTTTAAATAAGAGAGTAAAACACTGCTCAGGAGGCCCATGCATCACTCTCTTTTTGGTGATAAGACAGATGCTAGCCATCACTGTAGCAAATGCTATATCATGCAATCTCGGGGCATAAAGAGCATTAAACATGCTTTACCAACTACAGAGAACCAAGTATAAATATGATGTCCGTACTGCAAGTACATACCAGATAGAACCTAATATTTGAAACTGTAAGGGTTAGGGCCCCAACTGTAAGGGTTTCACACCACGGAAAGAAACTAATATTTGAAACTTATCCTAGTGAATTAACTATTCCCCTCTGCAATCCCAAGACATTTTATCAGACTTGCTGATTACAATGGCATGACTGACGAGAGTGACATGAGCTTAATATTTTTTTTTGAAGTTGAGGGTGGGGGCAGTTGCCTAACCTCACCGCTATGTAAATCTGCCCTGCGTCCAGTGGTTTTCTGTTATGTGTCTGATGTCCTAATAATATGTACAGCATGCACAAAGCTATGGATATATTTTGCGATATATTGTGCATTGCTTCATGAAAAAGATACCGTTATTGCTGATTAACAAAAAATATGCTATAGGTAGACTGTGTAACACCTAGTTAAAGTCTACATACTAATACAACTCATGTCACCTCAAGTACAGAATAGTCCTTGGAACTGTAACTAGATGGAAGAATAAAATTGTACCTTCCTAGAAAAGCCTCTCTCAGCAACCTTCACCTGAACCATCGGAGCCGCAACTCTGCAACCAGCAAGCAAACTATAACTGGGGAATATATTATATACAAAATAATATTGGACAACAAGAGGAAAATACAGCAAAGTCCCCATTATCCAGAAAAGTCTATCAGTTGTACTTCATAAAATTATACCAGATGTTAGCTTCAAGGGTTAAGATAAGATAGCTCTTACCAGTATGACTGACCCCTACTATTTTTTATACTAATAGACCAAATATGCAAACTGATACATGTATGCAACAATCATGATAGATAATTGAAGATGCTTTGCTCCAGTACATTTCTCCCATCCCTAAATCCAGATATGAGCTGATGTTGATAGCCTCATTTTGGACATGATCGACTCTTAATTCTCCAAAAAATTGATGTATCAAACACAGGATTCACAGTAGTGCAAAGGGGACGGATCAACATCACTTTTTTGGGCAATTCACGCTAATCTTGCATCTGCTGAACTAAATCCAAGTAACTTCTGAAATGCCTAACAGGATCGTACAAACCAATCATGAAGCTTGAAGGAATAAATTAGCAATTTCTACAAGATTCGAACCGGTCAACACATGACATACTGACAGCGAATATTTCCCCAGGCATTCAAAGGCAAGACACAACCCACCACGACTAGCACTTTGCAACAGATCATCGTAAATTTCCACCCTATACTTCCTCCAATATAGGCGTCCAAAGAGAAATATACTCTTCATATAAAGGAATAAAAGCCTCAATGTTCCATAGATTAAGAGTGTACATCTTATATCTCCACAGATTCGTCATGTCATGTACAAACGCCTCTATGTTGCCTACGCAGAGATTAAAGTGAATTGATGTAAATTGCATAGGAAGAGAAGGAACATAGTTGTATATGCAAATCTTGGACCATATCTTACAGAAGAAGTTGCATAAAGCCCGAAAGAGCATAAAAGCGTATCTCTCGCAACATAATCTCCAAGGCCGAAAATTAATGTCAAGACCTAACCAATAGAGATTTCGTAGAATCCTGAAATGCTAAACATGGATGTTCAAGAATGCACATCTAGAAATCAATATAAAGGTGAGAGATGGATGGCATCAAATGTTTCAAGGAAGATAAATATCAACGAGGATAAGTGTTTGTAACTCCAGAACCGATGGGGTGGAACTCTGTCAAGTAAGCTGTGATAAAACAAAATAAGAGTCCTTCTACCAAGTGAGAGCACCTTTACTATGGAAAGAATAAAGCATGCATTTCATATTAGGCCATGTTGATTGTATTATGCAATACGTTGACGTAGTAAGAGTGACGAGATTTCATTGTTACTCCCCTAGAATACCCAGTTAACGGTATATGCAATGACTGCATCCAGTAAATTTTGTAGCCGCGCTACACTCATAGTTGACTACTCCAAAACTTCACATGATATTCTTCAGTATAAAAGTTAACCATGGTTTCTTTCCCTTCTCAGTTCTCACCCATATTTGATATTTTCTTGGCAAAAAAAAAGCTATTCGTAGCACCGTACAGCTTTCAACTAAATACCAAATCTAAATGGATGGCAACAATAAGGAGCAATCAAAACCCCATGACTTAGCTATACCGCTTGTGGCAAGAATCCCAATCAGATGAACCCAACCAAAATAGCTCCATCCGATAACTCAACATATCCATAACAGAAGTCTCCAAATATAGTAATTGCAAGTATACGAGAGAGATGTCAACAGTGATAGGGAAGGTTTCACTGTTTACCTGAAAATTGTGATGATGAAAGTTTAATTTGAGAACACAATTAAGATTCCTCACATTGAGCAGTAAGATCACAGGAATTGTAATACCTTCGATTGTTAGCCATTCGATTGTGATTAAGAGGCTTGTTGCGAATAGGAGCAGCTGCAGCCTTCCTGGCAAACTCTTTTGCTAAGGGAAACTGGTTCCCTTGGAAATTTGACCTTCTTTGGGCAAGTGCGCCCTGCAAACAGTGAAGAATACAATTACATTGGTAAGAAAAACTAGAAGTTTAACATAAAGTTCTATTAAGTAAATAATGGTAATGTAATTAATACAAGCTAGGGTCCATAATTCCTCAAGAAGCACTACCTGCCGAAGTGAGGATCTTGAATCCATAAAGCGCCGCAACTTTCCGGAGTTCCCCTGGGAAGTAGAACTATTAAAAGGCTTCTGGCTTTTATTCTGCAGAACATGATTCCTCATCAATATATAAAACAAGTGTTTATATTTCAAAAGAATCATAGATAAATAAATCATCACTTACTGATGCCCTTGGCTTTTTAGCTTTAGATGTACCTCCCTTGGACATCTTGATAATATCATCTGTTTTAGATACAGGAAGAGAGCAGCTTAGATTTACTGTGAAACGAAACCTAAGGTTTGCAAGAGTTACTAATTAGAACTTACCCAAAGTCATATCCATTTTCTTCTCAGTAATAGCAATTGCCTTCTCGGTTAGTGGTTTCATAGCCATCTGAAAGAATAGATGAAATAAAGCCATTTTAATCTATAGGGAAAGGCAGAAACATATAGAGTTACAAATTCAAGCAACATATGACAATAAGAAACCTACCATAACAAGGGTACTTTCTTAAATTGGAATTCCTTCCCATTTCATAATATTTAATTTATTATTCAAACACAAAAAAAAGGTGTGAAGCATGCTACACACAACCTCTAGCTTCGAATCTCTTACTATCCAATGAACACGTATTGATTCGCTCCACTCAACCCCTCTTTGTAATTCTCATTTTACCCTATTCTAACTTGTTAAGCAACCTAAGAGAAAACTTCTCCCCACTAACCAACCATATCTCTCTCTCTCTCTTTGCAAAATATTCATGTTTTGAAGGATAGTGAACTATGCCCCCACCATTGGTAGTCGGCAGAGACACCATCAGGCTAAAAGACTTGGCTTTTCAACAAAACCCAAAGATAGATACTGTGTCGATCAAAATTCGATCTCAAATTCCAATTTCAGGGATCTTTTACAAACTCTCCTTGTTGAAAGCTTCCCATTAACGTATTTCAAGCTAAACAAACCCTAAACACAACTTCGATTTCCCAAAATCGAATCTTTTGTATCAGAAACTACTTGAATCACAGAAATCAAAGAAACAATCCAAACCAAAGACACTAAAACACCTCATAATCAACAAATTTCACCCTTTAGAGTCAAAAATCGCAAACAATACACATAATTTAGTGAAATTGAAGGAGCAAAACTTACCGATTTGAGGCGAAATCGAGATTAAAGAGCGAAACTAAGGTGAAATCTTGGCTGAAATTAGGGTTTTTTGAAGCCCTAAACGCGAACGAACAATTTCAATTTCAAATCTGTTGTAGAAAGCGTGGAGTCCAAGCATTTTCTTTCCCCTCTGTTTTAGCTTTCAACCTCTATTTATAAAGTTCGGGATACAACAGCCGTATAATACGGTTTGACACCCATACTATTTGATGATATCCACATATCTGCATCGAGATACGTAATTGATGATATTTGCAGGGTTAAAATTTTCTAATGCTTATATGACCATATAAGAATATCTTCAGTGTGTGCCAAAGGAGACCCCTAAGAGCATCCACAGCAGTTAAAAGGGTGGATTGGATGAATTTCAAAGTGAATCCAATCCACCCCACAGCAGTTTTCAATCCACCCCAAGGTGAATTCACCCCACGCACTTCTAAATCGTGCGCTTGAAATGTACGTCCCAGATACGTCTACGTGTCTCAATCTAAACCATGAATCTCTCAGCGCACTTCAGAACCGCGCGCAACTAATAATATTAAAGTCTACGTGCAGTTCAGAACTGCGTGCAATGAGCGCCATTGGATGAGAGCCACGTGTTATAATCGTAAAGGTTATATCGCTACGCGCACTTCAGAACCGTTGCTCTTGCCACGTCAGGTATTCACCTAGTTGCTGGGAGGCAAATTGGGTGGAAAAGAGGGTGGATTTGGAATTCACCCTGTCACGTCAGGGTGCACCTAGCTGTTATGGATGTTCTTGAGCATCCACAACAGTTAAGAGGGTGGATTGGATGAATTTCAAGGTGAATCTAATCCACCTCAATCCACCCCACGGCAGTTTTCAATTCACCCCAAGGTCAATTCACCCCATGCACTTCTGAATCGTGCGCATAAATGGCGTCCCAGATGAGTCCGCGTGTTTAAATCCCAGCCATCCAAAACCCAGCACAGTTCTAAACCGCGCGTAACTACCAGCCAATAGAAAAATGACACGTATTTAAAAAAAAATATATATAGCCGCGCAGTTTAGAACCGCGCGGCATGACACTATAAGCTAAAAGGCTTATACTTGTAGTTTTTTTTTCTAGTGTTACTTGTATTGGTTTTTCTAAGTGTTAAAGGCATAACACTTGTGTTTGAGGTTTTACCCAAGGCATACCCAACCTTACTCCACAAGTTTCCCAACCCAACCCATTTCCTCTGTTAATCACTTAAAAATGTCGGGTTCTTCTAGTTCGCGACCGAGGAAAAATGCTTCTAAAACTACACGTAACTCTAACGTGGAAGTAAAACGAAGGGGGAAGGCCGATGTAACAAATGTTTGGCCGGATCAATTGACGGATGGCATCGATCCCACCCCATCGTACGATGAGTTTAACCGAGTAGATATCCTCGCGGACGGCTGGGTCCATATTTCTGCTGGATCGGAGGAAATACCGGTAAGTTTTATGTAAATTTCATGTGTTATTAACGTATATTGCAATGTGTTCAATGAAATGCCCGAATGAACTTCTAACGTGTTAATGTGTTTTTTTTGTCAGAACCGAGATGAATTACAGTGTAGGGGATCATTAGATAAGGTACTGAAGTGGTACCGATGGATTGTCGTGTACCCGACGTTGAAGAAGTTGGTCGACAATATGGGTTTTGTGGACTTTTGCTTGATTAATGCGGGAACTCGGATAACCATCTCATTCATGCTCTCGTGGAGCGGTGGTGGCCTTCCACCCATACCTTTCACTTCCCTTACTGGGAACTGGGTTTCACACCGCTAGACTTTGTCATGCTAACGAGCATATCTTTTGGGAGGGGTCGTGAATTCCCGTACGACGAAAGGTACTCCAAGTTAGAGGAAGCAGAAAAGATGTTCCCGGAAATCACAACCTCTAACATGAGGTACGGTAACATCACTCTCTCATATTTAAAAAAGTGGCAAGAGCCTTTGAATCCACGTCTCCACAATTACGACTCAGAAATGGATATCGTGTATGCGCGGGCATTTATTGCCTATATGATGGGTAATCTCTTCTTCTCAAAATGGTGCCGCATCCCTTCGGGCAGGTTATCTGGCAGCCTTGACAGACTACGATATTCTTGGTGCGTCGGGTTTTGACTGGGGTACCCCGATTATGGCTACTTTGTATCGAGAGCTTGATGAAGTCTCAGTTCTGAGGCCCGAGAAGGTGAAGAAATCGATCACCAAATTTTATGCGGTGTTGGAGTACTGGCTCTTCGAGTACTGTCGGGTTGAAATGTATCTAGTTAAGGTACAGAACTTTAACCATATTTATCCTCGTATTTTCCGGGTGGAGAGATGAAAGGGCGAGTACGGGATCTAAAATCCATCTCTCTTTTGTTGTGATCAGAGATATGCTAGAATGGAAGGACAGAACCAACATAGATTGGCAACCATGGCACATGTCTAGGCAATTGAGATGTTCAGAGGTAAGAGTTACTTCAGTGCTGAGCACCTAGAGGGTTCCATTGGTGTCAGTCCCATACGGTCACGATACGCTTTGGTATTTAGGAGACCGGTGTATGCGTCAGATGACCGGGCTTGATAGTGTACGTTATAACCCCCCTCAGGAGATTATGGAATTCACAAGGTACGATCGAGAGTTATATTAGAGTCTGAAGGATGTGGACTTCTACGATGGTCGCAATTATCTTCTTCCCGACGTAGATTATATGACATATTGGTGTCTCGTTCATCCAAATCCCAAGATCGGTTGCAGTTTAGTAAAGAGAACGGGAAATATTTGGTCAGTCGAGCGTGATCTAGTGAGTCCCGATGTACACATGCCACCTACGTCGAGTTTAGTTACGTCTTCACAGGTACAAGACTATGGTGTTCAGGCGACCGACGATCCACATGATATGGGATAGTTCATGGATATGGCGGGACCGAACGATCAACGTAGACGGATACCGATCCCGGTGATGCAGGTACTATACCCATGTCCACCTATGTATAGTACGGATGAGTTATGGCATCAAAACCAAGAATTACGGTATGTGGCATATGAAGACTCGAGGCGACAGCAATACTGAGTTGAGAAGGGAGCAGAGCCGGGCACAGGAGGTCATCCGAGAGACGTTTGATAGACTAGCTGAGATGTCCATTTCCTACCAGACAGAGTCGGTTGTACAATGTACCTATGACGAGAGTCTCACACGTGGCAGACGCGCCCGCCAAATAAAGAGAGGTCGTCCCAGTTAGGCTATGTTTTATTTAGAACTTTTATTTATGTTTTGTTTAAACTATGTTGTGTATTAATATTGTTTAAACTATGTTTTATTTGGAGTTTTAATATTATTTTTATTTTGAAAATTTATGTTTTGAAAACTTGCTGTACAAGTTACTCAACAGACATATTAACGGCTATATTTTTATTTTGGAAACTTGTTGTACAAGTTACTCAACGGCCATATTAAAGGCTATATTTTTTTTTGGACACTTGTTAACAGCTATATTAACGGCTAGTTTTTTTTATCTATAAATGTCATTCATCTCCTACACTCTCCTCCCTTTTAATCTTCTACACTATCCTCCCTCCTTACCTTACAAACAAAACCACTATGTCTTCCTCAAGCTCCCAATCTAATTCTCAAAACCACTCTCAATCCTCCAATACGAACCAACAAGGAAACATCTTTCCTCATCAATTCGGCACATTTGATCCGTTGCAAATGCCTAACACTTCCCAAGGTCAGAATTACCGTGTTTGCCAACTATTCCCGCCACCCAATAATCAATTTCAATCTCAAACCCATAGATATTACCATTATTACCCAAACTAAGGATATTACCCTCAATTTGATGGGTATATGGGCTCGTACCCTCAACCGAGAAATCCATATTATTCATCTCAAACTTGTTTCGGCGGTGGAAGTTCGAGTACCACGCCGATGCAAGGTACATGGGGTTTAAATGATTTAAATCTTAATACATCGCCGATTGCATCTCCGATTGTCTCTCCGGTCATCTCCAAGGAACTCAATCCGGTTCTCACGAGAAGTAATACGTGAACTCATGGGAAGGCAAAGTCTACAAGAAAAATGGCATCGACACCTATTATAGTTGAGGATGTACTTGAGGGTGGATTAAATGAATTTCAAGGTGAATCCAATCCACCTATCTGATGTGGATGAAGATTGATGTAATCCTTAGCAATAATAGTAGTTATTAAGATCTATGTAATTTTATTATTTCAATAAAATTGTTATTATTGGTTCGTAATCCTTAAAATTGATACAAAATCATAAAACTGAAGCAATAAACTATATTTCATTAAAGTGTTACAATGATGAAGACTTGGAAACAAAATATATTAAAACTTCAACATTAAACTTGGAAACAAAATACATTACTTTAGAAAATAAACAAACAATGATGAAGACTACAATTATTCTGCCCCTTTTCGACTTCACAAATGCGCGACAAGTTCATCTCTTAATTGGAAATGAGCTCCTTCATTTCTAATTTCACGAACCTTTTGGATGTACTCTGCCATAGTGTTGATCGCGTGTCTTGGATTTAAGTCCTCCTTCCAAGTATCCACATATTTTCTAAACTCGGGATCAATGTCCATTTTCCAGATATAAGTATGATGTTCATCTTCGACGATCATATTGTGTAAGATTATACATGCGTACATAACATTTCCTAGATTATTAGGTTTCCAAAATCGCGCACCATGTGCCAATATTTGAAACCTAGCTTGTAATACCCCAAAAGCACGTTCTACGTCTTTCCGACATGCTTCTTGCATCTTCGAAAAATGTCTTTCGGCATCGTTGGACGGATTTCTTATGGTTTGAACAAGTGTCTGCCATCTTGGATAGACTCCATCCGCTAAGTAATACCCCATAGTGTGCGGTACCGTGCCTATATTATAATTGCATGGCGGCGCAACTCCATTAGACAAGTTGTTGAAAAACTACCCTTGATGCAAGACGTTCACGTCGTTGTTAGAACCGGGCACCACAAAGAATGCGTGCCATATCCAAAGATCTTGGGATGCAACCGCTTCTAAAATCACCGTCGGGATTTTCTTATACCCGGTATATTGTCCTGCCCACCCGGTAGGATAATTCTTCCATTTCCAATGCATACAATCTAAGCTACCTAACATCCCCAGGAAGCCTCGCGGTCCATTCACTTCTAACAAGTGTAATATATCGTCTTCATTGCGAGATCTAAGGTATTGAGCTTTGAATTGTGTTATAATAGTTTTACAAAATTCTTTTAAGCACAAAATAGCCGTAGACTCTCCAATCCGAATGTATTATTCTTGGGCGTCTGCGCTCGTACCGTAACATAACATGCGAAGTGCGCACGTTATCTTTGGTGCGAGGATAAGCCCATAGTCTTGGCAGCATTTTCTCTTTGAATAAAATAGGGGTTCGAAGAAAGTATTTGATGATAAATGCGTTGATACATACCTTCGCTCATACGGAATCGACGACGAAATGAGATACCTTTGAATCTTGGGTTGTCACCGAAGTAATCTCGGTTAAGGCTATCCTCCCCCAATTTGCTCACAACTTTTCCGTTTGTCAATCCGTCCCCTTTTACTACCTCCCAGCCTTCGTGATGATGTCACCTCTTGCTCTTTTTCTTCTGCTTCTCCCATCTCAATTATAATCTTGCCATACTCATGCAATAACTCAACTTGACGTCGGAATAGCTCTTCGTCACTGAACGATGATGAAGACGATAAGTCCTAAGATGAGAGTGATGTGTCAGGCCTGAGCAGGTCAGCAATGATTTCGTCATAGATGATTTGGCGCAATTGATAAGAAATGAAGATGGTTCAGTTTTGAGATATAAGATTAATGAGTTGATTATAGAAGAGAGTAGGAGATGATTGGAGGTTGTAAATAGAGAAAAAAAAACTAACCGTTTATAGCCGTTAGCATCTTGTTGAAGAAATTTGATCAGGGAAAAACTCAGGTGAAATAATGGGGAACCAAGGATATTTTTTATGCAGGCTTATGCCGCGCACTTTTGAACCGCACGGCAAAAACTAGCCGTTTGAAAATCTTTAAATCTCAGCCGTCCACGTGTTTTAATCCAAGACGTTGAAGTTATGCGTACTTCAGAACTGCACTTAATAGGAACCATTGGATGGGAGGACACGTGTTATCATCTTAAGGGATAAGTGTATACGCGCACTTTTGAACCGCGCGCTATGGCTACGCGCACTTCAAAACCGCGCAGCGTGAATTCACCCTCAATCCACCCACAGGGTAGAAATTCTACTCTTGGATGAATTTTGCTCTTGCCATGTCAGGTATTCACTTAGCTGCTGGGAGACAAATTGGGTGGAAAAGAGGGTGGACTTGGAATTCACCCTGCAACGTCAGGGTGCACCTAACTGCTGTGGATGCTCTAATGACCATTCAGAACCCCCAAAGGCCAAATGGCCTTAAGGTGGCCATCCATAACCCCCCATTTTGGCCTTAGTGTGTAGTTGTTCGAGAGCCTCAATATGGCCTGAAGAAGCAAGACTACAAGTAAGAAAATGGATCTAATCATACAACCAACAAGCACGGGTAAAATGCTAGTAAGAGCATCTCTAGCAGCGAGTGTGGGTTTGGGTGTGAGTTCTGACACCCTGGCCCACCAAACCCACAACTCACACCCGACCTCTCCCAGCAGCCAGTGTGAGTTTCCTACGTGGAGTTTTAATTTTTTTTAATTTTGAGGAGATTAAAATACCGCGCAGTGTTCCTTTCACCGCGCGGTAAAAGGAACACTGCGCGGGGTTCCAAACACCGCCGCTTCAACTGTAAGTAAAACTCACATCCAACTCGACTATTTTCACAATTTTTATATCTAGCTCTCTCTCAAAAATCCCCTGGTAAATAAATTTTTAATTCTAACAAAATCAAAATGCATATGCTAGAGGGAGAACCACACCCTAGTACTATGTTTGGGTTTAGAGGAATAAGAGATCCTGAGCATTCTGTAACTCGCTCGAGTTCTGGAAGGAAGAAAAAGCGAGTGGAATTTGAAGATGTCCAACTCTAATCTATACCAAACCCAACCCAAGAAAACATCCTGCCTGTATTACCCAACTCCCAGACAGAGTCAGTCATATCTATTACACGGGAAATAAACTCACGGTAAGTTTTAGTGTAATTGTGAATTTGTTTTTTTTCCATAAATCAAGTGTTTGACAAAATGCCTCAATGAACAGAATCGGAATTTGATGCGTGTGCATGGCACATTCACTACGGTGTTCAAAGTGTGGAAGGATATTGCTACAATTCCTGCTATAAGGGATGCCGTGGTGAATATTTTCGGGCAGTTTATGGATATATGCTTGGGCAATTCAGATAATCGGCTAATTCAGGCGCTTACAGAGCGTTGGTGGCCGACCACACACACGTTTCTATTCCCTTGTGCGGAGATAGGGGTCACTCCTCTCGATTTTACTATGCTGGCATCATTGTCCATCGGCCGATATCCGACACAGGTGCCATATGACGACACATGGTCTATTTTATCCAATGCGAAGCAATTGCTCCCCAACATTGATTCCAGCCATATAAAGAGTGGAAACTGACGCATTGTACATTTGAAGACGTACTTGACCGTCGCAGCTGATCAGGAGGATGATATTACTATTGTTCGTGCTTTTATCTTTTTCATGATGGGACATTTGTAGTTCCAAATGGCCAATGACACTGTCCCGCTTGGATATCTCGCGGCCGTGAACGATTTGGACTCGGCTGCTCAATATGACTGGGGTTCTGTTATTCTTGCTTCCCTGTACCATGGCTTGGATACCGCAGTCACGACCGGGGGTGCCATCACTAGATTTGTCCAACTTCTTACGGTACACTAACATTTTTTCCTTTTACAAATCAAATATCTTCCAATAAACGTCTTAAGTATAAATTCTTATTAATTTTTATGTTATTCCAAAATACAGTATTGGTTCTACGAGTATTGTGGGGTTGATCACCCTATAGTCAAGGAAGAGGTAAAGTTCTCGGCCTATTTGTACCTCAGAGCATGAGAGAGGGGGAACAGGAGGAAAACAAATGACAAGGCAACCAATCTATTTATTCTAGGCAGATACCATATTGATCACCGCACTGTTGAGACGATCGCATGGGAACCTTGGTTAGATTCTGCAGTGTCTGAGACAGAGGACGTACTGAATGCAAAACTCCTATCCCGTAAAAGGATGTCACTTCAAGTACCAAACGGAAACTACGAATATTACTTGGAGGATAGATGTTGGAGGCAGTTGGAAGGTGAGGCGCGTATTCCTTTGGATCTTCCGCTTAGCATGTCGCCACATATTAGTCCAACGACTTTACATGAGATGAGACAGGCCGGGCTCCTTGACTATGAGCAGTTTGTGGTAGGGGAGGAGCGAGAGACTTACACCTCATACTGGGTTGAACAAACTTTGAAGGTAGGCCACATATTGATAGATTCCCAGAGGATGGGGAATATAGATCTGTTCGGACTGATTACATTCAGAGCTAGTATTACACCCGTTATGGTTACGTCAACGTCGGTTCATAGCTTGTCCCAGGACATCAGTTTGCCTGGTGAGGCGGAGGGGCCAAACCTAGGGTGGTACATGGAGTAGACAGGGCAGCGTGAGAGGCTCCCCATTACCCGCTTGAGGGACCCGCCACCCATGTCTTCTTGCTACGGCGCAGAGGAGCTGTGGCATCTGACCCATGGTATGCGGTGACTCGTCCTTGCAGAATCTGCGCGGGACGCACAGAGGTTCCAGGAGGTGGAGGATGAGCTTACTATTGCCCGCAGGAAAATTGACAGTATAAATCATCAGCTATATGCCCATGTAAGTAACTTATTTATGTATTTATTGCAGTGTTTTTTCTTAATGTCATATTTACTTTGTCAAAATATTTATAAAGTTTTTTTGTCCCATTTAGGACCTACAGCTGAGGAGGGGGCGTGACGTACGGGTGGTGCCGCTACCACCTAAAGGTGGCGCGAGGACGAGGCAGTGTAGATCTGGTCCGCGAACCAAGGAAGGCGGTACTAGCCGCAGGGGGAAGGGTACTGGAGATGATTATGAGTAGATATAAGTATTTTTTATACTTTTTTAGATGATGTAGAAGCTCAGTTTTGATTATGTAGATGATTCTGAGTAGACGATATATTTGTAGACGATGTTTTGGATGTTCTTAATATTCATTAGCCATGATTATCTAATGTTGAAATTGACTAAAGTTTTTGTTGAAATTGACTATTTGTATGTTATAATAAATTTGCACTGAGGTGTTTTATATTTCTACAAACTATTTGGTGAAGTTTTTAGGTTTTTGGCAGAGTTTTTTCAATGTCTATTCGAACAGACTTGTCTGTTCGAATAAATTTCAACAATTTTGTACAATTTGGCACTGAACAGTTTTATTCGAATAGAACCTAATTCTATTCGAACAAAATTGTCACTGAGGTCGAATACAAACATAGATTTTGCGGTAAAATAAACACCGCGCGGTGTTCATTTCACCACCAAATCTAGGGAAAAGACCCACAGCTTCTTCCCCTTTTACATTTCTCCCATTTTTACACTTCTCTCTTTCATTGGAAACTTGTTGACCATCTAGTATTACATCATTTTCTCAACTCCACAGCCTCAAATGTTTTCTTCATCATCCGATTCATCCATACCCGATCCTTCAGGTTTATCATCATCGTCCTCCGATGACAATCTTATCTTTAATTGTGCGGCGGCAAATTGCGTTCTGCACCAAGCTGCAATGAACATAGTAGTTGAGGATGCAACTTCGAGTTACGGCGGGAGTGTCATGGGCCGTAAGGATAAGAGAAAGAAGCGAGATCACTCATTGAGGCATTACAGTATTATACGATACTATTTCAAGCCGAATTGCACATATGAGCCATGGGAATTTTGGCGACGTTTTTGTATGAGTAGAGACATGTTTATGCGTTTATTCGATGCAGTTGTTGTACATGATCATTATTTTGTCTAGAAACCCAACAACGCTGGTACTATGAGATTATCACCGTACCAAAAGGTAGTCACAGCACTACGTTTCCTAAGCTACGGTGTTGCGGCAGATCTTTTTGACGAATATATCTGAATAGGAGAAAACACAACCTTGCTATGTGTGAAAAGGCTTTGTGTAGCAGTTATACAAATTTTTAGCGAGGAATATCTTTGAGCACCAAACGCGGCCGACGTCGAAAAGTTAAAAGCGATCGGAGAGTCCCAGGGATTTCCCGGCATGTTAGGAAGCCTTGATTGCATGCTTTGGATATGGAAAAATTATCCAAAAGCTTGGCACGGTCAATTTACTGGTCATTACCCCAAGGCGACACTGATTCTTGAAGCGGTAGCTTCACACGACCTTTAGATTTGGCATGCTTTTTTGGGTTACCAGGGTCTAACAATGATATTAATGTCCTGCAGCAATCACATCTTTTCACCGACCTGGCCGATGGTATCGCCCCGCCTTGCAATTATACAATTGCCAGAAAAGCTTATGATATGGGGTATTGATAGACACTTAATATTTACATGAACAACTCCTAAATTTATATCTACCTAGTCATTTATAAAATAAATGTGACAATAATAGTATTTTTGTTTGTATTTACAGAAATCGGTCACATGATAAACAAGTCGTACAATTTTCCAGTTTTTAACGAAGAATAAGGGTAATATACTCCAACAATGATTCTCATTTGAAGTTGTCAACCAAAGGCCCATGCATGGAATCCCATTGAAGAGAATTAGATATATATATATTATTCTCATGAGTTGTAATGTATGATTTTAGGCATTGTTTAGGAGATTTTATATTAATGGTGATTTTTAGCAACCTTTCCTATACTATATAAATAAGAGGGGAATCCTACCCATGAGAGATCATCTTGAAGAGTGTAAATCAAAGTTCATAGCAATAAAGTTTATTCTTTCTCTTTTTCTTGTCTTTTACTTTTTTCGTAGTAATAGTAGTATGACAATGATCAAAGGGATGAGTAGCTAATCTTCTTAGCCAAGGCTAGAAGAATCTCCACCCAATGTAGCCTTAGTTTAGATTGTGTAGCTTAGTTAGAGTAATTACTTTCTCTTTATCCTAGAATATTGCATATTTGTATTCTTTCATCCTAGGCTTGACCATAGCTAGGATTAGGAGGAATAAGGAATATAAGTAACCATCTTGTTTGACCATAACAAGATAGGTTAGGAACATGGAGAAGAGAATATAATCTATGCTTATCAACCGGACCATTGCTGAATAAGTTGGTTTATGGGTAGCTCCCAATTACTAAATCTTTTGTATCTTTTGATGTATTGCATATGCCCGACCAAGGATATGCGATACGGGAACTCGTAATTTACTTTAATTATTTATGCTATCTAACGGTTATAAAGGGTGGAGTGGAATCGATGCCTTGGTTTCCACTCCAATTTATCTTGTAATTTGTTTCGTTCTTCTTTTTATTTCAAAACCTACACAAACTCGTTGTTATTGGATAAAACTAGTAGCTCGAAGCATAATTCGCACCACAAGTCTCTTGGGATACACCTTTGTACTCAATGGTACACCTTGCGCTTGCGAGTCTTTTAAGATGTCGGTTTATAATCGATCAAGTTTTTGGCGCCATTGCCGGGGACTAAAGTGCGTTTTATTGAGATGCTATTTTAAGCCAATTTTTCCTTCTTTTATGTTATTTTTTATATATATAGTAAGTTGTATTATAGTGACCGGTAATAGTATATAGTATTTATATTATTATCGTTTCTTTAGTTTAGTTTTTAAAAGAAAAAAAAATAAAAAAAAAATCGAGTTTTTGGCGCTACAGTAGCTTTGAAGTTTGTCCCTTAATGTTTCACCGTTTTTGATCTTCTATACTTCATAGTTGGGGAAAACGTTTGCTACAAAAGTTTTAGATAATTCAAAACCCTTTCCGAATTGCTATAGATCATATTTTTCTGTCTTGTCGTTTGTGAGTTACAACGTTTTGAAAAAATAGTACAAAAACAGTCACCCTTAAGGACGCCGCTGTACATTCATCATTTGTTTTGAGCATTAGGGAAGCTAAATTATAGAAAACTTCCTCTTTGAAGATTTTTTCTTTCTGAATTATCTTTCCAAATTGATATTATTGAATATTCTCTCTCAACCGAGTTGAAAGATATGTGCATTTAAAAATCAATACATCATAGACTACAATAAACTTGGAAATTGAATTAATATTGTTGTCGCAAGTTCACTAATCTTTTTTATCTTATTTTGCAGGATAGTCACAAAGTTGGAAACGAGACGGACAATACGTAAAGCTGAAAGCATCATCAAATCCATCCTTCTTGTTCCCCCAAGTGAAGACGCACTTTCTTCTTTCGCCCCCTAAGTGAAGGGGCGGCCACAGCTACACCAGGAAACACTTCCCGTAGGTTGGTACTTCCCAAAACTTGACATCTAGAAGGGGTTCATATCCGCTCCGCCCCGCCACTGGGATCATAAAGTCGTGTGGACTGTTCAAATACACGCTGCTCTAATAAAAAATTTGTTGTGGTTGGATTGACCTGTTGCTGTGTTTAATATTCTTTTTCATTCCAACATTAGTAAAGGTAAAAACTGTTAGAGACTTGCAGGATTTCATCATCCAAAAAGCTCTCCAACAAGTGGAACCACCCATTAGGGATACGAAGAAATTTGTATCACACGAAAATTGAACGTCCTGGACCTCAAATAACTGTTAATAAAAAAGAGTAGCAAGATTCCCGCGAGATTTCATCACCCAACAGATAGGAGTACCGGACCGGGGGTACAAACACGGGTTTATAGTATACGGCCCCAACCGAGCGCCGCAAAATACTGGTTGTAGGTTTGCGACGTCACCGTTCTGAGTGCTGACGTACGATAAGGCGACTCGCTCGGGCGTGAGGACTAAACATCTACTTTAAGCTGGTACTAGCATAGTGACGCAGGGGAGTATAGGAACCAAAGCCTTTTGCCATCCTACCCATTTTGAACATAGAAGAATATAGGGGAGACCTAATTATTACTTCTAAAAAATGTTGATGTGCTAGAGTTTAGGCTTGATTGGTTATTTATTGCATTAGGTGTTGCTTTTATTTTAAAATAGCATACATGCAAGAACATTGGAATCCATACAACTCACAATTTGACATCCCACAACAACCTCATAATCATTTTCAATCATGGGATCACAAAAAATCTCAATACATGGAACCTTTCCAATCTCATTTATATATGCAGGCCCATCAGTCTGTTCAGTCATTCAATCAGTTCTCACCCGCTCCACCCAAACCATCTTTGGAAGATACCCTTGCTCTCTTCATGCAACAATCAATGGAAAGTCAAAAACAAGTATTACAATTTCAGCAACAAATGATGCAATTCTAACAACAGACATTGGTGAATCAAACTTCTACGACCCAATCTATTTCTAGATTAGAGACTCAGATAACTCAGTTGTCAACTACGTGGAGTGAAATAGAGCATGAAAAACTTCTAAACAATGAAGAAAAATAATCCGAAGTTAAATCCCCTTGTGATTTAGAAATGGATGAATTCAAGCGTAATCAAGGAATGTTTTCTCCGTGGGGTGAATGGATACCATATTGTGAGACAGATTAAGAAGATGAATATTTTAAGGTCGACGATCCTATGTCACAAGAAGTTCTTGAAGAAGCCCTCCAAATTCAGCCATCGATGTTACCATCAATCATTTCATTTGTTAACCCAATAAATTGTTTTGAGGAAACTATGACCGAGACTGAATATTTTTCCCTCTCCTCTAATGATTTTTCTGACGATGATGACGACGAGATAAAATTAGAATATATGGAATCACTATCTCATTATACGATAATTTATGAGGAATTTGTAGATAATGATATTTGTACCAAAGTCAAGAAATTAGAAATTGTTGAACCTGTTGTATATGCTATCAACTTGTCATTTCCTTCTCAGTCTCCTTATGAGTCACCTCAGCCTTGCCTTGAGCCGCGTCCACCTGACACAAATTATAATATTAGAAACCAGTGGGTGGATGACCTTTCTTTACAGGATATACCACTATTATTAGGGGTTGATTCTGTTTTGGTTACTCATTCACCAACCGCACCTATACCTATGCCTATATCTCCATTTCACGAGCCTAATGGGGGTACCATGACCATAAATGACTTTGAGGACTTGTACGGAGATAATTATTGTTGTATTTCTATTAATGAATGTTTAAATTATTTTGACGACTCGAATGATCCTGAGATTCGTGAATGATACAATCATTAGCATCTAAAAATATGTTTCAACTTGGCCATGTCCCTAAGCCAATGAATATCCACGTCAATGGTCAGGATGAGTCCCTTGAGATAAGTTATGATTTTAGGCATATAAATTTTAAATGTTTATTAGAGTCAATTGTTCCCCGATCCCCACATCCACAAATATGTTATATAGTTTTTCTTCTACTAAAAGAAAACATATTTTTGAAAAATTATAATTTTGGAGATGTCTCACGGACTTGCTTTGTCAGGACCACCTGTCACATTTTTTGGAATATCAACGATAACATGGGGGTTTTGAAAATTTTCAAAGAAAATATCTTTCCAGAAAAATCGAGTTTTGAATCTAGTACATTTTCGGGGATGAATACTTGTATACCAATTTTCTTATTTACTACAACATGTAGTAATCATATGATTGTATTGAAAATTCTAAAGGAAAATATGTTCCCTGGGTATGTATTTGTTTTATCTTAGAGAAAATAGTTTTTCTTGATTTGTCTAAAATTTTCAACTTGGAATCATCAAATAATAGGCAAAGTTGTTAGAAAAAATCTTTTTCATAGAGAATTAGCTTTAAACTCTCTCTGGTTTTTACATAATATATCTGCCCAATTAAGGGCTAATATTAAGGATCACCATTCATATGTTATCTGATTTTTGAAAGAGAATTTGCAACCAGGATAATACATCACTTTTTCAACTTTGTACCCTTCCAGTCATATTGAAAATTTTAAGTTTGAGGGTACATTCGTCTGGCTGAAGATAGTAAACTTAGCACTTCTTGGGAGGCAACCCATGACACATTTAGGTGAGAAATTCCAATTTTTATTCCTCCATTTTTTTTATGCTCTCAAACATTGAGGGCAATGTTTCATTTAAGTTTGGGGGTAGGAAACCATTTCTTTAAATGCTTTTTGAAGAAAAGTAAAAGAATGACACTTTGGCAATGCATGATATATTTTTGAAGAATTTCCAAACACTTAAACTGATTTTACCTTGACATAAATATTATGGAAAAATCTAAAATTTGAAATTGTACCAAGTATATAATAAAATATTTTGGAATATCTTAAGCTTGATGTACTATCTTTTT
Organism: Kingdonia uniflora; assembly: GCA_014058105.1. Taxonomy (NCBI): domain Eukaryota; kingdom Viridiplantae; phylum Streptophyta; class Magnoliopsida; order Ranunculales; family Circaeasteraceae; genus Kingdonia; species Kingdonia uniflora. The sequence goes on from JACGCM010002347.1 coordinate 120,089, forward strand.
ATTAGCGACTAATTCAAGTTAAACTTGACATATTTTGAAAACGTGCACTTCATTGTAGTTTTGTAATTAATACCTTCAATAGATTTTTGCTCAGTATAATGGAAATTTAGCATTTATATTAGGAATAGTTTGCTACAAGGGAGGCAACTTCCTAAGAATAAGTTTATTCCTAAGAAAAAATAATAAATAAGCCAAATATGCTCTAAAAACTTTTACACTGCAAGGCTACTCGTATGATTAAGAACTGAAAGAGAAAAAATTATCACCAATCGCGAGTTTGACCATGAATTATGTGAAAGGAGCACAAGAAAATATTACTTGTGAGAATCCTGAGTCTAGGTCATGATGGGGTACCACACCCTGGCAACCTTAGCCAACTGGCAGGGATTGTCGGCCGAAAATTCCTTGTTACGGAGGCCTCACTAAGAAACAAAGTACTCAAAAGAAAAGGCTTGCAAAAAAAAAGAAAAAAAAAGTAAAATTCTAGGAAGACGAATTGACTAAGGCACTTGTCGAACTGACCGTTGAATTTATTCCAGTGAGAACTAGACTACCAAAAACTAAGTAAATTATTCTAAACAACGTATTAGGCGATAAAACTATTTTCATTGTACACTCAAATATAGCTAAAGCAAAATACTTGAGTCTCTTTCTAATTTTGTGGTAGTACCTGTAGTTTCGGATAAGCTTAAAATATTTTTTGATATACTTGGGAGAATAACAAGTTTAAGGATTTTTTCATTGGTATATTTTTGTCACAACTAAGTAAGGTTAAGTTTACAGGAAATGAGTCATGTGAATTCTAGAATTGTTTAAAATGTTATTATTGACTTTTGTGGGTATAATCACTACAAACCCTCACGAGACAACACTCGTCCACCAGGCTAAACCTGGGGGTTTAACGGCTTGTTGCATACGCTAAATGTAACCGCGTGACAGGCGAAAATAGTTTTTGTTTACTTTTGCTCGAGGACAAGCAAAATATAAGTTTGGGGGTATTTGATAGACACTTAATATTTACGTGAACAACTCCTAAATTTATATCTACCTAGTCATTTATTAAATAAATGTGACACTAATAGTGCTTTTGTTTGTATTTACAGAAATCGGTAACATAATAAACAAGTCGTACAATTTTCCAATTTTTAACCAAGAACAAGGGTGATATACTCCAACAATGATTCTCATTTGAAGTTGTCAACCAAAGGCCCATGCATGGAAGCCCATTGAAGAGAATTAGATATATATATATATATTATTCTCATGAGTTGTAATGTATGATTTTAGGCATTGTTTAGGATATTTTATATTAATGGTGATTTTTAGTAACCTTTTCTATACTATATAAAAGGAGGGGAATCCTACTCATGAGAGATCATCTTGAAGAGTGTAAATCAAAGTTCATAGCAATAAAGTTTATTCTTTCTCTTTTTCTTGTCTTTTACTTTTTTCGTAGTAATAGTAGTATGACAATGATCAAAGGGATGAGTAGCTAATCTTCTTAGCCAAGGCTAGAGGAATCTCCACCCAATGTAGCCTTAGTTTAGATTGTGTAGCTTAGTTAGAGTAATTACTTTCTCTTTATCCCAGAATATTGCATATTTGTATTCTTTCATCCTAGGCTTGACCATAGCTAGGATTAGGAGGAATAAGGAATATAAGTAACCATCTTGTTTGACCATAACAAGATAGGTTAGGAACATGGAGAAGAGAACATAATCCATGCTTATCAACCGGACCATTGCTGAATAAGTTGGTTTATGGGTAGCTCCCAATTACTAAATCTTTTGTATCTTTTGATGTATTGCATATGCCCGACCAAGGATATGCGATACGGGAACTCGTAATTTACTTTAATTATTTATGCTATCTAACGGTTATAAAGGGTGGAGTGGAATCGATGCCTTGGTTTCCACTCCAATTTATCTTGTAATTTGTTTCGTTCTTCTTTTTATTTCAAAACCTACACAAACTCGTTGTTATTGGATAAAACTAGTAGCTTAAAGTATAATTCGCACCACAAGTCTCTTGGGATACACCTTTGTACTCAATGGTACACCTTGCGCTTGCGAGTCTTTTAAGACGTCGGTCCTTGTTATGTGTGAAAAGGTTTTGTGTTGCGATTATACAAATTTTTGGCGAGGAATATCTTTGAGCACCAAATGCAGCCGACGTCGAAAAGTTAAAAGCGATTGGAGAGTCCCGGGGATTTCCCGGCATGTTAGGAAGTCTTGATTGCATGCATTGGATATGGAAAAATTATCCCAAAGCTTGGCACGGTCAATTTACTGGTCATTACCCCAAGGCGACACTGATTCTTGAAGTGGTAGTTTCACATGACCTTTGGATTTGGCATGCTTTTTTTGGGTTACCAGGGTCTAACAATGATATTAATGTCCTGCAACAATCACATCTTTTCACCGACCTGGCCGATGGTATCGCCCCGCCTTGCAATTATACAATTGCCGGAAAAGCTTATGATATGGGGTATTACCTAGCGGATGGCATATACCCCAAATGGGGAACACTTGTCCAAACCATATCCAATCCGGTTACAGGAAAACAAAAATTCTTTGCTCAACAACAAGAAAATTGTCGAAAAGACGTAGAACGGGCGTTGGGGGTTTTACAATCATGTCGTAAAAAATCTGGTTAAATTGTGGGACCCCTAGGTTTTGAGCAATGTCATGAAGGCGTGCATTCTTGATGTAATTTAATGCTTCTCTTAGTCGTACAAGTTTATTAAACATGTTTTTTAACGCAATATTGATATTGTATTTGTTTTAACGCAATATTATCGGAAATAAACATTTCAAAAACAAACTGTAGAATTTCAAGAACTACATTATTCAAATGTTTACATTATTGGTTATTAAACTACATTCTTGGATAAACAAACTTCTATATACAACAAAGTTAAATTACATTTCATCACCACTTCAAGTACCTGGTCTGCCCCTATTGGCCAGACGTTCTATTATCTCAGCTTGCCTTTGCAAATAGTATTGCAATTGATGTTCAGAAAGAGTACTCAAGTCTTTCTCCATGATTTTGCGATCTTCCTTTGCTTGCACCAAATCCATTTTGGCTTGCCAGTGTTGCATTGTTTATGCTCTTCTTATTTTATTTTCCTATTTTGCTTGTTTCTTCTCCAACCGTAGTTCATCCAGCATTATTTGGATACCGCTACCAGATGCAGGAACACCCTCCATTGCCTTTTGTGATGCAAGGTTCTTTCTATAGATTTTTTGGCCGATGGGCTTGCTTCCACCCTCATACAACGAACCATCCAAGTCAGAATTTGGGCCCGCGGATTGAGGTGTAGGCGGGCCGTCGGGGTCCTCCGATAGATTGTTTGATCCGACCGAGTTCCCTGGAGAAGAATTGTCCCGTGTTCTCCTGGCTACATTTCTTGGTATATTCACCGCATGGTTCAACCCATCATCCCTTAGGCTGGCCCATCGCGGTTCTCGCGCCAAAATCTTAAATGCTTCAAGGTGTTTGAAGTCATTGCCGTCATTCAAGCCTTTATAGATTTTGTGTGCATCATTTTCCTACAATTAGCAAAATTACCCAATACAAATAAATAATGTGTATATCCGCGAAAAATAATTGAAATTGAGTTAAAGGAAGCTATAACGTACCCGATCTTCTTCTATTTTTTCGATGTTATTCCTAAATCGTTCTTGAGCAACTATCCCCTTGTACGCCACACATTGTGCATTAAGGGCATACCACTGAGATTTGGTCAACCCACATGATCGTCGTGTGGGTACACTCGGGGTCTCTGTTAAAGACAATGTTGACCTTTTGATAGAAAGTAAAACCCTTTGTGCGGCCATTTGTTTTGACAGAAGTTGTTACCCACGCCCTTGCGAGCCACGTAAAGTCTGCGTCCGTCCAATGCATTCCAGCATCATCCGTCTCGTCCAAAAACTCAGCATCTTCTGGCACTTGCACGCTTGGTATTTATTTTGCGGGTGCTTTTTTATTTCTTCCTTTTCCTTTTTCTTTTTGGGGAGCAGCCGCTTCAACAGGTATTGACGCATTTGCGTCACATTGACTGTGTTGAGTAGATTCACCATGGAATAGATAGTTCTGAACGTAATTTGGAGGTTGAAAACCTTGAGGTTGAGTGAGCAGATATGGTTGATAGTACGGGATAAACGCTTGAGGTTGCGGTTGAGAGAGTGTAAATGGACTTTGATATTGTTCATCACTGGGATCCCCTTGCGACATGGTAAACGGAGGTGGGGTCTGTGATTGAAATTGAGGTTGAAATTGCGATAAGTTTTGGTAGAGGTATGGAGTGAATTGTGATGATGGGTGTTGAACAAATGGTGTTGAAGGTGGGTTATGGGAGGATAGGGTCGACGGTGTAGAGTTATTACTACTGGTGCCAGAGTTTGCCATTTGAGGAGAGCGTAGAGGTTCTACTCTGCTCTGCAATTGGTTTTGGGGAAGAAGTAGCCAGGGAGTGTTGATCAAAATAATTGAGTTTGGAGGTGTTTAGATCACCGCGCGGTGATCTAAACACCGCCAAACTCAAAAAAAAATTAGTGTGAGTTCCTCACTCAGTTGAATTCCTGTAGGGCCAGGTCATCCAACTCACACCCAAACAGTTGCTGCTGGAAGACTCCAAAGTGTGGGTTTGAGTGTGGGTTTGCAAACCCAACTCAACCCCACCCTGCTGCGTTTGCTCTAAGGTGCAGAGTGGAGAGCAATGGTAGATGGCCAATTAATTGATATAGAGATCAAAGCGCAGGCAATTTAAAACATTGAATATAACAAATAACAGATCTTCAGACGAACCTGATAAATGAAATTAAGAATAATGTAAAAGAGCTTGACATTATTGGTTTGGCAACATTGTTGCTAAATAAACAATAGGGGATGGATGGATGGATGGATGAATACTAGTCTATTTGGACAACAACAACTCTGTTAGAAACTCAAGTTCAGATGAAACTGAATCAAATTGATCTCTCGGGCGTCATTCTGTGGGAACCAAAATTTTGTTACTTTAAGATCGCACGTAACCTATAACCTTCAAAAACTCTTCCGAAAAATTCTACTGCTGTGAATCTGCAATACCAATTTGAAACTCTAATCAGCTAATGACAAAGTGAAGCCCTGTCAATTTGATTGATGCTTCAAAAACTCAGAGTGGATATTTATCTTACTAATATAGTGCATGAAGATGTTTTCACAAAATTCTGTGAAATATCATATATTAAAATGAAATTATACCAATTAATTATAATTATTCAGCAACAAAAATGTGGTGTTCTTAAGTTATATTACATCAAGATATGACTAATTTCACAGCATCCAATTGATGGTCTTTGGAAGTACAAGGTGAGAGATAAGGTTTCCTCCAAATAGACATCAACTTGATATTTTCAATAATTATCCACGCATTAGCTTAACTTATATTTATATTTCGATAGAAATTAACAGATGAGAAGAAAGAAAAATATACCTAATTTTGATAAAATGCTTTCCCAGCTCCATCAACAGGTGGATTAGCCTGTAGAAACAGCACAAACACAATTGTTTTTTGAGGGTCATTATAAGCTAAATGAGAAGTTATTATTTCTTTACCATTTTGATTCGGTTATGTTCATTCAAATTCGAGAAAAATCAGTTATATACCAAACTTATATGAGAAGTTAGGGCATCACAAATAAAAGAAAAAGGAATAACATTCTCAAATGGAAACAACATCTCAGTTCTAGGATAATATGCTTATTATGCCACACCAAAATATGCAAATTGAAGAGGTGTCAACGAAGCATCTACAAGAAGAAGAAGAAAAATGCACTTGGTATGACTTTTAATTTGGTGAATTCGCATTAATTTGATGGTTGTGATTATATGGAAATTCGGATAAACGGAGGAGGCACCAGTTAATGCAGTAAAATCACGCAATACGCAATACAGTGTATCTTAATATGATTTTGAATTGATTGGGTGGAAAAATGAGGGAACTAACCTTCAATTTTTTTTGGCAAGCTTGGTCATTGTCTGAAAAATGACAGATAGCATATGATCATCAAAGTGAGAAAACACTGATTGTCAGTATCCCCTGTACTAAACAAAAATAGAGAAACTATGCTCTACTCCTCTGAACCTTTTTTTTTTTTAACGGTATCTCTCTGAACCTTTCCAGAAACCTTCCTACGGAATATCTGTTGTACTATCCTCGCTTAAAGAGATATTATTAATAGAGCTGGGAACTTCGTTCCCTCTTACTACTCTATTATAAATAACCTTGAACGATTGTGATCCATAAGGCTTATTGAGCAAGCTAATTGGCAGTCTCAAAGTCTGTTTTCTGTTTCGTTTCCCTCTTAGCAAAATGCTAAAGCTCCCTTCCCCCTCCATTTTCCTAATGTGTCTGAACAAATGCCTCTCCCTTGTGGTGTTTCCATTCTCTTTCGGAAAATTATTGGCCTTTAGATCATTCTTAGTTGTTTCAACTCTAAAAGGTTTTGAATCGTCGCCTTCTTCCTTATCTTTCAAGACAGTCTCACTTTCACCAACTGGATTACCCAAATCTTCTGTTGCTTCCACCCCATCTTTACACTCAACTTCTGCACTTGGCTCTGAAGTAGAATCAACAGCGGGCACAGCGATAGGTGGACTGACAGTTGGGGAGATGGAGAAGTCCATTGGATGAGATCCCGGCCATAAAGTTCCGGTAAGATACTCTGATGCATGTGGATTCATATTACACTGCCATGCAATATGATTGGGATGAAATGGGCCAACTACTTGGGCTTGACTATAAGGGGGTGGCGGGTACATGAAAGGCAAAGAGTGGATCATATTTGGGGTTCGAGGAGACGGATATGGATGGTGAGGAGAAGAACATAAATGGACAGTTGTGGGTCCGGAATGAAGAGTCATATTCACTGGCCAAGGTGTGACAGGGGGAAGAGTAACAGCCATGGGTGGACCCCGCACAATGGTTGGAGATGGGTTAAATGGAGCTGCCGACGCGGATAATTTTTTATTCGACATGTCTCGGACTTCTGAATCCGATGAAGGTTTCTCTTTTAGATCCTCTTCTCCTGAAATTACAGTGGGGAGCTCTTCTTCTTTGAGAGAATCCATAGAGCTTTCAATATGATCAGTTATGTGCTCGACTATCTCAGAAGGTTGGTCAATGATTATATCTTTTGGTTGACTTTCTACTTGCCCATGGACAACTTTAGTTTCATCCTTTACATAAAATGTGGAATCTGGAATATAACTTTCAAGCTTCTCCTCTTTCTCTTCATCTTCAATTTTCTTGAGTACTACCTTTTCATTTAGTTCTGTTTCCTTGCCATGATTTTTAATATCCAATACCTCATCAACCAAACTCTCATTTTGTTGGTTCCTCACTGGCATCATAGCTATAGTTCCCGGCGGTGCTAGAGCTACTTCCTTATAAGAAGGTGATTTTCCAAGACTAAGTACTGTGTTTTTCTGAAAGGATTGTTTAACTTCAGTAGGAGCAGAATTCGGGCGAGATTCTGGGAGAGGATTGGGAACACCACTTGAGCTTCTAGCTTCTATTGTCTCAGAGTTGGTAGACAAAGGTGCTGACTTGACTCTGTAAGTTACTGTTTTTACTATTTTCCGGGTGAATTTAGCACCTGATGAAGGACTCTTTGTAGGTTGATTCTCAGGGTAGTTTCCTGAACCTACTGGGCGTTTCTTTAACATGTAATATCGACTGTTTTGATATGTATTCCTCACTTTGGATTGATCTTGTTCCGTAACCACGTCCTTCTTCAGATAGCTATAAAACTTTCCTGTATTTGTTCGTCTCTGCCTAAGCCGCTGCCCAGACGGGCCAGATGATCTCAGCCTTTGAACAGGTTGCCACCCTTCTTCTCCCTCGGGATTCGCATCTATTGAAACTTCACTGGTAAAAGTTGACTCTACCTTGTCCAGAACTTCTTCCACTATGGTTTGTATAGGTTGAACTGGTGGATTGCTAGTTTCTTGGTCAACTTTTTCACTATCTTTAATAGACTCTGAGACTTGTTCCTCTTTTTCTAAAACATCTGCAACTGACCCTTTCGGAGATTCATTTGAACTTTCAGAGTCCAAAGTTTGAAGGGATTGCACCTTGATCTGTGGAAGACACTTTCGACATTCAGTTAATATGAAGGACATAATAATAGGTATTCTAATTTTTTTTCTTCGTATATCCGTGAAGAAATTACACTCACTTTTGTACTAAAACTTTTTCTCTTCATCGCCTCAGCATCTCTTCTCTTGGCATCTTCATCGGGATTGATATAATCAAGTAAATCTGACACACTGTGAAATAAACAAGTTTGTATATCAGCCGATTATATTTTATCGATAGACACCCCTACTGTACATAAACAGTAGAGAAAATGGTCCCAAATCTGATGCAAGATTTAAAGGAGCCATTTAATAACAGTGCATATAGTAGGGGAAATGCTGGACGGGCATCTTACTGAATTTCGGATTATAGAAAAATGACTTATTTAATAGTGTTAGAACAATGTTGATGGTCCTTACCAACATCGTGCCTAGGATGCTGAAACCAGAGGGGGAAGGGAAAGGGAAAGGACTAATAACCTTATAGAAGGTTTTTGTAACGAGCATAACGGGCATAGTACAAGTATTCTTAAATATCAATTTACATGCATGTATTAGTTTTTTGTAGCACTCCAATGATCAGAAAACATACAAGAACATTTATATTTTGGATAAGAATAATCACAACAGACCTTGTTAGAAACTCGACTACAGTAAAATTTCCATATATTTATCCCCCGTAATTTAATAACCTCTGTTTATTAATTGGAAACTCTAGCCCCAACTTTACAATAGAGGATAAGTTATTACTTATTATCTCTATACAGTAATAACCTTTTTATATTAATACCATAAGGGGTCCCTACAGAAAAAAATTATAGAGGTTTTACTATATATGGAATTGATAGATAAATATGAAAATCATAATAATAATACCTTAGGTGGCCCTTGCTAGCAATGGATGCATCAGGCTTCTTGGTCCCATTTCGAGCTGCTTCTTGCTGTTCAAAAGCTTTAGACTCAAAATACTCAAGCCAAGCAGCGGCATCCTGCAAAAGTTTTACAATGATAACAATAAGAAGTATCTTTTTGGATCATGAAAGAAAACAAGTCTTAAACGTGTCTAATTGAGCCAGAAGAATCTCTACCAAAAAGAACTAACAACTTTTTTCATCTTCTGTTGAACAAGGATTGTCAGTTTTAATACCCAAATATCTTTGATATATCAGTATATTTATGCTGTCCAAAGAAACGAGTTATTTATACCAAGCATTCTTCTTATGGCTAGATCCAAATGTATCAAACTTTTCAAATATCACGATATATTTTAATATATCCAAGCTAATATTTCCTTTTTGCGAAACATCTCAGTTTATATAAAATGATAGTAAAATAAAGAAAAACTTGAGGGGAAAATAACAGGGAAAAAAAATCTGAAGTAAATAAAAGAGCTCAAGTTAATGTAAAGAAGGATAAACCTAAAAAAAGTATTTTTTAATACTGTTTTTCACTGAAAAACAGCAGTTCCTACATAAGTTTCACTTATTTGAGAGGAGGATTTAAGATACCATTTTCTTTTGTTAAAAATATCAAAAAATTGGGTTCCTTTATCAAGAATAACTATATTTGGCTTGTTTTATACAAAAACCATCTGATAGATACATTGGTCTAATATAACAAAAATATTGTGTGTTTTCCCCCAGCAATCTTATCAAGTATTACCAGCCCTTAATTTACTTTAGCTTATATTTTCTGATGTAATATTTAGTCGATTTTTACTTCAAACATATCCACTCGATACATGAGTGATTAGTCAATGTGTTGCATCGATCATTCGAATTTCCGATGGATAACAATTTGAACCATGCTGTTGAACTATTTGACGTGAATCTATACCTGAGTACGCAGGTCATCTGACCCAAGCTTGGCTCGGAGAATTTGTAAGGTCGTTTGTTCATGTTGAACGCTCAAGGGGTATGCTTCCATCAACGAGAGTGCTATTGCAATTGCATGATAACTAGCAGCAGTCTGGAATGCATTGAGAATAGAAAGAAATTAGCTTTTAATGAGGTAGTGTGTCAATTTCCCAAAAAGTATTGTCTGGAAGTACTTGAAAAACTGTAAGATTGCTAGTACATAATAGAACAAAATGTTATAACAATTATTAAATAATATTAGAAGTTAACTTAGTACTCCATCCACAAAGGTGAGTTTACATAAAATGTGATTTTAGCCATGTTCGCAGGACAATTTTAGCCATGGTCAACAATAAAAAGGTACAAAAATGTACAAGAATTGGTTTTGGTATTTTAGACCATACGATCAACAGACGTGCAGGGGTTAAAGATTTCTACGTGATTGATTGTTGGAACCTGATATAGGAATACATTATATCCTCTTGGATCAGTATAATCATGTTTTTCTTTTATCACTGCCATCGAATAGAAACTACATGGAACTAACCTGAATGTGGTCTGGGCCAAGTAACCTTTGGTTACACTTGAGAGCTTTATGGAGATATCTAAGAGCAACATGCACGTTTCCGAGACCTTCCTCCATCATAGCTACATTGATATATGTAGCAGCAGTGTTTGGATGAGATGGGCCACATGTGAGATGTAGAAGATATAGAGCACGCTTTACATATCTGAATCAAAGATAGAAACAACTACAGATGAGATCAAAAATCGGCATTGGATAATTATGGTGTACGTTAATTGGTGCACATATGGCATGATATAATTTATCATAAAGTTATGTCATAAATTTAATCTAGGTTTTTATTGAAGATTTTATCAATAAATAATGTCTGGAACTTACTTGAGAGCCAGCTCTGTATGTTGAAGCCGGTAATAGAATACGGCAAGATCTCCGTAGCTCTTCATTGTATCTGGATGATCAAGTCCCAGCTCTCTCTCATTAATATCCAGAGCTTTTTGCTGGTAAATTGTGGCCTGTATATTAACAACTTCTATTAATATATCCACATCCAGACCCATTTAATGATCATATACAGAATATCATAGAAAATAAGAATTGACCTGATTAAAGTCACCAGTGTGATAGAGAACTACAGCTAAAAGACTGTAAGCCCCTGCTGTCATACGATGGTAGGGCCCACAAACCGATACAAGCTTTGCCAGAGCCTGCAAAAAATGCGTGCACAACAGGTCATCATGTTTTCATCGTCATCATAATCAGCATAGTAGTGTATAGTGCCGTGTACAAAATGTTTCAGAATTGTCGTTGTACTCCCCTTAGAAGCCTAGTTTAGTAAAGTGGTATATAGCAAATATATGGTAGGCCAAAAGTGCCTGGAATTTCATCACAGATTTTGCCAAAAACATATAAGTACAATTCAAAATTTATAGTGAAGTATGCGCATAAAAAGGAACAAAATAGGACCCTTTAAAGCATACATAAGTTCTAATGAAAACGCAAAACTTAGATATTAAATCTGCGCGTAAGAAAATGCTAACTACGCTAGGGATACATGTTTTCAATCCCGACCAATACCTTTGTCCCATAGCTGACTGCATCTTCAAGCTTTCCTTTATCTAAAGCTGTCTTTGACGACTCTAACAATTGCCGCCCATCTGCGGATGAGCACGCAACTTGCTGTAAAGGAACATAAATAAAATTAAGCAAAGGGTGTCGGCCTGTTCGATTACATCAAAGAGATATGGGGGAAAAAATAGTTAGCCTTCCAACCAAAAAACATTGAAAAGTTCATTACCTTGTGCACCGGTACTAGACTAACAATGTCTACTTTTCGAAAAGGGTTTGGAGAATCCATATCAAAATCCCTGGGAGCTAGCTCAATACCCACCTGAGGATAAGCAGGATATGCTTAATGTCTTACTAAAGTAATGCATATTAGCATAATAGATTGACAGAGTCAAACATTGAATAAAACCAAAATATTTAAGATAAAACGTGAAAAAAAAAAAAAAGAGAGGAAGAAGAACAACAACAAAAGACAAAACGAAGATTTTTGGGGAATCCCCGACAAAAGAGAAAATTACATAGGTAATTAAGATTTCACTATGAAGAAGAAATGAAGAAACAGGTAGACTACTCTCTTTCTTTCTTCAGAAAGAACAGATCTATTTCACAATCTACAAACCCTTGGACCAACCTACTAAGGTAAACATATTGAATATCCTGAAACTGGAGGATGCACTCACTACTTCGAGAGAAGACGGAACTTACAAATTAGAGCAATCACTCAGCATAAGGATGACATATGTTCCTCGAACGAAAACTTGCAAAGTACCTGTCTAAAGATGTAGCTAATGTTTATACTACGATTTTTTGTGGAATCGAGATCAGAAATGACATAATATATACTTTATTGTAAGTTTAAGTGTTGCCTTTCTACTTTAACTATTACCACATGAAAATTACAACATTTGGATGTTGTGTCGTTTCCTTTCTATGACCAGTGACCATAGAAGTTGAGAGTAAAATTTTGATGCGTCTTTATAAATTGATTTACTGCCCAAGAAAGCATTATTATTTCTTAATAATATGTTATCATTATAACATTTTATTATCTTTATCATGAAATAGTGACAACAAACCTGCTCACTGCCATTACACAACCCGGTTATCTTTTATTGTAAGAGAGTTACCGTATTTTAGTATTTTCAGCTTATTTATAACCTAGGTACTTCATAGCTAGAAATTTATTACCAGTCTATTAGTATAATCGTGGTTCCTAGACTATGGACCACCCAGGAACTATAGATAACACAGAGGAGGACTCTGGCAATCAGTTGAGAAGAATACATATATAAAGTTTTAGTTTACAGAGTTAAGATGGAATCAATTACCTTATGACATAATCCCCGTAGAATAGCGAATTTCCTGACATCTTGAAAGTTTAGGCTGCTTAGTTCCCACTCATATCTCTTCATCAAAAATACTTGCAGCCATCTCCACACAAGGGCATGCACTTTGTCGAAGGGTTTACTTTCTCCATCGTCTTCAGGAGCACCCAGCATCAGGTTCAACGCAGCAGCTATCGACACAGCCATGTCTTCAGCATTGGCGACGGCAGCAATCACGGCTTGCAAAATGTGCTTAAAAGCTCTTACAATCATCTCATGGATGCAAAGGGATTGCACATGAGATAAGTTCTCTGAGAGCTTTACCTAAATTATTTAAGGAAATAGAAAACATTAATAGAAATGGATTATATTCAAACTAGTATTTTCCTATTTTAAAGTGAAATGCCTCTGTCTAATCTATCTTTGTTAAATGTTTCTTAGTGTGCGGCAACTGCTAGTCATTAAACATATGAACACGTTTATCGTGCACAAATGTGAGTGCTGGTGCGCCCAGGAAAAAAATGTTTTAGTAAAGTTAAGCTGGTGTACCACGCAGGGTTTACAGTAATTCCATTTAGGTCATTAGTACAGGTTAATCTAAAGAGGTTATTGACTAACAACAGGTAGGTGCCTTTTTTGTTACAAACTGATAGGAATTGTGACCATGCGTAGCACGTTTCATACGTCATGTGCGCGCCTTTTATTTAGTTATTGCTATTTACTTTAAATTCATGGAATAATAGGAATACTTTCCTAAATGGATTGGTATTAGGGTTTCTTTTGTGCTAGATCTTTTCTCCCATAAAGAGAGCCTAAGCTTAGTTTATTTCTAAGGTTGGTTTTAGTGAGAGAAAAGGCTTAGCCTTAGAGAGAGATTGTAGAGTTTGGGGTAAATTTCATAAACCCTAGGTCTTTTGACCTTTATTTTATGCAATTGAGATTTAGTTTATTTTAGAGTGTGATTTAGCTTCCGCAACAATGTAGTTTTAAACACAAACATATTCATTTTGAAGAATAACCATAGTGCATATGAAGTATGTAGGATGGTGCAGTAGTTAATTTATAATATGTCATACTCTTTTAGTATATAGCTGTTAAGCCCTGATCTTTCACATTAGGTATTAAATTACAAAATGTAACGCAGAAGAGATTATTAACCTATATTTTAGTCAGTTTCTTTCATTTCTACTTTATTCTCTGTCTTTAATTCGGAGATTGGCCTATGTACATAAATTAGATAAATGAGTATATATTCTTCATAGTTACTTACAACACGACCCAGAGACCGCATCCTTAGACCTCTAGTATGCATGAAATCAGTTAAAGTCCGGCCATCAACTGGTGAAAGTTCTAACGAGCCAAAATCTGCCACCTGCACGTATGAAATGGGAATGCATATAGAATAAAAGGCACTACAGATGAATGAAACAGAGAAGTGAAATTTATAGCAGATTCAGAACTTACCAATTTCTGAAGGGCTACTTCGTTGTAATATTTCTGAGACATCTCAATTAAGTCCTGCATAGACTGTTAACAGCATGACCAAAGTCATTACATGCTTCTTTAATTATAACAAAAATATCACAAATGAAGGGACTAAGCTGAAACTGCCAAAGAAATTTGTCAAGCTAAATACCAATCTATCGGTATATTGGTATAACTGTATAACATAAGATAACATTGAAGTGGTTAATCAGATAACATTGTTAATTTAACTGATATGACCTGGTTTTCACCATTCGGTCTTTTAACGGCCAGCAAAAAATTCGAAGTATCGATATTGTTGGCTTTAATTATTGTTAGTGGACGGGCAATCGCACTTACATACCCAACGTTAAAAGATAGATTGGTATATCAGCTGACATTTTGAACCATGCCTAAATCCTCTAACAAATCTAGATAGACTACCTTGCGATGAAGTCCAGTCTCCGACTCTTTTAACCGTGTGAAAGCTGCATCGGACAAAATACTCTTTAATGAAAGTTCGTTTTCACCAGATTTAGTGTCAATTTGAGATTCAACAGTGGATGATTTAGAATTTTCCCCAATAGCGTCCCCAGGCGACTTCCCATCCTCGGTTAAGGTTTTTGCGTTGCTTCCATCTGATTTATTCTTTGAGTTCTTAAGAAACTTTAATGGCTTCCCTAGTCCCTCAACCTTCGTTTCGTTCTTAGCTTTCTCTGTAGATGGTTTCTTATCTTTGTCTGCATTGCTCTGGTCCTGCAAGTGTTGTATCCAGCATGCACCAAGTTCCCATCTCACAAAGATGTCTCCATTAGCCTCTTCTTTTTGAAGCTTTGACAGGCTCTCTTCTAACAATCCCTCAACAAAAGTTAGGGTCGTACTGAGTTCTTCACTTTCTGATAGCTTAGTTGGTGTTCGGTTGTGTTCTGAAGTTGGCCGCTTATGAAGAAGTAACCTTAAACTGGAACCAGCAATACCCAAAATAAATTATTAATGAAATTAGTTCACAAAAACATGGATTAGAACAAGAAGTTGTGCACGTAAAAGGACCAGAACCATTGCCGAATTCTACTATGCCTTCATATTGGTACCATACGGGACGGGATATGAAGGCACAATAAGATCTCATTACAAAGTTGTAACAATTTCCATCTGTATTAGTTTAAGATTTTTCTTTTGATTGACACAAAATGCAATAAGATCTCATTACAAAGTTGTATGTATGGATTCTGACGAAACATCAATTTGTATACATTTGTGTATCAATGAAATGTATGAAGCTTGCAAAATGAGCAAGAAATTAAAAGGCTGCAAGTTACAAGCACGAGTTTTGGGTGGATTCGTTTATTATAAGAAGTTTTTGGAATGTTTTGTCTTGTTTTAAAGATATTATGGGTTGTGGTGAATATATACCTAGAAGGCTAGTTTGAATAGTTTTGATAGTCTGTTCTTGAATTATTGCTTCCTTAGGAAGAAAATCACGTGTCTTCCCACAGAACCGCGTTAGATTCTCGTTACCTATAAAAAGAATAGGTCTCCTCTTATAATATTCTAGAAACCTTTACTTGTGTTCATTTGATATTTGTTGACACTCTATGTCTCTTCTGTATCTAGATCTTTTATATTTGAGCCAGAGAAAATTAATGAATGAAGTGGAATATTAGAAAACATGGGGATAACTAGTCCTGAACTTCTGGATAAAAACCTCATTGCACCCTAAAGAAAGCAAAACGGCAATACCAGACCTATACATTCTCATCTACTCTACGCTCTTGTGAAATGTCTTGAAAATTCAGTGGTGTAAATCTCTCCATGCGAGCCATTGGGCATCAGTGAGAGATTAAGGACAAAACTGCCAGATATATGATCTTATCATCCTTTATATCGACTGTTCAAGAGTGGAACAGATTGGATGTTATGTGTCATTTAATGATAATCTCAAGGTTTTGCAAGGTTGAAATGTGTAAGAAAAAAAGAGGTAGCAATGTGAGATCCATATTCCATTCATCGGTGGATCTCTCCCCTATCTACAATTTTGAAATGTAAAATCAACGAGTTCCTATAGCTTATTACGATCTGTGAACTATACATTAAGATTTCCTATATGTCTGGGGGGCAAAGATCTCTCCAAAATAACATTCTTGTCCTGGACCATGGAAAAGTTCCGACTGTAGAAACCCATACTGCTAGGAATTGGATATTCATACATAAATGTGTTGATCAACAAGTGAATCACTAGACTTTTTATTACCATATCGTACTTTAGCTTACCAAGATTTAGTCCTTCCATAGATCGTGCATGGTAACTTGGATTGCCCAGATAGGTGGCACACTTACTAGTAAGATGGTCCAGGGTCACACTATCCAACAGACTAAACTTTGTTGAAATTAACACACTACGCAGTTCTGGGTAGCATTTGGTTAGAATGATTAGTAGGATTTTTAGGGGTATTAAAAGGGGGTTGCCTGGAGTTGAGGTGAAGATCCTTGAAGTAAGAAGTTTGGAAAGTTACTAGTATGTGGCAAGGCGGGATATTATATTGCAATGATCATTGGAGTGCTTGCTTTCTTGTTGATGTGTTTTGCTGTTGGTTTGAATGTAACATGGTGCATGTTCAGACCTCTTTTTCTTTTTTTTTTTGCTTGTAATTTTTTCTGTCCTACTCCTTTGAGTTGGTTTCTAAGACCAGCGAAATGTTATTTCCAGCAGAAATGCCACATGAGAGAGAGAGACTTGATAAAAAATTCTCTTTGCTGGAAGCAGCAGTTTTGATCTGGAAATAATAGTTTCCTGTATTAAATGATACATATATATTGATACACAAATAAGTATGGTTAAAAGACATGAGGCATACCTGTTAATGTTGAGGGCATTGGCACCCCCTTCGGGATGATCTATGATCTCAAATTTGCTTTTATAAGAACGATCCAATTCGCTACTTTCTTTCTTTAATACTTTAATGACTGTAATGTAACCACAGTATCTTACATTAACAACACCTAGGGTATTAGTGTCCTGCAAAAACAATAACAAAAATTTACAGTTAACTTAACATATAAAACTTCAGTTAAACTTATAACAATAAGTGATAAATCGGTCACCTGGAATAGCAACTAATATATCTGTTAAATCAACAAAAGGAAACTTTTGAAAATTTTATGGCTAGTTATTAAACCTGTATCATGATATATGAATCCAATATATAGATAATTTTATTTAAATATTTTATATTCTCAATAATAGAGGCAATGGATTGTCCGATATAGCAATATATTTTCTCCATCAGCTGAAGTTTCAATATGATGGTCCATATTTTGGCCGGTATTTTGAACCATGTTGGTGCGTTAGAAAGCTCGTAGTAAATAAGCAAGATTTAATAAGAAACTATCTTACATGAGCGGCTGTATTTTCATCTGCAGTGATCCCTTTTAAAAGGTTTCTTTCAACCAGATGCTTGGGGTCCATTCCCGTTGATTGAGATCCATCGATCTTAGTGTCTACCTTACAACTCGCATCCAATGCATCTTTTGTGACAGTAACGCTCAAATCCCCTACTACTTTGCTATATAAAACATCCCCACTTCCAACAGAAGGATTCAAATCTTGTTTTGACATGACATGTTGAAAGGCCGAAATGGCTCTGAAGATTGCAACGTCGACGAATAGACTGTGAAGGAGGAATGCTTTTCTATCTCGGGTTTGCCTCTCTTCTGTTATCTTACAAGGCATAGATGCAAGAAATGAAAGCTCGTCAGCCCAAGGTATCAAATCGCTATTTCCATCTCTTCCTAAACCACCTCCGTCTCCACCCCAAGTATCGTCCTCCACTGGGAGGGGAGGGAAAACCGACGGCAATTGTGCAGCAACAGGGGGAACAAGCCACGTGTTGGCACGGAAGCCATAGGGAAGATTTCCGAACTGCAAAAGTAGTAAACTGGTATATATGACGATATCTAGAAACAAAGGAATTTGTTTGAGGCACAAAAGCTTGAATGTCACATTAAACACTGTTCTAGAAGCAATGTATTTACCTTGTTACGTTCGGAAAATGCTTTCATGAGATCATCGTATGCCTGAAAATTTTCAACACATCATGAGAACTTCAACAATTTTAAAAATTCCTGAAAACAGAGACGCTGGAATCAAGCATGAAAATGAAAATACATCAACCAAGTTACATTAATACATTAATACTGTACGAGCTTACCAACATCAACCACTAACATGATTTTATTCTATCGTACCTCGTACAAATCTACTTCGACACACTACATTACTAATTAACCAAATTTGAAGAGCAAATTAATGTGATAAATCTATTGCATTAGTGAGACCAAAATGCTTTTGATTGGAATCCTCTGTGCACAATACATAAATTTATCTGGATTTCTATGATACATAATAAATCAAAAGTTATTGTAAACTATTGACAAATTAATCATTTTTAGTATATAAATTCACATAAATCATAATGTCCCCCTAAAGTTACTTTCCCTGAATATTTTACGTTTGTTATTGCTATTTCCATCTAACTAACACGCAAGCAACATTTTACCAACATCATTAGATGTTGAAATCCTAACATATGAAAGACGTTATACGGACATCTGTCTTCATTCCCCACTAAATGTGAAACTTTAAGGGTTCTTGATTCAGGGACATAGTAAAACTTACATTATCAAAGGCTCTACATAGTTGCCGCAACAAATCAGCAAGGTTGTGGCTCAACAAATGCTGCTTGCCGACATTATAGAACCCTTTTTTACTAGCTCCCACGAAAACCAGCTTCCCATTACAGAGCTTCACCTGCAAATTCATAAGTGAACACATCAAGGACATTAGTTTTGATTGAAAAACAAACAAAAACACTGACTAGAATAACTAAAACGTTGAGGTTGAATATCCTACTTCAAGTGATAATAGATGTCCATTGAGCAAGACTTCGTCGGCCCGTTGTCTCGTAGCTCTCCTTATGACTGCAAAATTTTACCCGGAGAAATTACACCTAGTGCATGTTAAAAAACTCCTACTGTATTATGCTAACTTGCACCAAATTAAGCTAATCCATCATTCTTACTAAAATGCGCCAAGAACACCTCTTGGGGCACTGTTACTCTTCTTTCCCGGCGTAAATTAGCATAAACCCTAATAGCAAAAAGCGATTAGAGATCACTCACATTGAATTGGAGGAGTGAGATGCGAGAGAGAGAAGAACTCATAGAAGCTCCCGAGCTTAGGGTTTGCACTTGTCATCTCTCCTTCAATCTCCGCCACAGCTCCATCTTGAGATTTCCCAGACTGCTTCGTCGCGGTCTTATCCTGCGCATCTTTCGCCTCCGAAGGACCGAAGCAACTTGTGCAAGCAACAATGTCGAGTAATCGTCTAACGTGCGCCGATATCCCTTCTTCGTCGTAGTCCTCTGTTGTTGAGTAATTATTAAATAATTAATTAAGAGCATGTCAGGGGTCTGTTTTGAAATTTAGAATATTTTATAGGGAATAATTTGTAAATATAAAAGCTAATAACCTTCGACTAACGTCAGAACGCACGGTTTTAACGCTGAAACGTCAACTGTGTCCTTCAAACGCCGTCCCCGAACCTGATTAAAGAAATATGATTCAGTGTTTCGTGGAATACGATAGTAAGTTATTCCCTAGTATTTATCAAATAGTATCTCATTTTGAAAATTGGATTTTTTTATTTTTTATTTTTCCCTTGGACTATCGTATCCTTAAATATGGTAATCCCCTCTTTTACTCAACCCTAGAACATTTTTGCTGGTAATAAACAATTGGGAACAGAGGTCTGGAGGCGTATCATGGACATAGCCCAGATGAGCCTCTACTGGCATAATGATAAATTTGAAGCGTTACAGTTTTCATAGAAAATTTTCGTCTTATTTTTGTTGGAACCTTTTTTGTCTTTTTTTATTCCAGATTGAAAAAAAAAAAAAAAAAAAACCGCCTTATTGGAAAGCTCTCCATAACCCGATAGTATATAAGAATATTTTTGAACAAATTAAGGCAAACCGCCTTAATTTTACGCTAAAAAAAAAAAAAAAACTAAATAGTATACCGAAAAAAGGGTAAATGAAGTGAAGTTTTACTACCTCGTGAGATAACGAAAATTGGGTAACATTGCACGTGATAGTATTGACAGACAAAAGACGACGGACATCAATAATCCTGTCCGTTGAAATACCCTGCAAATAGTATGAATGCAAATCTCACTTTCAAATTTGGCAAAAAAAAAACCGTTACTTCTCATAACCGTGGGAACCACAGTTTACTTAAACTTGACCACTCTAATTGTAATAAATATTTACTAAACATAATCCAAATGCTGCGACGATATCCCCTTAAAAGCGAAAATCTTATCCACTCGAACGAGTTCGAATTTGGTTGAGAGGGAACTTGATTATAGCTTACCTTCAAAATGACTGAAGATTCGTCGGGGAGGTTTACGGTAATGTCGACAACCACAGGAAGAACTGCCAATTCGTAAAGATAAGAATTATAAGTTAGAACCATACATACTTGAGTGAATTAACGATTTTTAGTCCTCCTTACCCTTCTCTTCTTTCTTCTTCTTATCGCCTTTCATCTTTCCACGACCACCTCTAGGTGCCATTTTGGATTCTGCTGAGCTTGAGCGTAATCCGTGGAGCTCAAACTTATTAGTGCTTCGAATAAAGACCTGAAACCAATAAACCTCAAGTAAACCTTATCAACATATACGCCTTTTATCGCCTTTAAGCAAAAAAAAAAAATCCAATTTTGAGATTAACCCATTAATTCAATCCAAGAAAAGAACATAACCCATGAATTAATTCACATGTAGTAAATTAAAAACAATAAAAATGAATTAATTTGAATGAAACTCAAGAAACAGAGCTTGAAAAAACTTAGTTTCAGGACTAGTTTGATGGAACACGAGTTTCATAGAGAGATATATATGGAAAGAGAGAAGAATCCTACATAAAAAGTACCTGAAACTATTAGCAAATGAATGAAACAGGGGAGCTTGACTTTAAATGTAAACAAATAAGTTTATCCACCAAGGCTGAAGCTCTCATTGGTTATTTCTAGAAAGAGTAAACACAAGTTGAGAGCTAGAGATAGAGTGTGAGAGAGAAACAGAGAGTGTGATAAGGAAGGAAGGGTGGAGATTTAACAAGTTTTCAGATTTGTGACTTTTTGTGACAGGGTTTTTGCATTGTACTGTAATTATCAACTCTCCAAATTTTATTTTTGTATTTTTGCAAAAATAATAATTTATATTTATTATTAATTAAAACAAAATTATAGATTAAAGAGATGATTGAGAAATTTTAAATACACCCTAAACTTTATAAGCTTACCCCAACCAATTAATTTTATGTTACATAATTATTCTTCCTCCCAAAATAATAGCACAACAATATTTGATCCTAATCCTAATCCTAATCCTAATCGATCTTCTCTCTGACAACCTAAATAATTCGGATCGTCATGTGAAATTTTTGTCGCTTAAACTTCTCAAAATATGAGTTGTTTAGCAAAAATGAAATAAAATATAGTTTTTTTAACCTTGAAATAACATCTAGAGATGTAATACATCCTGTATGCAAGTTGCAACCACATGGTCCGATCGTTAATAACAAAAATATCTATACACTTACCAAAGTAAATACACTTTTGTATGGATTTTAAAAGAAGCATACATTAGAAAAGAAACACGGCTTTTACCCCCAAATATCTAGAATGTAGACCGAGTGAAAATGATAACGAGAGACATACTTGAATATTCGAAACACGCGAACAAAAAAGGGAGAAACTAAATTAAGCGGGAGTTGGGTGAGCTTGAGCTACCTATTAAACATTTTTAACTTAATTTGGTATTTCTTAAATAGATAGGGTGAGCTAATTAATCTAACAAAAAGAAAGTGGAGTGAGCATAAAGTAGGGTGGGCTTAAGTATGGGGTGCATTTAAAATTTCTCAAAGATGATATTTCATAAATTTTGCCGTTAAATTCTGATAAAACTCCGGCATATTTTTTGGGTGTTTGCCTTTAGGTCATATTTATTGCAATATGTGTTTATAATCAAGGAATTTCGTTTATTTTCTTTAATTCAATTGTTAGCAATGGCTCAAGAAAAATAAATGTAATTCCTTCGTGTGTGTGTGTGTGTATATATATATATATATATATATAGAGGTATTCTCTGTTGAGATATATAGTTCTACATCAGAGACACTTAGCCTTGCACCTCAAAATATAAGATCATGGGGCTACTCTTCTCATTGTCAATAGGTTTTGAGATGAAACCTCCCGTTCTAATATTCCGACATACCAATTCTAATATTTCGGACATACCAAGCAATTTAAGCCTCAGTGTTTGTATTAGTGTAATTTTAATGGTAAATAGTACCATGGATATTTCCCTTGATAAATTTATCGGCCTAATTAGGGTAATTTTGGTTGACCTAAATGGACCTCGAGGGTGACCCTACTAACTTGAAAGATTATCACGAGATTGTTTATGGGAAAATTTCATCCCAGCATGTAAAGCCTTTAATCCAATCATGCATTCCTTAAAAAGTTTTGATCTACCAAATCGTAGAATATCATCGAGATATACCAAAGAAACGCCTAGAAAAACTTCCTGATAATTTCAAATGTTATTGCACTTTCGTACATAGGCCGGTGGTGGAAGTCGTTACCTTAGAGCTGGAGTATGAAAACTGGAACTTTAATGTATGATTACAGTTCAACTTCAGCATTCAGTCTTCAGATTCAGCATCGTAACATGCATTGAGAACAAATAATCGCAACTAACATACAAACCGACCCTTGCACGAGCTCACTCACGACTACTACGAGCCTTTTATTTGGAGTGTCTTAACACATATATATGGCAGTGTTGAAATTTCATGTGTCATGATCAGAGCCTTAGCCTTAAATGTGCGGAAAGTTTTATTCGTTGCTTTCACTATCTTAAGTATCGCCGACTATAATCATAATCAAACACGTAAGTATGGGGAGTTTCAGTCATCACACAATAGGCATGGTTTGTTTAACGACTTACGTAGCCCATTTTAGTTTCTCTTGTAATGCCTTATATAAGGCTTGCCATATGGTGTAATAAAATCATCTCATCCCAAGTTTGATCAATAAATATTTCTTCTATCGAGTTTAGAACTCTGTTTTCAACACATAATTCGTGAAGATGAGATAAATTCAACATTCACAGGTCGCTTTAACTTGCAAAAATAAGTCCTTTTTTTTTCATACTATATTGATGATGGATTTCAAATAACTCATGTTGAGTTGCATGTCATCGATTACGTGATTAAGCAACAATTAGCAAATAGAATTGCTTGTGGGCTAGGCTTAAGCACCTACTAAAAATTAAAGAAAAAGTCGCACGTCTAACGGAATTATTTGGATATAAGTTTGTGTTTTCACCACTTAAACATAAGCTTATATATTTCTCTTAGGGCGCTTTATTAGCAAAATAATTGGTTCCACTAATTAGTGAGCCTATAATTAGATAACAAGCTCTATTAGTGGCCACTAAGATCGAGTGGGACGGTGTCCTCGCTTATGATATCATTTGCTAAAAGGGAAACTTTACCCGTATTATTTTTGGTCACTTTACAATTGACTTCGCAAGTCAAAACTTTAACGGCCTAGTCAGAATCAAACGCCGTTATATATTGTATGGGGTTAACAGTATTAATATGCGATGATCTCATATGAACGATGAACTAATCATAACGTGAGGCCAGACCCAAAG
Source organism: Kingdonia uniflora (assembly GCA_014058105.1). NCBI lineage: Eukaryota > Viridiplantae > Streptophyta > Magnoliopsida > Ranunculales > Circaeasteraceae > Kingdonia > Kingdonia uniflora. Next base: position 144,234 of record JACGCM010002347.1, read on the forward strand.
CCTTAATGAAAGGATGATAAAATGGGAATAATGCCAACTATTTATTTGATAGATTAACGGGCATTTTTAGCCCTATACAAGTTTACACACCCTTAGAAACAATAAAATGTACCTTATTAGTAACTAGTAAGTGATTAGATGTCTTGATTAAGAGATGCAACATGGTTCGTTTTTGTCGTCACGGAAGAGTTGAGATGGTGCCATCTTCTCGATCTTTGAGAGTAGCGGATAGTAACGCATCATCTTCGTCATCATTTCATCTTTGTTAATCATCTCCTGATCACTTCTTATACTATTACTCCCGTTAGATTCTTGTAATTGATCCTCGTAACGTTGTGTGCCATAGTTCTCATATCCTTCTTGTTGCTCTTCATGCATAACATCCTCGGTATTAGTGTCTTGTTCCTCTTCGGGCATTGTAATATCGTCCTCATTTGTTTCTTTAGGTGCATCGAATTCCTCGTGCATATCATGTTGGAAGTGTTCAGGCACATCATTTGTTTCTTCAGGTGCATCGAATTCTTCGTGCATATCGTGTTGGTAGTGTTCAGGGGTTGGAACAATTCGTGTCTTCTGTTTGGTGCGTCTAGAGACGATGACAGCGAGTTCATTGGCATCCATGGAATTGGTTCCTGTGACGATCACCTTCCCGGTACTCAAATCAGTATCTACTCTTTGCACCCCTATAACGTCATACACAAACCACATGCATTTTTAAGATCGCACGCAAAAAATCCTAGAACGTTAAATTTTGTGTTCTTGCCTAAGCCTGCTCTCCTTATAGAGTCTAGTTTACAATATTTCTAGGGCTGCAATGTATGAACGCGAACCACCTACCATGAGTTCTTACTCAAACGGAACCGGTAGCCAAAAGAAAAGAAAAAAGAAGACTGTATAAGAGAGACGGTGCCTGTCGTACCTTTAATCTTGAGTATTTTCTTCTTGAGATGTTTAGCACAACCTGCACAGCTCATGTTTGCGTCCAATTCAACCGTGTTTAGGCCATCAACCTAATTAATATCGAAAATAAATAAGTAGTAACCAAAAGTATGTACCACAATTACTTATTATTTTTTCAAACCAATAACATGTAAAATTATTAGTAGACCCGCGAATGGAGATGTTGGGGTGTAGCACCCTCTGTGTCCATGGTTGATTCTGGCTCTGAATGTAGTTCTTGTTCCGAATGTGGTTTTTGTAGAGGTGGTGTTAGATACAGGATGTTCGCTTTTTTCCTGGTTTTCTTTTGTATTTTCAAACAAAGGGCTTCATGATCTACTTCCCCTGTTACAGTTACTTGATTTTCTTCCATATTCATTTTAACGTCTTCAACTCCTGTTAATCAAATAAAACCAAATTAAATTACGGTATACAGAAAGGGTCATTATTATCCCGAAAACTGGATATATTGTCACAAATATATAACTCGAATACTCGATTTACACGAACACTAAGATACAACTCTGAGGATTGCACCCTAGCATCGGTATAATTCAGTCACAAACAATTATATATCATAGAGGGAGAGACTAGAGAGTAACCTTTGAAGGACTTGACAATTTTCTCAACCTTCTTAACACAGCCTAAACAATGCAAATACACAAATAAAACCACTGAAGACGTGGACGATTGATCAATTGTATCGTACTCCATCTTTCAACCTCGAATGCTGCCCGCAAAAGAAATTTTGATACCTACCGTGAAGTCAATTAGGCATACTTATACAGAGAAAGGTCAGGTAAGGTCATGAAAAGGTTAGAAACACTCACACATGGAATCAAGTGGGACATTCTCCTGCCCACTTATCTCTGGCCAACCTTCCTTAAATCTTGTAGGTCGACATCGAATTAGAGAGCACGGACATGAAAAAAGTGATCACGGGGCGACAATAACAATCAAAATTAAGGTTGTGTTATAAAAAAATTATGGCCTAATATAATTGATGAAGCATGCAAGGTTGGACTAAAAGTTTTACTTGTCCCCTACTTCATTGCCTTCACATTCCTTTGAAATCACAGGCAAGAGAGAATATTTAAAGGCAAGCGGCAAGAACAGAGAAATCGCTAAGCAGCAAATATGCACTCCTTCACGCTTGTTGGATAAGCAGCTATTTGCGTTCCCGTTGGATCGAACGCTTAGATCTAGGCGCCTATTAAACATGCACTCTTTGAAACATAAACAAGAGTTAGTTTATAATCATTACATTTACATGAAAACGGACCTAACAGACCTAGTCGAAGAAGAATACTTAACAGACCTATTGGAACATGAAATCAGAACTTATCAGAAGAAATCTCTCACAACAGAGGTAACCCATATGCTCTATGGGAGTCGCGCTGCCAAATATAAATGTCTTACGAAATACAATGAAGCCCTAGAGACGCCAAGATGGCTCTCCGAATGAAACCTGATTAGGCATATAGCTATAGCCTTCTCGGGCACGTCAACATTGCTCTTAGAAATACGAATATGCAGGTATAGGGACTCGAACTTGATAAGGAAAAAATATATCCGCCTTAGAGAACTATGGTATTAAGCTTGAGAAGAATCCAAAGACGCGGGAGTATCAAACACAACCTGATTTCATGAGGATGATTAAGAATTTAGAAACTAAACGGTGATGGAGGCTCTCGCAGTTTTGTTTAATGTTAATTTGCCTGGAAAAAAAAAACCAAACGAGGCTTGGAGAGAGAAGGAATTGGGTGATGCAACTTATGAAGAACGGGATTATCATGGCGTGGTTCGGCATTATTGTTCAGCAATGGGTCTTAGTAACACCAATACTAAGACGATGACTGATACTCTTTATGTAAGTATCTCTCTCAGCAGCTCATATATGATTAATACAGTCGTTTTTCTAAGACGAACTAAACGGTAGCAGGACTTGACTAAAATATTACAAATTTACAGAGTCTGCAAGATCCCGAATCCACGCAAGGATTCTGTCATTTGTATACACATTAGGACAGCCTTTCCCTTACACTGTTAATTCATGTACAGCAATATTACAGACCTAGACAGACTCTGTAAATTGTTGCAAAGATAGATATATAGGTCAAAACTTTACAATGTTCCATATGGCCAGAAATTTTCCATATATGAAAAATAACACGGTACAACTCTTCAAAACGTTTTATCTTAGCATTCCTCTATTAATAAATCTATTTTTATATCATTACATAAAAGAGCGCTTTCGTTCTCAAAAGATAAGTCCAAACACACAATCTATAGACCAGGCAAAGGAAACTGGGTTGTGAGAGCTTCAACTCTCCTTTGCAGATTCGTAATACGGTCTGTCAAAGAGAACTCTGGAGATTTAATGAACTTCATGAAATCTTGAAGTTTTGATCCTTGAACAGATTGCTTTGCTTCAAGGGCAATCTGTACTCCCTCGTGAATGAAGTCTGCAGTGGCTATAAATTCCTTCTCTATAAACTGCCTAGTTGTCATAGCAGGCGTTCCAATACGAATTCCACCTGGGACTAGAGCGCTCTTGTCACCTATGTGGTTCATTGTCATGAAATAAATAAGCAAAAACATATAGACAGGAGACTAATGAATAAATAGAAGGATGTAATATCACGAGCACAATTATTTACCAGGTACTGAATTCTTGTTGAGAGTGATTGAAGCCATGTCTAGGATTTTCTCGACACGAGCACCATCAAGACCCTTACAAGTATAAGAGCACTAGTAAGTAGCAATCAAGCAACTGAAAAAGACTAGCAAAAACCTGAAAGGAGTTTGATATGATACATACAGGCTGGGGTCAATGACTACATTATAATTGGTTTTAATTATGATAATACATATCATAGTATACATTACATCTAAAAACCACCAACCCAATACCAAACAAGCACACAGAATCAGAGGAATATCAATTGGTAAATCCAGCACTAAAATGTGTTATATACCAGGAAGATGCAACTTTGGCTATACCATGAGATTTTGCAATACACTGCGGACATACTATATATCTAAGAAAATTATAGATAATTTTATAACTAATGATTTATGTTGAGCTCAAATTCTCTTTTTATTGAATATGAGAATCTATATTTTCGTATTCCACATAAACAGAAGAAAAATAACAAACTACCTTCATATAGTAGTAATATTTGTAAATTGATGAGACATTAAGATGAATATATCTTGCAAAATATAGACATTGGGATGTGGCTCCTAAGTCCTAATATAGATGTGTGGCCCAAGCTTGGGTAGACTTGCACCCTACCAAAAAAAAAACCAGTGGATTGGTGATCTAAAGCCATTAATCCTAATATCTGAGATTTAGAATGAAGAATAATAATCATGCTACAGGCTAGTCTAAATCATTTGATTGGGGTCGAAGGATGCATTAAAGAATACTTGGTACTTAACCATGGATCCTAAGCAACAACTTGGGTCAAAATATATGAGCAGAAATTGGAGTCTGAACAAAAACTCAAGTTCTTGGCAGTACGAGAGAAGATGAGTCAAAGATATATCTTAGCAAGATAGTTACAAACAATAAACCAAGTCAGAGTGCTTGAAAAGAAGCAACAGCAAGATAGTTACAAACAATAAACCAAGTCAGAGTGCTTGAAAAGAAGCAACAGCAAGATAGTTACAAACAATAAACCAAGTCAGAGTGCTTGAAAAGAAGCAACACAAGAAGCATAAGGCTCACCAATGGTCTCAGATCGACCAAAACCAAGTGATTATCACTCCCACCAGAAACCAGTTTGTACCCCAACTCTGTTAATCGGCTGGCAAGAGCTCTACAATTAGATACAACCTGAAAAACCAACCACCATACTAACAATGAATCCGGGCCACTTCTACTGAAAAATATTCTCACCCAGATAATACAGATAACTCGAGTGGGCAAGAAAGTGAGGTACCTGGCCTTGATAAGCCTTAAATTCCGGGGACTGAGCATGTTTTAAACACACTGCTAGCCCTCCAATCGTGTGGTTATGTGGGCCTCCCTGAGATAAAAATTTGCCAATTCTTATTCTCGTTTAAAAGAAAACAAATCTATGCATAAAGAATGACGAAGGAGACTAGACCTTGAACGAGACGATTTTAATCATCTTTGAACTTAGCATAATAATAATAAGAAGAAGAAAAAGTGACTGCTACTATACTAACCTGTAGACCTGGGAAAACAGCATTGTTAATGGCGGATTCCATATCAACACCCAGAACGGGATCTCTCTTGAAGAAGATCATGCCACCTCTAGGACCACGTAGAGACTAAAACACAAAATAAGAAAACATAATAAAGGGAAGTAAAATAAATGATAAATAAGGAGCTACACTAAGAAACAAAATTGATAGAAGCATTTTTACGGTTTTAATAGATAAACTCTATATTTAAAAAGGCACTGAAACCTGGGAATTATACACCTTACATGGGAACCTCACAACAAGATTATAGGGCAAGATTAGAAGACTTGTTTACATCTAGTAGAAAGTACCATACCAACCATATCAAAAGGAAAAATAGTAAATTATGTACTTAACAAATGCTTATGTTCATACCTTGTGTGTGGTTGTAGTTACAACGTCACAGTACTCAAATGGGTTCGCAACCACAGAAGCAGCAACCAATCCGCTGATGTGAGCCATATCCATCATGAGAAAAGCACCCACTGCATCCGCAATCTTTCAAGGGAAATAGAAGACCAAATTGTTAGATGTATATATGAAAGTTGAGCAGCATGGAAGCTAGTAGATGTGAGTACGAGTTGGTTAAACAAACTAAAATATGATAAATGCCAAAAATATATTTGGTACACATAATGAAGAATGCATATGATACATGGTTATTTTATTACTTAAACTTTCTTAATTAATAAGAAACATTATAAGAAAATAGTAACAGACTTTCGATATACAGAGTAGTAATTTTAATTTAACCACTTATCTCAATACATTGATTATTGACAGGAAAGAAAAAATTCAGCCTACACATTAGGCATTCCAAGTTCTGATTTACTGTCAAAAATCTTGAGCCATATGTATTTTCACAGTTTACAAAAATATGTTTTCAGCACGCATGAGTGGTAACAGCATAATGAGCTTACCTTCCTAGCACGAGGGTAATCAAAATCTCGAGGATATGCACTAGCACCAATAATAATGAGCTTTGGTCGAAATAGAATAGAGGTCTTCTCCATCATCTCATAGTCCACTAGCCCTGCATACCAATTATGTAGCAAACTTCAATCAGCAACCGATGCCAAATAGCACTAAGAGCTTATCTTATCACTGATTTACTCTATAAAGATTCTTGAAAAACTGAATCCCTCACCTGTGGCTTCATCAAGACGATAAGGCATAGATTCAAAATAAACTGAAGTACCCGATACTCTTCTTTTTGAGGTCATGAACCCATGTGACAAATGCCCTCCATGAGGCAAGTCCAAACCCTAAATCAGATAAATGTACAAATTAACATGGCTCCAGTGACTAAAAAGTCCGAAAAAATACATAAAAGGTGGAGAGCTAAAAGAAAAAGATTAGCGAGCTCACCATAATTCGGTCATGTGGACTAAGAAGTGCAGTGTAAACCTCAAAATTAGCAGGAGACCCAGACAACGGTTGAACGTTGACACCCCACTGCTTTCCATCTAATTGAAATGCAGCCAAGGCCCTCTGTTGGCAAAGTGTTTCTAGCTCGTCAATGTACTCATTACCACCATAATATCTGAATTCCATTCATAAAAAATTAGCTGTTTCCACAGAAAAGAAGGTAGACACGTCTCAAGATATGCAGCCGTCTTTCATCCTCGAGAAAATGGTTTCTTTCTATCTCGATGCCATTCAACGATAATTACCCAACAAGAATGTCTTTTTTCACTTCTTATGGGAGTCTAATAAATCTAGCAATAAATTATTACCTTTTACCAGGTAGTCCTTCAGAGTATTTGTTTGTGAGGCATGAGCCGACTGCTTCCATCACAGCCTTGGATGTGAAATTTTCGGAAGCAATGAGCTCTAAGCTTTTAAATTGGCGTTGCTTTTCCATGTCAATTATCGAACGCACTTCAGGGTCCGCTTTACTAAGGTCATAGTCTACGAAACCATTTGTAGGATCTAAGGAATAGGCCATGCAAATGAAAAATTAAAATTCAGCCCCAAATAAAATGAACAAAACCCATAAGTTACAGTTACCAGTTCTATATTCTAACAACAACAAAAAAAAAAATATAAAGTTGCAATTCCATGATAGCAAACATAAACAGAACGGCATGCAACTCAGTATTACTCTCACATAGTGATCAAATGAGCGTTAGAACAAATCGAGTCTTTCTGAAACCAGTCTCTATCCTTGCTCTTCTCTGGTCTAATTACCACAAGCAGAGCTTCTTATATCCCTCTCACTTCCTCTAGTTACTCCCCACCTACCCTATCCTCCCATATCTCTTTTATTAACCTAAAACCGGTGTTTCTTTTTTCATCTTTAAACATCCCCTCCCCTTCTTCCACCACAAAATTCGTAAGAAATAATTTAATCGGTCCCTTAGTAACGTAACCTAAATCATTTAACCCTTAGTAAATGTAGAACTTTCTTCAATACACAAAAAATGTTGGTCTCAAATAAGGACCATGCAAATTTGATCTTTCGTTGCACACCCTGTAATGTCAAATTTTTGCTGGTCCTGATAATGTAGTCCCTACAAAATTGCATGACTTATAATCAAGAATTCAGGTCCATTATTAGAATATCCTGCACAGAAAAGTAATCGTTTACACAATCTCCTTAAAATTATAATTAAACAATGATATATATCTAGTTCATATGACAATTCTACCTCAGTAACTTTCAATATTTTATTTCGTATTTCTCAACACATCTTAGAACTCTAAATTTATAATACTCATTCTAAGAAAATTGTCTTTTTCATGAAAATGGTAGGAAAAAATCATGAAATTTACTTTTCTTTGTTTAATTGGACATGGAAAAAAATGAAGGGAAGCAAAGAAATAAGCTGCTTGGCAACAAAATAAATCGTTTGGACTCTATTTCATGGCACTACCAGTAACTCCATCAAATCTAGCGTCGATCTAATAGCGGAAAAATAGGTTGACAGATAATTTGATGTATTGGGTGGTCGTTTACACAGCCATATCATGTCTCTTTCATATTTCTAAATTTACCCTTTTTTAGAGTTACGAGAATAAAACCCAACTCTTGGGTTTGGAAAACTCAATTGTTATTTTTAAGTTATTAGGTTATTTTGTTATTTGGGGAAGTTAATTTGGTTTTGATTCTTTAAATTACGTATCTCTCTCTTATAGTTTACATTAAATTGTGGTACCAGAGCCTATCCTTAATCGGATTTCGATCCTACGATGGTGTCGAAAGGAGAGAATTTATTGGAGTTAGTTCGAACTCAATTTGCGCTAATGGAGTTGGTGATTAGGCAATTGGGGAAAGAAGGCTAACCCAATTCCAAAAAGAAGAGAGATGTTATGGCGATGGAGGAAGTACCCATCGAAGACGATGAAAACGGCCGACCAAGGTTAGTCGTATCATTCTCTACGATTCTTCGGGATCGAACAACATAAACTGCCCTAAATCCCTCTCCGATGAGCAATGTGTGTATAGAGATTGAAGAGCCCTCGAAAACACCGGGAATTCATGGTGAGGAGTCGCCAAAACCAAGCCCCAAGAGTGGCAGCTTAGGGCAGGGCGTAACCTTGGCAAATTCGGACGTCGGGGGTCCAAATCAAGTGGCATGGTCAAACCAGGAGATGAAGTCAGCAGTAACGCCAGCAATGACATCATCTCCAAGGGCAATAACGTCATCAGGGTTGTTAGGTACAACGGCAACAACAATAAATGAGTTCTAATCGGTGGCAGTTGTAGGAGGAACGCCCACAATTGAGGTAATGGCTGACCCCACACGGGAAACTTCTCATTTTTCCCTCTATGTGGTTCGGAGAATCGCGTGATTGCTCCAGGGAATGGAGATCCCGCGATGTGGTTACGAAACGAAATTTTTCGGACATGGTGTGTAGCTAATGAGTTTCTTATGAATGTTATTATTGATGGAGGATCGACGGAGAACCTTATTTCAGCAAATATCGTGGAGAAGTTAGGCCTGAAATTGACCCCACACCCGACTCCATTCGATATCCATTGGCTTAGCAAGGGAGGAGAGAAGCGGGCAACCCAGGAGTGTACACTCCCATTTGTGATAGATGGGGGTGTACAACGATGCGGTTACATGTACGGTGGTTCCTATGGATGTTTGTCATTTAATTTTGGGTCGGCCTTGGCAGTTTGATCGCAAGAGTAAACATGACGGGGAGTTCAACACTTTTACTATTATTTGGCAGGGGAAGGAGATTACACTCAACCCAGTGACACCAGCCGATGTTCTTGCGAAGTCTCCACCATCCAGTTTTTTGGAAGATGTTAGGCGACACTGTACCGCCTATTGTTTAGTAGGTATGTTTTCCGTACCTCTGACACCTATTCCTGACTGTTTAAAGTCTATTATTGGCGATTATAGTGATGTTTGTGAGGAACCCAAGGAAGCGGGTTTACCACCGTTGAGGGATATTCAACACGCCATAGACTTGGTCCCTGGGGTTTCACTCCCCAACCTCCCATTACAGGATCACACCTACAGAGCATGCAGAGTTACAGAGGCAGATCAATGATCTCTGTGATAAAGGTTTGGTTAGAGAAAGCATGTCTCCATGTGCGGTGCTCATTCTCCTTACCCCAAAAAAAGATGGGAGTTGGTGGATGTGAATGGACATTCGTGTCATTAATAGGATCACGATTATGTACCGATTTCCTATTCCACACTTGGAGGATATGATCGATGAACTGCACGGGGAACAATTTTTCTCTAAGTTGGATCTTCGTGCAGGATACCATCAGATATGTATGCGACCAAGAGATGAGTGGAAGACGGCGTTTAAGACTAAGGATGGTCTTTTTGAGTGGATGGTTATGCATTTTTGTCTTTCGTACGCGCCATTGACTTTTATACGGTTGATGGCAGACGTCCTCCGAGATTGTATACGGGAGAGATTTGTGGTGGTCTACTTTGATGACATCTTGATTTACAGTTGTTCCGCAGAGGAGCATATTCAACATCTTTAGAGAGTATTGCAGGTTCTCAGGGAGCACTGCCTCTTTCTTCTGTTGAAGAAGTATTCGTTCCTGGTAGATGCAGTACAGTTTCTAGGGTTTGTTGTGTCAGCACAGGGTAATCGGGTGGATGAGGAAAAGGTTGCAACAATTCGGGGCTGGCCTACATCAACAAATAGGAAGCAAGTCAGGAGTTTCCATGGGTTGACGACATTTTACATACGATTTATTCAAAGATTCAGTACTCGTACAACCCCTATTACAGACTTGATAGGAGAGAGTACCGAGCCATTCAAGTGGACACAAGAGGCAGCAAAGGCTTTTACGGAAATCAAGACCCGTATGACTACAACACCGGTTTTGGCTCTCCCAGATTTTACGCAGCCATTCGAGGTTACTACTGATGCCTGCAAGACAGATATCGGTACAATTTTGTCACAGGGAGGACGTCCAGTAGCTTTCTATAATAAGAAGTTATCTGGTGCTCAATTACGATATATAACATATGACATTAAACTTCTTGTTATAGTTCAGTCCCTCTCGCATTGGCGTAATTATTTGTACCATGCCAACTTCATCATTCATTATGATCACGATTTTCTACGACACATGCACAGTCAGAATCGGGTTACATCCAATAGGCAGGTTCAGGTTTCCACAATAATACTACTTTACAGTTCAACATGTTAAGGGGATGGAAAACAGGGTCGTTGATGCTTTGAGTCGTATGATACACATTTTGATGACGTTAAGGACGACATTTTTTTGGTTTTGATGAGATTAAAGGATTGTATGCCTTAGACACAACGTTCCGTGATATCTACGCTGATTGCATTGAGGGTCAGGGCAGGTTGACTATGCCGACTACTGTTTGCATGTCAGGTTCCTGTTTCAAGGTGAGGTGTTATGTATTCCAGAGTCATCTTTGAGGGTACAATTGATCATTAAGATACATTCAGGGGTTTAGGTGGACATTTTGGTATTACTAAGGCACATTCGGCAGTGAGAGAACGCTATTATTGGCCCACTATGTGTCGTGACATCAATGATTTTATCAGGCGGTGTGTGTCAGACGGCAAAAGGGGCTCGGCAGAACACCGAACTGTACACACCTCTTCCTATCCCAGAGGTACCTTGGAGATACATCTCTATGGATTTCGTGACAGGGTTACCCCGAACTACTCAGAGTCTTGATGCAATTTTCGTAGTCATTGACAGGTTTTCGAAGATGGCCCACTTTATCTCCTGTAAGAAAACTGATGATGCTTCTCATATGGCACAAGTCTTCTTCAGGGAGGTCTTCATCTTCATGCAGGGCCGTTCTTACCATAAGGTTTAGGCGGCCGCCTTAGGCCCCCTGGAAAATTAAAGGCCCAAAAAAATTACTATGCCATTAGGATTAAAGAAAATGATCTTAATATATTAAAATGGTACTAACAACAAAATTGCCTTGGTTTGGCCGGTTAGAACTACTCTTTTTTGTATCCTTGAAGGTTGCTGGATCGGTTCACTATGGCAGCAATTTCCATTTTTAGACAATGGGGTCTATTTTAACTAGTTTTTTTGTAAACCATAAGAGGTCCTTGATACCTATTCACTTACGTAAATTTGAAGTACTTTTAAATTCAAACCATTTGGCAAATTACAAGATAACACGGATTGTGGAATGTTTATTACATTTCCCACCCAAAAATATTTTAACATCCCATAAGACATAAGATTGGAAACGTTAACTTGTTTATGGGTATATTTAATGTCATTTTCATAGGTAAATGGTTCCCAATATGCTCTTTGATAAGAGATAGAAGCTTATGTTATATAAAAAAAATCATTGTATACTTAATTCAATGTAATTTGTTGGGTTCTTTTACACTTGTATTTTTGTTTACTCTTAACTAACTTATTTTTTGCTCTTTTACAATTTTAGATTATTCGAGTAAAGAATGTGTCTTTACGTAAATTTAAAGTATCAATTTTATTCTTGGGAAGTACTGTATATGACATACAACAACTATTTAGAAGATTATTGTACATTGGAAATACCCATTTTTGGAGTTCGCCTAAGGCCCCTAAAGGTCTAGGGACGGCCTGTCTTCATGGTATTCTACAGAGTATTACTTCAGACAGGGATGTTCGATTTACAGGTAATTTTTGGAGGACATTGTGGAAGCTCTTACGGTGTAAGCTTCAGTTCTCGACGGCGTTTCATCCACAGACTGATGGGCAGACAGAGGTGGTTAACCATAGTTTGGGTGACTTATTGCATTGCATTTTAGGAGATCGGCCCAAATCCTGGGATTTTGCACTTACACAAGCAGAGTTTGCTTTTAAAAAATTGGTTGATAGGTCTACTGGGATGTCACCATTTCAGATCACAAATGGGCAGTCGGTAGGTACTATTCTGGACCTTGCACCCATACCAGCAATGGTTCCAGATTCTGCGTCCGCCGAGGAGTTTGCAGCTTCTGTCAGAGCAATACACGAAGAGGTGAGGGAACGCCTTATGCGCTGTACAAACGCGAGGCTGACGTGTGGCGACAACATGTTGTGTTTCAGGCTATGGATCTTGTTCTCCAATATATTGAGAAACAGAGTCATTCGGGGGTGGGTTATAAACTGTCACTTCGTCGAGCATGGCCGTTTCATGTTATTCGTCGCATTGGGGACAATGCATATGAGTTGGACCTCCCACCTGAGGTATGCCGATCTAGAGTGGTCAACGTCAACCTACTTATTCCTTCCACGGTGACCATATTCCGCCTATTTCCTTACCACCGGTTGCTGCTGTCAAACTGGGCGATGTCGTTGACACTATTATGGATGTGGATACTCGTACTTCCACTAAGGGTGGTACGTACAGATTTTTCAAAATTCGATGGAGATGGAAGACTGAGGAAGAGGACACCTGCGTTCATGAAGCTTATTTGCAGCAGTTAGATCCGGAGTTTCATGCATAGCTCGTGAGAATTCATGGTTGAATTCTTCCACAAACAGGGGGAGTTAATGTATTGGGAAGACCCTAATTTGGTTATGAAGAACCCTAGATTTCATGGTTAATTGGATTGATCTTTCAATTACTTATCTCTCTCTTTTATAGTTTACATTATAATTTCCAGCAGCTGACCTAAAGCACATTTCCTATACTACCCTCTCCAACATGATTTCTCGCTATAGGTTGTCTCTAAAACTTCATTTCTTCAGATGCTCCCATTTCTCTCCAAATTTTATCCTTTTTTGTTTTCTTCTTTTCTTGGACTTGAGATTCTTCAGCCAAGAGCTTAAGTCAAGATTTTGAGACATAACAAAAGGAAATTCAGCGTCCCCATTCATAATAAAAAAATGTTGACAAACAAAATCATTTGACCCAACTTTCCAACAAACCAAAGCCCGAGCCAAAAAGAAATGGTTCCACAAAAACATGGTTGCACCTGGTAAACCCAGGTCCGAAAACAAGCACCCGGGTTGCACTTATCCCAGGTCGGGCTCAACTCATACTCAAAGCCGTGTGCATGGGTTTATTCAGTTTACTTCCTTTCTTCTTTCTCCTTTTTTCGTTTTCTTCTTTGATATTTCACTTCTTCCTCAAATCGGATCACCGATTTCACAACCTACCCATGTATCTACAAACTAAAATCTGGCTGGTTGATAAGCCATCCAACGACTTGTCCAAAGCATGTTTCATCAATAATTCTTATTTTATGCTAGTACCCACCAAAGGGTGGAAAGGATTCATTTGAGCAACATGTCTGAAAGGAAGGAGCATATGGCATGTTACAATTTTGTTAATAAGCTCTTTTTAGCATTTGTGTTTATCCATTGGATGAAAATGCTTATCATTCCCAAGATGGTGATTAAACAAACTGAAGAGTTATGCTCCACTCTTTTTGCCATAAGCGTGATGATACTAAGAAGGTAGGTAACAACGGCACGGATACGGGTGTCGGAAACAGCAAAAAATTGTTAAATACCTTGCAAATAGTATTGGACACGTGTGCCCGAGTATCGGGGTGTCGGACACGTTTTATTTTTTTTAAGTGAAGTGTCATTGTTACCTAGCTAAGAAGAAAGTGCCCATCTCTTGGAATGAAGTCTGCCACCACTTAGACTTGGGCTTGAGAGTCTTCAGGTATGGAATCAAGCTGTAGTGATTAGGTAGATATGGAAGTTAGCCTTCAAAGAAGACATCATGGTCAACCGGGCGAACACATATCTTCTTAGAGGCAGAAGCTGAAGAATTTTTGGTTCATTGGGATACCCAAGGAATGCTTATGGGGGTGTAAGAAATTGCTTCAATATTGATCTTACACATTTCAGAGATTGTAGAAATACCAATTTTCGGAGGGATCCTTCATCCTTCGTAAAGCTCTGTCATCTTGCTCAGTAAATTCAAGCAAGAGCTCACCTACAATTCCTATCTGGGTAGAAAAGTTTGTGTTAAGAATGTTGTGAGAGATGGTAAATAGGATACCCTAACCACCAAACTTCATTGGAGGAGATAGGAGTTACACTGCTCTTTGAACATCAACCACTAAGGGTAACTACACTAGCTTCAACCTTCCGGAGTATGAGATAGAAGAGATAAAGTTAACTTGGAAAAGTTGTGCTGCTTTGTTCATGTTACTCTCAGGCATGGTTTCATCACCTGGACTATGCTTGGGGGTTGTATTGTCACTTGAGTTTACTTGGTCCTAAGAATAACAATGCAGAGATCACTTTGTTGCTTAGGTAAGATACAAATGAAAGTGAGGATCACTTTTTTATGGAGTGTTATGTTTCAAGGGGACCGTGGCAGAAAAGTTCAACATATTTGGAGTAAACAGAACTTCTAGAGCTATAGTGATGCTAGGCAGTTCTCCCCTGTGTTTTTTGCAAAAGATTTAAAGGACTGCAGTCTGCACACATGAACCACTCCCTAATGACATCAGACTTTTGAACTTTGATATCACATAATTTGAAATCGCAAAAGAATATGGTAGTATTCTGAGATTTGACAACAACATTTATTTAATAAACTTTACTACCAAGACCTATAATGTTTAGATTGCATATAAAGTTACAGAGGATCCTACAAGAGGTAAAATACTCAAGATTGCTTTCACTGCTGCAGTTTATCATATATGGATTGAAAGGTATTCAAGGCAGTTCAAGAATGAATCAACAATATACTTTGAGACATCCTTTAAATGCAGCAAATCAAATCACAAGTTCTGGGACAAATCTAATTCTCAGACATTCATCAGGGATTGGGGTCTAAATCCAGTCATAAAGCAACCAAGGCAGATACAATGGGTTAAATGGAAGCAAACACAAAAGATTATCCTTAATGTGGATAGATGTGTTACAGCAATTAGGAAATCCTATGGTGGAATTTTAAGATTACCAAATGGCAACCCTATCATTGCATTCAATAGAAGAGCAGCAGCAGAGGATGGTCTAGGAGTCATAGAAACCAAATCCATTTGTGAAGGTTTGGGAATTGCTGATATCTTAGGATTCAAAAGTTTGTGTACAATGTCAGACTCTACATTTGCTGCCAAAGTCTTACAAAGTGAGTATAATCCCCCTTGGACATGTATCCCAGATTTGAAAGATGCCAAAGAGACTGTTACAAGGATGGAAAGCTGCATCTTTTTGTTTTAGTTAAGGGAAGGGAACAAGCTTGCAGACTACATCTCCTCAGATATGGATACTCAAGATGAATTTGCTTTTCCCCCCTGTAATTTCCCCCCTCCTCTTGTAAATTTTTGTACAGCTGACTATAACAGTAAACTGTACCCTAGAATGTAATGTTTTGTAAATGGAATAAAGTCTGGAGGGGGTCTGCCTAAACCCCAGCTTCCCTCTAACAAAAAGACCTATAATGTTAGTTATTTACATAAGATACTAGCTATACACTAATGTTTGACATTAGGTATCTCAAATGGGCTCAGCAAGTTGTGGGCTGCTACTCACTCACAGCTCATGCTTTCTTACTTCAGATACAACGTGACTCCACCATGGAACTGTTTGCTGCTTGGCAGCCAAGTGAGAAGACTTTTTACAGGGCTAAAATATTCAAAGAATTTTCATATAGTTAAGGATCACACTGTCTTTTTTGCCTACTGTTGTTATGGAGAGTGTGTTTTCCCTAGCTCCTTTCCTCAAGACTTGCAATTCAAACTAGAGGAGGATGCTAAGGGTGTTCAATATACTAGGATGCAATTGCCCAATCTATGTTACATACTGTCCCTTGGGGTAATTCAATCCCAGCTTGCCTAGCAAAATTAGATCGAATTTCTTTTGGCGTTGATCAAATAATCCTATAAATCAAAAAATCCATACCCCACTACCAGTGATACCTGCTATGCCACCGAACTTGATATAAACAGCGGTAAATAGATAAAAGTAGCAAGTAAATTGATAATTGAAGAAACCCATATAAACTTTAAGAGCCAGACAACTTCTAAACTGTAAAAGGCGACTATCAAACTAACATACGCTAATTTTCTAACGACTAGATCATATTCCGTATAAAATTTTATAATTATAAGGAACAAATACAACTATAGTAGCATTTACCTCCGACTTCAGGCAAAGGAACCGACACAGAAGACGGCGGTCTCCCAGTCACCAATGTTCCTTCAATATTAGTAGCAGCTTTACACGACTTTACCACCCGAACTCATCTTCAGGATAAATGTCAAACCTTTACTCCAAACGGGTTGCTGGATAGCGCCAGTCATTGCCGCTCCGTTACAAGCGTGCATCTTCCCTTCTAATCAAACCTTAGAAACCACATGCCTAATTCAAACAATTCAAATCACAAAAGGGTATCAGCTCGTCACTCTAAAAAGACCAAATTTCATACTATCAATACATAATTATCTACAAACAAGTTGTAATTTGAAATGGGTATCATGAAATTAATCTAAAAAACTGTTCTTTAGCACTATCATGACTGAATTACAGCTCCAAATGCAATGAATTGAGATTGCACAAGAAGAAGAAAAAAATGGTAATTTTATTTTGGACAAATTATCTAAGAAAAAAATAAAAACATTAATCGTGAAAAAAACATACAAAGGAAGTATAAATTTCCCTCTGTTTGTTTGTTCTTAAGAATCTGATTTTTCTTTTTTGTTCTTCGTATTGTTTTGTTGGAGAAAAAAGATTAGACGCCGAAGGGAAAGCCGTTGTATATAAAAACAAACCCTAGGGAGTCATAAAAATGGCGGGCTGAATAATATGATATTTTATCATACAGCCGGATGTCAGAGGCTTTTATATTTAAGACCATTGGAGAGATAATCGATATGGAGCATTATAATATTACTATATCTTATGAACAAAAAATATAATAAATAATTTCTTATTGATTCTGAATTGTGTTCTTGTACGTAATACGTAATACAATGATATAATGATAACCCTACAACAAAGATTACTCAAACTCTCCCCATAACCCTATCGGGTCTATGTGCTTGTTAGGAGTCCACATAGGACACCCCAACCCTGTTGGGTTCCTGGTTTGGGCTTGGACCCAGCTCCTAATACTCTCCCTTGGGGTGTTCCATACTAGGATGACTTGCCTCATCAAAACCTCTGCCTAGCAAAACCCCCTTGGGCAATAAGTTGTGTAGGGAAAGAGTACAATCATATGCCCTATATTGTGGATGCGTATACGTTGCCTCATCAAAACCTCCAACCAGTAAAATCTCATAGGATAAAAATTATGTTATCAGGAAAAAGAGTACAACACGCATGTGTCAACGTCAGGTTGGGTCTACTCTCCCTGACATTAATCTCTCTGAGATCTATCTCCCTGAGATATTGATAAGTAAATATTTTGCATGTCGATTCCGTGTACTAGCTGGTTGAACGTAAGTGGTGCAAGGGTCTTCGTGAATAGGTTACAAAGATGTCTTCTGAAATATCTTCGACAACATCAATTTCATTCGTGTTTTATAATTCATAAGGTTGGAATGGCTTCTGTGAAATGTGCTTCGTTCTGTCACCGTTGACTTGAATGATGCAAGCTGAATTGTCTTCATACGTAGTCTATGTTTTATCTTGGATATAACACGCCATAACTTTAGTTGATGAGATGTGTCTTGGAGCGCAACCATCATTCTCTGCCAGCTTCATGAAGTACAAGAATCTTCGTGGTTCGAGGTGTAGCTATCGCCGTCTGCTTCATCGATCTCCAAGAATATTTATGTATCCCCGTACATAAACACATAATTCATTTGACAATGGTCTCTATGTGGGTTTGAGAAGTATTATGTATCGGTGTACTCTATAATTTTATGTTTACCATTTTGAGTAGAACAAACCCCAGTCTTTCATACCGATAAGATACCTCAGAGTGTGCCTGATCTCAATCTAGTACCTTTGGGTAGGAACAGAACTATGGCAAGCCAAACAGTACAATGCGAATGAGTTATTGGGTCTAGTATACCCAACACCTCCTAACTATGGCATCTCAACCATATGATTTTCTCCCCCTAGTAGGATGGTAAAAGATGTCGTTGTCCACACCCAAGTGATGGACGCAGAATAAACGACTTAGCACCGTATGCTACATCCATATCGAAGTGTTAGATAATTCTTCTGATATATATTGTATGGTGTATGAGTGCCACTATCAATATGTTCAATCTGCAAGTCGAGATACTCTTGATTTCCCAAGGTCTTATATTTCGAATTCCTTCCCAAGGTATTCGGCGGCTCTCGCGATCTCCCTCGGAGGTCTAATGATATCCAAATCATTTAGTATATTGTTATGATGAGTAAAGTTAATATTTGTGTTCTAAATAAGAACACATGGACAGATAATGATATTTGCAAAGTCTCCGACCTTAAAATACTCAGTTAACTTACTATGTCTCATGGGCCCTAATTACTTCAAGTCAAAAATAATTTTTTCAATTTTATTACGTACACACCTCGTGTGTCAGGATTAATTGCTTACAGAAGCTTATACCTTCCCAGATGGCTTAATGTAGATATATGTATCTAGTTTCCCATATAGATACGCGGTATTTACATTAGACGCATGTCTAGCTTGTCTCTGACAACTTGACAAACTGATCTGTACCGAAACGTTATAGAGTTCATAACCGGGTAATAGGTCACACAGCAATTGATGTCAGATCTCTTAAAGATTTTATGGGCAACTAGTCTTGCCTTGACCAAATTATCTCTCCGAGTTAATTATGTTTCCGTACCTTTGCTATTTATAACCGACAACTCAATTGTATCATTTCACATTATGCTAGCAAGCTAAGCTCTGCTTGGATTCCATATGCCAACTTTGGCTTTGAATCCTCATCTTTGATGGTGAGCAGCAGCGAATATGAATATTTTGTCGACAAATCTCTACTGAACGATCCTACGTTGTGCAATTATAGACTTTTAATAGATCGATATCTTATTATTATCATACACGTATGTGCTACGCTGGGCTAGTCTTGTAATGCATCAATTGGTCGCGTAACTACTATTGCCTCATCAATAGGTGGTTTCATCCTCGATGAACCAACTACACCATTAGTCATATTTGTCCCTTATTATGCAGCTCTCCGACTCAGAATAATTTCTTCTAACGGTGCTCCGCATTAAGCGCGAGCCTCAGATTCGTTTGCGGTACTAATTCCCCTGGAACGCTCTACTGTGGTACTAGTTCCCCCAGAAAGTTCTGCTGTGTACTACACCAAAATAAGAAAATTGTCACAAATAATTTTTTTTGCCACAGATAATTGTTGCAATTTATATGAGACAGAGTTTATCCCTGGCAAATAGAGTTTGGTCCATGGTATTATTTTTTTCTAGCTTTTCCTCTCTTTTTTCTTTCTCCCGCACGGTTTTAGGCTATAATTTTGATTTTGGTTTCTCTTGTTTTTATTTGTTAGAGTTGGTAATAGAGGAACTCTAAAACTTCTCAAAAATCCCAATTACATCATCATAAACCCTAAAACTGAAACTTAAACTCAAGTATTCTTCAAATTTGTTGATCTCAATAATGGGTTAATCAATTTTGTCTATCTCAGTTGATACTTTGGGATATGCTGATTTATTGATTTATTGCTCTCAGTTCTGCTTAATGGTGGGTAAGTTTTCTAAGTTCAAACACTAATTCCTTTGTAGATTTGGTAATTCTTATGTGATTGAACTCTTTTTATGATTTAATTAGATTTGCTACTCAATTCGATTTGAGTGTGAAATCCGCCATTGATGGATCCCCAAGCTTCGGTTCCCATTTCTTCAATTTATAACCATTAACATATTGGTCTATCAAGGGTAAACCCCAGTTGCTATCTACAAAAACATCATAATATAGAGGTTCATCGAGTACTTTAATGGTGTCTTTGATCTCATCTCATTTGAATTCGAGTTAAAATATAAGGTCTGTAGTATCGGCCGATATGTCGATGGGAAGCGATCCAACTTGGGTTGGGAAAAAAACCTCTTAGACGACTTAGAGGAATGTCTGATGCGTTATCTATCGCTTCGGATCTTGGCTTCTCGATTCCTCCTCCACCTTCATCTACTCAGGAAGAAGACCTACAAAACTTGTCGACTACTACAGGTGACAAGAGTGATAACTTAATAAAGGTCTTAAGAGAACTTACTGTTGCACAACGTAAAATAGCAGACTTGCATGTGGAACTCCAAGGCCGAAAGGATAATAAGAATGTAGCATATCTTACTCATGTGAGCGAAATGGAAAAGAAGATCGAATCATTGGCAATGATTACTGCCATATTAAAAGATGTTATTCAGAATAAGGACCGTATCATTGCTAGACTGCAGCAACCATACTCACTAGATTGCATTCCTGTGGAAGCTGAATATCAGAAACAATTTTTGGAGTTATTGCTCAAGGCTGCAAGTGATTATGGGGCTTTGACAGCATCAGTAGCAGACTTCCAATGGAGCCAAAACTTTAGGGAGTTGCCAACCATTTGGGGGGAAATGCTCCGGCCTATCCCCGTCGCCTTGGAATCATGCACCCGATACTTTGAAGCCATGACTGCCATGAGAGAAACTTTTGCTATACTATAGAATCTGAGAGTAGGTGGTTCCTCATACTCTTCGCCATCAACGCCAGCTAAGAATCATTCTCCCAGGTCTAAATGTGTGACTCCACCTCAATGGAGAGGAAAAGCAACATTTGACAAAATTGCTTAAAGTGAAACAAATCACTGAAGCTGCTGATGGTCATAGTGTTGTAGTATCTGAAGGCGAGATTTTTGTCCCTTGCAGGCTTGTAACTGTTGCATCTGAAGCACTTTTGGAGTATGAAGTGGGTGGTCTACCGATTTCTGTCCAAACAATGTATGGTGTGGAAATTGAGGTAGAAAATAATCCATATCATCCCAGCCTAATGGTTTTCTTGGACTACAGAGACTATATGAAGCAAACAGTGCAAAGCTTGGATACTGATCCCTACCTTGTAAAATTCTTATCTATCGCTTCAGAGCCCCACTCTGGAACGCTCTTGCTTGCTTTTTAAAATACCATAACTCCTAGCCGGCATAGGATCTTGTCTTTTCTTTCTAAAAAAATCCCCCGGGGTGTCTAAGGCTCTGTCTTGAGTCCTGTTGCACGCCCTTTTTTTCTTTTAGAGTGGCTCTATAGCTATAGTAATGCAAGTCCATTTTGAGTACCTAGGTGTGTGTTCCTGGATTGGTTTTCTTTCGTAAAAGAAGCGTGAGTTAGATGAAGAGAGCGATGAGTTCTTTTTGTTGCTTTTCGCGTTCCATTTGCGACAGGTATTAAAAAAAACTAGCCAAAACGCATCTTTTCTATTAGCCCAACGTTTTTTCCAATGGAAGAGCTTCAGTTCCCCAGTAGTAGAAAGCTTTCAAAAGACTAAGGATTCTTGCAAAAGACTAAACCCAGGCCTATGACATGCATTCAGACAGTGTTGGTTTGAAATTATTGATCACCATCCGTAAAAGAAAAGTTGGAGGATGTTTATCTTGTTACAGGGTGAGGTATTAGTCTTTTGTTGGACTTGCGTACGCAGAAAAGGAGTGGAACAGAAGGGCTACTATGCACGTTACGCCCCATTTTTTGGGGTCTCTTTCTATGGTCAACTTAGAATGTCATTGAAGTCCATTATTGTGTTTATATTTATTTGGCTGATGACGTTGCGTATTTTCTATGCTACAGTTTGGATATTCTATTCCTAGAGAATGAGTTGTTTTTCATTTTTATTTTAGATAAGAGACTTCCATATTGCGAAAAGGGAGGAAGACATTGGATATTATGCTGGTTTTGTGGGTGAGCCTATTTTACCATTTACATATGTCAATTTAATGGTAAAATACAACATTTTATCTGAATACCGCAGCGTGCTTTGCTTATTTTACCCTATCTTTTTCCAAGGATCTTCATTTATGTTTGGAAGAGCTTTAACTTCTTATTTTTGGGGAGTGATAGCGGATCGATATGGTAGAAAATCTGTTGTAATTTTTGGCCTTATTAAAATGTAAGTATTACTAAACATTTTCTTGCCAACTCTCAATTTTAAAACTAATCCTTGAAGAAGCTTATCTAGTTAGTTGTCAAATCTTATTTATAGTTTTGACACTGACTTCTATTACTCTACTTGTCTCAGAGTTGTGTTCAACACTCTTTTCGGCCTAAGCACAAGCTTTTGGATGGCAATTGCTACAAGATTTCTTATTGGAAGTTTGAATGGTATACTTGGCCCAATAAGGGTTATTCATCTATCTGTATCGTTGTCTACATTGGGTATAAAAGCATGTATTTTCATGGTCTTATCCAATTTTCAAACACTTGAATAAAAATTATTTTTATTATACAAAGAAGCCCTTTTCAGCGTTCTGCTCCTGTGTTTCTCTTAACTAAGTTACATAGGGTATGATAGGTAGTGTGTGTGCTTGGGTAGGGGTATGGGTCAAAAGATGGAAAAGTTTGCCTGTAATATACAATGGAATAGAATGAGAGTGACATCAATCTTCTGTTGTGAAACTTCATTTTGCTTCCTTTTGACTCATCCCTTTGATAAAATTTGTGGTGGTTATGACCCTCCACCAAGAGAGGAGTCATGGGTTCGAAGCCCTATATAAAACCGGCTTGCCTTTCAAAAAAAATATTAACATAAATGCATTTTTTGTTGATTTTGGGCTTCATGCTTTTAAAATCTCTCATCCATTAAATAGGTTTTGGGCATTTTTACAACACCATTGGATGCCCTTTCACTATTCTTTTTAACCTGCAACACCATTATGATGCTCTATTCATCATTTTTATATGTGGTATTGCTTCTATATCTCACTTATTTTCTCTATTATTTCACAAGTTTTTTCTTTTTGTAAATCTTATCACTTGACAAACTTACAGGCGTATGCCTCTGAAATTTGTTGAGATGAACACCAAGCGATGGGGATCTCACTTGTAAGAGATATCTTTCTACTTTTTTATTATTATACACTACCTAATAATTGTTTCAAATAAGCATATGTGTCTGTGAGTGGGGTGTGGAAGTAAAATTGCCCATTTTAGTAATGACTAGGTGTGCTGTAATTAATCATTTCTTTACAGGTTAGTACAACATGGGGAGTAGGGTTAATCGTTGGCCCATCTGTTGGAGGTTTTTTTGCGCAGGTACGGGGTAGTTCTATCACTCACATGGCTATTTCAGAAGTTATTGTGAACCTTGATTAGTTAATACCTCTCAATAAAAGTAGCGCTGGATGAGGTGAATATATTAAATTAGCTCCATTAGGTGGAATCGAGATTGAGTTAGGTTAGTTGTGTGCAATGTAGAGAGATAACAGCCTCATTAAAAAAATTGGTTGATGTTACATGCATTTATGCTCCAAAAGTGGTATTAATCAATAATTATTACATCATTACATGTAGCGAAGACAGTGAGAGTGAGTAAAGAAGTGGAGGATAGGGAGGGTCCTTGAAGGAGAAATGCTCTTGAAATAATTGTTCTTAGGGTAGTTCTACAGCCAAACCTTCTGCTTCAAATAAAGGAAAAGTGTTGCTGTATAAAATGCTTAAATTAGCTCCACGAGTTACGGCACAACGACTTAAAGTTACCGATTTTGCTAATGGTGTCAAAGAGGGCTGAACATAAAAGATATCCAAGGCTAAAAAGATGGAATCAAGTCTGTGCCTCTAAACTGATAATATTGTTAAACTTAGGGTTTAGAGAAAAGAGAAGCAAATAACTACATTGTTATTGAAGTGATGATGACTTTAGGTTGTAACTTGGCTATGCATAGCCTACAAGAAAAGATAGAAAGACTAAAGTACCGTTAAGCATTCACTAACTAACTTTATCTCTAACGAATATTACCAAGGAAGAAGAATTGAACCCGGATTTAGAGTGTACACGGAAATTAAAAATGAACCATTGTGTTCATTAGTCAAAGAAGTTATAGCTTAACTAGTTATAGCCTGCTGTAGTTGAAAATTGCAAAGAGAAGAGGAATTCTGGTCAAAACGAGTGATTTTTAACATCAATATATTTCTCTTTACTTCAGTTATGAAAACCCAATTATATTGAGATGCATAGTGCAAAATGTCACGAGGCTAACTCTTGTGTCCATATTCATATTCACTCTTGTGTCCATATTCATATTCATGTATCTCACCTTTTTATTTTCCGTAGAGAATGCTATTGCAAATTGGAATGATATTTTCTCGCTTTTGTGCATGTCACTTCCCTTTTGTAAAGACGGGTATTTAAAATGCATCTTCACTTGTCTGCATATTATGCCCATCTCATGAAATTGTTGTTATTGTTTCTAACATATTTAGTGTGTTCTTGGCCTTAGCCTGCAGATAAATATCCAGATATATTTTCTCAAGATTCTCTTTTTGGAAGGTAAGAAGTAACATCTGCCTTTCTTGTAATTGTTATGTACTATTATAATAGTTTCGCCACTGTTTAAGTACTCATCTTTTGAAACATGAATATTTTATTGTAGGTTTCCATACATCCTGTACTGCCTCTGTATGTCAGCATTTGCAGCACTTATAGCCATTGTTTGTATTTGGCTACCAGTATATCTTTTAGACCATCTCCTATATTTCTTAAAAAGTTTTCCCAGTCTTTGGTCAACGTGGGGTTTTCTTTGACGAACGTTTAATTGGTACGAAGATCAAGTACCCGAGGATTCTTCTACGTTTGCCTATTAGGTAAATATTCTTATAAACTCTTGTACATTTTTTGAAATTTCTCTTGTTATCTATTTAACAACTAAAAGTTTAAAGGGGTTTGACCTTTATAATTTATTTGTTATGTAAATTTTCTTACAAGGTGCTTCCCATCTTTTTAAAGGCTTTTATAATGGATTAATGGCGCTCCCTATTCTTGGATCCGTTACTACTTTTGAGGTTATGGTTTGAACACCGTTATATTAATCATTTGCTTTTGAAGCCACTGCGCTTCCTTTTTTTGTTTCTCAATCCATAGTTTTTTTAGATTTATTATAGGGAACATGTATATAGCTTGTAATCAGTGTACCTGGATTTTTTGGGCCAATATTTATAAATGAAACAAGTTATTGAATTGTGTGTTTTTGTTTATATATGTGTATACAACAAGTGTAATTTGTTTTTCTGAATTGTATAGGTTTTGGCTAT
Source organism: Kingdonia uniflora (assembly GCA_014058105.1). Lineage (NCBI taxonomy): Eukaryota > Viridiplantae > Streptophyta > Magnoliopsida > Ranunculales > Circaeasteraceae > Kingdonia > Kingdonia uniflora. The sequence continues at coordinate 169,948 of JACGCM010002347.1, forward strand.
TTTTTTGATTTAAAAAAAAAAAATTAAAATTAAATTACCACGGACTAAAGCAGTGGTAAATATCTTAATTATACTGCAAATATTATCCGTGACAAAAATAATTATCACAGATTTACTCTGTATCAATATAAATTAGATAACCACAGACAAACTCCGTGGCAAAAAAATTGCCACGGATTTACTCCGTATCAATATAAATTTGATAACCACAGACACTCCGTGGCAAAAAAATTGTCATGGATTTACTCCGTAGCAATATAAATTAGATAACCACAGATGAACTCCGTGGAAAAATATTGCCACGCACCTTTTACTATGGACCTCCACTACAAACTTTATCCGTGACAAAATGACAATTACCATAAATAAGGTTCGTGGTAATTTAGTAAAATTGGTGTATTATTTGCAGGTACATACACTTACAGTACTTCAAAAGTACCTATGAATGCGTCTAGCAAATCATTTACAACTTATTGGAGGTTTGTAATCCATTAAACTTTATTGTTACCTAACTTATGTATAAGGATCTAGATTAGACAACGATGGTATTTTCCAAGACCTCTTGGAAACATCCTCAGCGTTGACTTTCATATCTTCCCCCAATACTGAAAATATCGTCTTATCAAAGTAACAATATTTGCCCTGCAGTATATACGTCGCCAGTGGGTCGAAATATCCAGTAATAAATGCGAATCATAACCTACATGATACCAAGCCGACGTTGAGGGTTATATCTTCATGCATTGTGGTGTGATTGACACCTGTATGAAACATTCAAATGTTCGTCGATGGGCGACACTGGACTCCGACCCAATTTCTAGTCGCTTTTGGGAAAAAATAATTTGATGATTTGCTAAGAGATGAACCCTAATCAGTGTTGCGGGAGCAATAATACATATCCCATACACTAGCCGGAAGCTGTGATCATAATAACAGTGGCCTAGCGATTATCCTAAATTTCTTGATTAGGTTCTTCGCCAATCCCGAGTTGGGTATGGTATTGGGTACTCACGATGCTCAATCATCTATCCCATTTAGCGGTAAAATAATCATCAAAAGCCTGTGAGTCCAACTCCCAAGCCTCCGTCAAGTCGCATCGATCGACTTTAATCGGTTAATCAAGGAACTGAGCCTACGATCGAATGATCTAAGTGAGAAGTCGTGCTAACATTGCATTCCTAGATTATATGAGTAGGCAAACGTAAGACCATCTCCTAGATGCATTTTTTATGACCATAAGGTATGTATTGGAAATCGTTCCAATAACGTGTTCTAACCTTTAGATATAGAGTGAATGCACAGAACCTTGTCTGTCATTTTCTCTGATAGTCATAACGTGATAAGTATTATCATGTATCTTTCTAAACTCAGTAAAATCCGGTTGGATTTACTAGTTTATAAACTGGACTAGATACCCTGTATTGTACCATTAGTGAGTCGTAGCGCGACGCACTTAGTGTGTTCTATCATGTTGGTTGTGCCAATGATATTTATGCCATCCCCGATGCACAAGGTTAGACAAAAAATATATTCATATCTCAAAAGGATTGAGTGTATTGTACTAATGTATCTTAGACATGTGTTGCCACTCATCCGATTATCGGTCATGCTCAATGAACAGATAGATCCATATGCTGGTTGTATATAGTAGATCAACTATCATACATAGAATTTAACTACTTTCCAAGAAATAAATTCACAAAATAAAATCAAAGAACAATCTCACATAGATAGGATACCAAACCAGTACATGACACGGGCATTCTATTAAACTAAACACTGAAGAGTTCCTAACTCAGTCAATGATAGAACTAATAAAGCAAAACTACTACTTCGACAAGTAAAGTTACTATTTGGCAATGCTCTCTAGGTGACATTATTCATCTTTTGAGAATTTACTACTGTTCATTCTTAAAACTTGATCCAATACTGTATTGGTATCATATGAGGAATCTAAGGCTACAGACTCTGCCATAGCGTGGTCTGTACTAGCTGCGATCACTTAATAATTTTGGGGCTGATCTCTTTGGATCGTCTAGGGTGCCTTGCAATCCCGTACCTGACTATCTCGTATCCATCTTAGAATTCTTCTTATTCCATTTTTGTCTATTGGTGAACTTCTTGTTCCCCTTGCCTCAGGTTACTGATGGCTGGAATTGAATTTTACCGTTGCTACCACATCTCGTTAATCCACGGTTGCGACCCTGTCTACAATTTCCCCTGTCACTAGACCCAACATTGTATGACCTTGTCACATGCTTACTTTAGTAGGCATAAGCTTAAGGTTCGTAACCAGTAGCTCATTGTTTTTCCCATAAATTAGGAAAACGTGAATTCGGTCTGCGTGCACAGTAATCAATCAAATATTGCATCGGAAGCCCAATATTTGAAGCGTAGAAATTGTAATAGAATATTCCCAATATTTTTATTTATCTTAACTATTTCTCCATGTGAGATTATAGTGGAGTTACACTGCCGAATAAAAATTCTACCACAGTCATATAATACTATCATAGTATAAGTTAATCCATTATCAGACCTTCCTGAATATGGAGGTGAGGGTGCCAAACAAAGCTTCTACTTTATTATTTAGAGACTCATTATTTTCAATAATAGTCTTTTCTAGATTCTACAATAGCAGATAAATTTCAGTATCCATATAGGTCAAGTTTATTGGTACCTGAAATAGAAATTACAGTACAGGAAGTACTCAATATTCTGAGTGTTACCAACATCTATTATGCATGTAGATCAATATCGGTAGTAGTACTTGATAAACATTCCTTGCATAGAGGTAATTCATAGTATTCCAGTCAGTAATTCCCAATCATTACTTGTAGGTAAACCTTGTTCATATCTTATTACTTTGAAATCCTATTTAAGTACATGATTTCCAATCATTACTTGTAGGTAAACCTTGTTCATATCCTATTACTTTGAAATCCTATTTAAGTACATGATTTCCAATTATTACTTATGGTTCATAGTATATAGTGCAATGGAGGACATGATTCACAATCATTACTTGTAAGTGAACCCTGTTCATGACTTTATACTCATAAAATTCTTTTCTAATGGAATCTTAGCCAAAATTATTATTCAAAACCATTAGATGTGTGCTTACCTTATTCTAAGAACTAGGATATTCTAAGCCCCCAAGTTCTATAAAAGTAGGTATATTCTAGCCAAATAACCTTATTTGTTACGAATATAAGAGGTATTAGATGACAAGTAATCCCATCCCGAAGTCTTTTGGGTTCACAAGATAAGTTGATTATGTCTGTCTTTGAACTAACATTCTAGGGTATTATAGGTTGCTATTAATGCATATATACCTCTAAATGTTATTTTGTAACATTTAATTGTACCTAGATGCGAAAAATTGGTTCCTCAGACACCAAGTTTTTAGAAATAAGACTAAGTCAATTTCTAATTGAGCTCTAGTTATTTGTCCGTGACAATTAACTATGATTTAGATATGACTCACAGTCGTATGCTAAATTAGTCTTAGTTTCGTATTATTTATAATCCTTGATCATTATAATTAGTATTTTAGGGGTATACCAGTAATATCCTATTAGAATCGTAAGATACTTAGATAAGTATTATACCATGTACTTATATCACATAAAGGTGAGCCAATGTTCTTATACGAGGTACCTATTCCCAAAAAAATTTAAAAATATTTTTCATAATTTTTTTTCAAAATGGGTCCCCCACGGGGTAGGTTCAGTCAATAGATTTTTTTTTTTAAAATTTGGGCTCAATTTGACCAAAAAAAAGCTATTTATAGCCATTTTAGTGTCTGAACCGGTCTGACTCGGTCTGGGTTAAGGCCTGGACCAGGTTGACTAGTCTGAACCGGTCTGCCATGTGCCACATACGCATAGGTTATATGTGCCACACGCACGGGCTACACATGTGTCTGCCACACGTGCCACAGGCACGGGCTGTACACGTATCACACACACATACCACACGTGCCTCACACGTGTCTGCCATGTTACTGCTCCGGTGACAGTTCTGGTGGCTGTCCGGCGATAGCCCCAGGGAAGTATATATTGATGATCTCCTTTGCAAAAGCTTATAGTCTAAAAACCATATCACTGATCTATCCAAAGTCTTCAATATTCTATGATCATACAAAATGCGGCTCAACCCTGATAAATGTCAATTCGGAGTGCACTCAGGCAAATTCATCGACCATCTTATTAGTAAGAAAGGGATTGAAGCCGATCCATATCAAATTCGAGCTCTTTTCAACATACCCTCTCCAAAAACAAATAAAGACGTTTAGAAGCTCAGTGACAAGATTACTGCTATAAATTAGTTCGTCTCTGAGTCTTCAGATTGATGCCAATGGCTGTTCTTACTATTCTATGAGTGTACCAAACAAGGAACAGTTCAGCCCAACAAAATAATTCAGTGAACGGAAGAATACGAAGTAGTTTTTTAGGAACTCAAAACCTATTTGGGGAAATCTTCCATCATGAGCACCCCGGTACTCTACCTCACAATTACAGACAATTCTATCAGCTTTGTCCTTTTTTGAGTTAAGGGAAAGGTAAAAAAACCAGTCTATTTCATCAGCAAAACCTTCACTCCAGCAGAAACAAGGTATTCTAAGATTGAACGACTCCTTCTAACTTTTGTTTACACTTCACAGAAGCTCAAGCACTACTTCTAAGCTCATTCCGTCAAAGTTATGACAAACTACCCACTCTCGGAAGTTTTGTCTAAAAAAGAAAAATCATGAAGAGTACAACAATGGTCAGTTAGTTTGGGCGAACATGATATCAAGTTCGAACAACGCCATTCTAAAAAATGTTAGGCCATTGCCGATATTCTCGCAGATTTTACTGTGGAAGATCCAGATTGGGAGGAGCAAGACCTTGACCTTACAAAAGAAATTACAAGATATCCACCTGCCAATCTATTTGACGAATGAGCTGAATAGATTACAAGGAAAGGATGGAGACTTCTTACAGATGGCTCAGGAGAACCCGCAGGGTCCGAGATTGGAATCGTACTGATTACCCCATCCAACAAAAGAATCGAGAAATCAATCCGCTTAGATTTTAAAGCTTCATACAATGTCACAGAGTACGAAGCTTTAATTCACGGGCTCAACTTAGCACTCGAGCTTGGTGTTCCCGAGCTATCCGTCTATACAGATTCTTTGTTGATCGTTCACCATTACTCTGAGCAGTACAAGAAAAATGGCAAGATGATTGAATATGCAGCCCTCGTTGTCGATAGAATGAGCAGATTCTCGAAATCCACTCTTGACTATTTCCACGAGGTGAGAACAAACTTGCCGATTCTTTGGCTTACTTAGCAAGAGTTTTGGGTACAGAAGCACAATACCTTCAAATCGAAGTAATTTCAACCCCCAACATTGCCCTCCACTCTGTATGTACGGTCAACACTGGGGCGATGAAGAAGAAAACAACGATTGGCAAAAGCCTTTTTTTACCTACCTCAGCCCAAAAGAAAACCGACAATTGAATGAAAATTCAAAGCGTTATACAGTTCAAGAAAGTCATTTATATCGAAAATCTGTCACATGACCTTATCTCAAGTGCTTCTCCAAGCAATAAGCTGCTGGACTACTCAAAGAATTATATGAGGGAACTTGTGGCTCTTATGTTCCAGGATGTTCCCTTGCCAATAGAGCTATACACAAGGAGTATTCTAGTCGGGCATGCACAAGCAGGCGAAAGAGTACTCACGATGATGCGATACATGTCAACGACATGGCCACATGATACGAACTCCTACACTCGAACTCCATGCAAGCAAGGTACTCTGGCCTTTTAAGCGTTGGGTGCTCGATCTTGTGGGAAAATTTCCCAACACACCAGGTAACCGACGTTTCTTACTTATGGCGACAGATTACTTTACGAAATGGGTATAAATAGTTCCTCTTTGCCGAACTAGAGAAGAAGATGTCATATCTTTTATTTGGGAACATATTATCACAAGATTTGGATGCCCCTACCTGATTCGAATCGATAACGGGCCGCAGTTCGTTGGAGAAAAGATCATGGCTTTCCTCAACAAACATAACATCATTCATTCCCCATCTAATCCATACTACCCACAAGGAAGCGGCCATACTGAAATTACCAACAATACTATTGTGAATGGGCTCAAGAAGAGGCTTTAATCATAGAAGAAAGGATTGGATACTAGAGCTTCCTCATGTCTTATGGGCATACCGTAAGACACCAACGCAATCCACTGGATGCTCCCCCTTCTTCCTTGCTTATGGCACAGAGGCCATCATTCCAATAGAGTACCACTATCCTGCCAGAGATCACGAGCTAACAGATGAAGAAAATAAGTTTGAGCTAGCCTGCAATATGAAATAGATTGATGAAAGTAGGGAATGAGCTATTACCAACCTAGGTTGATATTATCATATGCTATCAAACTCGTACAACAGAAGAGTCTGAAGCCGTGAATTCCAAATCGACGATCTGGTTCTCCGAGAAATTCCAAAGAACATAAAAGAAATAATTGCTGGGAAGCTCGCAAAGAATTGGGAAGGTCCTTTCCTCATCGTTGGCCGCACTGGCCTTGGATCCTATTACCTCATGACAGAGCAAGGCATCCGACTCCCAAATCCTTGAAACACTAGGAGATTGAAACGGTATTATCGCTAAATCCCTCGTTCTTCATTGTAGTTACTCTATTCAAGTTCATTCTATTCGAACATTGAGATTTCAATATTGAGATTTCAATCTCCAATAGTATACATTCTTCTCTACTAAATGAAAACTTTCAAGTTTTTTCCCACATTACTCTCTACTTCGCGTAGAATCTACTACATTACAAAGATTAAAGTAAAGGTAATACTAACTTTCAATCGCCCATTTATACATAAATTGAAGCAAAGGTAATACTAGCTTTCAATTGATCATATATCAAAGATTAAAGCAAAGGTAATACTAGCTTTCAATTGTCCATCTATACATAGATTGAAGCAAATATAATACTAGCTTTCAATCGACCATTTATCAAAGATTAAAGCAAAGATAATACTAGCTTTCAATCGAATCAATCTATACATATATCAGCGATGGAAACAAAGGTAATACTAGTTTTCAATCAATGATCTCTATTATTTATTAGACACAAGATAAAGTAAAGGTAAAATTAGCTTTCATTTATCTACATGTCTGCAACTACAAAAGCTACAAATCACTTCTATAGGTTTTTTGCTTATGGGAGGTCAGCTGCGCTTTCCCCTGCACAGGAGGCCGTACAACCATAAACTCTGAAGCTCGAGCAGTTACAACATTCCTTCCTTGCTCTACTAATTCTGTAGGACGGGAACCTACCTCCATTTCCATGTCGTTTAGGCAATATCCTCCATCTATATCAGCATTATAGATACAACCTCCGAGGTCCACACAGTCATGTAAGGTATCCCTTTCAAACTCAATCCTCCTTACTTCCTCCACAAAATAGGCAATGACAACCATTAGCTCCCTCGAGTACACCTCTTATGGGCCAATCTTCTCTCGATCAAGCATGACTACCTCGACAAACCACTTTCTTAGGCTCTGATGACGTTGTCATAATTCTTTATATAGAGTACTGTCCCACTCTGCGCGTTACCCTAAGCATTATCGCTTTAGTTTGTTGCACTATCGTCCCCGCTGCTTCATCCAGCTCAAATTTATTCATTATCCTCAACTTTTCCACTTGAGCATGAAGTGCCACCAACTCCCATTCATTTACACCATCCCCCCTTTCCTCTGTGGTATTGGGATATAATTGTCCCCCAATATGAGCTTTATTCAGCAGCTCGTCCTTTTTCTTGATCACCCCATTTAGCTTTCGCTCTCTACGAAGAATAACATCTAATTTATACTCACTCTCGCTTAAATGTTCGTTTCCTTTCCTTACATGAGCTTGAGCACGAGCTACATCCGCTTCCAACTCTTTAATTCGAGCTGATGCCGCGGCCATATCACCCTTGACAGCTGTAACTTTAGCGTCAACCTTTTTCTTCTTTGATCGCTTTAAAGCCTCAGCCTTCTTGTCCCGCGAACTAGCTAAGTCCGCCTTTAACTTTGTAACTTGCTCATTCAGTTCGTCATACCGCTTTTGGGCGAACCAAAGTTTAATATCTTTGGAGGACATGGCCCCACTCAACTGCTCAACCACATTTTAGGAACTTGTCGATCCGGCTCGAGCCTTCTCAAACTCGTTTTACTCTTCAACTGCTTAACCACACTTTCAAAATATTTCAAGTCAGCTCGAGCCTTCTCAAGCTCGTTTTCTTTTCTAATTATTTGACCCTTCTAACTAGCCACATAGTCCCGTAACTCTTTTTCTGTTGCTTCTAACGACCTGATACGGTATTGAGTGACATTCGCTTCTTTACTTTTTACCATCAAGAAGTCTATCCTACTTTTGAGCTTCGCTATTTCGGTATGCGCCCCCGCAAGCTCCCTTTGCACTTTTTTTATTTCAACATCTTTACCCTCAATCTGCTTGGTCAAGTCGTCCACAGTTTTTGTCGCCTTAGAAAATTGGATTTGTACCTCGACATATTGATCTTCCCTATCTTTATATGCCTCGTTCATCCTATCAAATTTTGCCCCAAACTCATAATTGTATTAGAGCGTCTGCTGTTTGCTCAAACGAATAGTCTCTAATTTGAACTGCATCATCAAGCTCGATTCAGCAATACTTCATAGATACAATCAATACATATTATTGTTAGCTTTATACAACTCTAACAGATTTCAGTTTCTCACAAGCCAACAAGATGGGGTAGTACTTCGACCTCAAGTTAAGAAGTTATATATCTCGTACTAATGACAAAAACATCTACATCCTATTTCAAGACTCATAAGATATTACTTTAACTATACGACCAGAGGCCAAAGTCTCCATATCAGGTGGCGCCTCTATTTTAAATATAGGCTTGAGTATGAGGCTTATTTCTATAATAGAGTCTCCTCACGCCTCAACCTATATACAGGTCCAGGTATTCAGTCAATTTTATCAATCATTATCTTTTGTCTATGCTTTGACACATGCACATCTATCATATATATATATATATATATGAAGATCACATTCTTTATATATATATTGCCATGAGATTGAACGCAGCCAAAAGATCACATTCTTTTATGACTGGTTCACCACATGGTATTCTTATCCTCAATACATTATCAGTAATATGGAAGATTTCACCAAAACTTGGGTTAAAAGTAGATGACATAAAAGTTCAATCTGTTTACTCTCTCCCTGAATCTCTCCACCTGAATATAGATAATATAAGTTCTACACCTTTTGAAGCAGAGGTATTGGTTCCCTCTAACAATCTAATTATCAAACAGAATACAGTTAGTACAACATCTAGTACTAGTATTAAACCTATCATTTTGGTCTGTAATCTTCAACCCTTAGATTCCCAGGACTCTAAGTCTGATGACCTTCAGGAAGTTAACATTAAACACTCTGAGACTGTTGACCCTCAGGATGACAATATTAAACGATTCAATGTTGACAATCTTAATAGAACCTCTACATCAGAAGTTACTTATGACTCTTATGATTGTAAATCTGAAGGAAACTACATCCAAGCCATTGAGTCTAACCCTCATGCAATCAAACCATCTCATAAAGCTTCTTCTAAAAGATCTGACACTCAAGATCTTTTATTTACAGAAGAATTTTTCAGCATCGCAATTCTTATAATAGGAAAACCATTTATAAATGACCCATAGATGAATTAGATGAATTATCTGAATATCTATTTAAAAAATATAATTTAAAAGAAAAGAAAAATAGGGAGTGTTATCACCAGTTTCTTTATTACCAAAGACATAGAAAATGCAAGAAGTATAAAGATAAACTGTATAACAGTTCTTCTAACCAGCATGCAAACCGTATTTACAAACAGTAGCATAAACTGTACAGTATTGCAAATTCTAAACTCTAGTTCATAAAACTATTACCCAGTTTTTCTGACCAAACAACGTCAGTCAATCAAATTAACCACTATCATCATACCATTACAGAACCACCTTGTGACGAATATTCAGAATCCATTTTTAACAATAATTGGAAGGCCATTAATGACATAAATTGCTTACCCATAATGAAATTTTATCTATTGTAGATACGATTCCTAATCCTGACAATAGAACTAGAGTCTTAAGTATATGTCTCCAATAAATACTTCAGGATAACCAAATATCTGGTACAGAACAATCACTTTTGGACATACCTGATAAATCTCTAGAGATCCTCCAACAAATAGAAACTAAAAAACCTATCACTATCCAAAATCTTCGAATAGAAATTAATACCTTAAAATCTGAAATTAAACATTTGAAAATCTCTGAACAAACACCGGGTTCTAACATTAACCATCTACAGTATTTTCATAAGAACAGACAAAAGATTCTATCAGAAAAAACTTGTCATCCTTAAGAAGAAGATAACCTCTATCTAAATCCTATTCAGAAGGTTATTACCCAGAAATTGTGTATCCAAGTTACCATTGTCATTAACAATGAATTTACCATCCAAAATGTTATTGCCCTTGTGGGTAGTGGCGCTGACCTTAACTGTATTCAAGAAGGCTTGGTTCCTACCAAATACTTTAAAAAAACTATCCAATCTCTTATCTCTGCTAGTGAAAATACACTATAAATCCATTATAAACTCCCCAAAGCTTTAATCTGTAATAAAGATGCTTGTATTCCTTCTACCTTTCTTTTGGTTCGTAACCTTCAACAACAAATCATTCTTGGCACTCCTTTCCTTAGTCTTCTTATGCCTTTACATAAGGTTGATCAGAAAGGGATATGGTGTAATTATCAAGGTCAAGAAATTAGTTTTAAATTCATTAGAAGTCCTGAAGTCCGGATCATTAATGAAATTAAAACTATTATTAATTCTAGAACAAATCATTTGAATTTTATGCAAGAAGAATGTCATGTCATGGACATTTTCCATAAGCTTCAGTCCTCTGAAATAAGAACCAGAATTAAGACTATTGAACAATAATTTATTAGTGAAGTCTGTAGCAACATTCCTAATGTTTTCTGGGATCGAAAGCAACATGTTGTTTCCTTACCGTACAAGCAGGATTTTGTTGAAAAAACCCAAATACCTACTAAAGCTAGGCCTAGTCAAATGAATTCTGAATATCTTACATTATGTAAAAGAGAAAAATTTAGGATTTTCTTGACAAAAATCTTATCCGTAAAAGTTACTCTCCCTAGAGCTGCACCGCCTTCTATGTTAACAAGAATGTTGAGAAAGAAAGAGGTGTTCCCAGACTTGTAGTTAACTATAAGCCTCTCAACGACTCTCTTAAATAGATTCGTTACCCAATCTCTAATAAAAAAGACCTCTTAAATCATCTTTAAAATGCTATTATCTTCTCAAAATTTGACTTAAAAGTAGGATATTGGCAAATCTAGATTTGTGAGATAGATAGATATAAAACTACATTTACAGTACCATTTGGCCATTATGAATAGAATGTCATGCCTTTTAGATTATAAAATCCCCCATCTGAATTTCAGAATATTATGAATGATATTTTCATTCCCTATTCTGACTTCTATATTGTATATATTGATGATATTATCTTATTTTTTAATATAATTGATCAACACTTTAAACACCTTAAAATACTTAAGGATGTTATCCGTCGTAATGGACTGGTCCTATCTGCCCCTAAAATTAAACTGTTCCAATTAACAGTCAGATTCTTAGGCCATAACATTTCAAAAAGACAAATAAACCCTATTGACAAAAGTATTGAGTTTGCCTCCAAATTCCCAGACAAAATTTAGGAGAAAATACAATTACAATAATTTATTGGCAGTCTCAATTACATTGCAGACTAATATCAAATCTTGCCCAGGATAGTGCAATCTAATACAATAGACTCACTAAGATTCCTACCCCCTGGACCTTTGAACATACCCAAGCTGTTCAATGTATCAAATTACGTATTAAACAACTCCCTTGCTTAGGTCTTGCTAATCCTCACTGGCCTAAAATCATAAAAATAGAAGCCTCTAATTTAGGTTTTGTAGGAAAATTAAAACAAATGAATCCCTCTTCACAAAAAGAAGAATTACTTCATTTTATATCTGGAAAATAGAAGACAACTTAAAAGAACTATTCCACTATTAAAAAAGAAATGCTTGCTATCGTCAAAAGTATTTCTAAATTTCAGGATGATTTATTAAATCAAACATTTTTACTCAGAATTGATTGCAGCTCTGTAAAAGACATCATTCAGAAAGATGTTAAAAATCTTGTATCTAAACAGATATTTGCCAGATGACAATCTGAACTATCTGCTTTTGATTTCTCTATTGAGTATATTAAAGGCAATCATAATTCTCTTCCTAATTTTCTTACCAGGGAATTTCTACAGGAAAAAGCAGAACATGAAACCTCATGAATGAGGTTGGGGTCAAAACAGTAGAAATAAGAATAAGAATTAGAAGCTTCATACTAATAGTAATCTGGAGTCCAAGAAAACTGTTAGAGATGCTCTTAAACAAGACATTATTTATTATCAGAAAGCACTGGTTAAAGATAGCATGTTAACCCTTTCTTTTGAAGACCTTAAACTCCATCAGGATGCTTGGGGTCTCAAAGAACGTTATTTTGCAAATCAGAATTATATGGTCCATGAGGGCCGTTATCGGTATATCTATGAGGCCATGCTAATCGAAACTGCCTCTGTTCAACTTGAACACCATCATATAAATCTGAAAGACCTGAAAAGTTCTATAACACATTCTAAGTGTTATGTTACTAGGGTTCTGCACTTATCCGAATGGGGTCTAGACCCTACCAAATCACAGACTGATCTTAAACTTAATGGCCATCAATATAACTATTAGGATTATATCCAAGCCTGACATTTTCTTTTTACTATCAGAACCCTGTCAAAAAACATACTTGGTTTTTCTGCCTCAATCCAGATATTATCAAAAGGTCTAGTTTCCCCACTTGGTTCCCCAATTGGTGGGAAAAAATGGGACCCGACTTTGATGTTTTTCCAAAAGCCCTTCAGAATCCCTTTACCCTTTGGTATAAATTTCATCTCAAGCTTAAGGGTAAAACTGTAACTAACCCACCTATCGACAGAAATACCTTATGATATTTTACAGAATTCCAGATCACATAGATCTGGAAATAGGACCTAGAAACATATTTTGATGATTTGAAACTCCCCATTCTCCAACGCACCTTCTTTTATCGATGGTAGGATAGGTTTGAAATAGAATGTGTTGTTGCATTAGTCAACAAGACAACTGAAGAATATGTTTTATCTTCTAAAATAAAACATTAAAAAATAGTTGGTACATTCGTCTCTTCGTCTAATGTTTTCCAGCTTTTAATGGATTCAATCAAGGATCAATATCCTAATCTAACCACAGAAGAACACCAAGTCAAGGTTCTACAGACCTTAAATGAGCAGTTTGTAGCAGCCATAACTACAGTAAGCAATTTTGCCAACCGGGAGAAAGCCAAAACCCCTATGCTGACGAAGATATGACATCTGTAAAATATTTAGAAGCTTCAATCGAACACTACTGGGATGCCATGATCGAAGTTCAAGAACAGTAGCTTAAGACTACAGTAAAGGGAAAAACCACGAGCGCCGACACTCCAACAACACTTTCTTTACTCGAAGGCTGACAAGGACAGCTCATTTCCCATTTACAATAGTACTTCAGCACTCAGTATGCTGATACAAGTAGTACTTATCAGTATCCTTATCTTGTGGGACCCGTAGAATACTTCGCCGAAGGATCGCACTCAGAACGCACTGCGAATACCTCTATTATCATTTTTTCTTAAAGTTAAAAGAAGACCACTATATGAGACCGACCAAACACTATGTGGGATCTACCAACCACTATGTGAGAACTACCAGCCACTTTGTGGGATCTACCAACCACTATGTGGGACCGACCACTTTGTAGGACCAAAATACCACTTTGTGGGACCAAAAGACCACTTTGAAGAACCCAAAGACCACTTTGTGGGACCAAAAGACCACTTACCTTGTCTATATAAGGAGTTATAAAGCTCAGTTGTATGCACGCCAATATTTACGCTTTTATTTTACACCTTCATTCTCCACTCTTGTTTTCTTCAGTTCTCAATTCTAAGTTCTAAGTTTGTACTCCTGTGTATAAGCTACCACTGTACATCTTCCACCCTTTGTAAGTCTTCTACTATTATCTGAATAAAGTTCTAAAGTTTGTTTGTATATCTGTATTTTTAAGCTTGTTTGATCATCTGAATTAGTCTGTTTCATTCCAAGTATTATCGGCCAGTCCTCCCTAGGGATGTTTAAGCTAACGGCTGTTGACTAGTAGCTCTACCTAGTATTCCTCTTATGGGAAAAACGGTATTTGTTACTCTCTTATAAAATAGTTGGGTAGCCTCTGGCTACATACTTGTAGAAAGAACAACAAAGTTCTTATATGATCTGAATAGTAATGTTTAAGTTTTTTATGATCTAAATAGTACTTATTTTTCGTATTTAAGTTTTTAATGATCTAAATGGTACTTGTTTTTCTTATTTAAGTTCTTAGTGATCTGAATAGTAACTGTTTTTACTGTTTAAGTTAACAGTTTATAGTTTAAAATCACAGTTTGTTTGTTTTTAGTTTATTAGCCGTTTTGATTAGATTCAACCCCCTTTCATTGGTATATATATATATATACATAATACACATACATACATCATATACATATATATTTTTCCATGCATTTTTTTTTTACTATAAATAGCACAATTTTCAAATTAAAAAAAAAAAAAAAAAAAACCATCGAATATTGAAATCTCCATTTCAAACTTCACAATCACAAAATCATAACTCAATCACTAACCTTCAACGTGTGAGTATGAATAAGGAGCAGCACCCCTCAACCGCATGCTGAGCTCTCTGAGAACGAATCCCTCACCATTTTATTTTTCTTCCTCCCATCTCACTCACAGTTAAATCATTATTTATACCTACAAATTACGATAACTTCATATCCCTCTTATTACGCACGATTCTTACCATATCTATTCCCGTCATCCATAACTGCCAATCCGAGAATCATATTTGAAATTGATTTAAGCTTATCTTTCCATATCGACCTGATTCCATCCTCGAATAGATGTCTTTCGAGCTAATTTCACAATCTCTTCCTTCTGTTACATATTTCTCAACATTTTCTCCGCAGTTCGATTTTTGGTTTCACACTTCTACAACAGATTAAGCTCTTATAGCTTGACTTAATAGATTTATTTACACTTATTTAGTTCGATACAAGTACATATACATCTACACTTCTCTATACATCCAACAACACAATTCATCCATCATAAGGACGTACAGTTTACATATTCCTATTTTTAGCTTGATTTATAACATTGCAAAAACATATAATTTGTTCTTTAACCAGTTCGATTTACCTTTCCTTTTTAGTTCGTCTTATCCAATCAAAATACTTCTACTTCGCAATACAAAACTTAGTCTTCCAAAATCAAAATTTTCATTAGCTCGAATATTCGTACTTACAGATTGATTTACAAATATAATTTTTCAGAGCTTTCTACAGATACATTTATAGGTTACCTTACATTTCAAATTTTCATCACTATTTCATATTGAAACTCTTCTACAAGAAAAATAGAGAAATATGCTTATACCAGAGCCTGACCCCTCCAATATGACTTACTTCCTCAAGAAACTGAGGAAGCTAGCTGTAAAAGAGCTGGAACCAACCTCCACCATGAAATACTCCTTCAAGAAGAAGAGCGATGATTGTGAGGAAGAAAATTTCTAATCTCCGTCTCCCTTTTCCATCACTACCGTCTCTTCCTCCGTAATCCCCACCACCTTCGAGTTGGTAGAGATTAAAGAAGGTTTCTACTTTAGAACCCAGTCCCTAGAGGATACCGGTAGTACTTCCACACATGTACGCCAACTTCTACATCTATCTCCTCAACCTTGTCATCCGCTAGAAGATGAAGGCATACACGGCACCGCTTCTCAGATAAAATCAAATAGTAAAATTGCCATATTTGATAATAATCCTTCTCAGCTTCAGCCACTTCTTCCTCCGTCATAACGTGGTAGGTTGGTGGTACTGGAATGGGCGTGGGCATCTCCGGAGCTTGGTTGCCAAAGTAGTGCAACTGCAGCCTCTACACTTCAGCAGCCACCTTTTCTTCATATACTTGCCGCCTGGTCTTCACCATTCTCAAAATAGAGTACAACAAAAGATAATCACAGTAACAAAGTCCTTTCATAGAGATGACAAATGCTATAGAACAATGACTATTTATATCAGACCCACATTCAATGTCGTGCAAGATTTCCAAAGTAGTCATCATTCAAAGAACAAACTATATCGGGAACCCAAAACGTCAAGTACATCAATCCTTTCCTATACAATCAATGCTAGATACAGTTTTCTATAAAAGAAATACCAAGTACCCAACCAGTCAAAATTCACATCATAACTTTTCAACTTCCAATACCAATAGTCAAACGATTTTTTCTTAACCAAAGCCACATGTGCCTTCAGTTGCGAGGGGGCGATTGTAGGGACTTATCCCTTGACCTAGTCTAAATTCGAACTACCTCAATACCAGACTCATGTATTATACACATGATATGTACAGTCAGCTTTGACACCTGTCTCCCATGAACTAGCAGTTACACATTCAACTACCACTTGACCCATTTTCAGGAGAGCGGGATTCTATATGATAACGAATTGAGAATGAGGTCTATATAAAGGATTAGTTCTAGAGGAGAAAGGACCACGAATTTTTATCTCTTAAGATTAAATATTTCTAATTCAAGAGATCACGTGTAATAAGATATCAGCCTCAAAAAATAAAAGTTACAGTTACTAAATCCTCAGATCGAGGTCGTGGTTTTTAACCTAAAGGTTTTCCATGCTAAATCACTTGTGTCAATTTCTTGAATTATATTAATTCTTGTCACAAGTACATTTGGTCTAAGATCTAATTTCGAACTAATTAGAGCTACAAAATTAGGCCATTACAATATCAATATTAAAAGTGACGTTGAGGTCACAGAGGAAAGGAACAACTAGAGAATGTTGATGTCATTTGCTGCAACGAGTACACCCTTTTTATAGTTTTTCTTACTAGTTTTTAAAGTATAATAGTAAAATTTCTTTTTTTAGGCTAAGGATAATTATCATTGGTTTGGGATCATTAATTTATAGCTATCTTGCTATCGCCATTATGGAGAGAGTTCATCACTTATGATGTGCTACTTGCAATCCTTCCTCTTTTATAGGATTCTGGAGGTGCTATCTTGCTATTGCAATCTTTTGCTTCCCATTTCTAACTGTCTAAAATGGTCTCCTAAGTCCTAACACTACAGTAAGCTAGTAGAATGGGTCAACTTTAATCCATTTAATTGGTCCAAAGCCACGAGCTCAAGTTTTTTCCACTAGTGAACACGTACCAAAACTTCTTTCTTTTGGTTTAGAAACGACATTCTCCTGGAACATGGAAAGGATTAAAAAGTACTTTCCCGAGTCTGTTGCAAACCATATCCTTGATATCCCCATCAATAGACACCCTGCTCAAGATGTCCTCAGATGAAAATAAGAGAAAAATGGTACGGTTAAATCGGTGTATAACTTTATCTCGCTCCATTCCAAAGTTTGTATTGCAGGTCCCCCTAGGGAGCAAGATGGGAAGATCTGGGATACCATTTGGAAAACCAGAACCCCATTTCGGATCCAATATCATGTGGCATGA
The DNA here is from genome assembly GCA_014058105.1 of Kingdonia uniflora. Taxonomy (NCBI): domain Eukaryota; kingdom Viridiplantae; phylum Streptophyta; class Magnoliopsida; order Ranunculales; family Circaeasteraceae; genus Kingdonia; species Kingdonia uniflora. The sequence goes on from JACGCM010002347.1 coordinate 187,769, forward strand.
GATCAATAACGGGCTTCCTACCAAACTCAACCTCACGCACGAAGAAGCATACGAAGATCCGTTTTGCCCTAGGTGTGGCATTGAAGAAGAATCTACTTCGTATGCGTTGTTTTTCTGTAAAAACATCAAAGACATTTGGTATAAATCTGAGCTCTCTCTTAATCCTTCTTTATGGCCGGACTTACTCTGACCGCCTCGAGAAGGTGTTGCTTTTGTTAACAAATAATATTTCCACCGAAAAAGCTACTATCGACCTCTTGGGGAAGATTAGTTGCATTATGTTTTTTGTCTGGAACTCTAGAAATAAAATGATTTTTGAAAAGTAAAAAACTAATCCCCTCGAAGTTCTTTTAAGAGCCAAAAGCTATTACAATGACAATTCCCCCCTGTTAGCCATCCAGATACCCTAAAAGCCATTTTTCCTACTATGGGAAAAAGGTGGCACCTTGTCACAGTAGATGCTTCATGGCTTCATAATAGACTTTCTAGTGGCGTTGGATACGTAATTTGAAATTTTAATTTAAATATTATCACTGCAGGACATGACACTACCCACGCAACCGACGCGGAAGCTGCGGAGGCTGGAGCAGTTCTCAGAGGATTGATAGCGGCGAAGGACTTGGCAATATGGAGATTGGTATTTTTGTCAAATTGTTGGCGTTTAGTTATAGTTTATGAGGAGAAATCAGTAAACCTCTCTTGGGGTGCCTTTTCTAAAGCTCCAGATATCATGTACCATACATATCATTTTGACGAGTTTCGTTTTGAATTTATTAGCAGGACGCACAACATGGATGCACACTTTTTATTGGCTTGGGGGGTTTCGGCCCCACCGGTTTGTTGTAACTTGCCTGCTGCGGCGGCTAACTTGATTGGCCTTGTATCTCCTATTTCACCTCCCGGGGGTCTAGTTTATAAAAAAAAATATATAAAAAAAATGTAGGGATATCTGTCAAACCTTTAATCCTACCACAAATTCGAAAATGGTTGAGCTAGAGAAAAGCATTAATTGGTAGTGTTAAAAGCCTTTCAGAGTCTAGGCACAAAGAAGCTAATGTTTTCCATAGAGATGTCCATTTTTACTTATATAGATGAATAGAGATTACATGCCTGATTTCACAAACCAACTAGAATAACATTAACATAGATCCTAAATTTTACATTTAGAAAACATAGACCAACATTGTAACAAAATAACAAAACCAACTATCCGAAGCTAGCGTCTCATAGGGCGTTGATCAAACTTAGAAATGGAATAAATGAAGAAAAAAATGGTAATTCACAAACCAATTCCAAATGTAGACAACCATTTAGAAGGCAAAAGGGTTATGACAAAATCAAGGCAAATTAACATTAAGAAAATCCCAAGCGTAAAGCATGACGTCTTATCCAGAAATGGAATAACGGAGACTCTGCATCTGGTGTCAGCCCTACTATATCTAAGGGCTGGATCCCCCTTCGCTGCACGAAATGCCCTAGCCATCCCTTACTGATGGTACATACGCCATCAACACTACGGCTGACCTCCAATGTATATATATTTCCATCATCCTCCACACTGAAAAGCGTTTGAAGATTTCCATCGGAGTCAAATTTTGCCCCGTGCTTCATCAAGTGTGGTAACATGTACTCATCGAAGAGCTTTTTCTCCACGTTTAACTTGTTGCTCATTAGATCCACATTGTTCAGAATTTTACCCGCCGGTGGAAGAGATTGGGGGCCGTTAAAAATAGGTCTAATCTCGATTCTCTCTGTACCCTTTTCAGGCTCCATGAAGTTGTAAAAATCTGTTTCTATTGTACTATAGCTCACACCCATGATGACGATGATATCATATGATACTGGTCCTTCGAATTTTATAGTCCTAGGAGACACCATCTTGTTTTACATCCATCTCATATGAACCAATTAATTAATCAAAAGCCATTAAATTTACGAAATTTAAAGATAATATTTTGAAATTTATTAGAAATAATGAGAATATTTTGTCAATTATGAGTAATGATATTTGGTTCAAGCATGAAATCCTTGTAATAACTGCAAAATATTTAACTTATTAATGCAAAATATTTTAAACTTCTCACAATAAAACCCAACATCATTAAGCTAAAATGCCCTAGTCCAAATTTTTCAATCATTTTCTTTTGAGGTTTGCGTGGTGTTTCAAATTTCATTTGCGCTATGATATAATTGTTTATTCCAATGTTTGGTACTTTCCATACGAATAGACGATTACTAGAAGAGCGAATAAAAAACAACAAAAAATGTGAGATGATCACTACCATCTAGGTTTAAAAAAATATTTCAGAAATTCTTTTAAGGAAGCCCATCTTACTTGTTAATCTCTATGGAATCCATCATTTGTGCTTATTATCGGTAGGGCAATGATGTTTAATCAAACTTGCTTGATTTGAAAAAGAAAACAAATAACAGGAAGCCGTAAAAGAAGAAGAAGATGATGAGAGAGGGAGAGAGCCATGTGAGGGAAGAGGGCTGAGATCTTGAAGATGGAGGGGGAAGATGTTGGGTTAAGGCTCAAAAAAGTAGTTTTAAGGTTTCTTCAATTTCGAATAGACTATAAGGCAGCCAATAGTGTATTCGAAACAGAGTGGACAAGACAACAGGTGTATTCGAATAAACTATTTGTCTGTTAGAATAGACACCGTAATTAAAGTTTTTTTCGGCCATTTGAAGTGCGTCGTGATGCGTACTTCGCTGATAACTTCATTGGAGAGTCTATAAAGCTAGTGCTTGGTCAGACTATGATGTATAGAGAAATGGAAAAATTGAGGGTTTTGCTATTGAGAGATTTCTTGGGTTTTTCTTTCTAGGGTCTAGGGTTTCTTGCTGGGAATTATTTGTATGGGTAGAGATGAGGTTGAGAGATCTCTGAAACTTCTTATACTCTAATTGATAATAGATTTGTCGTGCTTGTCGGGGGTGGTTTTGATTATTTATGGTTTCCACTTAAATTCAAATCTTGTGTATGTGTTTATTGTTTTGATTAAATTCTTTGTAGTTAGAATTAGATCTTCAATTCTTGCTTAATCATATCGTGCTTCCGCGTTGCGATTTGCCCTAGTTTCTTAATCGAAAGTAATGTAATTAAATTAATAAATTTGAGAGAGATAGAGAGTCATGGTTTTGTTTTGGAGAAAGTAATCTAGTTCACTTGTGAAAAGGGTATTTGTTGTTTCACAAAAGAACCTATTTTTTGGTGCACCTTTGGATAAGGTTTGAACTAATTTGCAGATCCTATGTCATTGCCAAACACAAATTTAGTAGATCAGTTCAAAATTACCCCAGATAAAACCGGTTTTAGCGGTATCCAAACAGCCCCATAGTGTGATTTCTCAAACCAAGTAAGACCAACATTGACCTACAAACCTAGACAAAAATTTAGAAGGCAAAAAGTAACAATATCATTCCAGATTATCAATATAAGCACTCTTACAATCCAAAGCTTTTCGAAGTTCCAGCAAAACTAAGATTATGAGTGACCCAAGCATAAAGCAGAACGTCTGATCCAGAAATGAAACAATGGGGACTCTGCATTTGGTGTCAGCCCAACGATATCAAAGGGCTTGATCTCCCTTCGTTGCACGAAATGTCTTAGCCATCCTTTACTGATGGTACACACACCATGAGCACTACAGGTAACCACCAATGTGTATATATTGCCATCGTCCTCCACATCAATAAGCGTTTGAAGATCTACATCATAACCAAATCTTGCCCTGTGCTTTCTCAAGTGTGGTAATAGGTAATCATCGAAGAACTTTTTCTCCACATTTAAGTTATCACTCATTAAATCCATAGAAGTGAGAATTTTACCTGTAGGTGTAAGAGGTCGGGGGCGGGTAACAATGCGTCTTATCTCGATTCTCTCCGTGCCCTTTTCAGGCTCCATGAAGTTGTAGAAATTTGTTTCTATCGTACTATGGCTCGCACCCATGATAATGATGACGATGATATGAAATGAAACCACCCAATTTGAAGTTTTATAGTTCTAGGAATACTATCTTGATTTGCATGCGCGCAGGACTAATATATCTAGATATAAAGATAGATTCTAAATCTTTAACAATCTTTGTTAGGCACTAAATCCTGAACAATATTTTTTTTAATGATCTTTTAGTGACATTTTACATTTAGTGATATAAAGCATTCAAACTTTTATAAGGAATCCGCCTAGATCGTGGTATTTTATTAATATTCTAGAATTAGAAGATCGTTACGAATTTAGAGCTAGGAGTCTAAATTTGCCAACCCTCCTACAAGGACGGTCTTACAAACCCAAAAATGAGTGTCCATAGATCTGTTCCCGTCAATTAGCAAAAATTTAATCACACATACAGTATGTTTGTAATAGGTGTCACATGACAACCTATTTTGAGTACTACTAAGAGTAACTAGCAATGTTCCAGACGACATCAAGAACACTAATAAGGATATTAAAAAAGTTCCATAAATTTTGGACATGGTTGTGTCTAGTTATCATTTGAACATTTGGCAATCAAGAATGTTTGATGCAGCAAGTGAGTATTTGATGGCTTTGATGGCTTGTGTAGGATACTCGTGCATTTCGCACGCTTAGAGCATCTCCAACAGTTGAGTGTGAGTTGGGAGACCTGGCCCACCTTGTCAGGGTCAAAAACACTCAACCCAGACTCAACCCTTCCAGCACTGGGTGATGATGTTTATTTAAGGAAAACAAAAATTTAATCCGCGGCAGATTACTTTACTCCACGCGGTATTCTTTACTCCGCACAATTATTTATCTTCTTTCGCACACCAATAAATAAATATTTAATCTACGAGGTGTAATTTAGTTTGCACTATGTTCTTTACTCCGGGTGGTATTTTAAACTCCCCCATTTTTTTGAGTGCGAGCTCCCAACACCCGGTTAAGTTTTAACAACGCCGCGCAAGCAACTCACACTCATTTTTTTATTTGCTAGGAGCTCAAAAGTGTGGGTTGGGAGTGTGAGCTGACAACAAAACTCAAACCAACACCCGGTTAAGTTTTAACAACGCCGCGCAAGCAACTCACACTCATTTTTTTATTTGCTAGGAGCTCAAAAGTGTGGGTTGGGAGTGTGAGCTGACAACAAAACTCAAACCACACCCATTTCTTCAACTGCTGGAGATGCTCTTACAATTGAAATCTATTATACAATTGAAAGACCCACTCTGATACCATATTCATTTTGATACACTTCTCCACACTTTTAATGTGTCGAGAGATTCTTTATTTATAGATGAACTTAGTTACAAATTATAAACTAATATCATGGAGATGGTTACATAATATATGGGATTTATTTGTTACAGAGATTGAATAGGAAAGAGTTGTTATGCTTAACAACTCTTAGATGGAGCTTGTATTGACTGATTCTTCAGCATATCCTTCATAATGTCAACCCCGTTGGGATGGAGTATGGATAGTGTTGCAAGGTTCCTATGTACACTCTTTTTACTTTCAATGAAATTCTAACTTAGTCAAAAAAAATACAAAAAAAAACAAGAAGTCTATCCTTGGACCGATTCCCAAATCAAGAGCTTCCAAATTCAACAAAAAAAAAACTCAACTAACCCGGAGCCAACAATCAAACATGAAAAATTAGTATAACTCACCTCTTTTGGGTCGAGTCGTCGATGCACCTTTCCCACAACTTATAATTGCTAAGAGTTTCCAAGTGCTTAAGTTGTGGACAAAAGGTCCATCACAATCGATCAAAGTGCAAAAACTTTGGAATCCTTGACATATGGATAACTCTTCAAGAAGTGGATTGTTGAGCCGTACCGCGGAAATCGACCATCGATTCAATCCGATTAGTGATGAATAATCTAAAGGAATACACACAATTAAAGGCAACACACATTTACCGTGGTTCGGCGAATTGCCTACATCAACACAAAATAGAGAGAGAGTTTTTTTCAATGATCCATACAAACTAATTTTAGGTTTTTTAAGGTTTTCTCTCAAAAGATTACATCAATACAGATCTCGAGGCAAAACCAATGGCTTCAATTCAATACTCAAAACTGAGTTTACCGATGTCTGTTCGAATAGACATTGTGTCTATTCGAACAGAAGGCATTCAGTCTATTCTATTCGAATAGTCTATTTGAACAAAAAACAGAGCAACCACTACAATTTTTCACCTCGGTGAAGATTTTCGCAAATCTGAGCCGAACTTTGCCAACCGACCAAATCAAAATCTTCTCTCACCAAATATCCCCAAGGACCCAAACAAATAAACGTTTTAAGGAACCCAAACAAATAAACGTCCAAAATGACCAAATCGACTGCACCAAATCAATGGTTGCTTACGTACCGTAGATTAAGTCGCTCGTAGTTCCCAAAATCCAATCAATCCATATTAAGGATTTGGACTAAGTTCAAACAATGATTGAACTTAATCCCCGAAACAATTTTCGTAAACATATCAGTCGGGTTATCATTGGTGTGAATCTTCATCAATCGAATCTCACTCTCTTCAATGATCTCTCCAACAAAGTGATAACACACATCAATATGCTTCGTACATTGATGATGAACTTGATCTTTTGCCAAAGATAACACTGGCTATCAAAAAATACATCAAGATGCTCTATCTTAATGCCTAAATCACGCAAAAGAGCCTTTATCCAAATAGATTCTTTGATCGCTTCAGTCACCACCATATACTCTGCTTCAGTAGTAGATAAGGCCACAATTGACTCTAGCGTAAATCTCCAACTAATCGGCTATCCACCCAATGTAAAAACATACCCTGTAGTAGATCGCCGTTTATCCAAATCACCCATATAGTCAAAATCTACATAACCCACACAAAATTGATCAATCGAATCCTGCTTACGAAATTCCAAACCAATATTCACAGTACCTTTAATATACCGTAAAATCCATTTCACAGTTCGCCAATGATCTCTTCCCGGATCATACATATATCTGCTAACCATACCAACCGCCTGTAAAATATTTGGCCAAGTACATACCATAGCATACATCAAGCTATCAACAACGCTAGCATAATGAACTTGACTCATATAATTACGTTCCTCATTGGTTTTTGGAGATATAGAAACATTAAGCTTAAAATGAGGAGCAGGGCGTACTTACAGGTTTTAAGTTCAAATCAATACCAAATTTTTGAAGTACCTTCCTCATGATGATGATATGAAATGAAACCACACAATTTGGAGCTTTATAGTTCTAGGAACACTATCTTGATTTGCATGCAGAGACTAATATATCTAGATATAAAGATAGATTCTAAATCTTTAACAATCTTTCTTAAGCACTAAATCTTGAACAATATTTTATTTTGTTATCTTTTAGTGACATTTTACATCTAGTGATATAAAGCATTTAAACTTTCTGTATAAGAAATCCGCCCTCGATCGTGGTCTTTTATAAATATTCTAGAATTAGAAGATTGTTACAAATTTAGAGCTAGAGTCTAAATTTTCCAACTCTCCTATAAGGACGGTCTTGCGAACCCAAAAATGAGTGTCCATAGAATCTGTTCCGTTAACTAGCAATGTTCGAGACAACATCAAGAACACTAATAAGGACATCAAAAAAGTTCAACAAATTTTGAACATGGTTGTGTCTAGTGTAGCATTTGAACATTTGGCAATCAAGAATGTTTGATGTATCAAGTGAGTATTTGGTGATCCCTATAATCCACTCTCGACCATAATCAAGATTATAAACAAACCAGCGAGGGCTTGCTCAGTTATTAGGGCTGGTGTCTGGAAAACAAAAAGTCCTGATTTCTTGAGAGGGGTTTAAGTACCATTTCAATTGTAATATAGATTTTGCACATGAGTTGAACAACATAAGATAGGATTCATACTCGGGTGTCAACCCCGTTGGGATAGAGTATGGATAGTGTTGCTAGGTTCACTCATGTTTTCTTGTGTATTTCCTCCGTACACTCTTTTTACTTTCAATGAAATTCTAACTTAGAAAGTGGAAAACAAGAAGTCGATCCTTGGACTGATTCCCAAATCAAGAGCTTCCAAATTCAACAAAAAATTAAAACTCAACTAACCTGAAGCCAACGATCAAGGTGAAAAATTACTTGAACTCACCTCTTTTGGGCCGAGTCGTCGATGTAGCTTTCCCATAACTTATAAGTGCTAAGAGTTTCCAAGTGCTTAAGTTGTGGACAAAAGACCCATCACAATCAATCAAAGTGCAAAAACTTTGGAATCCTTGACATATGGATAACTCTTCAAGAAGTGGATATTTAGTGATAGGCATTGCAAGTTCAAAAAGGTTGTCCGCAAAGGGATGGTGTTCAGTGTTCACTAAAGCTTTACACAACGTCCTTCACAACATATTTGGGCATCCTCAAGCTAAAGTGGTACAAAAGTTTCGAGTGGGATTTCTTGTATTGTACGCAGAATGTGTGAATAACCAATTTGGAAATATAGGTTTGGATAATTTCTTTAACTCGAGGACAAGTTGTTGAATACTCTATTTTCTATTCGAATAGACTTTGGGTTGTTCGAATAAAATCAATCAGGTGGTTTTCTATTCGAATAGAAAATGTTTTGTTCGAATACATTGAGTATGTTCGAATAGACTATTCGAACAGACATTGAAAATACTCATTTTTAAAGTTTTGCTGAACCCTTAACTTGCCTCGAGATTTGAGCAATTGTAAAAGGTTTTTCCTAGTATATAAAGGGAAACCTAAGTCTTTGGTGAGCCACCTTTTTGACAATCCTTTGGTGAGAAACTTTGGGGGATTTCTTGAGTGAGAAATCCAAAATTGGGCTTGAGTGATTGTAATTGGGACATTGAATACACTCTCTCTCTCTCTTAAAAGTGAACGTAGACAATTTGTTGAACCACTATAATCTTGGTGCTGTGTGTTTATTTGTCTGTGTTTGCTCATTGTTAACCCAAATCGACTTGGAGTTTGTGGCTTCCGGGCTTGTGGCTCAACAATTGGTGTCAGAGCGAGGTCGATTCCCCGGTTGTACGATTTTGAGGTAACTTAGTGTTTCTCAATTTCAATTTGTTTTGGGATTTGGTTAGTTCATGAAAATTGGGGGAAACATGGGAGATGAAGTTGATGTTGAAGCAAATTCTTCAGCCATGAAAAGAAATACGATGATGATGTTCAACAATGCAAAAATTAAAGTTAAAAAATTTAATGGCACAAATAACTTTGGCATGTGGAGATACGAAGTTATTGATGCCCTAAGTCAACAAGACTTAGACGAGGTATTGGAGGATAAGCCGGATGAAATAGAGGAGAGTGTATGACGGAAGATGAATAAGAGAGCATGTGGCCAAATTCGATCTTGTCTTGCTCAAGACATTAAATACCTTGTGATGAATGAGACTTCCGCAAAAGAAATTTGGCGGATATTAGAGGAAAAGTATTTGGTAAAGAGCATCCAAAATCGACTCTATTTGAAGAGGATGCTTTATTGCTTTACTATGAGGCAAGAGATTAGTATGTCCGAGCATTTGAATGACTTCACTAAGTTGTTGGCCGACTTAGCGAATCTTGAAGAAATAGTTGGGGATGAAGATAAAACTCTATTATTCTTGAACTCACTTCCGGAAGAATTCGAGCATTTCGTTACGACGATTACTTATGGGAATAATTTTTTGAAGTACACGGATGTGACTATGACCGTAGTTAACCACGAGTACCAGAGAAAAGAGAAAAGAGAGACCGACAAGTCCACATCCGAAGTGCTAACAATTTGGGGTAGAACCTCAGATAAGAAGAAGCCGATTCCTAACAGCTTTTGATCGAAATCGAGAAGTCGTGGGAGAAATCGGAATAATTTGACTAAGGACCAATGCACGTTTCGCAAGAAAACGGGACATTGGAAGGTTGATTGTCCCGCGCTCAAGAAGAAGAAAGCGGGAAAATTGGGTTCTTCTGTAAATTTGGCTCTGGACACGGAAATGGGAGGTAATGACTCTGACTACTCTTTTACTATAACTTCTAGTGCATGTATTATTGATACAAAGGAATGGATTTTAGATTCGGGTGCTACTTATCATATTGGTCCCGAGAGGGCTTGTTTTTATAGTTTGAAATTGCTAGAAGATGGAGCAGTAGTGATGGGAAGTGATAATTCATGCCGCATCATGAGGATAGGTACCATTCGACTAAAGTTGCACAATGGGTTTGTTAAAGAGATTGATGAGGTTCGATTTATTCTGACAATGAGTAAGAATATTATCTTGACAGGGATACTTGAAGCGCAAGGCTGCAAGGTTGCGTCTGAAAATGGGGTAAAAATGGTTCTTAAGGGAGCTATGGTGGTATTGAAGGGTCATAGAAGAAGTAACAACTTGTACTATTTAGATGGTACGGCTGTTCTTGGTGAGATTTCTACCGCGGGAAGAGATGAGACCACTTCCAAAGATATGACACGGCTATGACACATACGTTTGGCGCATGCGGGAGAAAAGTCTTTGAGAGCTCTCGCGAGCCGGGGTTTTTTGAAAGGTGCCAAGATATGCAAATTGGATTTTTGTGAACACTGTGTTCTGGGCAAGCAGTCAAGAGTTAAGTTCGGCACCGCAATTCACAATACTCGTGGGACTCTTGATTATATTCACTCTGATATTTGGGGTCCCTCCAAGAATGCATCGCTAGGGGGGAAGCATTACTTTGTATTTTTTTTGTGGATGACTTTTCAAGGCGAGTTTGGGAGTACACTATGAAGAGGAAGGATGAAGTCCTAGAAATTTTTATGACGTGGAAGAAGTTGATTGAGACTCAGACCGGCATAAAGATTAAGTCGCTCCGTTCGGATAATGATGGGGAATACACTAGTGATCCATTCTTGCAAGTATGCTGAGATGAGAGGATAGTTCGATACTTCACGGTTAGAGAGATACCGTAACAAAACGGGGTAGCCGAGCGCATGAACCGTACTTTACTAGAGAAGATTCGGTGTATGTTGCCCAATTCTGGGTTGGGCAAGGCATTTTGGGCTAAGGCTTTGACTTATGCATGCTATCTCGTTAATGGTTGCCTTCGGCTGTAATTGAGGGTAAAACACCAATGAAGGCTTGGTCGGGAGAACCTGCTATAAATTATGATACTCTTCGTATATTTAGGTGTCCGGCATACTATCATGTGAAGGATGGTAAGTTGGATCCGCGAGCAAGAAAGGCCATTTTTCTGGGTAAGAAGAAGGGTGTGAAAGGTTACAAGTTGTGGGATACGAGAGGCCGAAAGATTATTCTGAGCAGAGATGTCACTTTTGATAAGGTTTCTATGATGAAGTCACATAACTCTGGTCACACATAGGAGACGACCAACGGGGTATAGCAGCGGGTGGAGATTGATGCGTCTTCACATTGGCCAGAAAGTTCTGTACTTAGAGGAGGGTCATCTACCGGCTTGACAATGGGTGATAAGCCATTGGTACATGTTCCAAATGATGCAGACACGGATGAAGGTGAAGTATTTGATAGTACGGATGAAGAGATTCCGGTAGCGGAGTCGATCGCAAAGAGTAAACCAAAGAGGGGATGTAAGCAAACCAAGTTGGCTTACAAAGGATATGGTGGTTTCAAATGCGAAGGCCATGGTAGCCTATGCACTTTCGGTCGTTGAAGAGGATGTTCCTTCCTCCTATAAGGGAGCTATTTACGGTTCCAAGGCTAAACATTGGGAGGGAGCGATGAAGGGAGAGATGTACTCTCTTTTCAAAAATGGAACTTGGGAACTTTCGAAGTTGCCGAAAGGAAAGAAAGCGACCGACTGTAAATGGGTTTACACTAAGAAGCAAGGATCTCTTGATGATGAAATACGCTTTAAGGAGAGATTAGTAGCCAAGGGCTATGCTCAAAGGGAAGGGATCGATTACAATGAGGTGTTTTCTCCGGTTGTGAAACATTCTTCCATACAGATCCTATTGGCCTTAGTAGCACAATTCAATTTGGAGTTGCAACAACTCGATGTTAAGACGGTGTTATTACATGGGAATTTGAAAGAAGAGATCTATATGACTCAGCCAAGTGGGTTTACGGTTGCGGGGAAGGAGAACTATGTGTGTAAGCTGAAAAAGTCGTTGTACAGTTTGAAGCAGTCTCCAAGGCAATGGTACAAACGGTTTGATCAATTTATGATTGGGCAGAAGTACAAGCAGAGTCATTATGACCATTGTGTCTACTTACGCAAGCTACGTGACGGGTTCTTTATTTACTTGTTTTTGTATATGGATGATATGCTTATTGCGTGTAAGAACAAAAGCGAGATTGATAAGTTGAAAAGGCAAATGAGTGAAGAATTTGAAATGAAGGATCTTGGTGATGCGAAAAAGATTTTTGGTATGGAGATTCATAGAGATAGAGAGAATGGAGCGGTGCGTCTCTCTCAGACTTCGTATATGAGGAAGGTACTTCAGAGATTTGGCATTGATAGTAACACAAAATCTGTAAGTACTCCCCTTGCTCATCATTTTAAGCTTAAGGCTTCTATGTCTCCAAACACTGATGAGGAACGTTATTATATGGGTCAAGTTCTTAATGCTAGCGCGGTTGGTAGCTTGATGTATGCTATGGTTTGTACTCGGCCAGACATTTCACAGGCAGTTGGTATGTTTAGCCAATATATGCATGATCCGGGTAGAGATCATTGGCGAGATGTGAAGTGGATTCTACGGTATATCAAAGGTAGTATCGGGTTGGAGTTTTGTAAACAAGATTTAACTGATCGTTTCTGTGTGGGTTATGTGGATTTTGACTACATGGGTGACTTGGATAGACGGCGATCAACTACCGGGTATGTATTTACATTGGGTGGAGGGCTGGTTAGTTGGAGATCCACGCTACAGTTAACGGTGGCACTGTCTACTACCGAGGCAGAGTATATGGCCGTGACTGAGGCGATAAAGAAATCCATTTGGATGAAAGGTCTTCTGCGGGATTTAGACATTAAGATGGATCATCCTGATGTCTACTGTGATACTCAGAGCGTTATCTTCTTGGCCAAAGATCAGGTTCATCACCAGTGCACAAAACATATTGATGTGCGCTATCACTTTGTCAGAGAAGTTCTGGAGGAGGGTGAGATTATGTTGAAAAAGATTCACACCAAAGATAACTCGGCGGATATGTTTACGAAAGTTGTTTCGGGAATTAAGTTCAATCATTGTTTGGACTTAGTTCAAATTCTTCATGTTGATTGATTGGATGTTTGGTGAACTACGAGCGACTTGATCCACAGAAGTACGTAGGCAACCATTGATTTGGTGCATTCGATTTTGTTTCCTTGGGACATTTATTTTGCTTATTAGTCCTTGGGATGGTTGGTTTGGATTTGGTCCTTTTAAGAACACTTGTTCTTGAGTGAGAAATCCAAAATTGGGATTGAGTGATTGTAATTGGGACATTGAATAAACTCTCTCTCTCTTGAAAGTGGACGTAAGCAATTTGCCGAACCACTATAATCTTGGTGTTGTGTTTCTTTGTTTGTGTTTGTTCATTGCTAACCCAAATCGACTTGGAGTTTGTGGCTTTCGAGCTTGCGGCTCAATACAAGTTCCTTTCAAGAAGTGTAGAGCACGCGAAACTGAAAAAAAAAATAAAAAATATATAAGCAAATAGCTCTCAAAGCATCGCATCATCACTGAAAGATCTTAAGCATGTTCTCCACCAGACCTGGTTATTTGCAATTAACCACTTGCAAATTGTATTTTCCATAATCACCATTCATTTCCGCTTAAAATCCTTTGGAAAACAATGTGTGGAACCAGAACCTCACCAAGATGCGAAAAAGCTTATGCTACAAGTAAAGAGCATTACTTGTAGCATAAGTAGCAAAAAAGAGGTAGTCTTACGATATGTAACAAAAAATTAACCAATTTAACCGACTGCCGGAGGGAGAAACTAGCTACTTTTTTTTTATTTTTTTATTTGGTAAGACCATTTTTAACGGTCTGGTATTACTAACTCAAGAACCCACTAATTGGACTTGATCTTCGTTAACTATTTTGTAACAGCTACCTCCCTGGTAGTACAAGCGTCCCCTTGTATTAGGTCATTCTCTTATTACTAAAGAATAGTAATCCCACCAGATCACATCACTACAATAAATGGAGAAAAGGGGATGGCTCATGGTTGGCGAGCATAAAGATGAAGACATCACTACAAGAAAATGTCATTTTCTTTGCTTGTTGCCACTTCTTCACACAGTAGATCTATCTCATCTGGAATGTGAATGTGTGACGTGCACCCATATCCCAGAGGTTAAACTGAATCCCGTAAGAAAAAGCCGCGTCCCGTTTATTATATTAAGTGATAAGCTTAAGTAAATAAAATGTCATGTCATCAGTTATATATTAGGTGAGAGTGAGACTCACATTTGTCATCTCTGGTGTAATAAATTAAGTTATCCTTTTAATAGCAAAGAAAAGTTAATTATCCTGCCAGACTTTGAGACATCACTACAGATAATGGAGAAAAAGGGATGGTTAAGAGCATTTTTGATGTGAAGGAAAGAGATGAATACAACTTAATTATACAAGGGATTGCTCCTGTCATTTCTTCACACAGATAACACTGTAAGCGTTGAAATGCACGAGTATCCCACACGTTATGTTAACATGGACCATGTCACGTAAGCAAACATTGTCATAATACAGGTCATATAGTAGGTGTTACGAATAATTTTTTTTTTTGATACATTATTCTCTGTGTATTATAGTGCCTTGAGCTTTTTTGGGTTCAATGATTCAATCATCAATATATTTAAAATTGAATTACTAACATAAAAATCAAGTCGCTTTCTAAATAATTAATCTTGGAATATTAGGATATTGACTTTAGGTCATCTTTTAATTAACTAATAATTAAGTAGCAACATCATGTGTTTGTACAATATCAATATGGCACACTAGTCTACCTGCCATGCCGGTTAATCTCCCCGAGACCCTTCGCTAGGCTAAACGGAATCACGGAATGAGGTCGTTAATAAATGTGTTTAATCAAATAAAATCTATTTATTACAAAGTTTGGGCATCTTTACAAAAACCTTTTGTTGTGACAACAAAGTACAGCCTTTACTATAGAGAACCTGCATGTATGGTAGAATCAGAATCTTCTTATTTTATGCTTTTATTTTCAAAAAGGTTGTCGAAAAGTATCCAAAAATTAAAAGCCAAATTAAGAGGTCCGGGGCAGGTAACAATGCATCTCATCTCGATTCTCTTCGAACCCTTTTCAGGTTCCATGAAGTTGAAGAAATTTGTTTCTATTGGTTCGCACCCGTGATAATGATGATGATGATATGAAATGAAACCACCCAATTTGAAGCTTCATAGTTCTAGGAACATTTATCTTGATTTGCATGCAGGACTAATATATCTAGATATAAAGATAGATTCTAAATCTTTAACAATCTTTCTTAAGCACTTATCTTGAACAATATTTTATTTTGTCATCTTTTAGTGACATTTTACATTTAGTGATATAATGCATTCAAACTTTCTGTATAAGAAATCCGCTTTGATTGAGGCCTTCTATTAATTAATATTCTAGAATTAGAAGATCGTTACGAATTTAGAGCTAGGAGTTTAAATTTGCCAATCCTCCTACAATGACTGTCTTACGAACTCAAAAATGAGTGTCCATAGATCTGTTCCCGTCAATTAGAAAAAAATTAATCACACATACAGTATGTATGTAATAGAAGGTGTCATGACCACCTATTTTGAGTACCACTAAGAGCAACTAGCAATGTTCCAGACGAAAGTTCCACAAATTTTGAACATGGTTGTGTCTAGTATAGCATTTGAACATTTGGCAATCAAGAATGTTTGATGTAACAAGTGAGTATTTGATGATCCCTATAATCCACTCTCGACCATAATCAAGATTATAAACAAACCAGCGAGGGCTTGCTCAGTTATTAGGGCTAGTGTCTGGAAAACAAGAAGTCCTGATTTGTTGATCAGAGGGGTTAAAGTACCATTTCAATTGTAATATAGATCTTGCACATGAGCTGATCAACACAAGATAGGATTCATACTCGGGTGTCATCCCCGTTGGGATGGAGTATGGATAGTGTTGCTAGGTTCACTCATGTTTTCTTGTGTATTTCCTGCGAACACTCTTTTTACTTTCAATGAAATTCTAACTTAGCGGAGAAAAAAAGTGGAAAACAAGAAGTCGATCCTTGGACCGATTCCCAAATCAAGAGCTTCCAAATTCAACAAAATAGAAAAACTCAACTAACCCGAAGCCAACAATCAAGGTGAAAAATTACTAGAACTCACCTCTTTTGGGTCGAGTCGTCGATGTAGCTTTCCCATAACTTATAAGTGCTTAAGTTGTGGACAAAAGACCCATCACAATCAATCAAAGTGCAAAAACTTTGGAATCCTTGACATATGGATAACTCTTCAAGAAGTAGATATTTAGTGTTTGGCATTGCAAGTTCAAAAAGGTTGTCCACAAACGGATGGTGTTCAGTGTTCACTAAAGCTTTACACAACGTCCTTCACAACATATTTGGGCATCCTCAAGCTAAAGTGGTACAAAAGTTCCGGGTGGGATTTCTTGTATTGTATGTAGAATGTGTGAATAACCAATTTGGAAATATAGGTTTGGATAATTTGGAAATATATATTGTTTTCCAATATAGGTTAAATTGGAAAACAATGTGTGGAACCGAGAACCTCACAAATAGGCGAGATAGTTTATGCTACAAGTAAAGAGCATTACTTGTAGCATAAGTAGCAAAAAAGAGGCAGTTATACGATATGTAACAAAAAATTAACCAATTTAACCCGACTACCGGAGGGAGAAAGAAGCTAGTTTTTATTTATTTATTTGGTAAGACCATTTTTAACGGTTGGGTATTACTAACTCAAGAACCCACTAATAGGACTTGATCTTCGTTAACTATTTTGTAACAGCTACCTCCCTGGTAGTACAAGCACCATGAGATCACAAAAAACATCCTTTAAAACTAGCTCACCTCCACACACAAAACAGGCGTACCCCTGTATTAGGTCATTCTCTTATTAGTGAAGAATAGTAATCCCACCAGATCACATCACTACAATAAATGGAGAAAAGGGGATGGTTCATGGTTGGCGAGCATAAAGATGAAGACATCACTACAAGAAAATGTCATTTTCTTTGCTTGTTGTCATTTGTTCACTCACTGTAGATCTTTCTCATCTGGAATGCGAATATATTCCAGACGTTAAGGTCCCATAAGAATAAGCAGTCCCGTTTATTATATTAAGTGGTAAGCTTAAGTAAATAAAATGTCGTGTCATTAGTTATATATTAGGCGAGAGTGAGACTCACATTTGTCATCTCTAGTGTAATAAATTAAATCATCCTTTTAATAGCAAAGAAAAGTTAATTATCCAACCAGACTTTGAGACATCACTACAGATAATGGAGAAAAAGGGATGGTTAAGAGCATTTTTGATGTGAAGGAGAGAGATGAATACAACTCAATTAGACAAGGTAATGTCATTTCTTTACACAGATCACATTGTAAGCGTGTGAAATGCACGAGTATCCCACACGTTAGGTTAACATGGACCATGTCACATAAGCAAACATCGTCGTAATACAGGTCATATAGTAGGTGTTACGAATATTTTCTTTGATACATTATTCTCTGTGTATTATAGTGCCCTAAGCCTTTTTAAGTTCAATGATTCAATCATCAATATATTTAAAATTGAACTACTAACATAAAAATCAACGTCGCTTTCTAAATAATAATTAATCTTGAACATTTACGATATTGATTTTAGGTCATCTTTTAATCAACTTATACTTGAGTAGCAACACCATGTGCTTGTACAATATGGCGCACTCTTCTACCTGTCATGTCCAGTTAATCTCTCCGAGACCCCCCTAGGCTAGACGGAATCACGGAATGAGGTCGTAGTAAATGATTTTGACCAAAATAAATCAACTTATTACAAAGTTTGGTCATCTTTACACAAGCCTTTTGTTGTGACAACAAAGTACAGCCTTTTATTAGAGAGAACCTGCATGCATGGTAGAATCAGAATCATCTTATTTTACTTATTTTATTATGCTTTTACTTTCAAAAAGGTTGTCTAAAAGTATCCAAAAATTAAAAGCCAAAGTAAAAATAAGATAAAATTTGCATAAAACGTACTTTTGCTAAAGAGTAAAAGAGAGATACTTCCAGTTGAAGCTTCCGGCCACGTTGTTCGCCTGTAAATACCATATTCGAACGCTTTCTCACTGTATAGGTGATATCAGTTATCACAGACATATAGGTAGACCGTAAACATCATATTGGCATCTATATAACTCTTACACGTCGACAGCATTCCAAATAGCAGCAGTCATGCATATTAAATGTTTTTTAGAAGCATCGTCGAAGTTCCAATGCCAACTATACCGAGAATTCTTGCGGCAACCCTCACCTTTGATGATGGATGTCAACGTTTCGGAACAAAAATAAAAGGGGAAATGCAGATATTGTCCTCTGACATGTGGTTTAGAGGCTCTATCACACACATGGGACAACCAATTATGTCCACCACCACCACATGGTCATCGCTCAATAATACACAAATCTTCTCACTTTCTTCCCCAAATCCTCTATCAACCAACAAATATGGTAAATTTAGTCCTAGGAAAAAATCTTTTTAGGAAACGTGTCCAAGAAGAATCTCTATCTAGTAGTAATTTAGTGCAAATAGTGTAATTTTTGTTACTTTTTCTTTTTGAAAGGTAAGCCGGTTTTAGGGATCTGTAACCAAACCCCCGAAGGCGAGGCGTCTAAAGTTTGAAGGCAACCACAAGCCCCGAACGGCACCATTTTTTTTACTCTTGGAAGTAAGAAAATATAAGTAAATTTGGTAACAAAATTTTCTTTAAATTCACTAATCTCTCAAAAAAATTACTGAGAAACAAAGGAATACAGCTAATGGCTACGTAGACATCTCACCAATAAAAATCTCATTTCCAGTCTCCATATTATATAATAAACCCAACTCTCACTTTTCTCTTTCACTCTATAACTCTTGAAAAACATGGACTACGGTAGGCTCGGCCCGTCGGACTCCTTTCGAGCATCCGTAGAGGCATCAACGTCCGACGAACCAAATCCGAGCCCAACCCCAAAGAAAAAAAACCACAAAATTTTCATTCTTTCTGTGGCCTCTATTGTTTTACTTGTCGCGTGCGCGGCATCAGCTGCAGTTCTAGTCCGTATCAATGCGAAACATGGTGGCGTGCATAATGGGTCTGATCATTTGATTCATCGAAAGCCAACGCTTGCGATTTCGAGGGCATGCAGCAAGACTAGGTACCCTAGTTTATGTGTGAACTCACTTGTTGATTTCCCGGGCGCCCTTTCTGCGGGTGAGGCTGACCTTGTTCATATTTCCGTGAATATGACACTTTTTCACGTCGGTCGTGCATTTAATAGTATATCGGAGATTACTAACCTCGAGATGATGCAACGTGTACGGTCCGCGTACGAGGATTGTTTGGAATTATTGGATGACTCCGTTGATCATCTCCAACGGTCTTTATTTTCCGTCACGCCTACGGATAATGGTGACAATGACGGTCGAAAAGTGGGGTCGGTCGGCGATGTGATGACGTGGTTAAGTGCGGCCTATACGAATCATGACACATGTACGGACGGGTTTGAGGAAGTGACTGGGATTGTGAAGGATCATGTTAATGAAAAGATATCAAATTTGTCGCAGTTGGTGAGTAATTCACTGTCCATATATGTGTCGTCGAATGGAGATGATAATTTGTATGATATCCCGGTACAAAATCGACGAAGGAGATTAATGGGAAGCCAGGCAAATATGGACTTTCCAATGTGGGTAGGGAGGAAAGAGAGAAGGCTACTGGATATGCCCATATCGGCGATTCAAGCAGATATCATCGTCTCAAAAGACGGTGGTAACGGGGCGTATGACTCGATCACTAAGGCGATTAAAGCTGCTCCTCAATCGAGTAGTCGTAGAACCATTATTTACATAAAGGCGGGAAGGTATATATTATACATTCCCCCCACAAAGGTATATGTATATGTATTAATTCTTCGTGTTTTTCTTTTAGGTACGAAGAAAATTTTTTGAAGGTTGGGAGAAAACAGACGAATTTGATGTTCATTGGTGACGGAATCGGTAAAACGATAATTTCAGGCGGTAAAAGCGTTGCAGACGGGCTTACGACATTTCGTACGGCGACCTTTGGTAAGTGTTGTTGGACTCAGACACCTTCCATTACAAATTTATAATTTTCTCTACTTCTAATAATAACATTTTGTGTATTACAGCGGCTACGGGAGCGGGATTTATAGCGCGGGACATAACATTTGAGAACTGGGCAGGGCCTTCTAAACATCAAGCCGTGGCCTTACGAGTCGGGGCAGATCATTCGGTAGTGTACAAGTGCCAGATCATTGGGTATCAGGATACATTATATGTACATTCGCAGCGACAATTTTTCCGTGAATGTGAGATATATGGCACAGTTGATTTCATATTTGGAAATGCCGCGGTCGTGCTACAGAAGTGCATTGTTTATTCTAGAAAGCCCATGGCTGAGCAAAAGACAACGGTGACGGCCCAAAATCGGAAAGAGCCGGATTTGCCCACAGGAATGTCGTTTCACAACAGTCGTATATTGGCAGCACCTGATCTCGAGGCAGCCAAGGGGAACATCTCGTCATATCTGGGTCGTCCCTGGAAATTATACTCACGTGTTGTGTACATGATGTGTTACATTGGTGATCACATCAACTCGGACGGATGGTTACCGTGGAACGGGGATTTCGCGCTGGATACTCTCTATTATGGAGAATACATGAATTACGGACCTGGTGGGGCAGTCGGAAAACGGGTCAAGTGGCCCGGATACCGAGTCATTACATCAGCAGTCGAAGCGGCTAAATTCACCGTAGCTCAATTTATCGGGTCGTCCTGGCTACCGTCTACAGGCGTGGCGTTTGTGTCAGGACTATCCACTTAAGTTACAACATAAAGCAGCGGATACTCAAAAATAGAGAATTTTATTTTTGCTTTTTTGTAAGGGATTTCCACTTATACCCTCACATTTTCATCATTTAACTGACATGTTTTTTATCGTAGCAGTAAAAAGAAAGGGTAACTTAGTAATTCATTCCTTTTAATCTCCAATTACTGATCAATTATTTGAAGTTTTAAGTGTCGGTGGAAGGGTTGGAATGTTGGATAGTGAGATCTATAATCATCAATGAGTCATAGAAAATATTGGTGGAGAAAGAGAGTGATTGATGATGACAATTCGATAACCAAATTATTTATTTCATTTAAACTTATTAATAATATAGATTGGTTTTAATTTTGTTGACGCCATCTTAGTTCTAAATTAAATCGGTAGGTACCTTATTTTTGTCACATTCAGTCCTTCGCTCCATTTTGAAAGTTATTGGGCTCTTGACCTAGTGGTGGTTGTGACTCTCTACCAAGAGAGAGAGGAGTCCTGGTTACGAAGTCCCATGGGGTTGGAAACTCAGGGTTACGGATCCCCATATAAAACAGCTTTCCTTTAAAGAAAAAGAAAAAAAAAGTGATCATAAATATTTTCAGTGTACTAAGCGGAGCTTGGGTAAGGTCTAACCGGAGATAAAGCTATGCTAAAGTGAGAAACAAGTGCATGTGGTTCGAAAGCATCTCCTTTTGTGGTAGTCGGCAAATGGAAACAAATATGGCTTTCAAATACAATGTCAGCTTCATTCATATGGGTAGGACCCAAATAACAGAATCCATACTTCCATGCCGTTTAGTTGGTTAGGCGCGCTATTGGCTAAAAGGGGGGAGGTTGTGAATCCTTCCCAAGATTATATCATGTCCATCAAAATAGTTGTGCCTATTCCATCCTTGAGACTCACTAAGTTAGTCCCCATGTTTAAACTAGCAATCTTATCACAGCATTGAGAAAGGGCAATGAACACATGTATATGTTATCCGATTCTTAAGTTGGAAAATGTGATACTGATATGGTCCAGGTTGGAAATTTATCCGTATGCATTATGCCCATTTTTATTCGTTGGCAAGCAGCAGACAAAATTAAATTGAGTTCTTTTCTATCATATTTGAACAGTACTGATGGTTGATGGTTCATTACTTCATTTAGATATTTATGGAGCTAGCTATGATTATAAATTTCACTGAAAATTACTACCATAACATTTTTAGAGTTCCCCCAAGATTATTACCTCGAAAGTTCAAAGCTATTGAAGAGGGCTAGAATTAGCTATTTTGAAATAGATAAAAAGAAAAAATTATTTCCGTGGTATCATATTTTTGCAGAATACGCACAAGCAGTTTATCTATCAAATCACAAAGGGTGACTTAAAACTAAGTAATATCTCTTTTTTTCCTTTCTTCAAACTGAGGGCGTGCAAGGTGTGCGGCCCAAGAATAAAAGGGCCCAAAAAAATAAATAAAAATACCTAATGATTAGAAGAAGAAAAAAAAAAAAAAAAAAAAAAACTGTGAATAGCATATATGATGAGTACTTAGGTAAGTTGATTGGGGTTTTGTCTCTTGAGTAAGAGGTCAAGTGTTCAATCCCCTAGTAAAAGTTCTTAACGGAGACAAAGCAACATTACATTGCTTTTAGATTACATCTGAGATGATCTGGACAAGTGAGGTCATGCACCACCAAATTAAACTAATTAATACATCTCCTTCGTTAGTTCTTCTCAAAGTGCATGATCAAGATTAGTGTGAAATTTGTTATGCAGATGCAACAGAAAAAGGATAGTCACAACAGTGGAATCAGAATCCTCTCCACACTTTTGTATTAACTCTCGTAGTCTTGGATAACTATTCCAAAAAAAATAAAAATTCAATACGTCACCATATATGCATGAAATATAATGAAACGCTAAATGAAAATCTTATATATATATATATGTTACGACCAATTATTTAAAATAAAACATAAAATATAGAAAACGAAAAACATAACCATACATTTAGTTGCCTCCCATATCTTAGTTGATTTGTAACGCCAGTTGCCTAGCATATCTTGAATTTAAGTTGACGAACTCTTGTAAATTAAATAATAAGAATTTTTTGGTTAGGTATTGACTGACGTAGAGTAATTTAACACAATAACTTCAGAAACACAATCAATTCAAAATATGTAAAGAACTAATTAAACAATATAATCTCCATAGCCTAAAATTATGTCTCACAGGAAACTGCAATTAGGATTAGAGGCTTGTAATGATAAAGCTCCAATGATGTGAATTAAGTTTCCCTAGAAATATCAAGCTCAAGAGGTATTTATGCTTATTGATCCCATGAATTGTTTATATGATGAGGATCATGCAATGTGCATGAGAAAAATGGCCACTGATCCCATCTAAAGATGAATTATTATGACTGGGTTAGGTCAACACAACTACTGTGTCACGGATCATTTTTGTTCGAAGTAAGCTTTCAAGTGTAAATAACTCTTCTTCTTTTTTTTTATTGGTAAACCATAATTTAACTAACGGAAAGAGTTACAAAAGTGGTCCCATCAGCGGCTCCTGTAGCCACTCGGGCGGGGAACCGAACCAAAAAAAACATACGTTATTGCCCGTAGGCCTATCAGCAATACAATGTGCTACAGAGTTAGCGCTCCGAGGCACATAGTTAAAACAAATAACCTCAAAATGTTTAAACAAAGGTAAAACATCATGCAAAATCGCTTTAGAGGACCAAGAGATAGATGCAGCGCCCATCTGACAAAAAAAAGAAATCGCCTCGGCATCCGTTTCCACAAGTGTAAATAACCTCTTAATTATGCCATTATTTTGTTGGCAGTAGTGTACTGTGTTCTCATACATTACTCTTTTGCAAAACCCCAACTTGCCTAGATGCAAACTGAAGGCATATTTCTCAGTCCAATTTGTCACTTAATTGGAGTGTGGTACATTGACCATTCGTACCCGGATGCAACGTTTACCGTGAGGTGGCCGTCAAGTAAGGTCCAATACATTGTTCAAACTATGAAAATAGACACCTTGTTTTGACTGAGCTTTTGCATTGCCAATTGCTTAGGTTAAGATCAAGCCAAATTAATTTGCTTTTTGAATAATTGTATGTCCAGACGTTCATTGTCTTTCAAGACAGAACATATTGGAAATTCGATAGTTATAAGATCCCTATATCCGGAACAGAAGAAAACCAGAAACCACACCTTGCATAACATTCGGGACAATTTTTGAGAGTATAACTTAGAATAGAACACCAGTACTAAGAGTACCTCCAAGAGAAGAGTATGCGATTCCGGTTTACCATATCGATATTCCAGAATCGCATACTATTTTCATCTAACAGAGATTACGGTTTTAAGAGAGAGTATTGAAAAGTTTTGTTGGGCGCTCAACGGTTCCGCGCCTAGAAAAGTGATATATGAGAGAGAAGTTGTGATGGGAGATAGAGATGCCCACTGTAAGAGCATCTCCAACAGACCGGTTTGCTGTTCCGGTTTACCATACCGGTATTCCAGAATAGCATACTGTGTTTTTCTTCTTGGGTGCTTAACGGTTCAGTGCCTAACACCAGAAAAGCCAAATAATAAAAAAAAATCTTGGGCGCTGAACGGTTCAGTGCCTAGCGTCTGGTTTACTTTTCACTCAAACTTCACTTCACTTCCCTTTCCCTTTCTTTCATTCATGATTCCCCTATCATTTCATACAACCCATAATCAAGCAAATGGAGAGAGTCTTGCAAGATTATAACCATACCAATGCGAAAATTAATGGAAGATTTTAACCACACCGCCTGATACCAAAATTGCAAGGCGGAAACAGAAAAAGTTTTGCAAGATTCCGGACCCGCACACCCACCTCCACCCCTCAATATTCGTCTTGATAGCATGCGGAGCGTGGTTGTGTTGTCAGAGGGTAAAACTCACATATCGAAAAAAGCTGCGACAATCACGGTGAGAAAAAAAAATCTACGATTTTTTTTACCTTTAGCCATATGTGTTTGATGAAATGTATGATGTAGGGGGATGCTCTTAACTTTCGTGGTGGGATGCTTATGATTGTGAAGACCTACGACAAGTTACATAATGAACAAAAGGTTTGGTTATCGAATTCCTCATTTGGTATTTTTTCAAATGTTGTATAGGAAAAATCGGTAGATATTGGGCACTCGGAAAAGGCGATAGAACTTTAGTTCAAGGTCTCTCAGAGAGGTGGTGGCCGGCCACCCACGCGTTCTACTAAGTAGACACAAATATTGGTTTTACCCCGTTAGACTTTTACATGATAACAGGGATAGCTATCGGGAATCCCAGAAAGCGGCCATTGCCGTTTAATTTTTAGTATGAAAAACCAAGAATGTCCGGCCAATTTTTTCCTACTTTAGGGGAAAATGATGTCAATTCGGGGGCTATAAAGATAAGTTGGATAAAGTGGTTTACTGAGGCGAATAAAAATGATCCCATGACACGACCTTTATCGACCTGGGCTTTCATATTTTTTGTAATGGCCGAACTCTTCTTCCCCAATAGTAAAAGTACGATTAGGTTGAGTTATTTGGCCGCGATTGCCGACCTAGATAAGTTGGATGATTATGATTGGGGCTCTGCCATTTTGGGGGCTTTATACACGGCCCATGACGCTTACTCTTTGGGCGTGAAGGGTTTGTGTGGTTAGTGGAGTTTGCTTGAATATTGGTACTATGAATTTTCAGCAAATCTCCACCCAATACTTCAAGATGAGGTAACCATTGACGCACACCTCTATTTCCCAAGATTAACTCGATGGACGAGGGTAAATTTGATGAAGAAAGTTAATAGGGGGATGTACAACAACGTGACCATTGCTAAGGTTCAGATTGAGATGTGGAGGTTAGACAATCTTATGTGTCCATGTGACTCATATTTAGAGATGCAACCAGGTTTAGAGGGTTACGAGGACACTCCCCTAGCAGTTGCATGATGGTTTTCACAAAAAATGGTACCTCTCCATGTTCCTAGCCTTTCGCATGACTGGTATTTGGGGAAGCGATGTTTTCTTCAGGTATTTGGGGTTGCACGTGTTCTAGCAAACCCTTTTCCCGCTCAGGATATGTTTGGGGATCATCAGTTACTTGGGGATAATTATCTAGACCAGTTTAGAGGTCAGGGATGGGTAGATGGTAAGCAGTTTCTCATAGATCACATCAGCTACGATCTATACTGGGCTAGGGTTTCTACACCATACATTTTATCAGACTACTTACGGACGATCAACGCTGATGTGATCGGGCCAAGAGCGATTAGAGGGTGAGTTATTCCTTCGAGGTTTGTACATTCCATGCCACAAGAGACACAGTTCACATAGGAGGACATGGATACCAGTGCTGATCCCGCATGGCAGTTTTGAGTTATTTATATTGATGGCAGTTTATCGTGTTCTCATGGGCCAGTTTTAGGCGCTCAAGGGATTGAATCCTTCCTTTTAGATTGTTCGAGCCCAAGATTATATCGTGTCCATCAAAATAGTTGTGCGTATTCCATCCTTGAGACTCACCAAGTTAGTCCCCATGTTTAAACTTACAATCTTATCACAGCATTGAGAAAGCGCAATGAACACATGTATATGTTATCTGATTCTTAAGTTGGAAAATGTGATACTGATATGGTCCAGGTTGGAAATTTATCCGTATGCATAATGCCCATTCCTATTCGTTGGCAAGCAGCAGACAAAATTAAATTGAGTTCTTTTCATCATATTTGAACAGTACTGATGGTTGATGGTTCATTACTTCATTTAGATATTTATGGAGCTAGCTATGATTATAAATTTTACTGAAAATTACTACCATAACATTTTTAGAGTTGCCCCCAAGATTATTACCTCGAAAGTTCAAAGCTATTGAAGAGGGCTAGAAATAGCTATTTTGAAATAGATAAAAAGAAAATATTATTTCGTGGTATCATCATTTTGCAACTGGAATTAGCACAAGTAGTTTATCTGTCAAATCACAATGGCTGACTTAAAACTAAGTAATATCTCTTTTTTTCCTTTCTTCAAAGAACACCAAAAAATATTACCACATACCAAAATATTACAGCTTCAATGATAGAGTTCCTAACTGAAACAAAGGAACATTACATTGCTTATAGATTACATCTGAGATGATCTAGACAAGTGAGATGATCTGGACAAGTGAGGCCAATTCATGCGCCACCAAATTAAACTAGTTAATACATCTCCTCCGTTAGTTCTTCTCTAAGTGCATGATCAAGATTAGTGTGAAATTTGTTATGCAGATGCAGCAGAAAAAGGATAGTGACAGCAGTGGAATCAGAATCCTCTCCACACTTTAGTATTAACTCTCACGGTCTTGGATAACTATTCAAAATAAAATAAAATAAAAATCAATACGTCATCATATATACATGAAGTTTAATGAAACACTAAATGAAAATCTTATCTATATATATGCAACTACCAATTATTTAAAAGAAAACATAAAATATAGGAAACAAAAAACATAACCATACATTTAGCCGCCTCTCATATCTTAGTTAATTTGTAACGCCGTTGCCTAGAATATATTGAATTTCAGTTGATAAACTCCTGTAAATTAAATAACAAGAATTTTTTGGTTAGGTACTGAGGTAGAGTAGTTTAACACAATAACTTCAGAAACTCAATCAATTCAAAATATGTAAAGAACCAATTAAACAATATAATCTCCCTAGCCTAAAACTAGGATGGTAGGTAGAATCTTTCAGATTACTCTAGGAGAGCTCTTGGTGTGATGGCTGCCCATGTTGAGAAAGTGCAAGTTTATGAAGGATGCCAAGATAAAGTGGTGTGGTCTGCCTCAATTAATGGGGAGTGTAGTCTTAAAAGTACTTATGATTCAATTAGACATAGAAACTATTGTGTTGATTGGCATAAGCTCCTTTGGTTTAAAGACTGCATCCCTAGACACTGTTTCATTGCTTGGATGGCCATAAACAAAGTTCTGAAAACTCAAGATAAGTTACTGAAATGGGAAACAGACCAAGTGTCTGTTATGCAACAACTCAAACGAAAATGAAGAACACCTCTTTTTTGATTGCCCTTACTCACAGAGCATTTGGACTTCTATTCTTAATCTGCTTGGCTGCAATTATTGGAACGAATTACAGGATATGGGCAAAGGAGCAAGCGGCTAGACATAAAACATACTGAAGCAAGAATATGAAATAATTTATGGCTGCAATTTCAAGCAGAGTTCGTGGATATGTAATTGTGAAGGCCAAATGTCACGTACTTAGATGTGCTCACTTCATTTTTATTAGAAGAGGTACGCCTTCATTTAATCCTCGAATACATTTTTTGATATTATGGAGGGAAGGGTCCATTTGATCAGGTTTAATATCTTAGATGATGATAATAGACGTGTATCTTACTCCTGAGATTTGCACTCAAACATACTAGCTTGAAACAAACCAGAAAAAAAAAATCTATTACATACCAGGTAAGTTCTGAGCATAAGGGGAAAGGTCAACAGTGGGTGACATTTTCACCTTGCGAGCATGAACTTTCA
This sequence comes from Kingdonia uniflora, assembly GCA_014058105.1. Classification (NCBI taxonomy): domain Eukaryota; kingdom Viridiplantae; phylum Streptophyta; class Magnoliopsida; order Ranunculales; family Circaeasteraceae; genus Kingdonia; species Kingdonia uniflora. The sequence goes on from JACGCM010002347.1 coordinate 216,323, forward strand.
ATATGTCTAATTGCCCTTCAACTCCCGGAGCACGGATTCTTATCTGCAAAAGGCATCAGGTAATAAAAAGAGCAAATTTTCTCTTGCCCCCCATTAAGATAGACAAATTCGCAATTGGCCCCAGAGTTGGCACTTATTGGCCTAAACCCCCATTTTTGGGTTGACTAGCCTTTGACTGGTCAGATTTTGGTGAACTGACAAAAGCACCCTCGCGTGCCAAGCACGTGAATCATGGCAACCGGTTGTCATAAGTTCTTGAATTAACGGCTCATATATTTTTCACGCCGCCGCTACGATCACGACACGTGTCATTTATTTGAGCGGGAGATTTCCCCAACAACTCTCTCTCTATACTGTTATTACACCATCTCTCTCGAGTTCAATACCAGAGGAAAGGAAGCCAAAGCCATTGTAGTAAGTAAAGGAAGCCATTGTACCAAAAGAAACTATTGTACCAGAGGAAACCATAACTCAAGTTCAGTACCAGAGAAAACCCTATCTCTCTCTCTCTCTTCTCGATGTAAGTACTATTTGATCTTGTTGTTTAAAGTGCAAATCCCAATTTACTATAACCCAATTAGATCACCCACAGCAGCTAGGTGAATACATGGCGTGGCTCTCTCAAAATGCATCTAAGGATGGATTTTCCACCCTGAGGGTGGATTGAGGGTGAATTCACGCCTCGCTGTTCTGAAGTGCGCGTAGCCATAGCGCGTGGTTCAGAAGTGCGCGTACACACTTCTCCCCTAAGATGACAACACATGTTCTCACATCCAATGGTTCCTATTAAACGCAGTTCTGAAGTGCGTGTAACTTCAACGTCTAGGATTAAACCACGTGGATGGTTGAGATTTAAATTTTTTCAAAAGGCCAGTTTTTGCCGCGCGGTTCAGAAGTGCGCGGCATAAGCCTGCATAAAAAAATCCTTGGTTCCCCATTATTTTACCTGAGTTTTTCCCTGATCAAACTTCTTCAACAAGATGCTCAACGGCTATAAACGGCTACTTTTTTTCTCTATTTATAACCCCCATTCATCTCCTACTCTCTTCGACAATCAACTCATTCATCTTATATCTCAAAACTCAACCTTCTTCATTTCTTATCAATTGTGCTGAATGATGTCTGACGAAATCATTGCTGACCTGCTCAGGCCTGAGACATCACTCTCATCTTCGGAGTCATCGTCTTCATCATCGTCCAGTGACGAAGAACTATTCTGACGTCAAGTTGAGTTGTTGCACGAGTATAGCAAGATTATGATTGAGATGGGAGAAGCAGAAGAAAAAGAGCAAGAGGCGACATCATCACGGAGGCGGGGAGGTAGTAAAAGGGGACAGATTGACAAACGGAAAAGCCGTGAGCATAAATTGGGGGAGGATAGCCTTAACCGGGATTACTTCGGTGACAACCCAAGATTCAAAGATATCTCATTTCGTCGTCGATTCCGTATGAGCGAAGTTGTGTATTAACGTATTTATGATCAAATACTTTCTTCGAACCCCTATTTTATTAAAAGAAAAAATGTCACCAAGACTATGGGCTTATCCTCACACCAAAAGATAACGTGCGCACTTCACATGTTATGTTACGGTACGAGCGTAGACGCCCAAGAAGAATACCTTCGGATTGGGGAGTCTACGGCTATTTTGTGCTTGAAAGAATTTTGTAAAACTATTATAACACAATTCAAAGCTCAATACCTTAGATCTCTCAATGAAAACGGTACATTATACTTGTTAGAAGTGAATGAATCGCGAGGCTTCCCGGAGATGTTAGGTAGTTTAGATTGTATGCATTGGAAATGGAAGAATTATCCTGCTAGGTGGGCAGGACAATATACCGGGTATAAGAAAATCCCGACGGTGATTTTAGAAGCGGTTGCATCCCAAGATCTTTGGATATGACACGCATTCTTTGGGGTGCCCGGTTTTAACAGCGACGTGAACGTCTTGCATCAAGGGTGGCTTTTCAACAACTTGTCTAATGGAGTTGCGCCGCCATGTAATTATAATATTGGCACGGTACCGCACACTATGGGGTATTACTTAGCGGATGGAGTTTATCCAAGATGGCAAACACTTGTTCAAACCATAAGAAATACGTCCAACGATGCCGAAAGACATTTTTGAAAGATGCAAGAATCATGCCGGAAAGACGTAGAGCGTGCTTTTGGGGTATTACAAGCTAGGTTTCAAATATTGGCAAACGATGCGCGATTTTGGAAACCTAGAGATCTAGGAAATGTTATGTACGCATGTATAATCTTACACAATATGATCGTGGAAGATGAACGTCATACTTACTTCTGGCAAATGGGCATTGATCCCGAGTTTAGAAAAGTCGTGGATAATTGGAAGGAGGACTTAAATCTAAGACACGCGATCAACACTATGGCAGAGTACATCCAGAAGGTTCATAAAATTAGAAATGAAGAAGCTCATTTCCAATTACGAGATGAACTTGTCGCGCATTTGTGGAGTCGAAAAGGGGCAGAGTAATTGTAGTCTTCATCATTGTTTGTTTATTTTCTAAAGTAATGTATTTTCTTTTCAAGTTTAATGTTGAAATTGTAATGTTTTTTGTTTCCAATTCTTCATATTTGTAACACTTTAATGAAACATAGTTTATTGCTTCAGCTTTTTAATTTTGTATCAATTTTATGGATTACGAACCATTAATAACAATTTTATTTAAATAATAAAATTACATAGATCTTAATAACTACTATTAATGTTAAAGACTACATCAATCTTCATCACTAGAAACGTCGTCATCACTTGGACACTGCTCCTTCAACATCTTCGAATATTCTTTAATGTGCTTCTTCATCCAACGTTTTTGTGCCGGTAGTAGGTTACTTGGGTCCGTTGTCATCACCTTTAACATATACGAGTCGTCGAAGTTTTTTTTTCGAGTTAGCTCCGGTTCACGCCTCCTTTAAAACTCAGCCTCTTTCATCAACTTTCGTTCCTCCCGTGTTCTAGCTTTAGCTTCCTTTTCTTCTTTCTTCTGCTCGTCTATCAGATTTGATGACGTCATCATGTTGGACGTTGTCTCAAACATCCTCTTCCCCCAAAAACCTATACTTGACTTTAACGCTTCTTTTGCCTTTTTTTTTTTTTGGTCGTCCGGTTGTACATCCCCACAAGAATATAGTGGTGCATCCTCGTCGATAAAATCATCTGGAATTGCGATATTTGGAGTGCCGGATGTAGGTATTTCAGGATTGGTATTGGTGGAGTTACCCGGTCTATTGTTAAAATTTGACTTCCTAACAACGTTGCGGGCGAGATGGGCGATATGCTGAATTTGTGACTATTTTGGGCAAGTTTCCAAAACTTTGTACGCTTCCTCAAGTTTAAATGGTTTGCCTTGTAGTTGAAAAAATGCATCGTTTGCCATACGTTCCTAGAAATCAAGTTATAAAATCTTTTAGAGTATGATTCACCTTTGAACATTAATGAAATGATAAAAATAAATGAAATACTTACGAAGTTATCCGTTCCAATGCCGGTATGATGTCGGCTCTCAAGGTCTTGAATGATACCTCTAAAAATTAAACATTCCTTATTGAGCCGCCACTTATATGCACAATTGACACCGTTATACGATTGCCACATCGATTGGTCAACATAGAAGGAGTTGAATTGATCACGCACCTTGAACCAAAATGTAGCTGCTTTTTGGTTGTTCGTGGTATCAAGGTTTTGAGACACTTGGGACCAAGCACATGCAAGATTCACGAAGTCATCAGACGACCAATTCTTGGAGTTGGAGTATTGATCTTTGTCGTCATGAATATCCTCCGAAGCCTCAAGTACATCCTCAACTATTATAGGTGTCGATGCCGTCTTTCTTTTAGACTTTGCCTTCTCGCGCGTATTACTTCTCGTGAGAACTGGATTGAGTTTCTCAGCCTAAGCTACATCCTCAACTATAATAGGTGTCGATACCGTTTTTCTTGTAGACTTTTCCTTCCCATGAGTTCACGTATTACTTCTCGTGAGAACTAGATTGAGTTCCTTGGAGATGACCGGAGATGCAATCGGCGATGTATTGAGATTTAAATAATTTAAACCCCATATACCTTGCATCGGCGTGGTACTCGAACTTCCACCGGCGAAACAAGTTTGAGATGAATAATATGAATTTCCCGGTTGAGGGTACGAGCCCGTATACCCATTAAATTGAGGGTAATATCCTTGGTTTGGGCAATAAGGGTAATATCCATGGGTTTGAGATTGAGATTAATTGTCGGGTGGCAGGAATAGTTGGCGAACATGGTGATTATGACCTTAGGAAGTGTTAAGTATTTACGACGGATCAAATGTGTCGAATTGATGAGGAAAGACGTTTCCTTGTTGGTTCGTATTGGAGGATTGAGAATGGTTTTGAGAATTAGATTAGGAAGTTGAGGAAGACATAGTGGTTTTGTTTGTAAGGTAAGGAGAAATGATAGTGTAAAAGATTAGAAAGGAGAAGAGTGTAGAAGATGAATGATATTTATAGATGAAAAAAACTTGCCGTTAATATAGCCGTTAACAAGTGTCCAAAAAAAATATAGCTGTTAATATAGTCGTTGAGTAACTTGTACAACAAGTTTCCAAAACAAAAATATAGCCGTTAATATGGCCCTTGAGTAACTTGTAAACAAGTTTCCGAAAAAAAATATAGCCGTTGAGTAACTTGTACAACAAGTGTCCAAAACAAAATATAGCCGTTAATATGGCCGTTGAGTAACTTGTACAACAAATTTTCAAAAAAAAAATATAGCCGTTGAGTAACTTGTACAACAAGTTTCCAAAAAAAATATAGCCGTTAATATAGCCGTTGAGTAACTTGTACAACAAGTGTCCAAAACTAAAATATAGTCGTTAATATGACTGCTGAGTAACTTGTACAACAAGTTTCCAAAAATAAATTTTCAAAATAAAGATTATATTAATACTCCGAATAAAGCATAGTTTAAACAATATTAATACACAACATAGTTTAAACAAAACATAAATAAAAGTTTTAAATAAAACATAGCCTAACTGGGACGACCTCTCTTCGCTTGGATGGCGCGTCTGCCACATGCGAGACTCTCGTCATAGGTACATTGCACAACCGGCTCTGTCTGGTAGGAAATGGACATCTCAGCTAGTCTCTCGGAGGTCTTTCGGATGATCTTATCCCTCCGCCTCAGCTGTTCCTCTAACTCAGTCGTACGATCAACGTATTTCCTTGAGTCTTCATATGCCGCTAACCGTAATCCTTGGTTTTGATTCCACAACTCATCTATACTATACATAGGTGGATACGGGTATGGTACCTGCATCACCGGGATCGGTATCCGTCTTCGTTGATCGTTCGGTCCCGCCACATCCATGAACCATCCCATATCACGTGAATCGCCGGTCGCCTGAACACCAAGTCTTGTACCTGTGAAGACGTAGCTAAACTCGATATAGGTGGCAAGATTACATTGGGCCTCACTAGATCACGCCCGAGCGACCAAATATTTCCAGTCCTTTTTACTAAAGTGCAACCGATCTTGGGATTTGGATGAACGAGACGCCAATATGTCATGTAATCTACGTCGGGAACAAGATAATCGCTAACATCGTAGAATTCAGCATCCTTCAGACTCTTATATAACTCTCGATTGTACCTTAGGAATTCTATAATCTCTTGAGGGGGGGCATAGGGAACACTATCAAGCTCGGTCATCTGACGCATACACCGGTCTCCTAAATACCAAAGTATACCGTGGCCGTATGGGACTGACACCAATGGAACCCTCTGGGTTATTAGAGTTGAAGCAACTCTTACCTCTGGACGTCTCAATTTCGTAGACCTGCGCCATGGTTGCCAATCTATGTTGGTTATGTCCTTCCATTCTATCATATCTCTGATTACAGTAAAAGAGTGATGAATTTCAGACCCCGTACTCGCCCTTTCATCTCTCCACCCAGAAATACGAGGATAAATATGGTTAAAGTTATGTACCTTAACGATATACATTCCAACCCGACAGTACTCGAAGAACCAGTACTCCAACACCGCATAGAATCCGGTGATCGATTTCTTCACATTCTCAGGCCTCAGAACTGAGACTTCATCAATACCTCAATACAAAGCCACCGGCCCTCAATACAAAGCCACCATAATGGGCGTGCCCTAGTCAAAACCTGACGCACTAAGAATATCGTAATCTGTCAAGGCTACCAGATAACCCGCCCAAAGGGATGTGACACCATTTGAGAATAAGAGATTACCCATCATATAGGCAATAAATGCCCGTGCATACACGTTATCCATTTCTGAGTCGTAATTGTAGAGACGTTGATTCAAAGGCTCTTGCCACTTTTTTAAAGAGGAGAGAGTGATGTTACCGTACCTCATGTCAGAGCTTGTGATTCCCGAGAACATTTTTTCTGCTTCCTCTAACTTGGAGTACCTCTCGTCACACGGGAGTTTGTGGCCCCTCCCAAAAGATATGCCCGTTAGCATGATGAAGTCTAACGGTGTGAAACCCAGTTCCCCGCAAGGGAAGTGAAAGGTATGGGTAGAAGGCCACCACAGCTCCACGAGAGCATGAATGAGATAGTTATCTGATTTTTTTGCATTAATCGAGCAAAAGTCTGTAAAACCCATATCGTCGACCAACTTCTTCAACATCGGGTACACGACAATCCATCGGTACCACTTCAGTACCTTATCCAATGATCCTCTACACTGTAATTCATCTCAGTTTTGACAAAAAAATTACATTAACACGTTAGAAGCTCATTCGGGCATTTCATCGAACACATTGCAATATACGTTAATAACACATGAAATTTACATAAAACTTTCTGGTATTTCCTCCAATCCAGCAGAAATATGGACCCAGCCATCTGGGAGGATATCTACTCAGTTCAACTCATCGTACGATGGGGTGGGATCGATGTCATCTGTCATTTGATCCGGCCAAACATTTGTTACATCGGCATTCCCCCTTCGTTTTTACTTCCGCGTTAGAGTTACGTGTAGTTTTGGAAGTATTTTTCCTCTATCGCGAACTAGAAGAACCCGACATTTTGAAGTGATTAACAGGGGAAATGGGTTGGGTTGGAAAACTTGTGGAGTAAGGTTGGGTATGCCTTGGGTAAAAGCTCAAACACAAGTGTTATGCCTTTAACACTTAGAAAAACCAATACAAGTCACAATAGAAAAAGAAAAAACAAATGTTTAAGCCTTTTAGCTTATAAGGTGATGCCGCGCGGTTCTGAACTGCGCTGCTATATATATTTTTTAAAAATACGTGTCAGTTTTCTATTGGCTAGTAGTTACGCGTGGTTTAGAACTGCGCTGGGTTTTGAATGGTTGAGATTTGATTTCGTGGACTCATCTGGGGCGCCCATTTTAGCGCGCAATTCAGAAATGCGCTGGGGTGAATTCACCTTAGGGTGGATTGCAAACTGCTGTGGGGTAGATTGGGGTGGATTGGATTCACCTTGAAATTCATCCAATCCACCCTCTTAACTGCTGTGGATGCTCTTAGGGTTTGTTAAATATATAACTGTTTGGGGATTGGGGTTTTCGAATATAAAATAATGGCTTTGATTAAATTAGGGCTTGTTAAATATAAAATTAGGGATTTTGAATAATAAGGGGTTTAGAAGTTAATGATTCTGTAATATATATATTGGTTGTTGTTTATTTTTATGTAACTATGAGAAATGTGATTTTTTATAGAATTTGTTTTTGTATTTTTGCTACAGGGATAAAACTATGAGAAATATAATACTTTATTGGGGGGGGTTACTTGGATAAAACCTATTTCGGTTATTGGGTACACTCATGACTTGTATGTGGGAAGAAATGTAGAAAGATATGATAAAGTGGATGGGGATAGGTTTTCTTACATATGCTTGATGGATTATGTGTATTCTACCTTGACAGCTAAAGTGAGCAATCTTATGTCACCTGGGACTGTGTTTAATTTGAGTACTATCCACCTTGGTAAAATTGTTCAAGTAAAGGGTGACAATGACTTGTTATTTTATTGGGATCATGTTAATTTGGAGGTGGTGGGTGATATACACTTCTATTTAGATAACAAGGGACCTGCTCTACCCCTATCACAAACCAACCAAAGCCAAGAATACCCTAAAGTAATAACTCTTGACGTTGATGAGAGTCCTGCTCTCCCAACCCAGCCTGAGGTGGCCTCAGCTATTATTGATGTTGATCTTCTTGTACCTAATGTGGGTAATGTTAAGAGAAGTACAAATGTTCCAACTGTTGAACCCAAGAGTAAGGACAAAACTCCAACTGAATCAAAGAAAAAACCCACAGTTGAAGCTAAGAAAATAAGGGCTAAGAGAAAAGAAAAGTGTACTTCAAGTGTTGTACCCAAACCTAAAAAGGTTAGAGATAGTGAATTACTAGAAGAAACCCTAGATGATATACCAATTATGTATGACAATGATGATGGTGTGATCATATTGGATGGGGGTGTTGGTGATGGACTTGGTGATGATATACCAATTGGTGATGGAGTTGGTGATGGAGTTGGTGATGAACTTGATGATGGAGTTGGTAATGGACTTGATGATGGAGTTGGTGATGGACTTGGTGATGATATACCAATTGAGTCCACTTTTAATGATTATCCTGCTGAAATAGACCTTGATAACTTAGTTCCTAAAGAAGGATATTACTCTACTCATACTTCTTTGGATGGTAATAAAGGGCCTACGTAAGAAGACATAGATAAGTATAATGAGGAGTTGAGAAATTTTGCTGAAGAAACTGAGAACATCTTTGGAGTGGAAGAAAATGCCACAGTTGTTGATGATTCATTTCAAAAGGTTTTTGACTTGGTACCTAAGATGGAGTGGCCTACAGTGCATGTCGCAAGAGCTTATATTAGAAGAAGGAGTATAGTGAATAAGGTACTCTATCACCAGATAAATAATGAGGGCTATAAGATTAGACTTGAATGCATTGAAAGAGGTTGTAATGGTTCTTTTATGTTAGGGTAACACCTGATGGTCATACCTTTAAACTGAGAAAAAGTAGTGTGTTGATCCATACTTGCAAAGGGAAGGGTAAATCCAAAAATAAACTGTCTCATGCTGGATGGGTGGCAAATGAAGCTGAGAATACAATGAGAACAATTAGGTCCACTAAGCCTTGTGATGTGATAGAGTTGATTAGAGTAAATTATGGGATTGACATTTTTATGGAATGCATGGACTATTTGTATGGAGAGGATTACGGGTTCATATGATGATGGGTATGTGTTGTAGCCTGAGTTATGTAGACAGATATTGACTTCTAACCCTGAAAGGAATGTTGGTGGTATAAGAGGTGGTGGTGCAAGTAGTGGTGGTGCTACAGACGGGGCAAGTGATGGTGGTGTTGCAGTGAGAGGTGGAGCAAGTAGTGGTGGTGGTATTACAGTGAGAGGTGGGGCAAGTGGTGGTGGTGTTGCAGTGAGAGGTGGGGCAAGTGGTGGTAGAGTTGGAAGGGATGTTGGTGGTATAAGAGGTGGTGGTGCAAGTGGTGGTGGTGCTACAGTGAGAGGTGGGGCAAGTGGTGGTGGTACAATGCAAAATTTCAACCCACCAAGACAAATTCCAGCACAGTCTCAACCATCAACTTCAAACCCTTACAAGAAGAACTTTCAACCACCAAACAGGACTTGGAAGCCATAAATAGCTTGTTGTAGGGCATTTTCTACTTTTTTAGCTATTCACTCTTTTTTTGTGACAGTAATATGCAGTGGTTATTGTTTGTAATGGTGACAATGTGAGACAATGTTATGTGTTGGATGATTGAATGCATGGTATATTGTTGCAATTAAAAATGCTAAAAATGTTATTAATATTTCGGTTATTCCAGTTATGTCTGAATTCTGTCTGAGTGGATATTTTGTTGTTATTGAAAATGTTGCAGGTTTGTTTGTTTTTTGCATGTTCTAGTTATGTCTGAATTTTGTCTGCGGTTTGTGTGTTTTTTACATGTTCTAGTTATTATGTCTGAGTAATAGATGCATTGTGTGTTTTTTGCAGGGTGGAGTTTGTTGTGGAGTTCTTATTGAGTGTTGCTTACATTACATTACAAAAGATGAAAATGTACAAAAGTAAACCCCTAAAGGCTATTAAGCTACTTCTGTACAAGGTTAGTATCACATTGGAGTTCTTATGTTTTTTTATTTTGCATGTTCTAATTATTAAGTTACTTATGTACAAGGCTGAAGTAAACAAGTCTTGACTGAAGAGATACAAAAAGACTGAACTATGGATGTTATTGTTTTACCCAACTGAAGAGATACAAAAATGCTTAAGTAAAATGTCACATTCTGTACTTATAACCACTGGTACACCCTGGTACTTACACAAAAAGACTAAACAAAAAGAGTGTTCTCCAAAGTTTTACTGTGTATTGGGCAGGGTGATTTGGGTTTACTAAAAGTGTCCTTAACAAGATTGAGAGTCTCTTTAGAGATTTTCTTTAGGCTGGAGTATATCAAAAGAAGGTAGTTGCAAGTGTTGCTTAGGTTGATATTTGTGTTCATAAGAATGAGGGAGGTTTTGGCATTAAAAGACTAAAAGAAAAAACACAATCACATTTACTGAAAACACAAACTAGAAGAAAAAAAAACACAATATGGACAATGATCAACACACCATCTTCTTCTCCCCACCGTCTCCTTTCTTCTCCCCACTATCTCCTTTCTCCTCACCCCCATATTTCTTCTTCTTTTTCTTCTTGTCATCTGCACCATCCCCCATGGCATCTTCTTCTTCTTCTTCTTCTTCCTTTACATCACCAATCTCTATTTCATCAAAATCAGGGTCAGCCATACTATCATCCCACTCATTCTCAAACTCTACAGATGAACCATGAAAGTCTGAGTCTGAGACAATATTAGTCTCCTCTTCCGCCTCCCCCTCTTCATCTTCATCACTTAAGAGGAACCTGGTTGCCTTGGGAGAATTAGTTCTATCCCCATACATCCATTCATTCTCACTGTCAGAATCCATCGGAATGGTAATGAAGGGCCTATGAGATAAAAAAAACACAAGATGGTAATGAAGGGCCTTTGAGAGTGTGTAAGAGATGAGAAATAAGAAGTAAAAACTACACATTTTAAAAATAGACTAATTTACATTGGGGGGTTACTTGGTGCAATTAATGACTGATAAATTCCCATAAATTAGTCAAAAGGGGTAAGTGGTTAGGAGTTAGGGGGTTTAAACCAAGTCTAATTCCCATAAAACAGTGTTCAAGTAATGTTAAAAATTAAACAATAACAAATGTGCTTCATGACATTAACCACAAAAATGTGTTCCATGGCATAAAAGAGTGGGGGGCTTTGGGGATTAAAAAGAAAATCTATTACACAAATACATTTGAAGTACCATTACAATATAAAAAGAAAATCCATTACAGCATAATCTTAAAATCCCTTACAACATACAGAGAAAACTCTTTCAAATAGAAAAAATAGTATGATCTTATACACAAAACTTGTCACACAAGTACACAAAACTTGTCATACAAGTTTTGCCTTCCCTTTGAATTCCCTACAAAATTCATTCAAGTTCATTGTAACTGACATTTGGACTTTGAGGTCTACATCCTTGTTCCTCTTATTTCCTTCTTTCTTCTTCATCTTTTCATCCTGCATGAACACCTTAAGCCAATCAAAGTTCCCACAGTGACAATTGGCACACTTAAGAAATTTTTGCCCCTTGGATTTATAAACTGTAGAAGTAAGTAACCTCTTTGGAACACCACAAAGATCACAATTGGTGAACCTCCATGGGCATAGTTTCTACAATGCTTTGAAAACCCACACCCAAAACAACCACCACTAAAAGAGGTCTCAGTCTCACATTTGGACTCCTTAATTGCAATATCCAACCACTTGAAAGCATTGCATTCACTAACTTAGCAACTAAGGAACTTCCTATTAAGGTTTTTTTCAGTGTTGGATTTCTTTAGGATCATAATTCCCATACAACCCTCTCTCTCTTATATTTGCTGTAAATCCATGGACAACCCAATCCTATTTCATGGCCACCATCACCACAAATCACACAAATTTAAGCCTGTTTCATGAATTTATGTTAGTTAGTTAGACTATACCCCCCATATTAGTTTTTGCACTTCGTCTTTACTCCCCAAAGCTTAAACAAACTTTAATTGCAGAAAAAATTAAAATTTAAACACAAGCACAAAAGCATATGAAATTGAGATATAAAAATGTTACCTCAGACTTGGAACCTCTCCCCATTATCCAAAAAATGAAACAGAGGCTAGTTTAAGCTTGAGTTAAGAGAGGCTAAGTTTTTTAGCAAAGAAAAACTAAGGCTACGCCTGGTTTAAGCTTGAGTTAACGGTTAAATTTGATTTCAATCTGGATCGTCAGATCTTGATGAGTAGATCGAGGATTTTTTTTAAATCTTCTGCAACCGGTAACCTGGGTCAGTGATTCATGTGCTTGGCACGCGAGGGTGTTTTTGTCAGTTCACCAAAATCTGACCATTTAAAGGCCAATCAACCTAAAAATGGGGGTTATAGGCCAATAAGTGCCAATACTGGGGGGTAATTACGAATTCGTCTATCTTAAAGGGGGGCAAGAGCAAATTTTCTCTAATAAAAATCTCATTACCAATTACCAAGTTCTCAGGAGTGTACTAAAACAACCCAATATACAGGAGGAAGAAAAAGTGAATATGTACACAATGACAAACCACCCTCATCCGCCATATTGATATGATCTACCAGCGCAGAGATGCTTATAGAAGGTAATTGATTTTCCTCCATTCTCAAAAGAAACTAAAAAACATGACCAAAATAAATTTTCCCCTTATTTTCCTCATACGCAGAATTTGGTCTTGTGGGAAGCGGGAACTCATATTCCTTTTTTTTAGTTTCCACGAACCAAACACGGCCATAATGCTACTAAATAATAGAGTGGCATTTCCAATTGTAATATGGTAATTTTAGTAGGGAACTCGCAATACTACAAAAAAATTAGAATATAAATTAATTGCTCAAAAATAGAAAGTAATTTAATCCCAAACTATTTGATTGCTAAATCAAATATGACAAACAATCGTCCGTGTAGCCACACTAAACCTATTATGTTGCGTTTAACACCAGTTTACAAAAAAAAAAAAAAAAAAAAACTTAAGAGTCTCGCAGAGTAAACAGTTTACCCGTTGTTCCGTATTCATTAATGTGATGAATGTCAAATATGCCTCCACTTCCACTGCATTTCTGGTTGAAGGTTTCATAAAAACCAATTTCTTGAAATACCCAGAGTTTCTGAAACATCCATATTTAGAGTTTGTTTCATTTCGTGTCTAGAATAGGTGTCAGCACTTCCTCGTGGTTACTCGTCGTTAGAGATTGCACATGAAGCGACTACAGCTGGACTGACACTGAGCAGGTACGTGGGTTTGTACCTCTTGGCTCAAAAATATTAAGCCCTTAATATTTTACAAAAAGTTAAAAAAAAATTATGTTTTTTTTGAAGAAAATAGGTTTTTGTTAGAACAGAACCTGTTCGAACAGACTTTTTCTCTATTCGAATAGATTACTCAGAACCTTGTTTCTTCGAATAGGATCTTGGTTCTGTTCGAATAAAATATTATCTGTTCGAACAGACTATTTCTCTATTCAAACAGACTTTGGGTTTTCAGTTTTCTAATAAAAGACATCATTTCTTATTTCTTATTTCACCTCTTCCAAAAGAACTTTTTCTAGGGCTTGATATTTAGAGAGAAGAGAGATTTCAACGAGTTATTCAATGTGAAGTAAAACTCAAATTGAATCCATCGAAGATTGAGAAACCTAAATCCAATTTCAGATTTAGTGAGTTTGAGCGATTCAAGCTTTGATGCTTTGGTACGTTATCCGAGGTGAGGCGTTGTGAGAACGTAAAATTGATTACGAGGAGTTTAATTAGAAGAGAGGTAATCACGGGATGTGCTTATCGAGTCTGTAAGTAATTGAATTCTTATAATTTTGTTTTAATATTAGATTGTTTAGCTGTCGGGTGATTCGGCAGCGACCTGTGAGTTTTTCTCCGGAGAAAGGTTTTCTACAGGGTTAAAATTGTCTATTCTTGTACTTAATTTTTCTTTGCTTGTTGTCACAAAGAACATTGGACCAACTTGAATTAGGCTAGGGTTAGACCATTAATTCAAGGTTTTTTAGACTTATTGATTTTAATCTAAAATTAATCGAAATCAGTTATTCTCAAGTAATTAGAAATTTTCAGTTTCCGTTAAGAAACGCCTCACTCTGAAGGTCTAAATTTTTGCTTCAAAAATAATAACACAGCCATCTATGCAAAGAAAACGGTCGCAGGCAATGCTGATCTGCAACATGAACAAAATATCAATTAGATAAAGTATATATATGATGTTTATGTTAGGCCAAGATCGGGAAACGAATAGAACATCACTAATTGAAATATAATATGATATTTATATCAGGAAGTTTATTGCCAATGATCCATACGCTGCTTCTAATATTTCCAAACACACAAGACCCTGTGCTTTACAACATATCCTCAACAATGTCTCCTTCTGAAATGTTAGGTGCCAGGCTATTGGTCAACAAGATGAGAAAATGGTTGCTATCCCTAGAGTTGCTGCAAAGAATCCAAATTAAATAAACTTTGAATAAGTAATTTCATTTCATTAACCTTGAAAGAGATCTCATTGAATGCAATAACCAACTTAATTCATAACTAGATGCAAAACAAAGAGTATTGCGTCCCCTAATAATCATTCTACTGTATCCTTCTCCAATCGGAGTAGTGATAGTCGATGTCTAACCTCTCATTCGGAAATGGATGGATTTCAATTTTAATGTTAGCATGAAGGTAAACATCCAAATACTTGGTTCTGATCCAGTTGATAAGCGAATATTCCCCAAAGGTGAGTATTGGCCCTGAAGAAATTAAACAATTTCACCCGATTTATATACATAAATGAAATATATAGAGAAATTAAACAGAGAAATTGAGATTAAATTGATATGTTACCATTTGCCATATGTTGGAGCTTTTCTGGCTCCTCCACTAACGGCGATGACAAATGGAGAAAGAGAATTACATCTGTTTCACCAGACAAATTAAACCTTAATTAAGCCCTAAAACTAATTCAGATCAAATTAAACCTAATTGATCATAATGAGATCAAATTAAACCTAATCTCTCAAATAGTTTTGATTATTTTGATTGTGATCGATTAAACTGCAAAGGCCAAACAATCGGTGACGACACTCAAATTGAAATCAAAATTAAGAACAAATCATAACAAGTAAACAATCAAAACTATTTGAGAGATCGAGATCTTGATCTAGATATAAATATGTGTTATTTACCTTCATCTGCTTCGAACGAAAACCCTTCATATCCCAGTTATTTAAAATAAAACATAAAATACGAAAAACATAACCATACATTTAGTTGCCTCCCATATCTTAGTTGAATTGTAACGCCTGTTGCCTAGCATATCTTGAATTTAAGTTGACGAACTCCTGTAAATTAAATAATAAGAATTTTTTGGTTAGGTATTGACTGACGTAGAGTAATTTAACACAATAACTTCAGAAACTCAATCAATTCAAAATATGTAAAGAACTAATTAAACAATATAATCTCCATAGCCTAAAATTATGTCTCACAGGAAACTGCAATTAGGATTAGAGGCTTGTAATGATAAAGCTCCAATGATGTGAATTAAGTTTCCCTAGAAATATCAAGCTCAAGAGGTATTTATGCTTACTGATCCCATGAATTGTTTATATGATGAGGATCATGCAATGTGCATGAGAAAAATGGCCACTGATCCCATCTAAAGATGAATTATTATGACTGGGTTAGGTCAACACAACTACTGTGTCACGGATCATTTTTGTTCGAAGTAAGCTTTCAAGTGTAAATAACTCTTCTTCTTTTTTATTATTGGTAAACCATAATTTAACCAACGGAAAGAGTTACAAAAGTGGTCCCATCAGCGGCTCCTGTAGCCACTCGGGCGGGGAACCGAACCAAGAAAAACATACGTTATTGCTCGTAGGCCTACCAGCAATACAATGTGCTACAGAGTTAGCGCTCCGAGGCACATAGTTAAAACAAATAACCTCAAAATGTTTAAACAAAGGTAAAACATCATGCAAAATTGCTTTAGAGAACCAAGAGATAGATGCAGCGCCCATCTGACAAAAAAAAGAAATCGCCTCGGCATCCGTTTCCACAAGTGTAAATAACCTCTTAATTATGCCATTATTTTGTTGGCAGTAGTGTACTGTGTGTTCTCATACATTACTCTTTTGCAAAACCCCAACTTGCCTACATGCAAACTGAAGGTATATTTCTCAGTCCAATTTTGTCACTTAATTGGAGTGTGGTACATTGACCATTCGTACCCGGATGCAACGTTTACCGTGAGGTGGCCGTCAAGAAAGGTCCAATACATTGTTCAAACTATGAAAACAGACATCTTGTTTTGACTGAGCTTTTGCATCGCCAATTGCTTAGGTTAAGATCAAGCCAAATTAATTTTCTTTTTGAATAATTGTATGTCCAGACGTTCATTGTCTTTCAAGACAGAACATATTGGAAATTTGATAGTTATAAGATCCCTATATCCGGAACAGAAGAAAACCAGAAACCACACCTTGCATAACATTCGGGACAATTTTTGAGAGTATAACCTAGAATAGAACACCAGTACTAAGAGTACCTCCAAGAGAGGAGTATGCCATTCCGGTTTACCATATCGATATTCTAGAATCGCATACTATTTTCATCCAGCAGAGATTACGGTTTTATAAACTGTAGAAGCTCAAGAGGTATTTATGCTTACTGAGCCCATGAATTGTTTATATGATGAGGATCATGCAATGTGCATGAGAAAAATGGCCACTGATCCCATCTAAAGATGAATTATTATGACTGGGTTAGGTCAACGCAACTATTGTGTCACGGATCTTTTTTGTTCGAAGTAAGCTTTCAAGTGTAAATAACCTCTTAATTATGTCATTATTTTGTTGGCAGTAGTGTACTGTGTGTTTTCATACATTACACTTTTGCGAAACCCAAACTTGCCTACATGCAAACTGAAGGCTTATTTCTCAGTCCAATTTGTCACTTAATTGGAGTGTGGTACATGTTGGGAAACCAAGGGGGAAAATTGAAACGCGGAAGCACAATACGATTAATAAGAACTCGAAGAACTAACTCTAACGAAAGAGAATTCGAACAAAGGCTATAAAACACACACACAATGTTTAATTAGGTGGAAACCCTAAACAGGATCAAAACCACCCCCGACAAGCACGACGAATTGATTATCACACTAAGGGTTACAAGAAGTTACAGAGATCACTCAAACCTCACCTCTACCCTTATAGATAACCTCAGCAAGAAACCCTGGAAAGAAAACCCAAGAAACCTCTCTAGAGCTAAACCCTAGATTTCTCCCTTTTCTCTTTATAACTCTTTCTCACAGTACAGAGGCCTTTAAAATATGCTCTCTATTTATAGGCTTTCCCTTAGGTCATCTCCAAAATACGCATCACGAGATCATCCATCGCTTTAGATCAAATCCCCTTCAAAACGAACTTAGAAACAATCAAACAGAGCCAAAGCCATTCGAACGAGTCATGAGGTTGTTCGAACGACCATAACAGTCCTCTGGAATTTTGGCCCAAACGCTATTTTCGTTCGAACGACTTCCCCACTCGTTCGAATGATTTTCCCAGTTTTTGAGCCGTATTCCTGATAGTACATTGACCATTGTACCCAGATGCATCGTTTATCTCGTGGGGTAGCCGTCAAGGAAAGTCCAATACATTGTTCAAACTGTAAAAACATACACCTTGTTTTGACTGAGCTTTTGCATCGCCTAGATTAAGATCAAGCCAAATTAATTTTATTTTTCAATAATTGTATGTCCAGACGTTCATTGTCTTTCAAGACATAACATATTAGAAATTCGATAGTTGTAAGATCTCTATTTCCAGAACATAAGAAAGCCTGAAACCACACCTTGCATAACATTTGGGCTTTTGACAGTATAACTGTAGAATAGAGCACCAGTACTAAGAACACCTCCAATAGTAGAGTATGCGATTCCGATTTACCATACCCGTATTCCAGAATTGCATACTATTTTCATCCAACAGGGATTACAGTTTTAAGGGAGAAGTTGTGATGGGAGATAGAGAGAGATGCCACGTGTATTAAAAAAATTTGTTGGGCGCTCAACGGTTTAACTCCTAGAAAGTGATATATGAGATAGAAGTTATGATGGGAGAGAGAGATGCCAGCTATAATTAAAAGTTGTTGGGTGCTAAACGGTTCAGCGCCTAAGCGGTATGCAGATACTCCTTACCAAGTTCAAGTTTCGCATACTTTGGAGGGGTATGGGGGTGAGTATGCTGAAATTAAACCTCAACATAAAACACCAAACTAAAACCTATATTGGTAGTTGATTGCTTTCCCAAAAACATGTGAGACTGAGAGAAGGGATTTTTATTAGAGCATCTCCAACAGAGTGGTATGCTATTCCGGTTTACCATACTGGTATTCCAGAATTGCATATTGTTTTGGTCCAACAGCAAGTTACGGTTTTTTTTGTTTTTTTATTGGGCGTTTAACGGTTCAGCGTCTAACACCAAAAAGCCAAATGATATGTATTTTTTCTTGGACGCTGAACGGTTCAGCGCCTAGCGTCTGTTAATCATTACTTTTCCCCTTGGACAGCTGTATTAAAAAAATGTTGGGCACCGAACGGTTCAGCGCCTAGACAGCTGTATTAAAAAGGTTGCTGGGCGCAGAACGGTTCAGTGTCTTGGCGGTATGCGCATACCCCTCGTCAAGTTCAGGTTTCGTAAACTTTAGGGGGGGGGGGGTATGGGGGTGAGTATGCTGAACACCTTAACAGTATACCACTCTGTTGGAGATGCTCTTATGATAAAGGAGTCGGGAAGAAATTGTTGCAGGCTTATTAGGGAAAGTGGTTTGGTCTTTGGGCTTTACTTAAGGGAAAGTGGGCTTTAGTTGAGGGAAAGTGGGTTGACCACTTGATCTTGGGGCTTTAAAGGTTGGGATTTTAAACCTATATAAAAAAACAAGATATCCCAAAAAAGGGTGGTGTTGGGCACCATCCAGCCCTACCCTAGATCCGCCATTGATCCAAACCTAAAGTGGACCTAACAAAAAGTTTATATTGATTAATTCATTCGACTCCGGTGATCAATCCGTTGTCGGGGTTTTGTGTGATTTCGACCAATGGGGTCACAAATGGATTTATATCTTCGGCAGCAATGCACATTTTTATCGCGCAAACTTCATTGCCCTCCATCAATGACTTCTCGTTCGTCGTTTCTTCCTCAGATTCAAGGTTGTTGTCAAAGATATCACCGAAATCCCAATCTTCACTTTCGTTTCTTGCATTAGCGCGACCGTGAGTTATTTTCGTAAGGATCACTGGTTGCCCTATGAAGTACATAATAGTACTCAACGACGACTTTGCCCGACTTCATCGAACAAATCAATGACGAAAAACTCATTGCTTGAGAAAAATAAATAAATCAATAGGCCTGGAATGAAGATAGCTTTAATACCATTTTAATGAAAATCTTCAATGTGGAAGCAAAATTGAATAGTATTTACGCAAATTAGAATTAGGGTTCTTGAACACTAAAAGTGTGACGCCCTACCAAACGCCAGGCAAATCTGACCGAGCGTTTTAAGTTCTGACCTTGGATATATGTTCTCTAAACCCTAATATAGCTGCACGCCAAGTTTCATTAAAATCGAAATTGGTTAAGGGGGCGAGAAGGGCCAACACGCTTCGTCTCTAGTTTTAACATTTCCTTTTGGAAACTAACTATTTACTTAGTGGCTATATTAGGGAGAAACATTGGTCCAAACATCCCCATGACTAAAAGAGCTTTATAGCTTGGTCATCTTGGACCCCGGGTCATGGGCTATCTATAAGGGATAGTCATGAGTTATCCTTGGCCTAGGGAAGGCCAGGAGACATTGCCTCGTAATACGGACCACTTTTACAGATAGGGCTTGTATATGGCGCCACTATGCCGTCGCTATGGCTCGTGAACCAAGCGAGAAGCACCGCCCCTATTATTGGACTATGTAACTAGTCCAGGCTTGCCGCCCCTTGAGATATGCATGTCCCATATCTGGAACCCGGCATATTGAGCTATCTTGATCCGCTGTAGGATAGGTGTGCTATCCGTACCTCGTTCCCAGTCACGGGAGATTACGTTGTAGGGATTATTAAGGAAACCTTCAGCGTTGCCGCCTATACTGAATACATATTCGATGAACCCTCACGAGTATCCATGATTATCCGGATGTCGCTCTAGCATCCATAGGATTATTCCACTGGCGCGCCGCGCCCGTGACGATGGCTGGTACATGCCTGTCGGATGTGCATGTACACCGCATGGCCTCATATTCCGCTGTGCTCCGGGCACTGTAGTGGCAGACCTGGGCTGGGCCGTGACAAAAAGACTAGTCCCATTTTCTTCTGGGCAACGAGATTTTGGAGAGATTGGGTTTGATTCGTGGATTAAGGATTGATGGCTTGCAACCCTCTTGGTATCGCACCACGTCGTATCCAAGAGTTGCTAGGGTTTAGCTGCTACAGTAATTTCTTGAGGGCGAAAGAAGACCCCCACCCTTTAGTGTGAGTCTTCCTTATATAGACATTTGAGAGGTTAGGGCTTTTTGCCCTTGGTATTTGTTTATTCCTTATCTACCCTCCCGAAATTATCGGACGACTTGGATAGTTAGTAGATTTAGAATAGCTCGTTAAGTGACAAGCTATTTATGTATGAATACCCATTGCGGGTAGTTAGTAGATTACTTAGGCTAGATCATCAAGTGACGAGCTAGCTATGAATAAATGTCTAGCTATATTGGGATGAATAAATGTCTAGCTATATTGGGTGGTTGGAAGATTATTTAGGCTAGCTCATCAAGTGACGATCTAGCTATGAATGAATGTCCACCGTGGGTAGTCAATAAATTATTTAGGCTAGCTCATTAAGTGATGAGCTAGCTATCTATGAATGTTCATAGTGGGTAGTCAGTAGATTACTTAGGCTAGATGAGCTAGCTATCTATTAATATCCATGCTCTAGAAAGACAAAAACAAAAAATAGAGCAATTCTTTATTAATAACGGGAAAAAAATAGATCACCACTCTCCTTATACAATATAGCTAGGCCCTTGGGATTTCTTAGTACAATATCTCCCCTTAATCTCCAATAAAAAACAAATAAGCATCCAAAATAGTAGGGAGCTTTAACACACTAGAATAAAATAAAAAGATCATCAACGAGCCGGAAATGAGCACACTTGATGTGCCACATCCGTATTAGACAACACGATACAATATTAAGTAGCGTGGGATATTGGAATAAGTTGAAGAGGAGTTCTCTTACTGATAGCAAAGCCCTGCCCTTCAGTCATGTCCAATTCTTTCAAATCACCTGGTAATTTCCAGTCGAAGTGAAATAGCAAGTTTGCAAGACAAAGCTCAACAATTGCTAAGCCAAATGAACTTCCAGGACACGATCTTTTTCCCGTTCCAAATGGGATGAATGTGTGGTCCGGACTTTTGATCTCCATCTTATTAGTGAATCTTTCCGGAATAAACTCTTCTGCATTGTCCCATAGTTTGGGGTCCCTCTGAATTGCCCAGACGTTTATCAACACTGTTGTATTAGCAGGTATGTCATAGCCATTCACCTTAGTACCTTTGGAATTAATTCGAGGGACCAACGTAGGACCAGGTGGATGTAATCTTAGTGCCTCTCTAACAACACATTTGACGTACCCCATTTGGTGAATGTCTTCCTCGTCCAACTTAGATTTCATTCCCACCACTCTTCTTACCTCTTCTTGCGCTTTCTTCATTGCACTTGGCTTGTTGAAAAGTTCTGTAAATGCCCACTCTAAACTCGTCGCAGCATCATCTGACCCAAGTAACAAGTCCTGGGAATGAAGAAAAATAAGCATTATCAATAACAGTTGTTCATAAAAGCAGTAGATTGGGTGACTCCTGCGTGCATCCCTTTAATCTGCCCCTGCATTATTTGTTTGTGCGTGTGCGGGTGTGTGTGAGAGAAAAAGAAAGAGAGAGAGACCAACCGATAACATTGATTTAACATTCTCTCTTGTGAAGTTGTTCTCTTTTTGAAGTAGGAGATCGAGAAGGTCTTTTTTCTTGTCGCTGTTGTGTGTACTTGTAGATATGTGCTCTTCAATAAGTTGGTCCAAGAATGCATCATTTTCTTGGCAAAGTTTTCTCAATTTCCCGCGATAGCCAGTGAGGACGTCCATCCACCCCAATGATGGGTAGAAATCTTCAAAACTAAAAGCACCCATTAGTGTCCCAACCTCCGTATACATCTTGGCTAGTTTGTGGCCGTCTTGAGTTGTGGTAGTAACCGCGCACCTAAAGGCTAATTTGCTAATAAAAGCACGGACCATCTCACCTAGGTTTACTGGAGTTTGCAGCGAACAAGAGGGGGATATCTTCAACATCAACAAAGCCACTTCTTCCTCTCTTACATGCTTAAAGGACTGCACCCTTTGGACGTTTAATAGTCCTTCACCAAATAATTTCTTTCCTTGCCTCCAGTACTCACCGTAAGGTGCAAAGTTTACATTTGTATATCCACGCATAATAGCTTTAGCTGCACTCGTAAAAGGTCTATCTGCGAATTCGGAGTCTTGGGTCATCATAACCTTTTTAGCAGTATCAGGAGAAGAAACTATAAGAAATGGAGCATGGCCTAGGTGCAGAAGCATAATTGGACCATACTTGTTCGAGAGATCTTGACAAGAACGGTGAAGAAATGGGCGTAAGTGGTGAAGGTGGCCAATTAATGGGAGCTTTGGTGGAGATGGAGGTAAATTTAGTTTTGTTGATGGCATTTTATTGAATTTAAGCCAAAATAAAGCAGAAAAGAATAAGAGAAAAAGAAGAGATAGTGGGAAGTTATAGAACCATCCTTCTCCTTGCCTTTCCAGCCATTGCTGCGCATACGATAACTCAACCATTGTTTTAGATGTTTTTTGCTGTATGCTACAACTCTTTGTTCATCTTATTTATAGTGGCTCTTTACGATAACATGCGATAAATCAACATGTGTTTGGCACATACATACATGAGAGCGATCGGAGGGTGGTGTGTGTGTTGGGGGTGGGGGGCATATAAAGACGTTGGGTTTTTAGTGCAATCATATGCACATACATACATGAGAGCGACCGGGGGTGGTGTGTTTGTTGGGGGTGGGGTTGGGGTTGGGGTTGGGTTTTCAGTGCAATCATATAGCGACCATGTTAAATTATGTGGGTGGGTGGGTGGGTGGTGGGTGGTGGGGAGAGGATAAGTGCAATCACGTAGGGGCCAACCATATCTTTCCCACATCATGTTTTAAACGAGTTTGTGTTTAGGAAACGTGTTCACGTTTGGATACTAAGCTAATTTACTTGAGCAATCAGATACAATAAATGAACACTAAACATATGAGAGAGAGAGCTTAATTTCATTGATAGTAAACCATGTGTTTGTTCTAAATTTCATTGATATTAAACCCTCTTTTTGTTCTAGGTTAATATATTAGCCTTATTGGGATATTTATCTCTCTCTAAAACTCTCCCCATAAAGCCCTATTATATGGGATTGGTAGGAATCCAGTGGGGACACCCTAACCTAGTTGGGTTCCCACCTTGGGCTAAACCCAACTCCTGACTCTCCCTTGAGGTATTCCATACCAGGACCACTTGCCTCATAAAAACTTATGTCTAGCAAAACCCCTTAAGACAAAAAGTTGTGCAAGTAAAGAGTGCAATCCTATGCCCCGTATGGGTTGTAGACACGTATACGTTGCCTCATCAAAACCTCTAGTCAGTAAAACCTCCTAGGATAAAAATTGCACTATCAGAAAAAGATTAAAAGAGTACAACATGTATGTGTCCACGTTAGGTCGGGAGTACTCCCCCTGAAGTTGATCTCCCCGAGAGATTGATAAATAAAACTTCTGCATGCCGATTTCATGTACCAGCTGCTTGAATGTAAGTAGTGCAAGAGTATTCGTGAATAGGTTTGCAAAGTTGTCTTTTGAAATATCTTGAATAACGTTAATCTCATTCGCCTTTTGTAATTCTTAAATATGGAATGACTTCCGTGAAATGTGTTACATTCTATCGTTATTGATAAAATTGTTATTGACTTGAATGGTGCAAACCGAGTTATCTTCATACATAGTCGATACTTAATCTTTGATAGAACATGCCACAATCTTCAGTTGATGCGATGTATCTTGGAGCGCAACCATTAATCTTTCTCAGTTTCATGAAGTGTAAGAATCTCCTCGTGGGTCAAAGATATAACTACCGCTGTATGCTTTATCGATCTCTAAGACTTTAATGTATCCCCGCACATACACATATAATCTATTTGACAATGGCCTCTATGTGGGTCTAACAAGTATTCTGTATCAGTATACCCTATAATTTTACTTTACCATTTCGAGTGGAACAAACTCCAGTCTTTTATACCGATTAGATACCACATAATGTGTTTGATCTCATTCCAGTACCTTTGGGTATTAACGAAACTATGGCAAGCCAAATAATTCACTGTGAATGAGTCATCGGGTCTAGTATACCCAACTACCTATAACAAATCACCATCTAGTTATGGCGTCAGGGCCCTAGGAGTTTTTCCCCCCATTAGGATAGTGAAAGATGTCATTGTCCACATCCAAGTGATGGATACGCAATAAACGACTTAGCACCGTGTGTTACACCCATACCGAA
This sequence comes from Kingdonia uniflora, assembly GCA_014058105.1. Lineage (NCBI taxonomy): Eukaryota > Viridiplantae > Streptophyta > Magnoliopsida > Ranunculales > Circaeasteraceae > Kingdonia > Kingdonia uniflora. The sequence continues at coordinate 241,194 of JACGCM010002347.1, forward strand.
GTGTTAGATAACTCTTTCGATATATATTAATTGGTGTAAAAGCATGCCACTACCAAGATGTTTAATCTGCAAATCGAGACACCACTTAATTTCCCAAGGTCTTTTATTTTGAATTCCTTCCTAAGGTATTCGGCGGCTCTCGCGATCTCCCCCAGAGTTCTAATAATATCCAAATCATTTGGTATACTGTTATGATGACTTAAGCTAATATTTATGTTCTAAATAAGAACGCATTGACAGATAATGATATTTGCAAAGTCCCCGACCTTTAAATACTCAGTCAATTTACTATGTCTCATGGGCCCTAGATGTTTCAAGACAATAATAACTTTTCCAGTTTTATTACGTATACACCTTGTGTGTCAGGCTTAATTGCTTCCAGAAGCTTATACCTCCCGAGGTGGCTTCATGTAGATATTAATATCTAGTTTCCCATATAGATACGTAGTTTTACATAAGACGTATGTTTAGCTTGTCCTCGACAACTTGACACACTGATCAGTACCAAAACTTTATAGTGTCCATAACCCGGTAATAGGTCACATTGCAATCGAAGCCAGATCTCTTAAATAATTTCTAGGCAACTAGTCATGCCTTGACCAAATTACCATTCTGAGTTAATCATGTTTCTGTACCATTCCCATTTGTAACTGATAGGCTCTATTGTATCCCTTCACATTATTATGCTAACAAGCTGAGCTCCACATGGATTCCAGACGCCCTCTTTGGCTAATGTACAACAACGCACAGTCATTTACAATAAGTGATTCTGACTCTTCATCCTCGATGGCGAGCGCAACATCGAATATGAATACTTTGTCGAAAAATGTCTACTGAACGATCCTACGTTATGCTTATTGCAGACTTGTAATAGATCGATATCTTCCTATTATCATACGTATGTGCCACCTCGGCCTAGTCTCGTAATCCATCAACTGGTCACGTAGCTACTATTATCTCGTCGATGGGTGGTTTCATCCTCGACGAACCGACTACACCATTAGTCATATTTGTCTCATATTCTGCAGCTCCCCGGCTCATAATACTTTCTTCCAACGGTGTTCCACACTAAGTGTAAGCCTTAGATTCATTTGCGGTACTAATTCCCCTGAAACATTAAGCTGTGTAGGTGTATAACTTGCAGGTACATATACTTACAGTATTTTAATAGTGTCTATGAATGTGATTGGCAATTCATTTATGACCTATTGTAGGTTTGTAATCTATTTAGTCTTATTGTTATTTAACTTATGTATAGGGATCTAGATGAGGCAACGATGGTGTTTTCCAACTAATCTTAGAAATATCATCAGCATTGACTGTTATATCTCCCCTAAATGTTGGGAAAACCATCTCTTCAAAATGATAATATGTCCTTTAGTATATACGTCGCCAATGGGGCTTCAAATATCTAGTGATAGATGTGAATTATAACCCACATAATACCAGGACAACGCTGAGGGTCCCATCTTTATGCATTTTGCTGATGCGATTGGCACATGTACGGAACATCTAAATGTTCATCGATTGGCACATGTACAAATGAACTACCATCTTTTCTACCAGTACAACCCCTTTGGTGCAGTGTGGGGTATCATCGTTTGAGATCACGCTCGTATACTGATCTCATCAATTGGCTTCACTACGACCATGCAATTTACCCACTTGACCTGTTTGACTTCAATGGTTGTCGGTCAAGATCAGCTACAATTCTCCCGGGGATAAACCTGTCACGCTTTACACTGGAATCGACACACTAAGCCTCCAAGTTCAAAACTTAGCCACCTCTAAGAATCTCTTTGACCCAAAAGATTGTAACAAAAATGATAAACCTATATCCTCGAGCATTTCTCACAACTCAGAGGGGAGTGGAACAAGCGTCGTTTCTTTTGCATTTCCAATGTAAGTTATATCATATTCTGCGACCATATATACTTCATTATCTTTATTTTGTTGGATGATAGTTGAGCCATGAGTCCATGATGATATATACAGTATGGCACTCACTGACATAGCCCATTTTATGACACTTCTAGCCCTTTTTGGGTTGGATTGAATGCTTAGAAAACCTACCCATCTCCGTGATTCATCATATAATGATACCCATTTTTGATCAACGTTAGAGAGAGACTGAGGTACTGATTTTCATGAAGCAAATTTCTCTAATCATGGGGACCCTTCTCGCCAAAAGTGATCTATTTTACAATTTTCTAACGGCGTCAAATGTTCTTGAAAGAATAGATGATTTAATTTTTCATTATCAACTTTTGCAATCCTCTTACGGGTGGCTGATCATTGGTGAAGATGATCTTTAAATTATGAGATTACAATATCTTTGCCACACACAATTTTAATTTTACACCTATTTTTAACGGTTTTGTTTGTATAGTTGTTACTTGATGATAAAGTTAACTTAGCGTAGTTCATCACAGATTAGCAGGAGATGGGGGGAAAAGTATCACACCGAAGGTTGAGCCAAAGCTGCAACCTCAGCAGCTGCCACAACTACAGACTCCAGCAACCCCACCAAGTGCTCCGAACACCAAGTGGTTTACTTGCATATCTTGGTGTCCGGAGCAACCAGTTTGCGCTTGCAGTTACAAAAGTTCACTTGCATATCAGTTTGCTTTTATGATTTTCCCAATCCCCACCAGTCTGCTTTTGCAAATGTACACTTATAGACTTAATAATACTTAAATTAGTACCAAATAATAGTATATAAATTAGACTTTTTAGACTCCCTAACAGTATAACTGGATACCTATCCGCATCTACTCAGTTGGATATAATAGCCACCATTTGCATATGCATTAAGGACTGTCTATACTTTGCCTAAGTTTAGATCATTTTACTCATTCCAATTCAGACCATTTAATCTACTTTCCTTTATTCAATAATGGAAAAGAACATTTTTACGCAAAAAATAAAGGGGTCGTAAAATAATTATTTTTTTGCTCTTTATATATTTCTAACAGTGGCGTAATCGTCTTAACGACTTTTGCTAGGAGTGTGGGAAAAGGTCATTTTTGTTTTCTTAATAGGTTTCATGGAGGAACATCTAAAGATTACAATAGTAGAGGAATCTCTAATATTCTATTTTCCTTATTTTCATCTATAGGTCATTTGATGAGCTTGAAGCAGAGATGTTACAGGGCCAGAAACTACAGGCCATAACTAAAAAAAACTAAAAATATTTTAAATTACAGTATGAACTACTGAAGTCAATAATATATCTGATGATCGCTTGGGTTTGAGCTAAATATTAGCGAACTACAAATAATGACCATTATAATAGGTGTCAAGGGTTAGAGATCAGGTTTACATGGGGGTGAAGAACCCTCTAACAACTAAGCCATAAAAGCTTAAACTATGACAAATTAGAAAATAAGATAACCTTTTGATAAGTATTTTCCCTATTGTTGTTTATAATCTACCTAATTTTTATTTTCTTTTCTTGATGGGTATATAAACAGTAAGAGATGTCTGTGAGCCTTTAAGTCAACGTGTATGGCAATAATTATTTCCAACTCGAATACAGTGAGCATACACCTAAAAGAAAGAAATTGTGATATTGGTTTTTGTTTACAAATAATTTTTGGATGAATATTGCCATATTGGTTTTTGTTTATTGCAAAGAGTGAAACTGTAATTGCTTACAAAGAAGAAAAGAATGAAGATGAAATACTCAAAAGAACGGAATGAAAGAGATATTGATAAATGGCTGAGGTAAGGGCGAGAAAGTGTATGGATAGGAAAAGAAGAATACACAATGAAGAAATTAAATGTTATGAATTTGTCAAGGTGAGAATGTTGTTCAGTTAGATGGTAACTGCGAGTCTGCGATTGCAAGGTCAAGAAAACTAGAGAAATATTAATGTTATAAATTGAATGTCAAGGATACTTGAGATAATGACCTACAACAATCGTGGCAGAGAGTGTTTCAGATACCTGGATGGCCGGGACGTCATCTTCATCAAAGCTTTGAACCATTAGTATGTCATATCACTCACTTTTTGTGATATCATTTCATTACAAATTATTTGGTGGTTCCGTGTTGTTTCTCTCTTTATATGATTATATTGATGTTGTTGAGGGGCAATTATGCTTTAATTGGTGGCTAGCATGATCCCTATGCTCTCGTTAATTCCAATAAGTTCATGATGTCTTCGCAAACCCAGCGGAGTGTGGGAGCGAATTCATTGCTCTTGGTGAGATGGTTACTCCTTTAGATCAGAAACTTATCTTCGTAGAATCCTTCTCAAGTGAGCCTTCACCTTCGGCTATTTGCATAGTTATTTATTTTTGAACATATTGTTCTTTGTATAGATATTTATGGAATTCCTAATGTATCAAGGGTATGTAAGTTCTCATCGAAGTTGACATTAAGCACTTCATAAGACTGTACCATTATCTTCGTGTTTTTTCTATAACATTTATAGCATAATTTTATATCAGTTACCTTTATTTGTGGTTGTTTGCACTTTGAATCCATGATGGGGTTTTTGTTGCAGCAAAAGGTGATTAATAAAAGAATGATCAATGTCGAAAAAAAAAAAAACATATGCCTTGGAGGGGACTATGCAGAGTTCTCGAGTTTGCACCCAACCCAGTTGTTATCGAGGAACATACGTTGGGAGTTGATACCATGGACATTGAATTGGGAAATGCGAAAAGCTTACGTAATGTACGTACTTTTGATTTCCTTCAGAAACAGTAGTGAATCTTAATCCATTTGCGTATGGATGGCTTGATGTATTAGTTGAAGTTGTCGAAGGCGTGTGAATGCAACAATTGCGTATGACTGATAATGTATTTTTCACATGATAAGAAACTTAGTTCTCAATATAGATAAATAATTGTGATTCACACTTATTTGTTGTATTAAGCTTGAAAATGGGCATTTGGCCTAAATAATTGAAAGGGACAAAAAATCTGAATAACAATCATGAAGGATGCAAAACGGTATGAATGAGAATATGAAGGGAAAAATGATTACACGATGAATAAGATATACTAAAAATTATTTAGAAAAGTTGGTAGCGCCGAATACACGTGGACATATTCACCGTGATTTGGTCACGGGAAACGTTTTTGCCATGGCGAGCCACGAGTAGTATTAATATACTAGGTTATGAGCCCGTGCTACGCACGAATACTCAAGTTAATATTGTTACCCGTGTCACGCTACGGATACCGCTTTAAAGTTCAATTGTCGGGCCTAAGGCACTATCGAATATGACTTGAGTCGAATTATCAATAGTTACTAACAAAGGAAAAAACATCTTTAAATGTTTTTTAGCTCAACCTCTCTAAAACTCTTACAATTTCACGACATAAATCTTAATCGGTATTCTAAATTTTACATAAAATTTGGCATCATTTACCCTATTTTATGGATTATAAACCACTTGTAAATCATTTTAAAAACCTGAATAACAATCAAAAGAAAAATGGGCAACACGTTCCCTATTTGATGGAGTATAAACCACATGTAAATTATTTAGAAACCTGTATAGCAATTCAAAAAAATTGGACAACACTTTCCCTATTTTATTGAGAAAAAACCACCTGCAAAACATTTATAAACCTATGTAGCAATCATTCAACACATCTACACCCCAACAACATTCACAAAACACTTATCTGCCCTATCTTAAGCTTTTCAAAACTGAAGAATGGTCAAACATGTTTAGTTAATTACTACAATATAGAAAAAATAAATAAAAAAATGTCTAAATTCAAATATTACAACTTCATAATACGCTATAATTTGTTGTAATCATATTTACTCTTGTAGCTCAAACGATAAGGAACTACAGTTTGTACACGTTTGCCCCTGCAAGTATAATAAACAAAATTATTAATTATCCCCGAATTCAATCTGAATCTACATAGTTAAGCGAAATAGTGGGATAAGTGTAAGAAAGTATTGTAATTATCCAGTATAGTTGGAGTATAAATGATAAGAATTCTTTTACTGGAAGAAAAATATGATATGGATTGCAAGATATGAGATAAAAACTATATGAAATTTGTTTGCATACCTATAATAGTACTTCAAGAAACACTATGTTTGTTGTATAATTGGAAGCATTCAGAGGAAAAAGTACGCTCATTCTATTGAACAAATGAATTAACTATAAAACATATGTAAGAATTCAATGAGAGAAAAGAAATACAATTTTCCTCCTCCTAATTCAAGATTCAAATATAACTTTCTAGCATGTTAGTTACAAAATCAAATGTCAATATATCCTTCAAAAGAACTATACCAATAATCTCTAATAAGACTATTTGTATCACATTCGTCAAATTCTATGCCTCTTCAGATGCTTAAGTTCCCAAGGAAACACAGAGCAAAGTCCAAGAGCCAAGAATAAAAGAATTTAAAAACCTTTAATAAGGACTACTTGACAAAGAATTATCTAGTCCTTCCATAATGCTTATACATAGTATTATAACCCATTATTGTTTTGGATTCTATGATCAAAAACCATATTTAGCGTAAAAGGTACATCTAAAGATTATGTTAGTAATAACCATGTTAGGTCATTACTTCATTGTAGTGTAAATTATTTTTGATCACAATATTGGCTCACAATATTATTCAATAGAAAATTACATTCATCATTGATTTGTCCCTTTTAGAGTATTTTGGTTGTTGACATGTTGTAAATACATTGAGTTTTATTGCTTGTAAAGAAAAAATATAGTAGATTATACGTTGTAATATGCTTAGTGTTTAAGTAGAGGGGAATACGTGCACAAAGATAAGGTAACTACAGTCATAAGCAAATAAATATTGTATAAACATAAACAAACAAAAGATTCTATTTTTATAAGCCTGACACCTTTATTTTACTTAAATTATTTTCTTTTACTTCAAGGAGTAGCACATAATTGTATCTTAGTGATGCCATAATATTTTGAGAAGGTATTCACTTGCCCCATTGCCAAATTTGAGCAGCACCTCTCGCAAAAAGTACATTGTGGAATATAATAATATATATGAATTTCTAGACCACCTAATCTTGTATATCTTAGCATTTTTCTTATGAAACAAATTTTCTATGTGGAAATGAACAACAAATAGTACATTGGGTTTAATTGAAAGAAAAAGATTATGATATACTTATAGCTTAAGTTCTGTTGTCGGTAGGGCTGTACACAAAACCCGCCACAACCCGGGAAACCGACCCGGACCGATCCGAACCGGCCAGTTTGGTCCGGGTTTGAAGACAACCCGGGTCAGTTTCAGTTTAGGATGTAATGACCCGGTTATAATCGGGTCGGTTTTTGTTTTCAGATATGGTTACCGGGTTCAACCCGAACTGACTTTGTTTTCATTATCCCTTTTAAGTCTCAAACACAACTCAAACTCCCCCCCCCCCTCACTCTCTCTCTCTCCTATCCTTCCTTCCCCTTAATCAGATCTGTACATGAATGATGAACCCCATCTCTTTAAAGTCTTAACACAACTCAAATCCCTCCCTCCCTCTCTCCCTCTCTCCCTTCCTTCCCCTTTCTCAGACCTGTACATGAATGATGAAACCCCTTTCTTAGATCTCTACGTTTGACAACTAGTGGTAGGAGTACTGGTGAAGGTAACGGTGGTGATGATACCGGAACTGGTGCTGGTGGTGGAATTGTGGCAACAATATCCAAACCCGAACCAATTTGTTTATCTTCTTGTATCACGGAGTTATGTGGTACTGTTGTGTTGTGTGCTTGAAGAGTTGGATAAAACCAATTTGTTTATCTCTTTATGATACTGCTTAGCTATTATTCTAAACTATTTGATGGGGAGCAACCCAGAAAGTTGCGGAGGAAGAGAAAGAGATGTAAGGGGAAGAGAGGAGAGAAAGAGAATAGGTGTTTGAAAGAAGAGAATTATTGTTGTTTCATGAATTTGAGAAGGGAAAAGGTCAGGAGAAGAGAAACAGTCGTTACAATAACGTGTAAGTGCCAACGTAGGACAAACATCGCCACGTAGGACAATCGTAGCCACGCAGGACAAACGACGCCACGTAGGACAAAACTAAGATTTATAATATAGAAAGTCCTATATTATAATATAGAAAGTCAACAAAACTAAGATTCAAATAATGCAGTTCGGGACGGATTGAGGGGTTTCCTTATTTTAATGTATTTGGCTTATCTTGATAAATATGTTGGAGATTATAGCCATTGATGGTGGGAGTTGAGCTTTGGGAAATTTGTTTCGGATACAAGTTGGGTGTATTTGTGACCTTTGAGGTTCTAGTGGGTACAAGCTTTAACGGGTTTTAGTTCAGGTTCAAGATACATTATGGGATAAGGTATGAGATCTACTTGCTTGGTTATTTGGGAATCTAGTGTTGAAGAATCTATGGTTAAATATACATATAATGTAGAGAATCTACATCTTTCCATAAAAGAGTATTAAAACTGTGTTCAAGATGGTGTATTGAATGATTCACAGTTGCTTTAAACAATTTCTTATGGGTCTAAACGTAGAAAACGCATCAGTAAATCGAATAATTGCTCATATTACAAGCATTCAACCCTTGAAGAATCAACCGATAGATCACAACTTTTGAAGTATTATTATACTTCAAAAGTATAATAATACTTCAAAAGTATTATTGAAGTGTTAGACATTGTATAAAAGCTATGCATTGGTGGGATTTATGAAGTTGGCTAGGTATTGCTACAATATCTACCACCTTTCTTTCTATATACAAACTTGATAACACAACCCGAATTCTTGAAGCCACAACATACCAAGATTTTAAATAACACAACCCACAAGTATAATCTGTTAAGATAAATGAAGATTATCTGGCCCATGCAATTCAGGAATAATTAGGTCTAAGAAGTTTGAGTTCAATATCAAACTAACGTCATATTTATTATTCCTCGACAAAACCTGTGAGCAGTGAGGAAGAACTCTTAAAGTTCAGTACCAGGAGCGTACAGGAAAATAGTCCAATTACAGAGGAAGGAACTAGGAAGATTTGTGTAGTGGCAGAGCCCTTTCCTGCCCATGACTTCCGAAGAAGTGGATATCTCCAATCTTAATTGAAACATATATTTTTCTTTAACATAATAGGCAATCATAACACAAAGCTTACCACGATTACTTAAACTACAGAGCACTTCATTTAGAGAGCATTACGAGTAAGGCCAGAATCACAATTAAAAGCTACAATTCAAAGGGTGGAGGCAGGAGGTAGGAGGCCCATTTGATAGGTTTTATTTAATAGAAACAGTCTCCTCAATCCCAGTTGAGATGAACATATTTTGATCAAGTAGATTACTGAAATAGAAAGAGAAAATTAAGCAATTATTCACTTCGAAAGAAATGGAATTCACTAGAGCAGTTACAGGTCTTACAGGTCTTGATTCTTTTGAACTATATCTAGGATTCTTATCCTTCCATATATCATATATAGGACTTAAGAAGACTAAGTACTTGATTCAGAACTAAGAATAATTCTTAAGTTTTCTTGAAAAGAAATCAAAGATTTATCTACTTCCATATAGTATATAGAGGCTGAAAAGGCAATTCATCGCGATCTTTGATTAAGGAGAAGCAAAAGATACTAGAAGCAAAAGTGCAATCATAAATAGAAGACTAACCAAAAGTGGAAGGACATACAACTTACAGCATGCTAGACACAGAGTACCACAACACTTTAGCAGAAGGAAGTGTTCTCTATTATCCTGAAGATGAGAAATCTTACCATTTGAAACTAAAAAATTATGCCAGAGGCCTGTCATGGATGGTCAGCCAAATTATAAATGAATGCTTTGGATATAATATCTTTATCCCCATCTTTATCTGTGGGACCTTGGGCATTTGTAATTCTAAGAATCCCATGTTCCTATTGGAGGACACACTATCATCAGTTGTACATAACATATTTTTCATTGATGAAAGGTGGAGGACAATTATAATGCCCTTAATTCCATGTTTATATGTTTATTTTTTTTGCACAAATAGTATATAACCGAATTTAATGGTGTACATGGTATGAATTTCTTACTGAAGGGGGGAATTACATAAATATTTTTGCTCTTAAATTTATGGAAAATCGTGTCCACCTAAAAAATTGAATGAATTAGGTAGAAAATTATGTTTCGATTAAATATATATATTATATATTACTTAATTTAATTATCTAGTGAACCAATTTTATCTAAATACATGGCTTTCATAATACTTGTTAACATTTAGGATTAAATAAAGAGTCAAGTTCGGTGTAACATATATCAAATTTAGATAATCGGAAACTACTATTTCCATTCCTATGGACAAATATAATGTCTCACTCTAGACATTTATAAGTGGCTAAGAACACCCCATTCTGGATTTACTTCCACTGCCACTAAGGCGAATAAATTTTTTATTCTATGGTATCTCTATGGATAATTACAAGTTTGTTGATTTTTATTTATTTATTTATTTTAGAATTTTGGGAGTGTGTGATGAAGAAAATCAAGAGCAATATATTTGTAGCAGTATATCATAGATATTACTAACTTTTTCTCCCTCTCTTCTATGGTTTCAAGTCCCAGGGACTCCTGAGGCAGATATACTTGCAAGTTGAAACTGTCAAAGCTATAGGTATATCCTAATCCATTTTTTTCAAATAAACCAAATGTACTATTTGTTATTGTTCCACTTTCATTTCCACATAGTTAATTTGTTTCATAAAAAATGCTAAGATATACAAGATTAGGTGGTCTAGACATTCATATATGTTATTATGTTCCACCATGTGTTTTTTGCGAGAGGAGCAACTCAAATTTGGCAATGGAGCAAGTGAATACCTTCTCAAATCATTATGACATCATTTAGATGTTATTATGTGTTGCTCCTTGAAGTAAAAAAGTAATAATTTAAGTAAAAGAAAGGTGCCAGACTTATAAAAATAGAATCTTTTGTTTGTTTATGTCCGTACAATATTTATTTGCTTATGACTATAGTCACCATATCTTTGTATGCACGCATTCCTCTCTACTTAAACACTAAGCATATTACAACATATAATATACTATTTTTTTTCTTTACTGGCAACTAGGGCTGTACTCGGGTCGGATCAGCCCGGGTCGTGCCATGGGACTGATCTGACCCGAACTTATCGGGTTACCAAATAATAAACCTAAACCCGAACCGATCAGGTGCATAACCCAAACCCGAACCGGGTTGGTCGGGTCGGGCCGGGTCCCGAGTTCTGTTTGTGATCCAAACCCAAATAACCCAGATGCAAACCCAAATAGCCCAGCAACCAAATAGCCCAGATGCAAAACAACATCATATACCATCAAATACTTAAGCAGTATGATACATTGATATAGATAGTTAGATACTTCCAACTCATACCCATCAAACAATATGATATAATAATAATATTCTTCAAGCACACAACAATGCCCATCAAATAGTTCAGAATAATAGCTAAGCTGTACCATAAAGAGATAAACAAATTGGTTATATCCAAATTTTCAAACACACAACACAACAATACCACATAACTCAGTGATACAAGAAGATAAACAAATTGGTTCGGGTTCGGGTATTGTTGCCACGACTCCACCACCAGCACCAGTTCCGGTATCATCACCACCGTTACCTTCACCAGTACTCTTACCACCAGTTGTCAAACTTACAGATCTGAGAAAGGGGAAGGAAGGGGGAGAGAGAGAAAAAAAAAGAGGGAGGGAGGGGTTTGAGTTATGTTAAGACTTTAAAGAGATGGGGCTCATCATTCATGTATAGATCTGATTAAAGGGAAGGAAGGGAGGATGGAAGGTAGGGAGAAAGAGAGAAAAAGAGAGAGAGAGGGGGGGGGGGGGGGGGGGGCTTGAGTTGTGTTTGAGACTTAAAAGGGATAATGAAAATAAAATCGGTTCGGGTTGAACCCGGTAACCAAATCTGAAAACAGAAACCGACCCGATAATAACCGGGTCTTTACATCCTAAACTGAAACCGTCCCGGGTTGTCTTCAAACCCGGACCAAACTGGTCAGTTCGGATCGGTCCGGGTCGGTTTCCCGGGTTGTGGCGGGTTTTGTGTACAACCCTACCAGCAACAAAACTTAAGCTATAGGTAAATCATAATCTTTTTCTTTCAAATAATCCAAATGTACTATTTGTTGTTCATTTCCACATAGATAATTTGTTTCATAACAAAAATGCTAAGATATACAAGATTAGGTGGTCTAGACATTCATATATATTATTATATTCCACTATGTACTTTTTGGGAGAGGTGCTGCTCAAATTTAGCAATGGAGCAAGTAAATAGTTTCTCAAAACATTATGGCATCACTAAGATGTTATTATGTGTTGTTCCTTGAAGTAAAAGAAAATAATTTAAGTAAAAGAAAGGTGTCAGACTTATAAAAATAGAATCTTTTGTTTGTTTATGTTTATACAATATTTATTTGCTTATGACTGTAGTTACCATATCTTTGTGCACGTATTCCCCTCTACTTAAACACTAAGCATATTGCAGTGTATAATCTACTATATTTTTTCTTTACATGCAACAAAACTCAATGTATTTACAACATGTCAACAACCAAAATACTCTAAAAAGGACAAATCAATGATGAAGGTAATTTTCTATTGAATAATATTGTGAGCCAATATTGTGATCAAAAATAATTTACACTACAATGAAGTAATGACCTAACATGGTTATTACTAACATAATCTTTAAATGTACCTTTTACGCTAAATATAGTTTTTGATCATAGAATCCAAAATAATAATGTGTTATAATACTATGTTATAAGCATTATGGAAGGACTAGATAATTCTTTGTCAAGTAGTCCTTATTAAAGGTTTTTAAATTCTTTTATTCTTGGCTCTTGGACTTTGTTGTGTTTGCTTGGGAACTTGAGCATCTGAAGAGGCATAAGCAGAATTTGATGAATGTGATACAAATAGTCTTATTATAGATTATTGGTATAGTTCTTTTGAAGGATATATTGACATTTGATTTTGTAACTAACATCCTAGAAAGTTATATTTGAATCTTGAATTAGGAAGAAAAATTGCATTTCTTTTGTCTCATTGAATTTTTACATATGTTTTATAGTTAATTCATTTGTTCGATAGAATGAGCGTACTTTTCCCCCTGAATGCTTCCAATTATACAACAAACATAGTGTATCTTGAAGTACTATTATAGGTATGCAAAAAATTTACATATAGTTTTTATCTCATATCTTGCAAATATCATATTTTTCTTCCAGTAAAAAAATTATTATCATTTATACTCCAACTACACTGGATAATTACAATACTTTCTTACACTTATCCAACTATTTCGCTTAACTATGTAGATTCAGATTGAATTCGGGGATAATTAATAATTTTGTTTATTATTCTTGCAGGGGCAAACGTGCACAGACAGTAGTTCATTATCGTTTGAGCTACAGAAGTAAATATGATTACAACAAATTATAGCGTATTATGAAGTTGTAATATTTGAATTTATTTATTTATTTATTTATTTTTTCTATTTTGTAGTAATTAACTAAACATGTTTGACCATTATTCAATTTTAAAGTATTTTGAATGTTTTGAAAAGCTTAAGATAGGGCGGATAAGTGTTTTGTGCATGTTGTTGGGGTGTAGATGTGTTGAATGATTGCTACATAGGTTTATGAATGTTTTACAGGTGGTTTTTTGTCAATAAAATAGGGAAAATGTTGTCCAAATTTTTTGAATTGCTATACAGGTTTCTCAATGATTTACATGTGGTTTCTACTCTATCAAATAGGGAACGTGTTGCCCATTTTTCTTTTGATTGTTATACAGGTTTTAAAAATTATTTACAAGTAGTTTATGATCCATAAAATAGGGTAAATGATGCCAAATTTTATGTAAAATTTAGAATACCGATTAAGATTTGTGTCGTGAAATTGCAAGAGTTTTAGAGAGGTTGAGCTAAAAACATTTAAATATTTTTTTTCCTTTGTTAGTAACTACTGACAATTCGACTCAAGTCATATTCGATAGTGCCTTAGGCCCGACAATTGAACTTCAAAGCGGTATCCGTGGCATGATACGGGTAACAATATTAACTTGAGCATTCGTGTGTAGCACGGGCTAATAACCTAGTATTATACAAATTACATTTATATATATGATTCATATAATGTTTGGTCTATAACTTACATCTATCTACGGCTAACAATACAACATTTCGGCCAACTTCTAATACATACCGCTTAATCACCCTTCTCTTCGTTCGAGGATTTTTTTAAGGGCTCGGATAAGTTTTCGACCTCAAGTTTAAAACCTAGCAATACAATCTTTCGGCCAACTTCTAATACATACCGTTAATCACCCTTCTCTCGTTCGTCGAGGATTTTTCTAAGGCTCGGATAAGTTTTCGACCTCAAGTTTAAAACCAGCCGCTGGATCTGGATCAAATTTTTTGTCTACAATTCTAAATTAAAAGCACCAAATTATTTGGCTTCAGTAAAATTTCTGTCAGTCATTTTTACAAATCATTCCGTATAATTCCTTTCTGTCAGTGATTTTAGCAAATCATTCGGCAAAATTCCCTGAGTACTCTTCTATCTGCTTCTACCCAACTCTTCTTCTCTAATCCTCAAACAATCTCACTCAAATCCTACTGATTCAGATCTCTCTCTTTATAAGACTACACATGAAGGAGTTGTTGTTATTGTTAAATTAACCTAATTTGATTGAAGATTAGATCTCAGGTAACCCTAAACGATCTCTACACTTTGAACTCAATACTTCGTCGGGAATCTTCGACGCAGGTTTCTCACCTCCGTCTATGTGTATAATTGTTGCAGGGCATTACAATGATATGATTTTTTTTCATCTTTGATGCATTATGTGAAATGGGTTTATCTTTTAATTGCATATAATTGATGGGTTTTGCTTAATTTCCCTTATTGGGGTTACTTTGTGTTTTGATTTTGGTTGAATTAGGTTTGAAAACTGGAGAATTCTGACAAGTTTGAATTTTCAGGGAAGGGAGTATGGGCGTTCTGATGAGGTTGTTGGGTCATGGAAAAAGCAGTATACAACAGATAATCAGACTTGGAAATCCAAACCAGGATCTCGAGGTTTGTCAAAATATCATAATGTCATCTTTCATACATTGTTCAGTAGGGGTTACATTAGATAAACACTGAGATTTTGACGTAAAAATGTGCTCTGAGCACACTATCTTGTTGGACTATGTAAGTGCTATAAAGAGTTTGATTCATGTTGCCATGTTCTTTTTGTCCTCCCTTGTGTGTTTTTGAGGCAACACTTGCATTATTTTGTAGTGATAAGATTAAGTACTGTTATCTTAGGCTCTATGTGTTAAGTGTTGCATTTATCATGGCCAAAATTTTCCAGCATTTGTATGTTTATAGTTTTAATATATCATCTTAGTTAATTTGCAGATTTCCATGTAAGTCATGTGAAAGGTATATGTATTGGTTTAAAAATATGAAAAATGTTCTGTTATTCTATTTTCACATGGTGTTATGTGAATACCCCAAGTCTGAACTGCCGAACTCTCTGTTATACGAAATATATTGTTGCCGGAATCTGCATTACAATGTGATAGTATGTTTGATTTGGGTTTATTGTTACCATCGAAGGGTTCTCTTTTAGTTTAATCCATTTAATTGGTCCAGAGCCAAGGTTTTTCCACTAGTGAACACGTACCTGAACTTCTTTCTTTTGGTGTAGAATATGACCAGACATTCCCTATCTTATTTGCTTAAAGCAAAGTCTATCAAAAAAATATCACTTTAAAATTTCCTAAATATCTTCAAAATATAATCACTTTTATTTCAACTTAAAAAAACCCAACACAATGCCTATAAATATTTAACACAGAAACCTTTAACATTATTTCTTCTCTGAATGACCTAAGAAGAAATGATGAGTAGTTGTTTTTTTTTTTTTTTTTTTTCAGTTTGTAAAAATATGGGCTTCTCGTCTGAGTCAGGCTCGGTTCCCCGAGTTGAGAGCCACTGTGCCAGTGCGTCAAATCACCTATGGGAGGAACTTCGTACAGAGCATCTTAGAAGAAGGAAACGACATACGTAGCATCTCAGAAAAAGATGAGCAAAGGTGGAAAAAGGTGGAAGGATCCTTGGTGCACATGAAGGTGATGAAAAATGCTAGCTTTGTGACCGTAACGGATCTGAAGGGAAAGACTCTCAAAGGGCTACGTTCCTCCGCAGGTTCTTTGGAAGGGGGATCTCGTCTTTCTCGGTATGCAGCTGAAGCCACTGCAGAACATGTTGGGCGAGCCGCGAGAAAGATGGGAATCAAATCGGTTGTTATCAAAATCAAAGGATCCATGTTTTTCAGGAAAAAGAAAGCTGTGATCTTGGGCTGGAAAGAAGGTTATACCTTCGGCTTGAGAAATAACATACGAGGAAATCAACCTTCCATTCTGTCCATCCATGACGTGACCCAACTTCCACATAATGGATGCCGACTCCCTAAGAAACGTCGTGTTTAGGTCTGTACACGGGTCGGATCGGCCCGGGTTAGGCCCTAAACCTTATCCGACCCGGGTTGGTCGGGTTACCAACTTTTACACCCGAACCGAGCCGGGTTCTGAACTCGGGTTTGTTTTTTGTTTTTTTTGCTCTTGTTATCTCTTTCTAGATTTACGATTTGTTTTGGATTGAGAAGAATTTTGGTCCTTATTGAAGTGTGTTTATTTGAATTGCAATTCCATCATGATTTGTATGAGTACTAAATCCAGGGTTCATTTCAAAGTAGATTCCTTGTGAGTGGTTAATATACATTGTAAAAATCAGCCCAAGCCCTGGGCTTCAAGTATGGAACGCAGAGGACCCATAGTAAAATTCAGCCCAAGCCTATAATTCGTTTTCACTTCTTTTATCACTCCCTGAGAGAGAACTCACATTTCTTCACTCTGCTCTGAAAATGAAAATGGCGACCTTCATCTTCACCTGCAACAAAAACTCTCTCGTCTTCTCTCTCAACAAAACCTCCTCAAAACCAAAACCAAAACCATTTGCACCTACGCAGAGGCAATTTAGGACCTTTTCATTCAAAGAGTGAGCAACAGACTAGCTTAATCCTAATGCTTGAGGTTCAACTCAATAAACGAACTAGCGTTTCTAAGAAGTTAGTTAAATTTGACTGTTATCTTTAACTTAGGTTCCAAATTTCCTCTACCTTGTAAGTTCTTACTAGCGGCAAGTTCAAAATTTTACTAAAGAAGACATAGTATAGATATGATTTATATGGGGTCAAGTAATAATATCAAGACATTGGGTTTTAAAACTTGAACAGAAAAACTATTTGATTGATTTCAATAATATTTGTCTACCGGTTACATATATTCGGCTAAGCCGACATGTTGATTCCATCAAAAAAATCGACAGATCTATACAATTTAGTGGCGGCATAAAAATAGAGCAGATGTGCGATGTCAAGTATAACATTTTATCGTTGCTTTGCACTTTTGTCCAGAGAATAGGTTATGCTCCTTAGTCTTTGCCCTGCAAAAAATAGTAGAGTCCACATCACTAATTGATTTGCTCCTTAGTCTCTACCAAATACTTCATACATGTAGTTTTATTTGTATAGTGAATTTAAGACTTCTGTTTTACTTGTTGATATGCTCTTGGTAATGTGTAATTACATGAAAATCGACGACCTCGTATAAAAAAAATGCCCAAAATATGAATAAACTTTCACAACAGTTGTTTGTGTATAAATGAGAAGCTAAGAACTGTCCTCTAATACCATTTCTTAGTTCAAACTTGAAAGTGGCATGCCATTTAAGAAAATAAATCAAAATATGTGTCATAAGTATTATAACCACCTGAACATGTCACTATGAATAATAAACATAAATTTATAGTCCTATAAAGATTCTTCTCAATGACTTGTTAACAATCTTTATGGACTACACTGTGGGAAGGGCATCCAGGAAGGAGGAAACATTGATCATACGGGCATTAACATGTTGTCAATACCTAACAAATACGATTACTATATCACAGAAGATTTGTTGCATTTTGTGATACAAAAGCTGGTTACTTAGAAGAAGAAAAAAATGAAGATGTTATATATGTTTATTTGGATGCTGACAGATATACGACACTTGTGAATTGGAATGTTTTAAGCCAACAAAATATTTTAGAAGGTAGACTTCTTCCAAGAAAAAATAATAATATTTAGCACGTCATAACGATGCCTTTGGCGATTAAATATTGACACTGTTTTAATGGGTCCAACCTTCATTTGATACCCTATGGAATCTGACCATAATCTCATTCTAAGACCCAATAGTGACTGTATACAAAAAACTGCACTGGGCTGGGCTTGTTTGCTAAGATTCCAGTTCACTGTTAAGACTGGGGTGGCAATGGGTCGGGTTGGGGGGGGGTAGAGCAATACTATCCCCATACCCGCCAAATTACCCTACTTCCTCCAAACCCACCCCAATACCATTTAGCTTAAATAAGGAATACCCAAACCCGCCCCAGTACCCGTTTAAAAATCATAAATCACCTGTACAAAAAAAAAAAACAAAAAACGAGCTGCTAGGAATAAGTTTGAGATAATTTTTCATTTAATCTTCAATAGAATGAAAAAAAATGAGCTGAGGATTAAATGCAATTTAACCCTCACTTGAGCCAATTGAGGATCATAGGCAATTTATCCCTCACTTCTGCATTGAGCCATAACTGAAAATATGTCTTCAGAATAAGGTTGAAATGAAGCCAGCTAGTTTCGATAGGTCTGTATAAGAAGAAGAGAAGCTGATGGACAGATAGAGGTTGAAATGAAGTTATGAAGGCAAAGACTATAGGAGAGGAGGAAGAAACATGTCTTCTGTCTTCAGAGTTCAGAAATCAGAATTAGGTTTAACTTGTATGTAAGGGTATTCACGTCATATCATGTATAAATGGGTCGGGTGATGGGGCCCCATTTATTTAAGCCTTAAACCAGACCTGCCCCATTAAATAAATGGGTTTTTTTTAAAACCAAACCCGCCCCATACCCGCTGTAGTCATACCAAACCCGCCTCATTAAGGGCGGGGTGGGGCAAGCCCCAGTGGGGTGGGTTAAATTGCCAGCCCTAGTTAAGACATTTGACACACAAAAAAAATATAAAAAATTGCATCACAGGCAACGGCAAAAAAAGGGTATAAACAAACATTTGGTAGTTCAAACTTTTCTTGAAGGAGCAAAAACGAAGAACATTAGTGGGAAAAGCAAGAGCATCTGAATCACCTTTAGCGAGTTTTTGGCAACTTAATGCTCCCAAATGCAGCTTCTTCTGAATGCCCTTAGATTTATATCCCCTGATCATTAACTACGCAAACAAAGAGAGAAAAGGAAATCAATATAAAATACAGGGTATGAATCAAAAAAAAAAAATAGACGAGGTAACAAAAATGACACTTTAGAAACAGTAGCGACACAGACCTACAGGCATTCCCAATTCAAACATGTGAGCACACAAAAGTACGGATAAGCAATCTTATAGTTGCTCCTAGTTCCAAACATGACCCTCATATATTGATTGCTTTCTTATTGTTGTTGATGTCCTTAATTCTAAAATTACTAATTGGAAAGGAGATTTCTTTTTTATGCAGGTAGACTTCAACTTGTAAATGCTCTTCTTAATGGTATGAGTGTATATTGGACAGCTAGCTTTGTTCTCCCCAAGAGAGTGATTGTAGAGATTGAGAGCACGTGTAGAAAGCTTCTATGGTCTGGGACTGATCTAGCTAACTCCACTCCTGCTGTTAGCTGGTCTAGGTTGTGTCACCCCAAGGGTGAAGGGGGTTGGGCATCCGAGACTTAGAAACTACAAATATCATGAGTCATATCTGGTCTGTGGTTTCTTCTAAAGAGACTATATGGGTTGAGTGGGTTCAAAAACACTTTGTTAAAAAAGAAATTTTTGGCAAATTAATATCCCTCAGGAGTCTTCTTGGTGCTAGAAATAAATCCTTGATCTTAGAACCAAAGCCAGTGATTTTTGGAGGCATCCTTGGCACCCAATGGGTATCCTAATGGATAAATTCCTTAACCTGCTGCTTTACAAGTCTGAGCTCAACGAATTACAGGATATGGGCAAAGGAGCAAGCGGCTAGACATAAAACATACTGAAGCAAGAATATGAAATAATATATGGCTGCAATTTCAAGCAGAGTTCGTGGATATGTAATTGTGAAGGCCAAATGTCACGTATTTAGATGTGCTCACTTCGTTTTTATTAGAAGAGGTACGCCTTCATTTAATCCTCGAATACATTTTTTGATATTATGGAGGGAAGGGTCCATTTGATCAGGTTTAATATCTTAGATGATGATAATAGACGTGTATCTTACTCCTGAGATTTGCACTCAAACATACTAGCTTGAAACAAACCAGAAAAAAAAAATCTATAACATACCAGGTAAGTTCTGAGCATAAGGGGAAAGGTCAACAGTGGGTGACATTTTCACCTTGCGAGCATGAACTTTCAATATGTCTAATTGCCCTTCAACTCCCGGAGCACGGATTCTTATCTGCAAAAGGCATCAGGTAATAAAAAGAGCAAATTTTCTCTTGTCCCCCATTAAGATAGACAAATTCGCAATTGCCCCCAGAGTTGGCACTTATTGGCCTAAACCCCCATTTTTGGGTTGACTGGCCTTTGACTGGTCAGATTTTGGTGAACTGACAAAAACACTCTCGCGCGCCAAACACGTGAATCATGGCAACCGGTTGTCGTAAGTTCTTGAATTAACGGCTCATATATTTTCCACGCCGCCGCTACGATCACGACACGTGTTATTTATTTGAGCGAGAGATTTCCCCAACAACTCTCTCTCTATACTGTTATTACACCATCTCTCTCGAGTTCAATACCAGAGGAAAGGAAGCCAAAGCCATTGTAGTAAGTAAAGGAAGCCATTGTACCAAAAGAAACTATTGTACCAGAGGAAACCCTAACTCAAGTTCAGTACCAGAGGAAACCCTATCTCTCTCTCTCTCTCTCTCTTCTCGATGTAAGTACTATTTGATCTTGTTGTTTAAAGTGCAAATCCCAATTTACTATAACCCAATTAGATCACCCACAGCAGCTAGGTGAATACTGACGTGGCAGAGTGAATTCCAAATCCACCATCTTTTCCACCCAATTCCTCCCCCAGCAGCTAGGTGAATACATGGCGTGGCTCTCTCAAAATGCATCTAAGGGTGGATTTTCCACTCTGAGGGTGGATTGAGGGTGAATTCACGCCGCGCGGTTCTGAACTGCGCGTTGCCATAACGCGTGGTTCAGAAGTGCGCGTACGCACTTCTCCCCTAAGATGACAACACATGTTCTCCCATCCAATGGTTCCTATTAAGCGCAGTTCTGAAGTGCGCGTAACTTCAACGTCAAGGATTAAACCACGTGAACGGTTGAGATTTAAATTTTTTCAAACGGCTAGTCTTTGCCGCGCGGTTCAGAAGTGCGCGGCATAAGCCTGCATAAAAAAATCCTTGGTTCCCCATTATTTTACCTGAGTTTTTCCCTGATCAAACTTCTTCAACAAGATGCTCAACGGCTATAAACGGCTATTTTTTTCTCTATTTATAACCCCCATTCATCTCCTACTCTCTTCGACAATCAACTCATTCATCTTATATCTCAAAACACAACCTTCTTCATTTCTTATCAATTATGCCGAATGATGTCTGACGAAATCATTGCTGACCTGCTCAGGCCTGAGACATCACTCTCATCTTCGGAGTCATCGTCTTCATCATCGTCCAGTGACGAAGAACTATTCCGATGTCAAGTTGAGTTGTTGCACGAGTATAGCAAGATTATGATTGAGATGGGAGAAGCAGACGAAAAAGAGCAAGAGGCGACATCATCACGGAGGCGGGGAGGTAGTAAAAGGGGACAGATTGACAAACGGAAAAGCCGTGAGCATAAATTGGGGGAGGATAGCCTTAACCGGGATTACTTCGGTGACAACCCAAGATTCAAAGATATCTCATTTCGTCGTCGATTCCGTATGGGCGAAGTTGTGTATCAACGTATTTATGATCAAATACTTTTTTCGAACCCCTATTTTATTAAAAGAAAAAATGTCACCAAGACTATGGGCTTATCCTCGCACCAAAAGATAATGTGCGCACTTCACATGTTATGTTACGGTACGAGCGTAGACGCCCAAGAAGAATACCTTCGGATTGGGGAGTCTACGGCTATTTTGTGCTTAAAAGAATTTTGTAAAACTATTATAACACAATTCAAAGCTCAATACCTTAGATCTCCAATGAAGACGATACATTATACTTGTTAGAAGTGAATGAATCGCGAGGCTTCCCGGGGATGTTAGGTAGTTTAGATTGTATGCATTGGAAATGGAAGAATTGTTCTGCCAGGTGGGCAGGACAATATACCGGGTATAAGAAAATCCCGAGGGTGATTTTAGAAGCGGTTGCATCCCAAGATCTTTGGATATGACACGCATTCTTTGGGATGCCCGGTTCTAGCAGCGACGTGAACGTCTTGCATCAATGGTGGCTTTTCAATAACTTGTCTAATGGAGTTGCGCCGTCATGCAATTATAATATTGGCATGGTACCGCACACTATGGGGTATTACTTAGCGGATGGAGTCTATCCAAGATGGCAAACACTTGTTCAAACCATAAGAAATACGTCTAACGATGCCGAAAGACATTTTTCAAATATGCAAGAATCATGCCGGAAAGACGTAGAGCGTGCTTTTGGGGTATTACAAGCTAAGTTTCAAATATTAGCAAATGATACGCGATTTTGGAAACCTAGTGATCTAGGAAATGTTATGTACGCATGTATAATCTTACACAATATGATCGTGGAAGATGAATGTCATACTTACATCTGGCAAATGGGCATTGATCCCGAGTTTAGAAAAGTCGTGGATAATTGGAAGGAGGACTTAAATCTAAGACACGCGATCAACATTATGGTAGAGTACATTCAGAAGGTTCATGAAATTAGAAATGAAGGAGCTCATTTCCAATTACGAGATGAACTTGTCGCGCATTTGTGGAGTCGAAAAGGGGCAGAGTAATTGTAGTCTTCATCATTGTTTGTTTATTTTCTAAAGTAATGTATTTTCTTTTCAATTTTAATGTTGAAATTGTAATATTTTTTGTTTCCAAGTCTTCATATTTGTAACACTTTAATGAAACATAGTTTATTGCTTCAGCTTTTTAATTTTGTATCAATTTTATGGATTACGAACCATTAATAACAATTTTATTTAAATAATGAAATTACATAGATCTTAATAACTACTATTAATGTTAAAGACTACATCAGTCTTCATCACTAGAAACGTCGTCATCACTTGGACACTGCTCCTTCAACTTCTTCGAATATTCTTTAATGTACTTTTTCATCCAACATTTTTGTGCCGGTAGTAGGTTACTTGGGTTCGTTGTCATCACCTTTAACATATGCGAGTCGTCGAAGTTTTTTTTTCGAGTTAGCTCCGCTTTACGCCTCCTTTGAAACTCAGCCTCTTTCATCAACTTTCGCTCCTCTCGTGTTCTAGCTTTAGCTTCCTTTTCTTCTTTCTTCTGCTCCTCTCTCAGATTCGATGACGTCATCATGTTGGACGTTGTCTCAAGCATCCTCTTCCCCCAAAAACCTATACTTGACTTTAACGCTTCTTTTGCCTTCTTTTTTTTTTGGTCGTCCGGTCGTACATCCCCACAAGTATATAGTGGTGCATCCGCGTCGATATAATCATCCGGAATTGAAATATTTTGAGTACCGGATGTAGGTGTTTCAGGATTGGTATTGGTGGAGTTACCCGGGCTATCGTTAAAATTTGACTTCCTAGCAACGTTGCGGGCGAGATGGCCGATGTGATGAATTTGTGACCATTTTGGGCAAGTTTCCAAAACTTTGTACACTTCCCCAAGTTTAAATGGTTTGCCTTGTAGTTGAAAAAATGTATCGTTTGCCATACGTTCCTAGAAATCAAGTTATAAAATCTTTTAGAGTATGATTCACCTTTGAACATTAATGAAATGAGAAAAATAAATTAAATACTTACAAACTCATCCGTTCCAATGCCGGTATGATGTCGGCTCTCAAGGTCTTGAATGATACCTCTAAAAATTAAACATTCCTTATTGAGTCGCCCCTTATACGTACAATTGACACCGTTGTACGATTGCCACATCGATTGGTCAACATAGAAGAAGTTGAATTGATCACGCACCTTGAATCAAAATGTAGCTGATTTTTGGTTGTTCGTGGTATTAAGGTTTTGAGACACTTGGGACCAAGCACATGCAAGATTCACGAAGTCATCAGACGACCAATTCTTGGAGTTGGAGTATTGATCTTTGTCGTCATGAATATCCTCCGAAGCCTCAAGTACATCAACTATTATAGGTGTCGTTGCCGTCTTTCTTTTAGACTTTTCCTTCTCGCGCGTATTACTTCTCGTGAGAACCGGATTGAGTTTCTCAGCCTGAGCTACATCCTCAACTAAAATAGGTGTCGATACTGTTTTTCTTGTAGACTTTGCCTTCCCATGAGTTCACGTATTACTTCTCATGAGAACTAGATTTAGTTCCTTGGAGATGACCGGAGATGCAATCGGCGATGTATTAAGATTTAAATAATTTAAACCCCATATACCTTGCATCGGCGTGGTACTCGAACTTCTACTGGCGAAACAAGTTTGAGATGAATAATATGGATTTCCCGGTTGAGGGTACGAGCCCGTATACCCATTAAATTGAGGGTAATATCCTTGGTTTGGGCAATAAGGGTAATATCCATGGGTTTGAGATTGAAATTAATTGTCGGGTGGCGGGAATAGTTGGCGAACATGGTGATTCTGACCTTAGGAAGTGTTAGGTATTTACGACGGATCAAATGTGTCGAATTGATGAGGAAAAACATTTCCTTGTTGGTTTGTATTGGAGGATTGAGGATGGTTTTGAGAATTAGATTGGGAGGTTGAGGAAGACATAGTGGTTTAGTTTGTAAGGTAAGGAGAGAGGATAGTGTAAAAGATTAGAAGGGAGGAGAGTGTAGAAGATGAATGATATTTATAGATAAAAAAAACTAGCCGTTAATATAGCCGTTAGCAAGTGTCCAAAAAAAAATATAGCTGCTAATATATCCCTTGAGTAACTTGTACAACAGGTTTCCAAAAAAAAATATAGCCGTTGAATAACTTGTACAACAAGTGTCCAAAACAAAAATATAGCCGTTGAGTAACTTGTACAACAAGTTTCCCCAAAAAAAATATAGCCGTTAATATAGCCGTTGAGTAACTTGTACAACAAGTGTCCAAAACTAAAATATAGCCGTTGAGTAACTTGTACATCAAGTTTCCAAAAATAAATTTTCAAAATAAAGATTATATTAATACTCCGAATAAAACATAGTTTAAACAATATTAATACACAACATAGTTTAAACAAAACATAAATAAAAGTTCTAAATAAAATATAGCCTAACTGGGACGACCTCTCTTCGGTTGGATGGCGAGTCTGCCACGTGCGAGACTCTCGTCATAGGTACATTGCACAACCGGTTCTGTCTGGTAGGAAATGAACATCTCAGCTAGTCTCTCGGAGGTCTTTCGGATGATCTCATCCCTCCGCCTCAGCTGTTCCTCTAACTCAGTCGTACGATCAACGTATTTCCTTGAGTCTTCATATACCGCTAACCGTAATCTTTGGTTTTGATTCCACAACTCATCTATACTATACGTAGGTGGACACGGGTATGGTACCTGCATCACCGGGATCGGTATCCGTCTTCGTTGATCGTTCGGTCCCGCCACATCCATGAACCATCCCATATCACGTGAATCGCCGGTCGCCTAAACACCAAGTCTTGCACCTGTGAAGACGTAGCTAAACTCGACGTAGGTGGCAAGATTACATTAGGCCTCACTAGATCACGCCCGAGCGACCAAATATTTCCAGTCCTTTTTACTAAAGTGCAACCGATCTTGGGATTTGGATGAACGAGACGCCAATATGTCATGTAATCTGCGTCGGGAACAAGATAATCGCTACCATCGTAGAATTCAACATCCTTCAGACTCTAATATAACTCTCGATTGTACCTTAGGAATTCTATAATCTCTTGAGGGGGGTCATAGGGCACACTATCAAGCCCGGTCATCTGACGCATACACCAGTCTCCTAAATACCAAAGTGTACCGTGGCCGTATGGGACTGACACCAATGGAACCCTCTGGGTTCTCAGAGTTGAAGTAACTCTTACCTCTGGACGTCTCAATTTCGTAGACCTGCGCCATGGTTGCCAATCTATGTTGGTTATGTCCTTCCATTCTATCATATCTCTGATTACAGTAAAAGAGTGATGAATTTCAGACCCCGTACTCGCCCTTTCATCTCTCCACCCAGAAATACGAGGATAAATATGGTTAAAGTTATGTACCTTAACGAGATACATTCCAACCCGACAGTACTCGAAGAACCAGTACTCCAACACCGCATAGAATCCGGTGATCGATTTCTTCACATTCCCAGGCCTCAGACCTGAAACTTCATCAAGCCCTCAATACAAAGCCACCGGCCCTCAATATAAAGCCACTATAATGGGCGTACCCCAATCAAAACCCGGCGTACCAAGAATATCGTAATCTGTCAAGGCTACCAGATAACCCGCCCAAAGGGATTTGGCACCATTTTAGAATAAGAGATTACCCATCATATAGGAAATAAATGCCCGTGCATACACGTTATCCATTTCTGAGTCGTAATTGTGGAGACGTTGATTCAAAGGCTCTTGCCACTTTTTTAAAGAGGAGAGAGTGATGTTACCGTACCTCATGTCAGAGCTTGTGATTCCCGAGAACATCTTTTCTGCTTCCTCTAACTTGGAGTACCTCTCGTCGTACGGGAGTTTGTGGCCCCTCCCAAAAGATATGCCCGTTAGCATGATGAAGTCTAACGGTGCGAAACCCAGTTCCCCACAAGGGAAGTGAAAGGTATGGGTAGAAGGCCACCACAGCTCCACGAGAGCATGAAGGAGACGGTTATCTAATTTTTCTGCATTAATCGAGCAAAAGTCTGCAAAACCCATATCGTCGACCTACTTCTTCAACATCGGGTTCACGACAATCCATCGGTACCACTTCAGTATCTTATCCAATGATCCCCTACACTGTAATTCATCTCAGTTCTGACAAAAAAAAAATACATTAACACGTTAGAAGTTCATTCGGGCATTTCATCGAACACATTACAATATACGTTAATAACACATGAAATTTACATAAAACTTTCTGGTATTTCCTCCGATCCAGCAGAAATATGGACCCAGCCATCCGGGAGGATATCTACTCAGTTCAACTCATCGTAGGATGGGGTGGGATCGATGTCATCTATCATTTGATCCGGCCAAACATTTGTTACATCGGCGTTCCCCCTTCGTTTTACTTCCGCGTTAGAGTTACGTGTAGTTTTGGAAGTATTTTTCCTTTGTCGCGAACTAGAAGAACCCGACATTTTGAAGTGATTAACAGGGGAAATGGGTTGGGTTGGTAAACTTGTGGAGTAAGGTTGGGTATGCCTTGGGTAAAAGCTCAAACACAAGTGTTATGCCTTTAACACTTAGAAAAACCAATACAAGTCACAATAGAAAAAAAAAGAACAAGTGTTTAAGCCTTTTAGCTTATAGGGTGATGCCGCGCGGTTCTGAACTGCGCGGCTATATATTTTTTTAAAAATTACATGTCAGTTTTCTATTAGCTGGTAGTTACTCGTGGTTTAGAACTGCGTTGGGTTTTGAATGGCTAAGATTTGATTTCGTGGACTCATCTGGGACGTCCATTTTAGCGCGCAATTCAGAAATGCGCTGGGGTAAATTCACCTTGGGGTGGATTGCAAACTGCAGTGGGGTAGATTGGGGTGGATTGGATTCACCTTGAAATTCATCCAATCCACCCTCTTAACTGCTGTGGATGCTCTTAGGGTTTGTTAAATATATAACTGTTTGGGGATTGAGGTTTTCGAATATAAAATAATGGTTTTGATTAAATTAAGGTTTGTTAAATATAAAATTAGGGATTTTGAATAATAAGGGGTTTTGAAGTTAATGATTCTGTAATATATATATTGGTTGTTGTTTATTTTTATGTAACTATGAGAAATGTGATTTTTAATAGAATTTGTTTTGTATTTTTGCTACAGGGATAAAACTATGAAAAATATAATACTTTATTGGGGGGAGGGGGGGGGGGGGGTTACTTGGATAAAACCTATTTCGGTTATTGGGTACACTCATGACTTGTATGTGGGAAGAAAGGTAGAAAGATATGATAAAGTGGATGGGGATAGGTTTTCTTACATATGCTTGATGGATTATGTGTATTCTACCTTGACAACTAAAGTGAGCAATCTTATGCCACCTGGGACTGTGTTTAATTTGAGTACTATCCACCTTGATAAAATTGTTCAAGTAAAGGGTGACAATGACTTGTTGTTTTATTGGGATCATGTTAATTTGGAGGTGGTGGGTGATATAAACTTCTATTTAGATAACAATGGACCTGCTCTACCCCTATCACAAACCAACCAAAGCCAAGAATACCCTGAAGTAATAACTCTTGACGTTGATGAGAGTCCTGCTCTCCTAACCCAGCCTGAGGTAGCCTCAACTATTATTGATGTTGATCTTCTTGTGCCTAATGTGGGTAATGTTAAGAGAAGTACAAATGTTCCAACTGTTGAACCCAAGAGTGAGGACAAAACTCCAACTGAATCAAAGAAAAAACCCACAGTTGAAGCTAAGAAAATAAGGGCTAAGAGAAATGAAAAGTGCACTTCAAGTGTTGTACCCAAACCTAAAAAGGTTAGAGATAGTGAATTACTAGAAGAAACCCTAGATGATATACCAATTATGTATGACAATGATGATGATGTGATCATATTGGATGGGGGTGTTGGTGATGGACTTGGTGATGATATACCAATTGGTGATGGAGTTGGTGATAGAGTTGGTGATGGAGTTGGTGATGGATTTGATGATGGAGTTGGTGATGGACTTGATGATGGACTTGGTGATGGACTTGGTGATGATATACCAATTGAGTCCACTTTTAATGAGTATCCTGCTGAAATAGACCCTGATAACTTAGTTCCTAAAGAAGGATATTACTCTACTCATACTTCTTTGGATGGTAATAAAGGGCCTACGCAAGAAGACATAGATAAGTATAATGAGGAGTTGTAAAATTTTGCTGAAGAAACTGAGAACATCTTTGGAGTGGAAGAAAATGCCACAGTTGTTGATGATTCATTTCAAAAGGTTTTTGACTTGGTACCTAAGATGGAGTGGCCTACAGTTCATGCTGCAAGAGCTTATATTAGAAGAAGGAGTATAGTGAATAAGGTACTCTATCACCAGATAAATAATGAGGGCTATAGGATTAGACTTGAATGCATTGAAAGAGGTTGTAATGGCTCTTTTATGCCAGGGTAACACCTGATGGTCATACCTTTAAACTGAGAAAAAGTAGTGTGTTGATCCATACTTGCAAAGGGAAGGGTAAATCCAAAAATAAACTGTCTCATGCTGGATGGGTGGCAAATGAAGCTGAGAATACAATGAGAACAATTAGGTCCACTAAGCCTTGTGATGTGATAGAGTTGATTAGAGTAAATTATGGGATTGACATTTTTATGGAATGCATGGACTATTTGTATGGAAAGGATTGCGAGTTCATATGATGATGGGTATGTGTTGTAGCCTGAGTTATGTAGACAGATATTGAGTTCTAACCCTGGAAGGAATGTTGGTGGTATAAGAGGTGGTGGTGCAAGTAGTGGTGGTGCTACAGACGGGGCAAGTGGTGGTGGTGTTGCAGTGAGAAGTGGGGAAAGTAGTGGTGGTGGAATTACAGTGAGAGGTAGGGCAAGTGGTGGTGGTGCTGCAGTGAGAGGTGGGGCAAGTGGTGGTAGAGTTGGAAGGGATGTTGGTGGTATAAGAGGTGGTGGTGCAAGTGGTGGTGGTGCTACAGTGAGAGGTGGGGAAAGTGGTGGTGGTACAATGCAAAGTTTCAACCCACCAAGACAAATTTCAGCACAGTCTCAACCATCAACTTCAAACCCTTACAAGAAGAACTTTCAACCACCAAACAGGACTTGGAAGCCATAAATAGCTTGTTGTAGGGCATTTTCTACTTTTTTAGCTATTCACTCTTTTTTTGTGACAGTAATATGTAGTGGTTATTGTTTGTAATGGTGACAATGTGAGACAATGTTATGTGTTGGATAATTGAATGCATGGTATATTGTTGCAATTAAAAATGTTAAAAATGTTATTAATATTTTGGTTATACCAGTTATGTCTGAATTCTGTCTGAGTGGATATTTTGTTGTTATTGAAAATGTTACAGGTTTGTTTGTTTTTTGCATGTTCTAGTTATGTCTGAACTTTGTCTGTGGTTTGTATGTTTTTTACATGTTCTAGTTATTATGTCTGAGTAATAAATTCATTGTGTGTTTTTTGCAGGGTGGAGTTTGTTGTGGAGTTCTTATTGAGTGCTGCTTACATTACATTACAAAAGATAAAAATGTACAAAAGTAAACCCCTAAAGACTATTAAGCTACTTCTGTACAAGGTTAGTATCACATTGGAGTTCTTATGTTTTTTTATTTTGCATGTTCTAATTATTAAGCTACTTATGTACAAGGCTGAAGTAAACAAGTCTTGACTGAAGAGATACAAAAAGACTGAACTATGGATGTTATTGTTTTACCCAACTGAGGAGATACAAAAAGACTTAAGTAAAATGTCACATTCTGTACTTATAACCACTGGTACACCCTGGTACTTATACAAAAAGACTAAACAAAAAGAGTGTTCTCCAAAGTTTTACTGTGTATTGGGCAGGGTGATTTGGGTTTACTAAAAGTATCCTTAACAAGATTGAGAGTCTCTTTAGAGATTTTCTTTAGGCCGGAGTATATCAAAAGAAGGTAGTTGCAAGTGTTGCTTAGGTTGATATTTGTGTTCATAAGAATGAGGGAGGTTTTGGCATTAAAAGACTAAAAAAAAAACACAATCACATTTGCTGAAAACACAAACTAGAAGAAAAAAAAAACACAATATGGACAATGATCAACACACCATCTTCTTCTCCCCACCATCTCCTTTCTTCTCCCCACTATCTCCGTTCTCCTCACCACCACATTTCTTCTTCTTTTTCTTCTTGCCATCTGCACCATCCCCCATGCCATCTTCTTCTTCTTCTTTTATATCTCCAATGTCTATTTCATCAAAATCAGGGTCAGCCATACTATCATCCCACTCATTCTCAAACTCTGCAGATGAACCATGAAAGTCTGAGTCTGAGACAACATTAGTCTCCTCTTCCACCTCCCCCTCTTCATCTTCATCACTTAAGAAGAACCTGGTTGCCTTGGGAGAATTAGTTCCATCCCTGTACATCCATTCATTCTTACTGTCAGGATCCATCGGAATGGAAATGAAGGGCCTATGAGATAAAAAAACACAAGATGGTAATGAAGGGCCTTTGAGAGAGAGTAAGAGATGAGAAATAAGAAGTAAAAACTACACCTTTTAAAAATAGACGAATTTATATTGGGGGGTTACTTGGTGCAATTAATGACTGATAAATTCCCATAAACTAGTCAAAAGGGGTAAGTGGTTAGGAGTTAGGGGGTTTAAACCAAGTCTAATTCCCATAAAACAGTATTCAAGTAATGTTAAAAATTAAACAATAACAGATGTGCTTCATGACATTAACCACAAAAATGTGTTGCATGGCATAAAAGAGTGGGGGGCTTTGGGGATTAAAAAGAAAATCTATTACACAAATACATTTGAAGTACCATTACAATATAAAAAGAAAATCCATTACAGCATAATCTTAAAATCCCTTACGACATACAGAGAAAACTCTTTCAGATAGAAAAAATAGCATGATCTTATACACAAAACTTGTCACAAAAGTACACAAAACTTGTCATACAAGTTTTGCCTTCCCTTAGAATTCCCTACAAAATTCATTCAAGTTCATTGTAACTGACATTTGGACTTTGAGGTCTACATCCTTGTTCCTCTTATTTCCTTCTTTCTTCTTCATCTTTTCATCCTGCATGAACACCTTAAGCCAATCAAAGTTCCCACAGTGACTATTGCCACACTTGAGAAATTTTTGCCCCTTGGATTTATAAACTGTAGAAGTAAGTAACCTCTTTGGAACACCACAAAGATCACAATTGGTGAACCTCCATGGGTATAGTTTCCACAATGCTTTGAAAACCCACACCCAAAACAACCACCACTAAAAGAGGTCTCAGTCTCACATTTGGACTCCTTAATTGCAATATCCAACCACTTGAAAGCATGGCATTCACTAACTTAGCAACTAAGGAACTTCCTATTAAGGTTTTTTCAGTGTTGGATTTCTTTAGGATCATAATTCCCATACAACCCTCTCTCTTACATTTACTGTAAATCCATGGACAACCCAATCCTATTTCATGGCCACCATCACCACAAAACACACAAATTTAAGCCTGTTTCATGAATTTATGTTAGTTAGTTAGACTATACCCCCCATATTAGTTTTTCCACTTCGTCTTTACCCCCCAAAGCTTAAACAAACTTTAATGGCAGAAAAAAATTAAAATTTAAACACAAGTACAAAGGCATATGAAATTGAGATATGAAAATGTTACCTCAGACTTGGAACCTCTCCCCATTATCCAAAAAATGAAATAGAGGCTAGTTTAAGCTTGAGTTAACAGTGGCTAAGTTTTTTAGCAAAGAAAAACTAAGGCTACGCCTGGTTTAAGCTTGAGTTAACGGTTAAATTTGATTTCAATCTGGATCGCCAGATCTTGATGAGTAGATCGTGGATTTTTTTTAAATCTTCTGCAACCGGTAACCTGGGTCAGTAATTCATGTGCTTGGCACGCGAGAGTGTTTTTGTCAGTTCACCAAAATCTGACCATTCAAAGGCCAATCAACCCAAAAATGGAGGTTACAGGCCAATAAGTGCCAATGCTGGGGGGGGGGGTACTTACGAATTTGTCTATCTTAATGGGGCGCAAGAGCAAATTTTCTCTAATAAAAATCTCATTACCAATTACCAAGTTCTCACGAGTGTACTAAAACAACCCAATATACAGGAGGAAGAAAAAGTGAATATGTACACAATGACAAACCACCCTCATCCGCCATATTGATATGATCTACCAGCGCAGAGATGCTTATAGAAGGTAATTGATTTTCCTCCATTCTCAAAAGAAACTAAAAAACATGACCAAAATAAATTTTCCCCTTATTTTCCTCATACGCGGAATTTGGTCTTGTGGGAAGCGGGAACTCATATTCCTTTTCTTTAGTTTCCACGATCCTTACACTGCCATAATGCTACTAAATAATAGAGTGGCCTTTCCAATTGTAATATGGTAATTTTAGTAGGGAACTCGCAATACTACAAAAAAATTAGAATATAAATTAATTGCTCAAAAATAGAAAGTAATTTAATCCCAAACTATTTGATTGCTAAATCAAATATGTGAAACAATCGTCCGTGTAGCCACACTAAACCTATTATGTTGCGTTTTACACTTGTTTACAAAAAATAAAAATAAAAAACTTAAGAGTCTCACAGAGTAAACAGTTTACCCGTTGTTCCGTATTCATTAATGTGATGAATGTCAAATATACCTCCACTTCCATGGCATTTCTGGTTGAAGGTTTCATAAACACCAATTTCTTGAAATACCCAGAGTTTCTGAAACATCCATATTTGGAGTTTATTTTATTTCGTGTCTAGAATAGGTGTCAGCACTTCCTTGGGGTTACTCGTCGTCAGAGATTGCACATGGAGCGACTACAGCTGGACTGACACTGAGCAGGTACGTGGGTTTGTGCCTCTTGGCTCAAAAATATCAAGCCCTTAATATTTTACAAAAAGTTAAAAAGGAATTATGTTTTTTTGAAGAAAATAGGTTTATGTTAGAACAGAACCTGTTCGAACACACTTTTTCTCTATTCGAATAGATTACTCAGAACTTTGTTTCTTCGAATAGGATCTTGGTTCTGCTCGAATAAAATATTGTCTGTTCGAACAGACTATTTCTCTATTCAAACAGACTTTGGGTTTTTAGTTTTCTAATAAAAGATATCATTTCTTATTTCTTATTTCACCTCTTCCAAAAGAACATTTTTTAGGGCTTGATATTTAGAGATAAGAGAGATTTCAACGAGTTATTCAATGTGAAGTAAAACTCAAATTGAATCTATCGAAGATTGAGAAACCTAAATCCAATTTTAGATTTAGTGAGTTTGAGCGATTCAAGATTTGAAGCTTTGGTACGTTATCCGAGGTGAGGCGTTGCGAGAACGTAGAATTGATTATGAGGAGTTTAATTAGAAGAGAGGTAACCACGGGATGTGCTTATCGAGTCTGTAAGTAATTGAATTCTTGTAATTTTGTTTTAATATTAGATTGTTTAGCTGTCGGGTGATTCGGCAGCGACCTATGAGTTTTTCTCCGGAGAAAGGTTTCCTACAGGGTTAAAATTGTCTATTCTTGTACTTAATTTATCTTTGCTTGTTGTCACAAAGAACATTGGACCAACTTGAATTAGGCTAGGGTTAGACCATTAATTCAAAGTTTTTTGGACTTATTGATTTTAACCTAAAATTAATCAAAATCAGTTATTCTCAAGTAATTAGAAATTTTCAGTTTCCGTTAAGAAACGCCTCACTCTGAAGGTCCAAATTTTTTGCTTCAAAAATAATAACACAGCCATCTATGCAAAGAAAACGGTCGCAGGCAATGCTGATCTGCAACATGAACAAAATATCAATTAGATAAAGTATATATATGATGTTTATGTTGGGCCAAGATCGGGAAACAAATAGAACATCACTAATTGAAATATAATATGATATTTATATTAGGAAGTTTATTACCAATGATCCATACGCTGCTTCTAATATTTCCAAACACACAAGACCCTGTGCTTTACAACATATCCTCAACAATGTCTCCTTCTGAAATGTTAGGTGCCAGGCTATTGGTCAACAAGATGAGAAAATAGTTGCTATCCCTAGAGTTGCTGCAAAGAATCCAAATTAAATAAACTTTGAATAAGTAATTTCATTTCATTAACCTTGAAAGAGATCTCATTGAACGCAATAACCAACTTAATTCATAACTAGATGCAAAACAAAGAGTATTGCGTCCCCTAATAGTCATTCTACTGTATCCTTCTCCAATCGGAGTGGTGATAGTCGATGTCTAACCTTTCATTCGGAAATGGATGGATTTCAATTTTAATGTTAGCATGAAGGTAAACATCCAAATACTTGGTTCTGATCCAGTTGATAAGCGAATATTCCCCAAATGTGAGTATTGGCCCTGAAGAAATTAAACAATTTCGCCCGATTTATATACATAAATGAAATATATAGAGAAATTAAACAGAGAAATTGAGATTAAATCGATATGTTACCATTTGCCATATGTTGGAGCTTTTCTGGCTCCTCCACTAACGGCGATGACAGACAGAGAAAGAGAATTACATCTGTTTCACCAGACAAATTAAACCTTAATTAAGCCCTAAAACTAATTCAGATCAAATTAAACCTAATCTCTCAAATAGTTTTGATTGTTTTGATTGTGATCGATTAAACTGCAAAGGCCAAACAATCGGTGACGACACTCAAATTAAAATCAAAATTAAGAACAAATCATAACAACTAAGCAATCAAAACTATTTAAGAGATCGAGATCTTGATCTAGATATAAATATCCGTTATTTACCTTCATCTGCTTCGAACGAAAACCCTTCATATCCTAGTTATTTAAAATAAAACATAAAATACGAAAAACATAACCATACATTTAGTTGCCTCCCATATCTTAGTTGATTTGTAACGCCCGTTGCCTAGCATATCTTGAATTTAAGTTGACGAACTCATGTAAATTAAATAATAAGAATTTTTTGGTTAGGTATTGACTTACGTAGAGTAATTTAACACAATAACTTCAGAAACTCAATAAATTCAAAATATGTAAAGAACTAATTAAACAATATAATCTCCATAGCCTAAAATTATGTCTCACAGGAAACTGCAATTAGGATTAGAGGCTTGTAATGATAAAGCTCCAATGATGTGAATTAAGTTTCCCTAGAAATATCAAGCTCAAGAGGTATTTATGCTTACTGAGCCCATGAATTGTTTATATGATGAGGATCATGCAATGTGCATGAGAAAAATGGCCACTGATCCCATCTAAAGATGAATTATTATGACTGGGGTAGGTCAACACAACTATTGTGTCACGGATAATTTTTGTTCGAAGTAAGCTTTCAAGTGTAAATAACTTTTTTTATTTTATTTTATTGGTAAACCATAATTTAACTAACGGAAAGAGTTACAAAAGTGGTCCCATCACTCCTGAGCGGCTCCTGTAGCCACTCGGGCGGGGAACCGAGCCAAGAAAAACATACGTTATTGCCCGTAGGCCTACCAGCAATACAATGTGCTACAGAGTTAGCGCTCCGAGGCACATAGTTAAAATAAATAACATCAAAATGTTTAAACAAAGGTAAAGCATCATGCAAAATCGCTTTAGAGGACCAAGAGATAGATACAGCGCCCATCTGACAAAAAGAAGAAATCGCCTCGACATCCGTTTCCACAAGTGTAAATAACCTCTTAATTATGCCATTATTTTGTTGGCAGTAGTGTACTGTGTGTTCTCATACATTACTCTTTTGCAAAACCCCAACTTGCCTACATGCAAACTGAAGGCATATTTCTCAGTCCAATTTGTCACTTAATTGGAGTGTGGTACATTGACCATTCGTACCCGGATGCAACGTTTACCGTGAGGTGGCCGTCAAGAAAGGTCCAATACATTGTTCAAACTATGAAAACAGACACCTTGTTTTGACTGAGCTTTTGCATCGCCAATTGCTTAGGTTAAGATCAAGCCAAATTAATTTGCTTTTTGAATAATTGTATGTCCAGACGTTCATTGTCTTTCAAGACAGAACATATTGGAAATTCGATAGTTATAAGATCCTTATATCCGGAACAGGAGAAAACCAGAAACCACACCTTGCATAACATTCGGGACAATTTTTGAGAGTATAACCTTGAATAGAACACCAGTACTAAGAGTACCTCCAAGAGAAGAGTATGCGATTCCGGTTTACCATATCGATATTCCAGAATCGCATACTATTTTCATCCAACAGAGATTACGGTTTTATAAAATGTAGAAGCTCAAGAGGTATTTATGCTTACTGAGCCCATGAATTGTTTATAAGATGAGGATCATGCAATGTGCATGAGAAAAATGGCCACTGATCCCATCTAAAGATGAATTATTATGACTGGGTTAGGTCAACGCAACTATTGTGTCATAGATCATTTTTGTTCGAAGTAAGCTTTCAAGTGTAAATAACCTCTTAATTATGCCATTATTTTGTTGGCAGTAGTGTACTGTGTGTTCTCATACATTACACTTTTGCGAAACCCAAACTTGCCTACATGCAAACTGAAGGCATATTTCTCAGTCCAATTTGTCACTTAATTGGAGTGTGGTACATGTTGGGAAACCAAGGGGTCAAATTGCAACGCGGAAGCACAATACGATTAACAAGAACTTGAAGAACTAACTCTAACGAAAGAGAATTCGAACAAAGGCTATAAAACACACACACAATGTTTAATTAGGTGGAAACCCTAAACAGGATCAAAACCACCCCCGACAAGCACGACGAATTGATTATCACACTAAGGGTTACAAGAAGTTACAGAGATCACTCAAACCTCACCTCTACCCTTATAGATAACCTCAGCAAGAAACCCTAGAAAGAAAACCCAAAAAACCTCTCCAGAGCTAAACCCTTGATTTTTCCCTTTTCTCTTTATAACTCTTTCTCACAGTACAGAGGCCTTTAAAATACGCTCTCTATTTATAGGCTTTCCCTTAGGTCATCTTCGAAATACGCATCACGAGATCATCCATCGCATTGGATCAAATCCCCTTCAAAACGAACTTAGAAACAATCAAACAGAGCCAAAGCCATTCGAACGAGTCATGAGGTCGTTCGAACGACCATAACAGTCCTCTGGAATTTTGGCCCAAACGCTATTTTCGTTCGAACGACTTTCCAAGTTTTTGAGCCGTATTCCTAACAGTACATTGACCATTGTACCCAGATGCATCGTTTATCTCGTGGGGTGGCCGTCAAGGAAGGTCCAATACATTGTTCAAACTGTGAAAACATACACCTTGTTTTGACTGAGCTTTTGCATCGCCTAGATTAAGATCATGCCAAATTAATTTTCTTTTTTAATAATTGTATGTCCAGACGTTCATTGTCTTTCAAGACATAACATATTAGAAATTCGATAGTTGTAAGATCCCTATATCCAGAACATAAGAAAGCCTGAAACCACACCTTGCATAACATTTGGGATTTTTACAGTATAGCTGTAGAATAGAGCACCAGTACTAAGAACACCTCCAACAGTAGAGTATGCGATTCCGATTTACCATACCAGTATTCCAGAATCGCATACTATTTTCATCCAACAGGGATTACAGTTTTAAGAGAGAAGTTGTGATGGGAGAGAGAGAGATGCCACGTGTATTAAAAAAATTTGTTGGGCGCTCAACGGTTTAACGCCTAGAAAGTGATATTTGGGATAGAAGTTACGATAGGAGAGAGAGATGCCAGCTATAATTAAAATTGTTTGGTGCTAAATGGTTCAGCGCCTAGGCGGTATGCAGATACTCCTTACCAAGTTCAAGTTTTGCATACTTTGGAGGGGTATGGGGGTGAGTATGTTAAAATTAAACCTCAACATAAAACACCCAACTAAAACCTATATTGGTAGTTGATTGCTTTCCCAAAAACATGTGAGACTGAGAGAAGGGATTTTTATTAGAGCATCTCCAACAGAGTGGTATGCTATTCCGGTTTACCATACTGGTATTCCAGAATCGCATATTGTTTTGGTCCAACAGCAAGTTACGTTTTTTTTTGTTTTTTTATTGGGCGTTTAACGGTTCAGCGTCTAACACCAAAAAGCCAAATGATATGTATTTTTTCTTGGGCGCTGAACGGTTCAGCGCCTAGCGTCTGTTAATCATTACTTTTCCCCTTGGACAGCTGTATTAAAAAAATGTTGGGCACCAAACGGTTCAGCGCCTAGACAGCTGTATTAAAAAGGTTGTTGGGCGCGGAACGGTTCAGTTCCTAGGCGGTATGCGCATACCCCTCGTCAAGTTCAGGTTTCGCAAACTTTAGGGGGGTATGGGGGTGAGTATGCTGAACACCATACCCCTATTGGATGGGTTTTTGCAGGGAAAACCTTAACAGTATACCACTCTGTTGGAGATGCTCTTATGATAGAGGAGTCGGGAAGAAATTATTGCAGGCTTATTAGGGAAAGTGGTTTGGTCTTTGGGCTTTACTTAAGGGAAAGTGGGTTGACCACTTGATCTTGGGGCTTTAAAGGTTGGGATTTTAAACCTATATAAAAAAACAAGATATCCCAAAAAAGGGTAGTGTTGGGCACCATCCAGCCCTACCCTAGATCCGCCATTGATCCAAACCTAAAGTGGACCCAACAAAAAGTTTATATTGATTAATTCATTCGACTTCGGCAGCAATGCACATTTTTATCGCGCAAACTTCATTGCCCTCCATCAATGACTTCTCATTCGTCGTTTCTTCCTCAGATTCAACGTTGTTGTCAAAGATATCACCGAAATCCCAATCTTCACTTTCGTTTCTTGCATTAGCGCGGCCGTGAGTTATTTTCGTAAGGATCACTGGTTGCCCTATGAAGTACATAATAGTACTCAATGAGGACTTTGCCCGACTTCATCGAAAAAATCAATGACGAAAAACTCATTGCTTGAGAAAAATAAATAAATCAATAGGCCTGGAATGAAGATCGCTTTAATACCATTTTAATGAAAATCTTCAATGTGGAAGCAAAATTGAATAGTATTTACGCTAATTAGAATTAGGGTTCTTGAACACTAAAAGTGTGACGCCCTACCGAACGCCAGGCAAATCTGACGAGCATTTTAAGTTCTGACCTTGGATATATGTTCTCTAAACCCTAATATAGCTGCACGCCAAGTTTCATTGAAATCGGAATTGGTTAAGGGGGCGAAAAGGGCCAGCACTCTTCGTCTCTAGTTTTAACATTTCCTTTTGGAAACTAACTATTTACTTAGTGGCTATATTAGGGAGAAACATTGGTCCAAACATCCCCATGACTAAAAAATCTTTATAGCTTGGTCATCTTGGACCCCGGGTCATGGGCTATTTATAAGGGATAGTCATGAGTTATCCTTGGCCTAGGGAAGGCCAGGAGACATTGCCTCGTAATACGGGCCACTTTTACAGATAGGGCTTGTATATAGCGCCACTATGCCGTCGCTATGGCCCGTGAGCCAAGCGAGAAGCACCGCCCCTATAATTGGACTATGTAACCAGTCCAGGCTTGCCGCCCCTTGAGATATGCATGTCCCATATCTGGAACCCGACATATTGAGCTATCTTGATCCGCTATAGAATAGGTTTGCTATCCGTACCTCGTGCCCAGTCACGAGAGATTACGTTGTAGGGATTATTAAGGGAACCTTCAGCTTTGCCACTTATGCTGAATACATATTCGATGAACCCTCACGAGTATCCAGGATTATCCGGATGTCGCTCTAGCATCCATAGGATTATTCCACTGGCGCGCCGCGCCCGTGACGATGGCTGGTACATGCCTGTCGGATGTGCATGTACGCCGCACAGCCTCATATTCCGCTGTGCTCCGGGCACTGTAGTGGCAGACCTGGGCAGGGCCGTGACAAAAAGTCTTGTCCCATTTTCTTTTGGGCAACAAGATTTTGGAGAGATTGGGTTTGATTTGTGGATTAAGGATTGATGGCTTGCAATCCTCTTGGTATCGCAACACGTCGTATCCAAGAGTTGCTAGGGTTTAGCTGCTACAGTAATTTCTTGAGGGCGAAAGAAGACCCCCACCCTTTAGTGTGAGTCTTCCTTATATAGACATTTGAGAGGTTAGGGCTTTTTGCCCTTGGTATTTGTTTATTCCTTATCTACCCTCCCGAAATTATCGGACTACTTGGATAGTTAGTAGATTTAGAATAGCTCCTTAAGTGACAAGCTATTTATGTATGAATACCTATTGCGGGTAGTTAGTAGATTACTTAGGCTAGATCATCAAGTGACGAGCTAACTATGAATAAATGTCTAGCTATATTGGGTGGTTGGAAGATTATTTAGGCTAGCTCATCAAGTGACGATCTAGCTATGAATGAATGTCCACCGTGGGTAGTCAATAAATTATTTAGGCTAACTCATTAAGTGACGATCTAGCTATCTATGAATGTTCATTGTAGGTAGTCAGAAGATTACTTAGGCTAGATGAGCTAGCTATCTATTAATATCCATGCTCTAGAGAGACAAAAACAAAAAATAGAGCAATTCTTTATTAATAACGGGAAAAAAGTACATCACCACTCTCCTTATACAATATAGCTTGGCCCTTGGGATTTCCTAGTACAATATCTCCCCTTAATCTCCAATAAAAAATCAAATAAGCATCCAAAATAGTAGGGAGCTTTAACACACTAGAATAAAATAAAAAGATCATCAACGAGCCGGAAATGAGCACACTTGATGTGCCACATCCGTATTAGACAACACGATACAATATTAAGTAGAGTGGGATATTGGAATAAGTTGAAGAGGAGTTCTCTTACTGATAGCAAAGCCCTGCCCTTCAGTCATGTCCAATTCTTTCAAATCACCTGGTAATTTCCAGTCGAAGTGAAATAGCAAGTTTGCAAGACAAAGCTCAACAATTGCTAAGCCAAATGAACTTCCAGGACACGATCTTTTTCCCGTTCCAAATGGGATGAATGTGTGGTCCGGACTTTTGATCTCCATCTTATTAGTGAATCTTTCCGGAATAAACTCTTCTGCATTGTTCCATAGTTTGGGGTCCCTCTGAATTGCCCAGACGTTTATCAACACTGTTGTATTAGCAGGTATGTCATAGCCATTCACATTAGTACCTTTGGAATTAATTCGAGGGACCAACGTAGGACCAGGTGGATGTAATCTTAGTGCCTCTCTGACAACACATTTGACGTACCCCATTTGGTGAATGTCTTCCTCGTCCAACTTAGATTTCATTCCCACCACTCTTCTTACCTCTTCTTGCGCTTTCTTCATTGCACTTGGCTTATTGAAAAGTTCTGTAAATGCCCACTCTAAACTCGTCGCAGCATCATCTGACCCAAGTAACAAGTCCTGGGAATAAAGAAAAATAAGCATTATCAATAACAGTTGTTCATAAAAGCAGTAGATTGGGTGACTCCTGCGTGCATCCCTTTAATCTGCCCCTGCATTATTTGTTTGTGCGTGTGCGGGTGTGTGTGAGAGAAAAAGAAAGAGAGAGAGACCAACCGATAACATTGATTTAACATTCTCTCTTGTGAAGTTGTTCTCTTTTTGAAGTAGGAGATCGAGAAGGTCTTTTTTCTTGTCGCTGTTGTGTGTACTTGTAGATATGTGCTCTTCAATAAGTTGGTCCAAGAATGCATCATTTTCTTGGCAAAGTTTTCTCAATTTCCCGCGATAGCCAGTGAGGACGTCCATCCACCCCAATGATGGGTAGAAATCTTCAAAACTAAAAGCACCCATTAGTGTCCCAACCTCCGTATACATCTTGGCCAGTTTGTGGCCGTCTTGAGTTGTGGTAGTAACCGCGCACCTAAAGGCTAATTTGCTAATAAAAGCACGGACCATCTCACCTAGGTTTACTGGAGTTTGCAGCGAACAAGAGGGGGATATCTTCAACATCAACAAAGCCACTTCTTCCTCTCTTACATGCTTAAAGGACTGCACCCTTTGGACGTTTAATAGTCCTTCACCAAATAATTTCTTTCCTTGCCTCCAGTACTCACCATAAGGTGCAAAGTTCACATTTGTATATCCACGCATAATAGCTTTAGCTGCACTCGTAAAAGGTCTATCTGCGAATTCGGAGTCTTGGGTCATCATAACCTTTTTAGCAGTATCAGGAGAAGAAACTATAAGAAATGGAGCATGGCCTAGGTGCAGAAGCATAATTGGACCATACTTGTTCGAGAGATCTTGACAAGAACGGTGAAGAAATGGGCGTAAGTGGTGAAGGTGGCCAATTAATGGGAGCTTTGGTGGAGATGGAGGTAAATTTAGTTTTGTTGATGGCATTTTATTGAATTTAAGCCAAGATAAAACAGAAAAGAATAAGAGAAAAAGAAGAGATAGTGGGAAGTTATAGAACCATCCTTCTCCTTGCCTTTCCAGCCATTGCTGCGCATACGATAACTCAACCATTGTTTTAGATGTTTTTTGTTGTGTGTGATACAACTCTCTTTGTTCATCTTATTTATAGTGGCTCTTTGTGAAAACATGCAATAATTCAACATGTTTTAACAAAAATGGCACATCGCATACGCGAGAGGGACATGTGAAGATACGTTTTATTCATTTATTTAAGTGCCTTCGCAAGTGGCCATATGGGTGGGGTTTATTGATTTAAGTGCCCATATTCGAAAGACGTCTGGTTTGAATGCAAATCGAGCCGGTGAAAGAATAACATCTAAAGCAATAATACTCTGAAGACTTTGGGTTTTAGTGCAATCATGTTGGTACCAACCAGGATTAGATATTCGAAAAACAACTAATGGTTGTCGAGTCATCTTTGTCACCAAGGTTTTCATGTGCTCAAGGAAGGTGCTAAAAACTACTCTCTTTTTTCCCACATCATGTTTTAAACGAGTTTGTGTTTAGGAAACGTGGAATATGTTGTATACTAAGCTAGTTTACTTGA
The DNA here is from genome assembly GCA_014058105.1 of Kingdonia uniflora. Taxonomy (NCBI): domain Eukaryota; kingdom Viridiplantae; phylum Streptophyta; class Magnoliopsida; order Ranunculales; family Circaeasteraceae; genus Kingdonia; species Kingdonia uniflora. Next base: position 285,138 of record JACGCM010002347.1, read on the forward strand.
GCAATCACATACAAGTGATGAACACTAATTATATGAGAGAGAGCTTGATTTCATTGATAGTAAACCCTGTGTTTGTTCTGGGTTACAATATTAGCCCTTATTGGGATATTTATCTCTCTAAAACTCTTTTCATAAAGCCCTATTATATGGGATTGCTAGGAATCCAGTAGGGACACCCCAACCCAATTGAGTTCCTACCTTGGGCTAGACCGAACTCCTAACACTCTCCCTTAGGGTATTTCATACCAGGACGATTTGTTTCATTAAAACCTCTGCCTAGTAAAACCCTTATAGGCAAAAAATTGTGCAAGGAAAGAGTACAATCATATTCCCCGTATGGGTTGTGGACGCGTATACGTTGTCTCATCAAAACCTCTAGTCAATAATACTTTCTAAGATAAAAACTGTACTATCAAAAAAAGAGTACAACACGCATGTGTCCACGTCAGGTCGGGAGTACTCCCCCCGACGTCGATCTCTCCCGAGATCTATCTCTCTGAGATGTATCTCCCCGAAATATTGATAAATAAAATTTTTGCATACCGATTTCATGTACCAACTGCTTGAACGTAAGTGGTACAAGAGTCTTCCTGAATAGGTGATGCAAGAAAAACTCGGTCTTTAAATATACCGCTCAAAACTTCGAGTGTCATAATATAATAAGGATAAGTGGGGGTCGAATCCACTGGGAGTAAACGTATTAAAAATATAATTTCATAATTAACTAATAAACGAATCTAAATTAATTTTGATAAAAGAGTTTTGATCTAAAACATAAATCTAAATTACTAACTTTCGGTACGATTATAAGGAAAAGAACCTAGGCTTTGGATCACCTCCGACTCAGTATATTGAGTGTAGGCATCTTCCTTGTGCCTGAGAGACTGTTGAAGATGCTTCAACTCTTTATACCTTCTATTAGATGTCTTTTTCTACTTATTAGCTCCAACATTGATAAGTACCTGAAAATAAGAATATGTTACTAACATTGAAAATTAATAAATCAGGATTTACAAAACGATACTTTTAGGCGCATTAATCCTATGTATTTCTACGTCTATCAATAGGTTTGCAAAGTTGTCTTCTGAGATATCTTGAATAATGTCAATCTCATTCGCCTTTTTTAATTTTTAATTATGGAATGACTTTTGTGAAATGTGCTACATTTTGTCGCTATTGATAAAATCACCATTGACTTGAATGATGTAAGCCGAGTTGTCTTCATACATAGTCGATGCTTTATCATGGATTGAACATGCCACAATCTTTAGTTGATGTGATATATCTTGGAGCACAGCTATTATTCTTTGCCAGCTTCATGAAGTGCAAGAATCTCTTTGTGGTTCGAAGATATAACTAAAATAAATAATCACTTAAAATTAACCGATTTCGATTAATTTAGGTCATAATTAATAGGTCTGAATTTCTTTAAATTGATGATCTAACCTTAACCTAATTCAAATTAATTTGATTATCTAGTGTCAGCAAGCGATTGAAAATTAAACACAAGAACAAACAATTTTAACCCTGTGAAAACATTTTCTCAGGAGAAAAATCTACAGGTCTCTGCTGAATCACCCGACAGCTAGACAATCTAATATTGAAACACAATTACAAGAATCTAATTATTTACAGACTCGATAAGCACATCCCGTGTGAAAGGTTTTATTTGTTCCATTTCGTGTTTGTGGAGTCTCATGGTTATTTTAGTCGAAGATACTGACAAAATGGAGATCACTGAACAGAAGGTAACTAGAACTCACTGATAAAGGAATGAACTTTTATTTAATTGTCGTTCGAGCGACTTGACTCATCTCCTAGAAATTTGACCCATAGCCAATTTTCGTTCGAACGAGTTTTCTTGTCGTTCGAACAAGTTGACATATCCCCTGAAAATTTGACCCATAGACAATTTCGTTCGAACGAGTTTTTTTGTCGTTCGAATGAATTGACATGTCCCCTAGAATTTTGCCCATAGACAATTGTCGTTCGAATGAGGCTTCTTGTCGTTCGAACGTCTGTCAACTTTCCAGGGTTTTAAACCAAATTAGACATAAGTCGTTCGAACGGCATTAGGTCTTGTTCAAACGACTCTCGAGAGAAATTGGGTTACTATTAAAGCAAACCTTATTTCCTTTTTTTCTCCTGGTCTTTTGTTTTTAAAAAACTTTTATTTTTTCGAAAGACTCAAAACTCCTTTATCAGAGTGTGTGAATTCAAGATCAATCAAGCATATTCTAATCCTGAGATTGATGTTGAGTTAGTTTTATAATACTTCCTACATATTGTTGATGAAGATTCTTGGTGTGAAATTAAGAAGGATTGTTGCAAGAACAGAAGAAGATTCTTGGTGTGAGATCAAGAAGGGTTGTTGCGAGAATAGAAGTAGATTGGATGTGAAGCTTTAGTCAGAAGAAAGATAATCTTGAGACTAGGTTATCAAGTCTGTAAGTGTAATTCAGATTAAACTCTTTTTGATTAGTAGATATTTTGTTGTCAATTTCATCGACAACGACCTGCGGTTTTTCTCCCGTGTAAGGAGTTTCTACAAGGTGAACAATTGCATGTGTCTTTTAATTCCTTGTCTTTACTTTTGATTGTTTATGCTTAATCCTAGATCATTGATTTATGGGAATAGTTCTGATCAATGGTCCAAGGAAGAAAAAGAAATATATGGGCATAATTCTAAAGGTCTTAACGCTATCTTTAATGGGTTGAGCCAAAGTGAGCATAGGCACATATCCGCGTGTACCACTTCGAAAGAAGTTTGGGACATCTTGATGCGCACTCACGAAGGTGATGATACTGTTAATGAAAGTAAACTGCAAATGCTCACATCTCAATTTGAAAACATAAGGATAAGTGAGGATGAGTCATTTAGTGAGTTTTATGCCAAACTTTGCGACATTGTCAACAACAGTTCTTCTTTAGGAGCTGGATACATCGATATTCAAATAGTACTTAAAATTCTATGATCTCTTCCTAAGAGTTTTAGATCCAAACGTGATGTTATAGAGGAAGCACACAATCTTAAAACTATGAAACCTGACACACTTGCTAGAAAATTACGTACGTTTGAAATTGAAATTGAAATGGAAAACCCTGAGAAGAATAAAGTGTGGCATTTAAGTCTTCCTCCAACTCTTCGTCTTCTCAGGGAACCAGAGATGTTGACAACTACTGTGTCTCTGACAATGATCAAGAACTAGACTTTAACTCTTAGATTGTTCTTATAAGCCAACAATTTAGAAAACTTTTAAAAAAGATACAATTTGTGAAATAAGGGCAAAATGTGAATTACAAGTCTCGTCCTCATGACCGTGTTAAGTCTTATGGCAAACAAACTAACTCAAGTACTCATTCTCACAACGACTCTGATCAAGATCTTAATAAGATTGAATGCTATAGATGTCACAAGTATGGTCACTATGCTCACAGCTGTCCCATTAAAAGTTCTAATAGTAACTAGAAGGCCATGAATATTAAAGTAACTTGGGATGATGATAATGATGAATTTGATGATCATCCCCAAGAATATGAAAATGGTAACTATTGTGCATTTCCTAGTATAATAAACTCTAGTAATAATTATTCTGACCCTTTTGAACTATAAAACTTTACTGAAGATCATAGTGATTATAAAAGTGATAATAGTGAAGAACCCAAGATTGAAGAATTATATTCTCAACTTATTTCTCAGCTTAAGAAACTTAAGAAAGAGAAAAATGCTCTTATTGTCAAATTTGATGTGTGTGAAAAAGAAAAACATACTGTTGTGAGAAAATTAAAATTGACTGATGCAGATCTTGAGAAGCTTAAACTTGACTTGATTTTCACTAAGCAGAAACTTAAAGTTTTTCTCCATGGAGCAAAGAATATTGACAAAATGCTAAGTATGAGCTAAAATGGTACTGACAAAAGGGGACTTGGATTTGATGAACAAAATATTAAGTCTACACCTCAAATCACCAAGTTTGTCAAAGCTAGTCTAGTGCCATCTTTGCCCAAACAAAGTATTACTAATGCTCCTCATAGGCTGACTAAACAGCCTTTTGTCTTTCATGTATTTTATTGTGAGGCTTGTGGTTGAAAGGGTCATCTTGCTCCCTATTGTAGATATGTTCCTCAATTTTGTGGTATGAATAATCTACATTTGGAAAGAGGGAAACCCCATCGATCATATGCCCAATCATTTGCTAACTCATTTTTTGCTCAAAAGTATTTTAATGGTTTCAGGAATATGACTCAAGCGACAGAAGAAAGAAAGAAAGTGAGATCTGTTTGGGACCAATAGAAGGACCTTCTACCATAATTACGGTCCTATGTTGCAGTGATGGCTCTAAATACATTTAATTATACACAATGGTATGTAGATAGTGGATGTTCTCGACACATGATAGGGGATGCTACACGTCTGAATAATGTCACAGATATTCAAGGAGGCGATGTTATCTTTAGAGGAGGAATGAGTGGAAAGATTGCAAGAAAGGGGTGTGTAGAAGGAATTGGGTACCCATCAATCGATAATGTACTCTATGTCAAAGGACTCACTGCAAATCTTCTGATTGTGAGTCACTTATGTGATGCGGATAACACAGTAACATTCAACAAGAAAACTTTCCGTGTCTTTGATAATACCGGGAAATTCATTGTGACTGTTGATAGAACTTTGGACAACTGCTATACTGTATCGCAAAATGGGATATCATGTAAAGTTTCTAAGATAAGCGATGTGAAACTTTGGCACCAACGGTTAGGACATGTGAACTTTAGCGATCTAGCAAAGATTACAAGTAAGGAAATAGTTCGAGGGGTTCCGAAACTAAGCAAGCTAACCGATGCAGTGTGTGGACTGTGTCAAATTGGAAAGCAAACCAAGAGTGCGCACAAAAAAATTAGCAACATTGCCACTACGCGAGTTCTGGAGTTAATTCATATGGACTTGATGGGTCCTATGAGAGTGAGTACTTTGAGTGGAAAGAAGTACATTTTGGTTATGGTTGATGATTTTTCACGATTCACCTGTATCACACTATTAAAGCAGAAGTCGGACACATTTGAAGAATTCCATACTATAGTCCTGCGAATACAGAATGAGAAAGATTATTCTATTGACAAAATTTGAAGTGATCGTGAAGGAGAGTTCAAGGACAGTGATGTGATTGAGTTTTATAAAGCAAAATGTGATCAAACATGAATTTTCAGCACCAATCACACCACAACAAAATGGAGTAGAAGAACGAAAGAACTGAGTTCTACAGGAAATGAGGCGGGTATTACTTCATGGAAAGAATGTTCCTAATCACTTTTGGGGAGAAGCTATTCATACCTCATGTCACATTATCAACAAAGTTTATTTGTGACCTCTTACACTTAACACGCCATATGAACTCTGGTTTGAAAAAAAGCCGAACGCGAAATACTTTCATGTGTCTGGAAGTAATTGTTATGTTACTTGTGATCGGGAAAACATTGGAAAATTTGATGCCCCAAGCGATGAAGGTATTTTACTGAGATATGCCACAAACAGTAGGGCTTATCGTGTTTATAACTTGAAGACCAAAATGGTCATGGAGTCGATTAATGTGGTAGTTGACGACTTGACAGTTCTTGGACAAACAGATGATGAAGATAGTAATGTTCAAGGAGATTCCTTGCCAACCGCATCTATTGTGACACGATATGTTCAAGAAGAACCTCACGCTGAAGCTCCTACAACATCTTCTGGGGAAATTATAGCACCAAATGTTGTTGTCCGTACTAATCCTTCTTAGAATTGTGGTGCTCCTAGATACCTTGATGATTATGAATGCCCTATACTTCATGAGCCTGCTAGGTGTGTAGGGTATCATTATTATACATTTTATGAGACAGTGGAGAGAGTGTGTTATGCGTCCATCACTAAACCAACCAACGTGAAATATGCATTATCTGATGAATATTGGATTAACGCCATGCAAGATGAGCTCAATGAATTCAAGCGCCAAGATGTGTGGGACTTAGTATCACGACCGGCAAATACTAATATTATTGGCACTAAGTGTATTTACAAGAACAAGTTTGATGGGAACGGTGATGTTGTCCGAAACAAAGCAAGGTTGGTAGCACAGAGATACAATCAAATAAAGGGGGTGGATGTCGAAGAAACTTTTGCTTCCACATCTAGACTTGAATCGATTCAAATGCTTTTGGCTTTTGCTTGTCACAAAAAATTTAAGCTTTATCAGATGGATGTGAAAAGTACGTTCTTGAATGGGATACTTGAGGAAGAAGTATATGTAGCTCAACCAAAGGGATTTGAAGATCCTCATCACACGAAACATGTTTATCAATTGAAGAAAGCACTTTATGGCCTAAAACAAGCTCCTTGAGCATGGTATGATAGACTTTCAAACTTTCTACTTGGAAAGGGGTTCATTCGAGGGGGAGTTGATAAGACATTGTTTATTCAGTGAGAAGGTGATGACATTCTTATTGCTCTGGTTTATGTGGATGATATTGTTTTTGGATCTATGTCAGACTCTCGGGTTAAAGCATTCGATGAGTTAATGGGAAAAGGGCCTGTGATGCATGGTTAGATAATTGACCTACTTCTTAGGTCTTCAAATCAAGCAATGGGAGGATGACATCTTTGTTTGTCATTCTAAATATGCTAAGGATATTATCAAAAAGTTTGGTCTTGACTCCTCCAAACATGCTCGGACACCAATGAGCACAAGCACAAAATTGAGTAAGGACTCTACAGGTACTAATGTGGATCAAAAGATATATAGGAGCATGATAAGAAGCTTGTTGTATCTTACAGCTAGTCGACCAGACATTATGTTCAGTGTTTGCATATGTGAACGTTATCAGGCAAGTCCTAAGGAGTCTCACTTACACGTTGTTAAATGGATTATTCGATATGTGTCTAGGACGTGTGAGTTTGGATTGTGGTATACTCGAGACACTATATCTGAAATTATTGGATACTCAGATGCTGATTGGGCCGGAAATTCTGATGAAAGGAAGAGTACTTATGGGGGATGTTACTACATTGGGAACAATCTCATTGCATGGCAAAGTAAGAAATAAAATTGTATTTCACAGTCTACTGCAGAGGCAGAGTATATTGTTGTGGGAAGTTGTAGTACTCAACTAGTCCAGATGAAGTAAATGTTACATGATTACGGGCTGAATCAGGGAGTAATGTCACTTTATTCTGATAATACAAGTGCAATCAACATTTCCAAGAACCCTAAACAACATTCGTGGACCAAGCACATTGACATTCGATTTCACTTCATTCGAGACCTTGTTGAGCGGAAAATTATAATTGTAGAGTATGTGTGTACGGAGAATCAACTTGCTGATCTCTTCACTAAACCTTTAGATGTTATTCAATTTGAAAATCTTTGATGCGCTATTAGTGTCTATTCCATTTCCTAAATCTCTCAGGTCTTTCTGTCTGTGGTGTCGCTATCTTATATGGATGTATGGAAATTATTTTTGCACTTAGCCTATCGTAGCTTTGCATATGCATGTATGGAAATTATTTACGTGTTCTATATTTATTTAATGCTTGAGTTACTTGGTATCACTTGTTCGTCACGAGGTCCAACTGTCCCTACTCTAGGTGTAAGTAGAAATCTTGAGGGTCCATGAAGAGACTTCGTTAATTAACATTTTGTGAGGATCTAACCTTTTGTTTTAGCTTTGAGTGTTATTAAAAAAATTCTTTCCCGCAAAATCTCTCTTTATTTCTGATCTCATTATTTAATGTATTAGTCGATTGTTGGTGATGATATTTAATTTAAGTTAAAATCCTATAACATTTTCTCTACTTGATTCAAGGTGAAACGAGATATTGCACAAGTCTTAGGACATGATTTTAGGCATTTTTATTTGCTCATTTTTTGACCTTTTAACATCTAACACAATTCGTTAATTCACTTGCTACCCGTTGAGCCTAAAATAAGCCATTTCTTTGTATTCGCCAAATTCTTGTTTAAACCTTTTGTTCTGAGGACAGGAAGTGATACAATTTGAAGGGTGATGTTTGTATGAATGCTGCTTATGAGAATGTTTTGTTACAACAAAGTTTAAATTCAAATAGTGCCAGAAGATGTATTGATAACAACAATGGAGGTGATAACAACAAAGTTAAAAAAAATAAAAATAAGGGAAGGAGGTGTGTTGATAACAACAATGGAGGTGGAAGTTCTTTTTGTCCTCAGAATGCCAGCAAAACACTTATTTCATCACTAGCCTACCTTTGCCTTCATTGCAACCTTAAAAGTCATAGTTGATTTTAAGTCTAGTGCAATCAGGATTAGTAGAGATGATAGTTTGAAAATCTATGGTACTTAACTTGACACCACCAAAACAATTGATATTCCTTCCATGAGATCTCCAGTAAAATTGTGCCGCTTTCTTGGATTATGAATTTTTAACTTCATTACTCATATTCATATTCCCTAAGAGTGATAGCTAGTAAATTCTCAGTGACTTTAAGTGACCAACCATGAGAGGCCTAAGTTGAATCATATTTCCAATATAGTACTCTTCGTATACCTACTTGGCAAGACTTTGTTTGGACTACACACACACACACCGAGTTCTTTTGCATTATTTAGTGTATAGCTCAATAATATTCTCCATCGTGTATCCGTTGTGCTTATAGATATGACTGCATATATTGAGGGAGAGTGTCTCTGTCAGTCCTTTTTTTCTTTTCTTGCTACCTGTGTTTGTCTGTGGCTACTCAGTGATTTTGGATGAGTTTTCCTTTGTTTCATCCGTTTATTCTTTTGTTTCATCCATTTCTTTCTTTGTTTCATCCATTTCTAAGTTGCAGTGTATTTTTTTGGAAAAGATTCTGTTTCGTTCGAACAACTTATCTAGTTGTTCGAATGAGTCCCGGGCTTGGTTGTCTTCCCTGCGTCTGTTTGGTTGTTTAAAACCACATTTGGTTTGATTTTGTATGTCTGTCTCTCTCTTTCTCTCAACTGAACTCCACCATTGTTGTTTTAGGCTTGTCGTTGGGTCTTGATTGGAAAGGAATTCGTTGAAGTTGGTATCTTCTCTACTCCTCCACTTTCAATTTGACACTTGGGTTTCAATTTGGCAAGTTCTATTCTACGTGTTGATTGTGCCCTAGTTTTTTCTCTCTTGTTTCTTTGGACGAATTGGATTAGAACTGTATGAGGAATTTCTTAAGTTGATTATTGCACATCTGTGATTGTTGGAATTGTCTGCATTGCTAGATTTTGGGGTTATTTTTTACTGTTTGCAGGGGGTATTTGTGTATGATTGTTTGGGGTGAATTATTGTGTTTTATTGGATGAGAAGTGAGGGATTGGAGTTTGGATTATTTACTACAGGTTTTGGGGTGTGATTGTGCTTGATTGGGTTCCCCAGCTTAACCGTGTTGGTTGGGTTTGGGGATATGGTGGTGTTGTTTCGTGCAGGTTGTAGGGTTGGAGGTTTATTGGTTACAGTTGGTGTGCGTTTCTTGATTGTTGTTTGGTATTTATCTGCGGAAAGCTTGTCATCTTTGTTCAAATTGTACCTAAGCAACAGGTCGGAAATTAGAAGCCACGCCTCGCCGATACAAGTGTCCTTGATGGACAGAGGGTTGGTGATAATTCGGTACATTGGGCCACTGAAAAAGGGTTTAAAGATCGCCCAATTGTGGAAGAACAAGTTGTCGACATCAAGAATGTTTCTGAAGTTAATGAAGGATATGCGCGGGTGTTTGCAAAATTTAAAGCAAGAAATTAGACCAAGATTCTCACTCCTTCTGGAAAAGTATACACGCGGATTGTTCGATTATTCTATGCTACGCTGCAACTTGAGCATATCCATACTCTGTCTAGTAGAACTTTCTCAGTCACTATTGATGGCACCAAGTACAAAGTCACCAGGGACTTTATCTACGTTATTTTGGGTTTTCGTCCCTCTCCGTACATTACATTTCTGAGATGTATTTGGCCAGCTTCGTATTATCCCTGGCCTGCTACTACTTCTGAGGAGGAGCTTGAAGAGGATGGGGTTCCGATTATTCCTGAGCTGCATACTATGGTTGTTGACATCATGGCTTAGCATGGACTATATACTGGATCGGGTATTGTATCCCAAAAGATGTTAGATGATGAGTCTCGCCTTGTTCACAGCATAACTATTACGAATATCATTCCGCAATCTCAAAAGAATGATCTCTCTGAGCGGATAAAGGATTTTCTTTATGCCTTCAAGAATGATATTGAGATAGATCTACCTAATATCATCATTGAGGAGATGATTGATGCTAGCACCAAAATGGTGACTCGGAGTTCATTGTCATTTGCTCGACTTGTTATGGCAATTCTTACGGCTATTGGCTATAAGGTGTTTCCCAATGAACCTGAGGATACCAAAATTGAAAAATTGGTTGCGAGTAACTGTCATAAGAGTACATCTCATCCTCCTCCTGTGTTACCTTCTACGCCTGCCCCTCCAGGTAAGCACATAGGTTTTTCTAACTCACCTGGACAGCCTCAGGGGGTGCTTCTCTTCAGAGTATTGGGAGCATACTACAGACGGTGACGACCAGGTTGGGTGCCATTGAGGGACATCTTGAGACTATTGAGGGACGACTGGAGACTATTGAGACAGATGTTATGGGTCTTCAATCGGTCCATGAGCCACAGAAGTTTGAGTATGATTCTGGAGATGCCTGACTGTACATGGTACCTTTGCTAGATTTTTGTCCTCGCATCTGTTCTTTATTTTGGTTCTTTTGTCTTGTTCCTCTTTGAGATTTTTTTTGTTTTGAGAGCATGTGAGATAGGAATCTTTGTACTAACTTTATCAGTTTATCTAGTACTACCTTTTGTTTATCTGTTTATCCGATGTCTCTAATTTCTTTTCTTTCAGATAGTTTATTGTAGTTGTTTGATTGTTTCCTCCCTGACAAAACGGGAGAGAAAGAAGTTTGCATGACTTGTTTGCAAATGCTTCTCTGGATTTATATGTTTATTTTTATTCATTTGCGCGACTATATTTTAAGTTCCTTTTTCCACATATATCATAAACGTGTTTGCTGAGTGTGGAGATATTCAGTCACACACTATCTGATGAGAACAGGGTTGCAAGAAGATATTATTCCAAGAAGAGGTCCAAAGATTGCACCTATTCAGAAAGGGTGATGTCTTTCTAAGGTCTAGACTCACTCTATCGCTGGGAAGTACTACAGAGTCGTGTATTCGTCTTAGCTTTTATTTGTCACGAAATGAACCAAAGGGGGAGATTGAAAGGTTTTATTTCCTCCATTTCGTGTTTATGAAGTCTCATGGTTATTTTAGTCGAAGACACTGACAAAATGGAGATCACTGGACAGAAGGTAAGTAGAACTCACTGATAAGGGAATGAGCTTTTATTTAATTGTCGTTCGAACGAGTTTTCAAGTCATTCGAACGACTTGACATGTCTCCTGGAAATTTGGCCCATAGCCAATTTTTGTTCGAACGAGTTTTCTTGTCGTTCGAACGAGTTGACATATCCCCTGGAAATTTGGCCGATAAACAATTTCGTTCGAACGAGTTTTCTTGTCGTTTGAACGAATTGACATGTCCCCTAGAATTTGGCCCATAGACAATTGTCGTTCGAACGAGACTTTTTATCGTTCGAACGACTGTCAACTTTCTAGGGTTTTAAACTAAATTAGACATAAGTTGTTCGAATGACATTAGGTCTTGTTCGAACGACTCTCAGGAGAAATTGGGTTACCATTTAAGTAAACCTTGTTTCCTATTCTCTCCCAGTCTTTTGTTTTTAAAAAACCTTAATTTTTTCGAAAAGCTCAAAATTCCTTTATCAGAGAGTGTGAATTCAAGATCAATCAAGCATCTTCTAATCATGAGATTGATATTGAGTTAGTTTTACAATACTTCCTACATATTGTTGAAGAAGATTCTTAGTGTGAGATCAAGAAGGATTGTTACGAGAACAGAAGAAGATTCTTAGTGTGAGATTAAAAAGGGTTGTTGCGAGAACAGAAGAAGATTGGGTGTGGTGAAGCTTTAGTCAGAAGAGAGATAATCTTGAGACTAGGTTATCAAGTCTGTAAGTGTAATTCAGTTTAAACTCTTTTTGATTAGAGGATATTTTGTTGTCGATTTCATCGACAATGACCTGTGGTTTTTCTCCTGTATAAGGAGTTTCTACAGGGTGAACAATTGCATGTGTATTTTAATTCATTGTCGTTACTTTTGATTGTTTCAGCTTAATCCTAGATCATTGATTGATAGGAATAATTTTGACATAATTTATCGAAATACATTAAATTCGAGCACATATAATTTTACCGTGGTTACCTCTCTTCAAATTGAACTCCTCGCAATCAATTCTACGTTCACGCAATGCCTCACCTCGGATAACGCACCAAAGGTTTAAAGCTTGAATCTCTCAAACTAACAAATCTGAAATTGGATTTAGGTTTCTCAATCTTCGATTGATTCAATTTGAGTTTTACTTCGCATTGAATCGCTCATTGAAATCTCTCTTCTATCTAAATATCAAGCTCTAAAAAAAATTAGGTTTTGGAAGAGATAAAAAGTGAAATAGGAAAGGTTGTCATTTATAAGAAAACTAAAAACCTGACTTCTGTTCGAATAGAGACAAAGTCTATTTGAATAGAAAAATTTCTATTCGAACATGACCAAGATCTTGTTCGAACAAATATAGTTTTGAGGCAATTTGTTCGAATAGAAAAAGAGTCTATTTGAACAAAACAAGTTTTATTCGAACATGACCAAAATCTTATTCGAACAAACATAGTTCCGAGTAAAAATATTTGAATAGATACTAACTCTTATTCGAACAATATCTTATACGAACAAAATAAAAGCCTGTTCGAACAGAGACCTATTTTTCTCAAAAAGAAATATCACTTTCTTTTCATACTCTGTAAAATACTAAGGGCTTGGCATTTAGAGCAAAGAGGTACAAACCCACGTACCTGTTCAGTATCAGTCCAGCTGTAGATGCTCCATATGCAATCTCTGACAATGAGTAACCACGAGGAAGTGCTGACACCTATTCTAGACACGGAATGAAACAAACTCCAAATATAGATGTTTCAATAACTACCGCCGTCTGCTTCATCGATCTCCAAGACTTTGATGTATTCCCGTACATAAACATATAATCTATTTGACAATGGCCTTTATGCGAGTCTAACAAGTATTTTGTATCGGTGTACTCTATAAATTTACCTTACCATTTCGAGTAGAACATACCCCAGTCTTTCATACCGATCAGTTACCTCAGAATGTGCTTAATCTCATTCTAGTGCCTTTGGGTAGCAACGAAACTATGGCAAGCCAAGTAGTTCACTACGAATGAGTCATCGGGTTTAGTATACCCAACTACCTATAGAAAATCATCTCCTAGCTATGATGTCACGGCTCTAGGAGTTTCTACCCATATTAAGATGGTGGAATATGTCATTGTCCACATCCAAGTGATGGACGCGCAATAAACAACTTAGCACTGTGTGCTACATCCATACCGAAGTATTAGATAACTCTTTTAATATATATTGATTTGTGTACGAATATGCCACTACCAAGATGTTTAATCTGCAAATCGAGATACTACTTGATTTCCCAAGGTCTTTTATTTTGAATTCCTTCCTGAGGTATTCGGCGGCTCTCGCGATCTCCCCCGAAGTTCTAATGATGTCAAAATTATTTAGTACATTATTATGACGACTTAAGCTAATATCTATGTTCTAAATAAGAATGCACGAATAGATAAATATAGTTGCCTTGACCAACTTACGCTAATATCTATGTTTTAAATACTCGGCCAACTTACTATGTCTCATGGGCCCTGATTGTTTTAAGACAATAATAACTTTTCCTGTTTTATTACGTACACACCTCGTGTGTCAGGCTTAATTGCTTCCAGAAGCTTATACCTCCCCAAGTGACTTTATGTAGATATCCATATCTAGTTTCCTATATAGATACATGTTATTTACATAAGACGTATGTCTAGCTTGTCCTCGACAACTTGACAGACTGATCAATATCAAAACTTTATAGCGTCCATAACCCGGTAATATGTCATATTGTAATCGATGCTAGATCTCTTAAAGAATTTTTGGGCAACTAGTCTTGCCTTGACCAAAGTATCTCTCCGAGTTAATCATGTTTCCGTACCATTTCCAATTGTAACCGACATACTCTATTGTATCACTTCGCATTATTATGCTAACAAGTTAAGCTCTGCATGGATCCCAGATGCCCACTTTGGCTAATGTACAACACACAGTCATTTACAATAAGTGGTTCTGAATCTTCATCCTCGATGGCGAGCAGAGCATCGAATATGAATACTTTATCGACAAATGTCTACTGAACGATCCTACGTTGTGCTTATTATAGACTTTTAATAGATCGATATCTTCTTATTATCATAGGTATGATGAACTAACTATACCATTAGTCTTATTTGACCCATATTCTACAGCTCCCCAGCTCATAATACTTTCAACAGTGGTCTGTACTAAGCGTGAGCCTTAGATTCGTTTACGGTACTAATTCCCCCAGAACGTTAAGATGTATAGGTGTATAACTTGTAGGTACATACACTTATGATATTTTAATAGTGCTTATGAATGTGTTTAGCAATTCATTTACGACCTATTATAGATTTGTAATCCATTTAGCCTTATTGTCACTTAACTTATATATATAGATCTAGATGAGACAACGATGATATTTTCTAACTAATCTTGAAAATATCCTCAGCATTGACTATCATATCTCCCTACAATGTTGGGAATATCATCTCATCAAAATGACAATCTGCCCTACAGTATATACGTCGCCAATGGAGCTTTAAATATCAAGTGATAGATGACAATCATAACCCACATAATGCCAGGTCGATGTTGAGGGTCCCATCTTCATATATTGTGCTGGTGTGATTGGCACCTATACGGAACATCCAAATGTTCATCGATGGGTGACACCGGGTTCCAACCCAGTTACTAGTCACTTTTGGAAAAAAAATTAATAACTTGCTATGGGACGAACTCTAATCAGTGTTGTGGGAAAATGAATACATATCCCACACACAAGCCAGAAGCTGTGATCGAAATAACAATGGAATAGCGATTATCTTATATTGCTTGATTAGGTTCTCTGCCAGGTCTGGTATAGGCTACTTACGATGCTCAATCATCTATCCCATTTAGCGATAATAGTAATTAAAAGCCTGTAAGTCGAACTCGCAAGCTTCCGTCATGTCGCATCGATCGACTTAATCGATTAATCTAAGAACTGAGCCTGCGATTGAATTATCTAAGTGAGAAGTCATGCTAATGTTACATTCCTAGATTTTAATAATAGGAAAACGAAAGACCATTTCTAAGATGCGCCTATTATGATAATAAATACTCAAGTGGGCCACTATATGGATGGATAGGTCCACATGTGTCTCTATGGATACATTTAGAGCAAAGGCTGGAGATCTCACTCCACCTTGGTCTTAGTAAGATGAAATAATAGACTTTCCTTGAAAGTATTCGCTACACGTACACTATCAAGATCTTCTCTTCATTTAAGAAAAGTTGAGATGTAATCCTAATAATCTTCTTCACTATCCTAGCCCGGAGAAGTATATTAGAAACCGTTCCAATAGCATTTTCAAACCTTTAGACATTGAGAGAATGCACAAAACATTGTCTATCATTTTCTCCGATAGTCATTACGTGATAAACATTATCTTGTATCTCCCTAAACTTAAAAAAATCTGACTGGATTTACTAGTGTATAAAGTAGGCTAGATACCCCGTATTGTACCATTAGAGAGTAATAGCATGACGTACTCAGTGCGTTCTATCAAGTTAGTCGTGCCAATCAAATTCATGATATCCCTGATGTTCAACGTTAGAGACAATAAATATTTTCATATCTCAAAAGGATCGAGTGCGTGGTACTAATGTCTCTTAGACATGTGTCGTCACTCATCCGATTATCGGTTATGCTCAATGAGCAGATAAATCTATAAGCGGGTTATATATAGTAGATCAACTATTATACATAGAATTTAACTACTTCCTAAGCAATAAATTCATAAACAAAAAAAATTAAAAGAAAACCAAAGAGCAATCTCATAAATGGGATACCGTACCAGTGCATGTCATGAGCATTATATTAAACTAACCAGTAAATAGTTCCCAACTCAGTCAATAATAGTATTAATAAAGAAAAATTATTATTATACAACATGTAAAGTTTGGTAATACTCTCTAGGTAACATCAGTCATCTACAGATAAGTTATTACTCTTCATTCTTAGAACTTGATCCAAAGCTGCATTCGTATCATGGGAAAAATCTATTGCCACAGACTCTTCCATAGCGAGGTCTGCGCCAGCTGTGACCACGTGATAAGTCTGGGTATGAGATTTTATTACGAGATTCTCATGCCCGTCTATCTCGTATCCATTTACGAATTCTGCCTATTCCATTTTGATCAATTGGTAAACTTTTTATTCCTTTTGCCTCAGGTTATTGATGGCTAAAATTTAAATCATGCCATTATTGCCACCTCCCATCTATTCACGATTACGACCATGTCCGCAACTTTGCCTGTCAAAAACTTGAATTAGGTCTGCGTTTATAGTGATCTATCGAATATTACCTCGAGAGTGTAATATTTAAAACGTAGAGAGTTTAATAGAATATTCTCAATATCTCTATTAACCTCAACTATTTCTCCATATGAGATTATAGTGGAGTTGTACTGCCGAATAAAAAAAATTCTGCAATCATATAATACTAGAATAGTATAGGGTAATCCATTAACAGGTCTTCCTGAATATGGAGGCGAGGGCGCAAACAAAGCTCTTACTTTGGTTTTTTTAGAGACTCATTATTCTCAACAATGGTCTTTTCCAGATTCTGTAATAGAATATAGATTTTAGTATCCATAGAGGTCAAGGTTATTAGTACTGAAATAGAGTTGCAGTATGAGAGGTAGTGAACGTTCTGAGTATCACCAACATCTGTTATGCATGTAAATCAATATCAGTAGTAGTACTTGACAAACATTCCTTGCATAAAGACAATTCATAGTATTCATGTTAGTGATTCTCAATTATTACTTGTAGATGAACCTTGTTCATATTCTATTACTCATGAAATCATATTTAAGTGCATAATTTCTAATAATTACTTGATGTTCATAGTATATAGCGCAATGAAGTACATGATTCCCAATTATTACTTACAAGTGAACCATGTTCATGGCTTTATACTCATAAGATCCTATTAAGCGTCAAATTTCAATTTTACCCTGTAAAATGGTGATTTTAACCTTAAAGTGCATTTTAGTAATGTCTTAGCCAAGACAGTTAATCAAAACCACTAGATGTTGGGATCCTTATTCTAACAACTAGTGTATTCTAATCTCTAAAGTTTTATAAAGTATGTATTTGATGTTTAGCTGACAAGTACTGGTCCCACCCCGAAGTCTGCTGGGTTCATAAGATAGGTAGATTAAACCTATCTTTGAACTAACATTCTAGAGTATTATAGGTTGTTATTAGTGCCTATATACCTCTAAATGTTATTATGCAATATTTAATTGCACCTAGATACGTAAAATTGGTTCCTCAGACACCAAGTTTTTAGAAATAAGACTAAGTCAATTCCCAATTGATCTCTAATTATTTGTCATTAACAATTAACCATGACTTAGATATAACTCCCAGACGTAATCAAAATTAGTTTTAGTTTTCGTATAATCTTTTATCCCTTATCAGAATAATTAGTATCCTAGGGACATATCATTAATATTTTATTAACTATTGTAAGATACTTAAATAGGTATTAATTAATTTTTTTATATCAAATATAAGTTAGTCAGTTTTCCTATACGAGGCACATGTTTCTTAAAATATTTAAAAACTATTTTTCATAAAAGAAAGTTAAAAATATTTGTATCAATGGAACACATTATGGCCTTTTTGGAGTTTGTTCTAGCTATTGAAGGATTGTTGTTGGATAGGGGTTTGGCGGATGTTATTAGCATCTGTACATTACCCTTTCATGCTATTTTTATCCTTCTAAGCAATATAAGCTCTTGTCTTTGGTGGGCAGCAGTATGTGTAGTATTATAGGATTTGTGTTACTAACTTTGTTTCATTTTATGGTGTTTAAAAATGATATGGAATAGAAGACAGTGGTATTGAATATGGTGATTATGGTTCTTGGATTGGTTTTTGGAGTCACGGGTACTTGGTCATCTTTAATGGAGATCTTTGCTGCGAAGGTATATGTAGTTAGTTGATTTTTTTTCATTTCATTGAATACTATTATCATAAAGTATACTCATATTGGTGTTATTTGTACACTTATCAATTTCAGTTGTTTCATCCCTTCCATAGCCTATCTATCCTCAAGTCAAATCGGACTACTACTACAACAACCGATACATCATCCACAAGTCACATCTACTCGGCGATTTCGATTGCGAAAGCGAAGTTTGCAATTTTCCATCATAACACATCTCTATGTTTATCTCTAGCTCTCTCTGTGGGACTCTGATTTTATCTCTCTGTGAATGTAGGAAGGTTTGAAATGAAGACTTTGTAAGAAGAAAAGCTGGATCAGTGAGAAAATGAAGGCTTTACAGAATCGCATTCTCAATTTAAACAAGACTCTTTTTTTATTACTTTGGGTTTTTGATTTGCTAATTGTTCAGTTAGAGTTCATGAGAAGTGGGGGATTTGGTATTATGTTATCTTTTTAATGGTAGACGGATAAGGCACCGATGCTGGACAAAGCGATCAAGTTCCTTAAACAACTTTATATTCAAGTTTAAGTGAGTCTTTGTCATACCCCAAAATTCAGTAATCGATAGCTTGACCAATTACTAGATCCGAAGCTGTGCAGGTCGGGGAATCCACAGATTCCCCCCATGAACAATTGAGTCGTAGAAAAATTCTGGCCCAGTCATTCACAATAGTATCACAACAGAGTAAAAGGGAAAACAGAAACAGCGGAAGACTAAAATTTTGGCCCAGTCATCCATAATTCTGACGGTTATTTGGATTACCACCGTTTGGACGGTTGTTCTGAATACCGCCATTCTTAGCCTTGAAAGGTTTCCCTTTAGGTTTTAGATGGACCTACCCTTTGGCTTAAACTAAAAGGATTTCCCCTTTCAGGTATTGTTTTTTAAATTCTTCTTCAACCCTTAGACAAGTAATCAAATTCTCCATGGTAAGTTCCTTTGACTTGTGTCGCATGATATTTATATAGTATTTCCAATTCGGTAGTAATTTATCAATCATCACGGCAACCTGAAATTGTTCATTAGAAGGTATCCTTTCGGACACTATCTCATGCGCAATTCGTTGCAACTCATGTGATTGGAAAATTATTGACTTATCGTCGACCATAGTGAACTTGAGATATCGGCTTACGGTAAATTTTTTAAAGCCTACCTCTTCCGTATTCCACTTCTTCTATAATGCATCCCAAATGGTTTTTGCAGATTTGGACTATAGATAGTAATCATACAGTTTGTCCACTAAACCGTTCAGAATAAAATTTCTGCACTTCAAATCAGCCTCAATTCAGTTTGAAATTTACTCTAAGGTTTTGTCATAATCGGTTAGAATAAGATCAGGGTCTACCGTAGGTACAGGAACGGGAGGTTCGACAGTGCATTCTTGATCCATAACATATGCAACTTCCTTAAGTGTGAGATGAAAGAACCATTTATTCTTCTACCTCTTGAAGTTGAGACCATCAAACTTAGAGGGTTTGTTAAAATCAAACTTTAACACTTCTGAGGAAAGAACCATATTACAGATAATATATACTCTTTAAAATTGTAGAATAAATGTTAAAGGAACCTGTAAAATAGCTTTTCCCAAGTTAAAACTTTTAGATGAGGAAGTGAAGAACAGCAGCAAGTACAAACAGTAATAGTAACAGGAGTTATAGGCTGCAACAGCAAGCACCAACCAAGTTTTCTTTATAGCTAATAACAGTAGTAAAATAGTTGGATTACAGCAGTATTAATTTGGTAACAACAATAATGATATAACGAGTTAACAGCAAGTAACTCCGGACTGTAAAACAAGAGAAGGAGCAAGTACTATGGTAATGAAAAGCAAGACAACAATTTTGTAAACAACAGCAGGTCTGGTTTACTGAGGTGCAAAATTTACCGTTATTGTACAAAAACTTCTGGTACTGAAGCTACTGTATATGCTCGTTGTATCCTGGAAGAGATCTGACCATTTACCTGTACTCGGGGTAGGTTGAAATACTCTTTAAAGAGAGTATGACCCATGCCTCGAGCTGTTACTGTTCTGCTGTCTCTTTGTTACAGGAGTTGTTTACCGGAGTTGTTCTTGTTGCTCAAACCTGCATGTTCTTGTTGTTGTTTACTACCGATGCAAACCAGACCTGCTGTTGTTGTTGTTGCTATTACAAAACTGCGGTCTTGCAGCTCATTACTGGAGTACTTGTTCCCCCTGCTGTTTTACTGTCCGGAGTTACTTGTTGTTAACTCATTACATCATTGTTGTTATTACCATATTAATACTACTGTAATCCAACTGTGTTACTATTATTATTTGCTACAAAGAAAACCTGGTTGGTGTTTGTTGCTGCAGCCTATAACTCATGTTACTATTGTTGTTTGCGCTTGTTGTTGTTCTACACTTCCTCAGCTAGAAGTTTCAACTTGGGGAAAGCTATTTTATAGGTTCCTTTAACATTTATTCTACAGTACTTCATGTTAATTTACTTTTTGCTACTCATGGCGTTAGTGGTTGTACTATGGGGAAAAAACGTTTTTTTATAAAAAATAAAAATAAAAATAAAAGTAAAAAGGGGAAGATGTAAATTGGGGGCCACTGTTAGAAATAGTTTAACACAATTCATACACTATTTCCTTCTGTTTCCTAATTATAGCACAAATTGTTAAAGTGGAGTCTAATCTTATGGTTGATTGGAGCAGGTGTGAATTTTCTATACCATGAAATGTGAAGAGATAAAGTGCATAAATAATATAACTTCTTATATGAAATACAACCTAAGATGAATCACGCTCTATGGGAAAGTAATGCAACAACTAATTTACTTTCTGCTTGAGTATTGCTTTTTTTTATTGATGAATTCATACATTCCATATGGATATGTATTGTTTTGGGATCTTAGTTTACATTAATATGTTTTTGTGTCCAGCAAAAGGGCATGACCTTATGTTGTTTTGTGCTATAATTTCTCCTACTTTGGAACCTTCATCTCGCGACTGAACTTTGATTATGTCAGGATTGATCGCCATCAAGTTATTTGACTATATACTACAATTCAAAATTTAATGTTTTACTTATTTGAGTTATACATTGTTAGAGCATCTCCAACAGAAGAGTATGCAATTCCGGTTTACCATACTGGCATTCCAGAATCACATATGTTTTCGTCCAATAGCAAATTACATTTTTTTTTCTCTTGGGCGCTTAACTGTTCAGCACCTAGGTAGGAGAGAGAAGTTGTGATGGGAGAGAGAGATGCCTGCTGTATTAAAAAATGTTGGGTGCTCAACGGTTCAGCGCCTAGCAGAAAAGAGAAGTTGTGATGGGAGAGAGAGATGTCAGCTGTATTAAAAAAGTGTTGGGCACTCAACGGTTCAGCGTCTAGGCGGTATACGCATACTCCTCCCCAAGTTTAGGTTTTGCATACTTTGGAGGGGTATGGGGGTGAGTATGTTGAACCTCATACTCATGTTGGAAGGGATTTTTGCAAGAGTATAGGAAAACCTTAACAGCATACCACTATGTCGGAGATGCTCTTATGATCTATTACTATTGTAATGATTTGGTCACGTCTATATGTATCTGATTGGATCTCTATTTCTCTCCACCATTGAAAATTTTCAATTTGAGAATCAAAGAGCACTACACAATTAATTGTATGTATAAATAATATGGTTTATCTTTCTCAAACGTATTGAAGTTGTAAAAAAGTTATATTTTATAGTGAAGATCCAGATATACCTACATAAACTACTTTTAATATGTATTAGTAACTAGAATTCAGTCAATTAAAGTGTTTCAATGGACGAGATAAGCTCAAGTACTATGTAGAAAACTTCGAAAGAGGTCTCTCAGGACAACACAACAATTATTTTTTAACTGAGTACTTTGTTTCTGCTAAAGAAAACAAATGCAAATAAACTCTATCAGTTGTGATCGCTATTGGCATTTTTGCAATGCCAATATATTGTAAATAGCATGTTGCAAGAATTAGCAATTCTAAATATTGCTTTCCCAACAAAAAAAATAAAGAAAAAATTATTGTTGGCACACGCGATAACGTGTGCCCGCCTGCTAGTTTTCTTGAAGAGAAATGGGGTATGGGGATGATTTTATGAGGAGAAAAAGAGTTGTTTCAGACCTAGCTGGCAAGTAATAGTAGTTGTTACCCTTTTAATATGAGCCGTACGCGTGGCACCATACCAACAGTTGGTCTGCCACGCAGTTCATAACTATATTTATATGTTTTAATATTGAGGGACATTGTACCACGTTTTTTGTATTATTTTTTTCAATTTGGAAAGCCATAACTCAAAGCCAACTTGGAAGCGTTGATCAAATATTCAGATTTGATTAATGCAAACTGAGACATATTTTGGGCCATCGACTCATTGGATGGTTGCCAAGATTCTCCTTAAAAGAGGCTTGGGAGCTTAATTACAAAACAAAACAATAAAAGCAAAAACAAAAACAAAAAAAAACTTGGGAGATTTAAGTGTGATGTTGACGAAAACAAAATGATTTGATGAATTAAGTATGTTGGACCAATGACGGGAATGGTTACTAGAACTAGAACCACTCAATTTCCACCAATCTATTCTACATTAGGGAACGGTGTTTTTCAAATAGACACATCTGCCATTGTCTCAAAGATAAAGAGGCGCTGGATTTATGGGAAAGAGGAAGATGGACGGCCTAGATTACTTTTACTCTCATACTTAGGGGCAGTTAAGTCATACTTAAGGAATTGACATTCTTCCGTCAAAATAGGGTAAAAGTTATTGTATCAACTGTTAGGTCTTTTTTTCTTTAATTACTTTCAACATGATTCTTTGATTGCATTAGAGTACCATATTGATAAAATAGATAACGCCGAAGGCGTGTTGACTTATGTACTATATCGGTAAAAGATAAAGCGCCGAAGGTGCGTCGACGATATGCAACATTCAAAGGCGGTCTTTTATCTAGAGACAAAGAAAGGCTAGGATGCAATGTCGAAGCCTCGAGATCGATGAGTTGCCCTCGAAATCAATTTTTTTTCTAATATGTCACACAATGCAAATTTCAGTCTATTACTTGCTATAGGTGCTTCGTGATTTGTTTAAGGTAGAAAGAAAATTATCTTAGTTGAAACAAATTTTGCATATCGAACTGGTAAGAAACTTACGCCCGTACAAATACAATTTTTTTTTTTGTCCGTCTCATTATTTCTCATTACAAAATTCTTGATTTTAACAGAAATGGGTCGAGGTTTACCACAAGAATTCTAAGCCTGACAGTTTTTTCAAATTGGATATAAGAACGTACTGTTTGCTCGAATATCAACCGGAGTGGCAAAAAGTGGTCTTTAAATGTGGCAACTAATAAAATAGTGCAATTGCCTTAGAAGCTTTTTTAATGTTTTCTTACCCAGATTCATTTATACAATATTTTTCTTCTCATTTTAGCATTGCACATATAACAAATTGATACTATGTTTTTTTTTCCGTTTTTATCTTTTCTTCCTTAACTTAATTTGTAATATGTAATTTTTGATTGTTACAAATGCTTGATTGTCCCCTTCTGTAATTCTGGATAATACAAAATTCAAGCATCACTGAAGTTAGTAATTCGCATAGGTAAATATTATTTTCACTTTTAGTAATTACTTTCAATGCAAAATCTGCCTCTATGTGTTTCCTAGTTAATTTCTTCGGTGGTGGTTAATAATTATAGGATATTAATTAATATTAGTGCCTTGCAGGTGTTAGTGGACACTTAAAGTGGCTTTAAACGATTCATGACTACACGAAAAAAAAAAAATCAACACAACAAACAAAAGAGGTTAGTCTAATTACTTATGAAAATTTACCTTTTTTTTCCTTTGAATACTTTTCGGCATGAGTCTTTAATTGCATTAGAGTACCATATTGATAAAATAGATAGCGCCTTCGCGTGTTGACTTATGTACTATATTGATAAAATATATAGCGCCAAAGGCGCGTCGACGTTGTTGCCGTGACTGGGTCACGGGTAGTACTAATATTATACATATTGAAAACCAATTAAACAAACATTAAACAGTGGGCCTCATGACAAACTCTAAGCATCAGAGCATCGCCACACATAGCTACTGATTTTATGAATTAAAGTGCAATTTGAGTCATGGCGATACTGAAAAAGAAGTTTTTACATAATTTGGATCACTATATTAGCGATACCTAGCCTGCTATTGGTACTAGTGAATCTTTTGATATACCTCGAGATTCACAACTACTCTTAATCCCGAAAGAATAAACGAGATATTTCTTTCCCTTGAAATATTGTTGTTGACCTGACCAAATATAAATTGCAAGTTTTGGCTCTCTTCTTGAAATATTTCTCTCCCTCTCCCAAGAATTGTAAGAGATGATGGATACATTTTTCATCTCGCACGGGTCACCAACGCTTTCGATAGACGAATCAATGCCGGCGAGGCATTTCTTACAATCATGGGGAGAGAAAGTATTTGAAGAGAAACCCAAAGCAATTCTAATCATCTCCGCGCATTGGGAGACTTGTGAACCCACTGTTAACGTCGTACAAGGTCCCATGGATACCATCTATGATTTCAATGGCTTCCCTAAGCCCATGTATCAGGTAATCTCTCTTTCTGTCCCTATGTATTTTTTTTCTTTGATTTATGGTGTTTTTGAGTAAACATTATTTTATTTTTCTTTGTGATAAGTTTAGTCATTGGTCAAGTTGGTGGTTTATTATATGAATGCAAGTCTTTGATGTTGCGTAAGTGATCGTAGTTTTGTACATTATTATTAGATAAGATACATTATTCCTAATTCTTTATAATCTAATCGTATCAATATTAGCTCTGCTGACACTAGCATAACTAAGCTCTACTCTCATACATGAATCCAAAATTGTTTCTGCTCGCAAACATTTCTGGCATATTTGTGAAGTTGTTTCCCGAGATACCAAGCAGAGTCACCGGAAACATTATTTGGAAACTCAAAAACCCCAAATTTTTGCTAATTTAAAAGCCAAGCATTAAGATTTTTCTCGTCTAAGATATTTGTTCATTTTTGTCAGATCAAGTATCCTGCTCCAGGAGCACCTGAATTGGCAATGAGAGTGAAAGAGTTGCTCAAAGAAGGCGGATTCAAACAAGTTAAAGAAGACAAGAGTCGCGTGCTTGACCATGGGGCTTGGGTACCCCTCATGCTTATGTACCCAAACGCGGATATCCTGATCTGTCAACTTTCTATCCAGACGGAAGAGAACGGAACCTATCACTATAATATGGGGAAAATGCTGGCCCCGTTACGTAACGAAGGGGTTCTAATAATCGGTTCGGGCAGTGCCACACACAATTTACGGCTCCTTTCTATGGATGAATCTTTCGTTACCCCCTGGGCTTTGGAGTTCGATAATTGGCTTAAGGACTCTCTCTTGGATGGAAGGTAATAATACTGTCCTCTAAATGGGCTCCCAATCTAGTCTATCTTATTCGAGGCGATATTGTGAAATTGTTTTTTGACAGAGAAGTATTTTATTTTCCGCAGGTACCAAGATGTTAACGAGTACGAGAAGAAAGCACCGTATGGGAAAAAGGCACACCCCCACCCCGACCACTTCTACCCTTTACATGTTGCTATGGGTGCAGCGGGAGAAAAAGCAACAACAGAACAAATCCATAGTAGTTGGAGAGATGGTACACTTTCGTATGCTTCTTACCGTTTCAAGACGAACAAGTGAATGATTGTCGATGGGTGTGTTTCAGATTGTGATGCCGTGGAGGGTTACTCCCGGTTTTGTATGTTTTATGAACTTGAAATATCTCTTATGTGTTTTTTCATGGATTGAAATCCCCCCTTATGATATGTTGCTGTCGAAACAGGGCAATTATTTTCGCCTTTGACAACTGTAAAACTATGGTATTTAAACATAAAACTTTATACAACCAAACACCATGAAATGCATTAAGGTAAGAACCTTGTCATGCCCCCAAAATTGGCTTCTTAATAAACTATTAAAAACACAAATTCTGAGGTATAACGTCAGGCATCCCGAAGATGAACCCCAAAAGACATACTACAATGTACAACAAATCGTAAATACATCTACAATACTATGAAACTATGCAGCGGAAGAAAATCAAAAAGAGATAGAAATGATTACCAACAGATAACTAAAACTGGCAAGTCAGCTTGCTCCAACTACAAGCATCACTACTGCAACGATCCACCTAAAAAATAAATATATATGCGCAAGGCATCAGTAAGCAACGCCCAACAAGTACAAATATCCAAGGTCACAAGACATGACAGACCAATATAATCACAGTTAAAAGACATGAAGAGCCCAACAAAATTATATGAGAAGATCAACCAAGCTACGAGTCCTAAAGAACGCGATCTAAGTAAAACTTAAAATCCTAATACGGTAATAATGATAGTCTAAACTTAGATCTAGCTACTACGACCTAAGAGGTACGGTAGATGTGGAAAGAGAATTTGGAAGTCAAGTACACATGGTCACTTTTAATTCCGTGGGACCACACTCTCGCACCCTTCTGTAATTAACATAAGCATATCCCTTATTGTCGAGCCAGGAATTGGCGGATTACTTTTTATTGAGCCAGGAATTAACGGGTAACTCGCCTGATCAGGGTGTTCAAGGAGTTTCAACCTACAAATCTAAAGCCTTATTTATTTTCACTTTTAGGAATCTAAGCCCACGAGATGCTCGCGAAACATGCATCCGAGAAATAACAGGGAAATAATTTAGGGACTTACAACCCTGGGACAATGACTAGCAGTAACCAAATCTTTTATTTAGGGAATCAAACCTAAGGACCATAACAGCATAGCCCTACCGTGTACAATAACTCGAAGTCGCTCAACGGAATGGAAATGAAGAGGTTAGAATCCAAGAAGAATCAAATGATTTGTCTGCCCTTGCCTAATCAGCATCTGAAACTATATCAAAAGACCTATCGCTCTTACAATCAGATGATCTATCTATCCTCACTTTAATAATAAGTGGGGACTCTATTAAATGAAGTAAAGCTCCAACATCCAATGATCTATCTGTCAATATGACTATATCGAATGAAAATCCTAAACCTGAAAGCGAGTCTAAGTCGCGACTACTGAATCATGGAAATCAATATGACTATATATTTAATTATCATGGAAGACATACCAAGGAGTCTTCTAAGTTTTAGAATAAATGATTCATCTAAATGTCCATTTAGTATAAAGTTCTTATCACTAACACAATACCTTGCGATGATTATTGGACTACACTCATACAAGTATCATATTATATCAACCTCATAAACAATATATGACTCCACTATTTCCAAGTCTCAAAAGTACTATCTAAAACTCAGCTACTTGATGCCTAAGCATACTAAAGAATCTTCATCTCCATCAACCAAACTGATATAAGAAGTTATTGTTATACCAACCAACTAAAAAGACCTACATATAAAAAATATTCCTCGAATTCATTTAAATAAATAATCCTCGAATTCCAGCATATATCATACTAGACCCTTATTGCAAGCTCATGCGCACACATCCCAACTCCTGGTCAATTAAGTATTCTTATATACCTTAGATATACTATCGCTATTGTATACTAACATGAGGAAAATACAACATCATTTAACGTATGATCTATTACTTACAGAATGTATATCCTTACTACATCGTATTTAATGGCGCTCAGACAAATAGTTATTACACCACCCAAATGAAATACTCCATAGGTATGCTCCTATGATAATCCAACTTATAGTACGGTAATTCACACGATATAGGTACCACATCTTTCAAGTCTATATCAATAAAATCATATCTAATTGGAAGAACTAATGCCTTTAGTTAACAATTCCATATTGGTCCCGTATTCAATTCCAACCTTAATCACCGAGACATCATCATATGGTAATCAAAAATTAGTTTAGCCTATTCATGATCTAGGTTTATCTAGTCATTCTACTAATACAATAGTTCTCTAATATACTCGTTAGGTCCAACTTGCTTACTGATGGTGGATATAGAACCCAAAGGAAACACGATAATGAATACTAGTTTTATACACAATGAAACCCTTAAGAACACCAAGTCATATGTACAACCAGGAAATTAAACTACGCCAGTAAGACATATAGGTTCTTTCTTAAACATAACTTCAAAAACAATCGCTATTCAGGGCATTTATTTGCTCACAAAGTATACTTGAATTAGGCTAGCATTGTTCTAATGAGATTTAGTACTAGCAAGGTTGTGGTTCACATCTGAAATTACACATTGAGCTTCATGGTTCAAGATATAATCCCTAAGCATATGTGATAAAAGATACTTAATATGAATTGATTAATCAATGACAAGAACATCCGTCACAATACAAATTGGAGCATCAGTAACTAAACAAGATAAATTTACATGAACATGGAATCAAGTAAACCAAAAGAATAATCTCTGCAGGTGTGAATCCATTCTCTAATCAAAGCATATGAGAAGGGATAAGAGGACTTGCCTTAAATTGATGGAATAACACGAGAGAAACGAAGTAGAGGTGCGAAGAACATCCACGAAAGTCAAGCTTTTGTCCTCCCATCTTTAGTCATCACAGAAGAACATCTCTCTCTCTCTTTCTCTCTCTCATGGAAAATCTTAAAAAGGTATAGAGTTCTCTTCTAACATAAATATAATTTTCTGAAATAAAGTGTTCATGTATCTCAAAATTAGGAGAACAATTAAGGGTTTGAAAACAAAGTATTTGGGGGTTTTCGATAGGTTTCTGCCGGCTAAAAGAAAGGCAAGGAAAGAGTTTAGTAGTCGTGAAGAAGGTCGGAAATTGAAGCTAAAAATCAAAGGGAAAAAGTGAGGGTTTGACGCCAAGAAGTTGAAGTATTGTTGCCATACTTTAGGAGTAAAAAGAGGCTTAAAAGGTTGGGATTCTGTAAGACAGGGAGTTATTTAAGTAAATAAAGACAATACGTAATAAGGCCAAGAGCTAAAAATGCGGGTCGCTGCAAACCTTATTAATATTCTGCTTTGAAAATATTTGTACTCTTGAGACTATCTACAATCCATGCGAATGAACCGATGGTAACCGCAATTGAAATAAGCAAGCAAATGTGGCTCAAGCCTTGAAAGACCACCTAAACGTGATCAATCCTCTCTTTATTTTCCTCTGAACCAAGAACATATCGAAAAATACACGATTAATGGCCAAACTGATACTACACCAAGAAACCCCATTACAGCATTGAAGAACGGTAACAGCATGGCAACAAACGCCGAAAGAATCAACACAACTGATCTTGATATCAGTTAATTTGGAGGACATAAAATGAGGGAATTGTGTTTAATGAATATCACTCCTAGTGTAAGGCCTCAGCGTATCAACCTAATATTTTGTAAATATAATCTCTAGGATGTAATAAAGCTTTGTAATTTTTTTTGTTAATTTCCTTAGAGTTTAGGTTAGCCTTTAAGGGGAGTACGCTTCGTCTCCAACTTTGCTGTTTTATTTTGGTTGTAAGCTATTTACTTAGTAGTTATATTGTCGAGGAAGTGAATCTTGTACACCTGAATTGGAACTTAAGCCTTACAATCTTGTTGAAAAGCTAATAAAAGCTAATTTTACATTGCATCTTTGTACTGTTATATGTTGCTTTGATATTATGTGATATTGTGATAAAAGACTGTTGAAGAAGATGAATAAATGGGCTTACTTGAGGCACGTTCCTTGAGTGTCGCACGTACCAAACTTGCATTCTCAGCTGGTCTGTGATAGTTGGTATCAAAGCTACGTTCTAGTAGAATACTAATTTTGTTAGCTATGGCGGTGGGTCCCAATGCAAATGACATTGCCCCATGAACAGAAGGACAACCCAGTAATCCCAGGCCGAATACCCGAATGCAATTAGACGAACTAGAGTTCTCAGATGCAAGTTCTAGGCTGGATTATTGATCAAGTAATAACTTTGAAGAAACGATTGGACGGGTTCTCAGATGACCATACCCATATGGGTGAACATCTTATTACGCTAGAAGGGGTAGTCAAGGGGAATATGACTACCCTTCTAGATCAAGTGGCTGAGCTATCATCGAAGGTACCTGTTTGCCACGAAAGGGAAACTAAATTTAAATTTCAAAGCATCGATAGGGAGAGAAAACAAACTCAAGCATTGAACTTAGAACCGTTGAGAGAGAGATAGAAAACAAAGCAGGAATCGAGATCGCATGGGGTTTTCAGGAAGAAGACAGGCTATTGAGGTTTCTTTTATGAAGAAGGTGTTTTTTTTTTTTTTTTTGGGTAGTTGGGGAGGAAGAGTGAAGTTTGTTTGTCGGGGGTAAGTTTTTTAGTTTTTAGATTTAAAACTTGAACTTCCAAAATTGCCCATTCATGTGTGATTCTCGAGGCACCCAAATAATGAAATTAATTGGAAGTTTCTTCTAAGATTTTTTAGCTTTCTAGATGAGAGACCCCACTGCATTATCTCCTATTTCTTTCATCAATCAATTTTATAATGACAAATATTAACTCAACAATCACCACAAAATATATCCTTATTACCTTTCAAGAACCATTTCCAATATTTGAATATTTTGGAAAATTGTGATCACATATTCTGTAAATTTTCCTTACGGCAATCAAGTCTGAAGCCAGGTACTCCACAATTAGACGGACGACTGCCTCCCCAAAAAGGATACAAGTAAACATCATGCCCACACTTGAAGCTATATTGACTCTCCCATACCCCTTTAAAATGTGGTTGGAGGATACCATCAAGTGACCCACTCTATTATTGATCCCCTTTTGCTATGTTACTGGAAAGTGAAACGAAAATGAGAAACGTTTATTATTTTCTTTACATGATTCCATATGATTCTCAATTCTTTAGCGGGAAGTGTGAAAACACGTCTTCTCAAAAGTAATTATTCATTTGTGTTGTATAAGACATTTGCTTTTGCTGAAAACACGATGCTTTTAAGGAAAGGTATGGGGTAACCCAAATTCCTTCATTTGGTTTCCTCCACACGCTTAGATATTATGAACAACCCAATAGTTTGAGGAATACAGTTCAGCTAAATTTTTTACCGTTAATGTTAGTTTGAGTTCTACGGGTGATTTCTTTGCCGATAAAACAATACATTGCATGTATTATCATCATCATCATCACAGTACCTGAAGTGCATACCAACCCAATACTTTGAGTCATTCCTAGGGCTGCAAATTTTTTCTAGATATTCGATTTTATTGATAGATAATGAATATAGATTTTGGGAGATAGAAGATACCCGATCGGTATTATTCCAGAGCACCAACTTTTGTAGCTTGTGTTAGGAGTTGGGTATGTCCCAAGGTGAACCCAACTGGGTTGGGTTGTCTCCACTAGACTCCTAACTTGGCCCATATATATATATATTTATTTATTTATTTACGCATATGTAACCTTTTGGTTCATCATATCAATAAAATTGTACTTCTCTCCCATATCATGTGTGATGGCTAGAGTGTTTGTTATCTGTAATAGCCTAATTTTGGAATTCGAACTTAGTCTTTACACCAAATGTGTTTAAAACGCTCAAGAATAGTAAGTGATAGCTAACAAGATGATTTAGCGTGAAAAACCTTTGAATAGGTTAAAAACTACGACCTCTCTTGAGGATTTTGAGAAAGAGAGAATGATATTATTGAGATTGCTAGCTTATTACAATAAGTGTTCTGAGTATACGGAATGTCAGAGTGAGAGTTCATCCGTCCTTCATCTGGAATTCTCTGGTCCTGTTTATAGGTCTTATAATATGACCGTTTGACGACCATTAAGATTCTTAATGATGGACGTTATAGAATATATGTTTTATATTCTTTGACCAGACTGTATAATGTTCTGATCATTGCTGCTTCGTAGCGGCTTCATTGATGACTGCACATGTGCTTAACTCAAACTGTTGATGTAGAGGTCAAAAGTGATGGCTAGAACTTAGAGATACTAAATGTGTCTTTAGTAGTGCTTCATGTTTGATGAGGTCGAAGATGAAGCATGAGTCCGAGATGCGGAATAAGTTATTACAAGACGGCTCTCAACCAAGAGTACGAGGAGCATCATGGGCGAGTGGTGTTGGTTGAGAAACTCGTACTATAATTGTTTCCTGATGTTGCTGTCATGATTTTGATTGTGCTATAAATGTGCCACGTGCTCTGTTGATGAGGTCTAAAGTTCATATGTTGATCGAAGATGAAGCATGAGTCCGAAATGCGGAATAAGCCACTACATTATCCAACAGCTTGTAATCTCCAAACAATAAATAAACTCTTTCAAATCCTCGAGATGAGGCCGTGCTTGTTTACAATTGTCTGTGTTCCAGGTATATTCGGTGTAAATGAATAATTCGAGCTACGAATTTAGGCCCTTACAAGATCCTCTAGGGATCGTACAATAGTCCGCATACCAACTCAAACCCCCTGGTGATGAGATTTGAACCCTTTGACCCTATGGTAGTTATAGGCTTCTTGAAATATACCAAAGGTGTATAACCTTTATGCGCCTACGTGCTCGAGTTGAAATTTGACAAAACTGGTCAAAAAATACATTTTAAGCACCAACTCTATGCACTGCTCTGCTGGAAACGATCTTAATGCAACTTCTGTAGACATTCCCCAACTGGGTACTTTGGTTGAAGGAGATTTCAGGTCAGGCCGTGAGGGAGACAAAAAAGAGTGGTTTAGCTAATTAACTTGTAATCTCCAAACAATTTAAACAAAATTTAAAACATAAGTTATTTATTTCTTTTATATTTTTTTCTCATTTGCATCTCTAGTGTTTTTGATGAAACTCCTCATCTAATGAAATCAATGTTATTTAGGTAAGTCACTCATACCACCACGATGACGCTGATGAAGAGGTACGTGTTGCGTCTATTCATATCATTGAAATATATAACTGCGAATGTGGTTGATAGAAACAATCGGGCGCATAGTTGCGACCGCGGTCAACGGTAGAACACGCGTTGAAAGAAGCGTTTGAATGTGGTCGTACTTGCAATGCCAAAGCCGCTGCTGCGGTGGGTGAGGTTTTAGCGATGCAGCTTAAAGTTGAAGGGTTGGAACATGGTCAAGGTAGAGGGATTCATGCTGATGTGCATAAGGAGATAGCGAAGAAGGGGTTTAAGCATCATACTAAGGTTTGGGCTATTATTAATTCCCTTAAGAACCAAAGCGTTAAGGTCATTCTCGACAATGATAATGATTCTTCTACTAGTGATCACTAGCTATTTTGCTTTGTAAACACCCAAATGTGTCGTCGCGCAGAAATACAATTTACAGTTTAGTATTTTAGCCTTGGATGATATTATATTTTTCTTTTTGTGTAGACCTGCAGCATGAGATTACCAAAATATTTTCGATTTGCGACACTTCGAAACCTAGCTCCGTTGTTCCCAATTGCCGTTGTGACAAGGCTCAGGTGTCACCAAAACGTGCGTGACATAGTTGCTGAGTACGCCTACTTAGCCAGTACAGTTTTTTCACTTGTTTCTGCTCTAGACTTCCTGTAAACTTGCTTCGCTTACATAGAAATCAGAAAAAACAAGTACAGTTGTATTTGGATGCAAAAGGTAGAAAAAGTAGAAACCCGGTTGTATAAAACAGAACTCACGAAAGTTGTACAGTAAAAATATATTCTTGGAATCTCATTCTTTTGCTTGTACAAATAATACAAAGAAGAAAAACAATCTAAATTCCAGGGGTCTCCAGAAAATGCCTGCAATCCCAGTTGTAATAAGTCTTTTCATTTGCTCTCAAAATGCTAGAAAAACCCAGTTTGCTGTTTTAACCGTGAAAGCTTGTCCGACAATAATCACAGGGGAGTTAATGTACATCAGGTGAAGGAACATACATTCTTTTGCCACTTGAATTAGTGTGACTTCTATGTATTCCGTACTATATGCTTATCAAGGTTGTCCGAGAATACATCAAGCAAGGTGTGACCGTACACCATTTTTGTTGTAGCAACAATCAAATCATATAGCATCCTTTCCTTCAAAGTTCAAGGAACCAAAATTCAGAGTTAAATACCTCTACAAGATAGAAAGATAATAAATTCCTTCTTCACTTGTCTGGAATCAAATTCAGGGCGCTTAAGTTTAGTTCTAGTTTTCATTAATGTATACAAGAATGCATCAATAAGGAGTCACTTTCTTTTTTTCTATCAGTCCGCCTGCCTCCATATATATAAAAACAATATGGAAAACTTACGTCAATAGTTGTTGGGTTTAGAATTATAGATGATATAAACAAAAGTATATTATTCACTAACATGTCCAGCCTCCGCAATTATGTTCCAGCGTATTAGTAAAATCTTAACATAAATAAGTAATTCAAAATCACAGATAACTAACGCATACTGCATCAGGTAATTTGACGCAAACCATTTGAAACTCAAATATATCTAATCAAAATACAACATGCCACATCAGAAACCAATTATAGATAATATTTTCCAATAATAGAAATCTCACCATCGTGTAGTGCAGATTACTTAATGTTCAGAAAGGTTCACTTGCAAGCATGGGTTTTCTTCTCCTTTTCGGTCGATATCTACTATCTAGAGATGAGAAAGAACCAATTTGTATATAAAATTCTTACAACGGCAGTGTAATGGCGTGTTTTCCGGGAGGAGAACCTTCGCCAATATTTCTTCGTAAGGATTTTGCAATAAAGAATTATCAACTAAGATTTTACGTGGAAAACTCAGCAGAAACTGAGAAAAACCACGACCTCGAGGAGGATTTGGCGTAAAATCTAGTAGATGCTAGTTATTACAAATTTCTGAGTGTTGCGTATGTATAGGATAAAAAGATGTGTAAAAAGGTCTCGTCCCTCTAGAACCTATTCTCTACCTGTATTTATAGCATATACAGGCAGTTTACTAAAGGAAGAAAGAGTCTCCTATTCTGGAGGTAGTCGACGAACTTTGCGGATCTCTAACAGTTTCTTCTTGACCGGGCTGCAACGGTTACTTTTGGTGTATCGAGGACTCATAGATCCTTCTAGAACGTTGGGTTGTCTTCAATTACAGAATGCTAAGATATCTTCGATTACAGAGTGTTGGTTGTATTCTTGTCGAATCTGGGGAATATGATACTAGAATCACCCCATTCTCGACAGAAGTACTTGCAGTTGTGTCGAGAAGAAAAACTGGAATCATAAGAGGTTGCCGAAGTTGTGAAGAAGTCAACATTTGTCATTACCGAGGTCAAGGAGATCTGTATTCGGTCAAGGAAGTTTCGAGGTGGAATTAATGATGTTCATTGAATGTAGGTAAAAATGATGGGTATAAATAGGGATTTCATTGAAGGTGAATAATGGCTTTTGGTTAATGAGGTCACCCCAAGTATGGTTGAGTGTTAAGTCTGAGGTTGAAGATGGTGATTCGTCGGATAAAATATGCCGTAGATGGAGAGAGGAAGATGGGTTATGTGATCGGAGTAGAGCAGCGAGGTGGGAACAAAGAACGAACAGAGACGACATGTGTCAGTTGGAAATAGTGGGAGCATTATGCGTATGTGAAGGTAATGTTTAGAGTCAGTTGGGGGGTGAAGGGGTAACTATCTTTACTGGTGATGAAGATACGAAATTTGGATGGGCGTCGAGGGATTTTGCCGAACACGTGGGTGATTTGCAATTTTTTGTTGTCTTTTCCTGCTAAAGTAACTCTTAGAAGTTCAGTGATTTGAGAGTCATTGAGCTTCGAGGACTAGAAAGAGGCTTTAATATACAATTTTGGTGAAAAACAGACAAAGAAAATAATGACATGTCGAGGAAGTTAGAAATAGCAGTTAAATTGTAATGGAAGAAAATATTATGAGAAGTAAATGTACTCGAAAGATATAGATGTCGAATGTAAGAAATGAGTATGTAATCGAATGTAGGAAATGAGTATATAATCGAATGTAAGAAATGAGTTGAAATAAATAAATATTTACTTTGTGAATTTAATTGTTTTTGTGTTTGTTAACGAGTATCCAATATGATTACAATGTGTGTGATAGAATTTTGTCGAATATTGGCAAGTGTATAAAGTCGAACGTGTATTATGATGTCGAAAATGTGATGTACCTGTCAACTGTAGGGAAATAAAATTGTGTATAAGCAAAGTGTGAGTGAACAAAATTAAATCAACTGATGTCGAAAAGAATCCCTAAAATATAGGTATTTGCAAAAATATAATAAAATAAGGGAACGTTAATGCATAATGAATATGGCAAGATGTTTTCCATTATGTGATGGTATGAAGTATAAAGAAGATGAGGTATATCAGTTATTGGAATAGATGGAGTATACATTGATAGATATGAATGTGTTTGTAGATATTCTTCGATTGTTAGAAGGTCTGAAGTATGAATGTAAAAATTTATTAAGGGGTAGAAGATTAAGAGGCAGAGATGTCGAAAAAAAATGAAGTATTGTATTCGAAGATCTGGACCGTCGCCAAGTGGTGCGACGAACAGTCACGCGAGGGCTATAAATATGTCAGAGGTAGGCGACTGCTCACATCATTTGCAAATTGAAAAAAAAATGAGGAAGAGAACTGCTATTGTTCGTTGTTGCGGTTGTTAGATACAATTGCGAAGGAGGAGATTTTTGTGTTGATTGAAAGGGCAAAGGAGAGGGATACAGAAGCCGCACGGCAACAAGGTTAGTAATTTTTACAAATCTTTTGTAAGTTGATTCGCTTGATAGAGATCAATCAATAACGTGTAATGAAGTGGTAATAAATAAGAGACGTCCATAGAGGGGAAAGATTAATAGTGACAGAGATGATTTTGTGAATGTGATAGTGTAATTTTGTTGTGGCGGTGATTCTGATTTACATTAAAATGGAAGGGGAAGTTAAAGGGATTGAGAAGGGCGCTGTAAGGAAGGCGTTGTGGGAGGAGATGGTGTGCAGGGAGAGAGAAATGTAGAGAATTTTAGGATTGTGCAGTTATCACCAGATTTTACGCCAAAAAATGAGAATTTTCATAAATTGAAATAACTAGTTTTGGCGAGAAAAGTTATAACTTCTTCGAGAAGCTATTCAACTTCCTATAATTTCGATAATTAAATATCAATGTTTATCGAGGTTACTGATTTAAATGAGATGAAACATCGAGAATTGAATAAATTGTTTATGAACTATAAAAAATCTAAGTGAAATATCTGATATGGATTAGATCGAGAACTATGTATAATTTAAATGTAGATAATTGTAGCAGATGAGAAAGTGAATGAGGTATTGGAGAGTGATCTTAATAACAATATCTATTATGAATATGATAACGTAAGAATATGTATATATGTATCACATATGTAAAATTCTAACTGTGATGAAAATATAAAATCTGATTTACAGGTCCTTAAATGGCTGAACCAAATTTAAATGATGATAAAGATATATATTCGAGAGTCTCGAAGATGTTGTGCCTTTGACGATCGATGTGAGAACTTGTGTACAACAATTGGGGGGAAGATACAGGGTAGGTTTGAGCAGTGCAGACGCAGGGGGTGGGGAACAGTTTAGGGTAATGCCCAGTGTGCATGAAGCATCTGGGAACAAGGTGTTGGAGACTGGTGCAGATCATGAGCCTCAGGCGAGTGATCGAGAAGGGAGTGGGGATGGAGAAGAAGATGTTGAAGAGGATGAAGAAGCTTGTTATGAAGAGGGTTTAGAAATCAAAATATTAAGATTTAAAAAGAAATATGGTATCCCTGATGATGCTAGATTAGAGAAGTATCAATATGAAATGATCGACCATGATATACCTCTAGATGGTATTCTTGTTCATCGAGAACAGATAAAGAAAGGGCTAAAGTTACCCCTGAGGGCGGATCAGAAAAAGTTAATGAATTTCTTTGATGTAGCCTCAGGTCAATTTAATCCGAATGTATACGACCTGTTTAGGGTATGTGGTGCGATAAATGGTAGACTTAAAGCCAGAGGGGAGGAGGTAATAATGGTAGATGATTTGTGTGTATACTACACGATGAAAATGAACCCGAAGTTAAAAGGTTATCGTTATTTGGTAAGGATTTTAAAGAGATCGATGTTCTACGATATGGTATCCACTGGAGGTCGATATACTGAAGACCGATTAGTAGTTTCTGGAAATTATGAGTTTGATCCTAAAGATCCAGGGGAGCCGCTTAAAAAAAAAGCATTTCATCTAGGTTTGTGGTTAGGTATCTTAAATGCTTAAGCTTGATGATTTTTCAGATGATAGGATATGTATAAAGATTTTTGTCTGCTTTGTGTTTACAGCATTGAAGGAGATCGAGAAGATAGCTGTTGTAAACGAGAAGTTGTATAAGGTAAGGGAAGGATTCTTTGGCAGGATCGACAATTTAGCAACTAATCAAGATCAGTTAAGTGAAAATTTTCAAGAAGCAGGGCTAAAAAGGTCGATAACCAAAGGTACTGAAGTGTCAATCATCGGAGGAAAGATATCAGCAAAGAACAAAAGAGTTACAAATGCAAGTTTGCCATTGAATAACCCGTCGTTAACAGGCTATAACACAGATACTGAGATTGATGCGATGTTGGGGGAGTCTTTAGGGAAAAACAAGAGAGAAAAGAAGGTAAATGTGGAGAAAACTTCGTTGTTGAATCCAAAGAGAACTATGCGACAATCAACCTCCAAAGTTGTTGAAGGTACTAAGAAACCTGTTGTGGGGAGTGGGCTACCTCCATGAAGTTCGAGTAGTGCTATGTCTAAGAAGACTACTGCTGAGACTGCGAAGAAGGGGTTAGGTGAGGAGTTTGAAAAGGAGTTGGCAGAGGTGATGGATACTTTTTCCCATGGGGCTTGTTCGTTGAAGAAAGAGATGGAAGACTGCATCGTGGGTATTGACAGATTAGATACCTTTCTAGGTAAAGCACAGGGTAACTTGGCGAAGGTGAGAAATTTTAAAGCTTATGCTCGAATGAAAAGTTTGGTAAGTCGAACAAATACTCATTATATGACTTTCATGCAGATTAAGATGGTGATGAGTCAAACAATAGGACGGGTGGAGGGTAATGGTGATCTGGCCAACCGGTTGGTTGGGTACAAAAATATTGAGAAGGAGTTGACTGGGGTGAATGCTAAGTTGAGCGCGACGCTGAACAGGTATAAATTGGAAAAAAATTAAGCGAAGGATGCGGCGTTGGCGAAGGCGAAAAAAGTACTGGAAAAGGAGAAGAAAAAAGCTCTGGCGTTGCAAAAAATGAAGCTCGAGAAAAAGGTGGAAGATGTTCAAAAAGCAATGGAGTTGGAGCAGAAGAAAATGCTCGATGAATTGAAGACTCGGATGAATGAAGAAAAGCTGTAAAGATGCCAAGAAGTGAGGATGCACTTTAAGGAGCAGTTTTATGAGTCTGAAGAGAGAAAGAAGTATTATAAAGGAGTTGTGAAGGCTGGAGGCTGCCATGTGATGACAGTTCTGATGATGAAATACCGCAGACTCTGGATGTGCGCGGAGGAACAAAAGTTGTTGATGGAGTAAAGATGATGGAGGTTGAAGGTCAACTTGTTGGGGACGTAGCAGATTTGCAGGTGCCCGAAGGTCCTGTGAATGAAGAGAGATCTCCTTCGGAACTGTTAAATTTGGAGTAATGAACATTATTTTTTGAAAGTTTGTAAGTAATGGTCAGTGGGACCGAAAATAGTTTGAATTTTGTGTGTGTTTTGGTTTTTTAACGTAGTGATGATTATCTATTTTGTTTATAAATAAGTTAAAATAGTAGATGTGATAGAAGTAAAGAGATCGATTGTCAGATAAATATTTGTAAAGTATATATCGAAGACAAGTCGAAGTAGTAAAGAGATCGATTGTCAGATAAATACTTATAAAGTATAGATCGAGGACAATTCGAAGTAGAAAGAGTTCAATCGTCAGATAAATATTTAAAAAGTAGATATCGAGGACAATTTAAAGTAGAAAGAGTTCGATTGTCAGATAAATACTTAAAAAGTATATATCGACAACAATTCGAAGTAGAATGAGTTCGATTGTCAGATAAATACTTGAAAAGTATATATCGAGGACAATTCGAAGTAGAAAGAGTTTGATTGTTAGATAAATATTTGAAAAGTATATATCGAGGATAATTTGAAGTAGAAAGAATTCGATTGTCAGATAAATACTTGAAAAGTATATATCAAGGGCAATTCGAAGAAGAAAGAAGGTAATGTAGAACAAATTGATTATTTCATTTGAAGTAAACGATTACAGGGTATCATCTGTAAAAGAGTTTGAGCTGAGCAGTATTTCACGGGTACTCAAGCTGAACTTCATCTTCAGTCATAAGCCAATAAGTTCTACTATCTGTTTTGTTGCATATAATGTATGGTCCCTCCCAGTTTTCGGATAACTTGCCTAAAATCTTAGACTGAGTATGGTCTTATATCCGTCGAAGCACAAGGTCTCCAATACCAAATTTCCGTTCTCAAACTTTTTTATTGTATGTTTATTTCAATGTATCGTGGTAACGGCCTAAATTTGCAATGACCTTGTCCCTAGTTTTTTTTATCCAATTAAGGTTGCAAAGGAGTCCGAACTCATTGTCTTCATCCGAAAT
Source organism: Kingdonia uniflora (assembly GCA_014058105.1). Classification (NCBI taxonomy): domain Eukaryota; kingdom Viridiplantae; phylum Streptophyta; class Magnoliopsida; order Ranunculales; family Circaeasteraceae; genus Kingdonia; species Kingdonia uniflora. The sequence goes on from JACGCM010002347.1 coordinate 326,049, forward strand.
TTTTCGTCGAGTACTTGGTAGATCGAGGCCTGAAGGTATTACCGCTTCTGTACCAAAAGCCATCATGAAAGGAGTATACCCTGTGGATATTCAAGGAGTGGTACGGTAAACCCACAATATACTGAGAAGTTCATCGACCCATCTACCTTTCTTGTCGTCGAGGCGCTTGCGTAAACCAGATTTGATGCTTTTGTTGATGGCTTTAGCTTGTCCATTGCCTTGAGATTAATATGGTGTGGAAGTCATCAACTGAATCTTGTATTTATGAAAGAAAGCAAGTACTTTGGTGTTGATGAATTGTTTACCATTATCAGAACATATCAGTTGACGACAGCCAAACTGGGTAATGATGTGCTCCCAAAGGAATTTGATGACCTCATTCTCATCAATATGGCATAAGGGGACTGCTTCGACCCACTTGGTGAAGTAATCGGTAGCAACCAAGACGAATCTCCTATTTCTCGAAGCTGGGTGAAAAGGGCCAATGATGTCAATTCCCCATCTTTTAAATGGCCAAAGGACATTACTGACATGTAAGTCAAGAGCAGGGCACTTGATGTCATAAGCATGAATTTGGCATTTATAGCATTTGCGAACAAAGTCTTCGCAGTCTTGTCTCATTTGGGGCCAATAGAGTCACTGTGTGAATGCACGTTGAGCTAGTGATCGACTCGAAACATTTGCACCACAAATACCGGCGTGAAGTTCTATGATTTTTATCTGAGCCTGTTTCTGCGATATACATTCGATATGTGGCCCCCCTCCAGTGAGTCGATATAATATACCATCTTAGACTGTGAATCGCGGGCACTTGGCTAACAGGAATCGAGCTTCTTCTTTGTTACTGGGGAGTATGTTAGAGTTGAGGTATGCAGCAAATAATTTTCTCCAATCTTCAGGGTCGTCATCTTCAGTCATGGTCAAGTGGAGTGTGGACAAGATATCGAGGCTAGAGTGTTCCATGATCTCGATGTCTAAAGATATTTTTTCACTATCTCCCAGCATGGCAGCAATGTACGTTAAGGCATCAGCATGAAAATTTTCTTGCCAAGGTAAATAGGAAATGGTGGCATACTTGAATTTCTTCATTTTGTCTTTGACCAGGGCAGCATAATTAACCATCTTGCCTGTTGTCCTGAAAGTTTTGTTGTAATTATTGGCGACGAGTAAAGAGTCGACATAAACTGCTAATTCTTCAGCTCCAAGAGTAAGATCAAGATCAAGGCCGTGCAAGATGCCTTCATACTCTGTTTCATCATTGGTTAAATAAAATTTAAGTTTAAGAGCTTTTTCTATGCGATGATTGGAAGGTGTGACGAGTATGATGCCAAGTCCAGAACCTTGTGGTCCTGCTGATCTGTCAGTAAAAAATCGCCAACCAGAACTCTTGGACTATGCGTCTGGTTTGGCAATTGAGTAATCAGTAAAGATTTCTTTGAGTTCTTCCTAATCGGGGTCTTCAACTGGAAAATCAGCTATAATGTCGGCCACTGCTTGCCCCTTGATTGATATTTGAGGTTCAAAAGAGATGTCATATTCGCCAAGGAAAACAGAGCACTGTTGAACTCGTCGAGATTTTTCTTTTTTGGAGAGTACGAGTTTGAGAGGGTATTTGGTAATAACTTTGATGGGGTGAGCTTGGAAGTATGGACAGAGTTTTTGAGAGCTATAAACTAAAGCGAGCAATTGTTTCTCTGTGGTAGTATATCGTTTTTCAGCAGGCATAAGTGTTTTACTGATAAAGTAAATAGGTTTCTCGATACCTGGGATCATCTCGAATAAGGACAGAACTGATAGAGTCATCAGTGGTGGATAAGTACATGGTGAGTAATTTGTCATCAATTGGAGCACTCATTATAGAAGGATGCCCCAAGTACCGTTTAAGATCTTGAAATGCTAGTTCACAATCAGGAGTCCATAAAACTTCTTTTTGTTGTTTATTCGAAAGAGTTGTGGGGTTGTCACAAAGAAGAAGGTAAAGAAGTTTGTATTGATCAGATGACATGGAGATGAATCTGTGAAGAACAGCTATCTTGCCTGCAAATTTTTGAACATCTTTTTTTGTTCGAGGATATGGCATTGCCATGAGTGCTTTGATTTGAGCTAAATCAATTTTGATTCCTCTTTTGCTGACTAGATGGCCCAAGAATTTTCTGGATGCGACGCCGAATTGACATTTCTCTGGGTTAAGCTTCATCTAGTATTGTCGAAGAATATCGAAGATAGTTTGGAGGTGTTGGAGATGATCTGCTCTTTTCAAGCTTTTGCAAATCATATCATCGATATATACTTCCAAGATGTGGCCTACCTATTCTTTAAACATTTGAGTGACCAATCGTTGGTAAGTGGCACCAGTATTTTTTAACCCAAAAGGCATCACTGGGAAACAATAAAGTCTTCTTTCGATTATAAAAGTAGTTTTTTCCTTATCTTCTTCGGCGAGTGGAACTTGGTTGTATCCTGAAGCGGCATCCATCATAGAAAAAAGTTCGTGTCCTGGGACTGAGTCGAGAAGTTGTGGAATCAAAGGTAGCAGGAAATTGTCTTTGGGTGTAAATTTGATAGGTTCGGTAAAATCAACACAAACCCGTATTTTACTATTTTTCATTGGTACAACGATGATACTGGAAACCCACTTTGGATATTTAATTTCTTGAATAAAACCGACACAAAGGAGCTTATCAATTTCTTCGTTGACTGCATCTCAAAGTCAAGGAGCCAAATTTTGCTATTTTTGGATGACTGCCTTGCAGTCTGGAAGGAAGTTGAGGTGGGGGCAAGCAATAGAAGGATCGATTCCAGGTATTTCTTGAAAAGTCCAGGCGAAGACGTCAATGTCTTTCTTAAGTAGTTGTATCATGGTTTTTTTTTTCGTCGATGGATAATTTGGATCTAATGAAGGTTGCCCCGCCCGGGTCCATCGAGTTCAACAGTTTCAACCACTTCAGCCTCATATTACTCAAATATGGGTGGTGTGTCAGACTGTAGTTGTTATGCCTTGAGGAGTTTTTCTGTATGAGGATTGACGGTGGTATTTTTGCACATTTGTACGACTGCTTGGCTGCCCTTGATTTCATAGACTCTGTGATCCGTTAGAAAACGTAGTGCTAAATGGTAAGTCGATGGTATCGCTTTGATCGAATGTAACAAGCTACGTCCCAAAATGCCTAAATACTTGGACTCTGCGTCAATTACAAGAAACTTGACATATGTGGTTTCTGAACCTACTTGAACGGGGAGAGTGATTTCTCTTGTGGCTGATTCTTTGGAACCATTGAAACCCGTGATTGTTGTTATCGAAGCATTGACTGAATCTGTAAGGCCTAAAACCTTGACTACTCTTTGGAATAAGACATTTGTGGCACTGTCAGTGTCGATGAGAAGTGCATGTAAGTAATCCTGCCCCACTTTTAGCATAATAACAAGTGGGTCATCATGTGGGTATTGTACATGGCTGGTGTCACAATCCTCGAATGTTATCTGGTAAGGACGTTTGGATTTGCTGGTGCTGAGGAGAAGTTTTGTTGATTTGTCTGAGGAAGTCATTTTGCAGCAAGACGTAATACGATCATCTTGTTTTCTTTTCTTCCCTTTTTCGATTTCGATCATGTATAAATATCGAGCTGGCCCTGGATATGATTTTTCTCGACTTCAATAGTTTTTGCTTGTTCATCGAGAAATTTCTGAATGTTGACAACATAATTATGGAGTCTTCCAGCTAAGAGGATACGGTGAAAAATACGAATGAGGGAGTAGCAGCTATCAGTTTTATGGTTGTGCACATTATGATACTGACATAAGGGTCTGTTTGAAAGATCTGCAATAACTTGTGGCGCACGATAACACTCGTCTCACTTTATCGTTGGCAAGATAGCGAAGAGGGTTATTGTCATGGGTGACAGAATTAAGACAGGCCTATCTGGTTTTCCGTCTCTTCTTTGAATGTTATCAGTGTTTTTGGCAGGTGGCTTCGGCGCTGTTGTGGCAACTGCTCTTTGAGAAGGGGTCAAAGATATTCTTGAGAATGTATGACAGAAGAGTTTTTCATTTTATCATTCTTTGATCGCTCCAGTTCGATGTAATTATTAACCACGTCAATCATCTTAGTGACCGTACGTGGTTTGTGTAGAGTAAGTTCTTCACGAACTTTGGAGTCGATGTGTAGGGTGGAAGTAAACGCTGGAACCACAATTTTAGGGTCTGAATTTCCAATCTTCCATGTTTCTTGCAGGAAAGGTTTATAAAAACTTACCAAGGTTTCTTTCGCGCCTTGCTCGAAGTAAAATAAAGAGTCCACTGTGATTTCACATTCCTTAGCATGAGCGTAGTTGGACTCGAATAGATTTTGTAATTGGAGGAAAGAGGTGATGGAGGCTTCTTGTATAGTATGGAACCATCGGAGTGGTTCTTCTTTTAAGCTCATGTTAAACAGTCAACAAAGCATGTGGTCGAGCTTAGAATGCAACCTAACGACGGCTCTGAAATGCCGAACATGTGTAAATGGATCGGTGAGGCCTGCATACTTGATGAATTTGGGCATATGGAAGTTGTCTGGAATAGGCATATTTTTGAGATATGGAGAGATGGGGTTTGTTTCAATCCTGTCGAGCGCAGATCATCGGTCGGGGATATCATAGTTGATGGCTTGAATCCTGTTATTGAGGTCATCTAGAGTGATGAATTACTGAGGATAGAGAGGTAAAGCTGCAACTTGAGGAACAAAGCCGCACTGTCCTTATGGTCCCAATCGCTCTCTAATGGGTCTTCTTTCTTACGGAGGGGTCTGGTGACGTGTATGTCGACTTCCTTGGGTTGTCGAGGCCGAAGAAGTTAAACCAAAATGCTGAGATGCTCTATTAGGGTTTCCAGATCTGGATCGAGATATTCGTTGGTCGTCCTCCCTAGGCGGATCATCGCGTTGAATTAATCTCGAACGATGTTCACTTCGAGCCAGTGGTGGCGATGCTTGACGATCGGTTATTCAATCTTGTGTTCTTTGCAGTCTTTCCATTTCCTTTTAATGGGTTTGACTCTGTTGATCCAGGGCATTTCTGTGTTCATCTCTCTCCATTTGTAAAGCTTGAGCTTGAACACGCTAATCTTCCAGTCTCTAGTTTTTTTCCGAAGCCATTTATTTTTGAAGTTCAAAAACCGCACCGTGCAAATCAAGAGCTCCTGGAATGTCCTGATCTCTTACGGTACTAGAATGGCTTCACAAGTTCATGTTTATCATTTATGCGGTGCTCAGGTTGGAAATGGTAGAAAAAAGTGTGGAAAACTTTCCACAGACGGCGCCAATTGTAATGGCATATTTTATGGGAGGGGAACCTTCGCCAATACTTGTTCGTAAGGATTTTGCAATAAAGAATTATAGACTTAAATTTTACGTGGAAAACTCAGCAGAAACTGAGTTAAACCATGACCTCGAGGAGGATTTGGTCTAAAATCTAGTAGATGATTGTTATTACAAGTTTCTGAGTGTTGCGTATGTTTAGGAAGATCTATAAAAAGGTCTCATCCCTTTAGAACCTATTTTATGAGTGTATTTATAGCATATACAGACAGTTTACAAAAAGAAAGAAAGAGTCTCCTATTCCGGAGGTAGTGGGCGAACTTTATGAATCTCTAACAGTTCCTTCTTGACCGGGCTACAACGGTTACTTTTGGTGTATCGAGGACTCCTAGATCCTTCTAGAACGTTGGGCAGTCTTCGACTACAGAATGCTAAGATATCTTCGATTACAGAGTGTTGGCTGTATTCTTGTCGAATCTGAAGAATATGATACTACAGGCAGTAGAGATAAATAGAGCATACCTAAATTTTATTTTATTTTCGCTTCAAAATTTCTGCAACCAATTCCAATAAAATCATTAGTTACAATTAAAATTTTTAGAAGAATTATTAATGAAAATTTTAGAAGACCTAAATAAAATTTTCAAGGGAATTGCTTACCATTCAACAAACTTCGAATCAATACTATTCCCTGTATTCATCAACAAAACCTACAAATTTTTTAAAATTAACTCAATGTAAAACATAATTGATTGATTAATCCATCGAGCCACAACCCAATCCATTGGAATTTAACCCAATCCACCAAAGTTGTTTTCAGTCAATCGATTAAGGTTGGGATATGACATTGCTAAAATTTCTTACAAAGAGAGAGCAAGAGAGAAAGATCAATTGTCAGAAAGAAATAGAGGCTGAAGGAGTGAAATTTAGGAAGACATGGTCGTGGGCACGTCTTTAATTTCAACTCCGTCCATAAGTTTGACGGATATGGGTTTTAGAAATGGTTGAAGAGATAGGAGTTACTGAAAAACGTAAAGATGGGAGTTTACAGAGAATCAAAGATAAAATGGTTGCAGATAAAAGAAATAATAATTTAGTCCAAGCTATGCTGGCAACATTACCCGTAGATCTTTGAAGAAATATCGAATTAATCCGTGAATTTTTACATGGCACATTATAGCTCTTGTACGCCACGTAAGACAATCGTTGTCGTCACGCATGACAATCGATGCCACATACTCCCTTTCAAGTAATACTCAAACAACAGTGCCTTAAGAAAGACAAGTGTCAATTATATGTCTAGCCTGCAAGTGGCATCGATTATAATTTCATTCAGCACACATAGCATTCAGGATGCTCCATTTCACCCTTAATGTCACAAAACCTACTGTATAACTCGGTAGGCATTTATACTCAAAGTTTCCAAGACCATCACTCAGATCAGAACTTTCGCCTTGTACCCTTGAGTCTTAAACTCCTACTAAACCTATGAATGAGATAAACTTATTTCTAATAACCCTATATGAAAACCGAAGGTCCCGAGAACACGGAAACATCCATTACTAAACTTTGAGATTTTAGCATGTAGTACATCAAACAAACACAATTTACCAACTTATCAAAATCAATATCATCAAATTAAATCTATCTTAGAGAAGGTAAATTTAGCGGTAACTGTGAAGTTTATGTAGCATACACACCTGAGATTTATTTGCCTTAAATTGTTTTTTCTCCATTGAAATCAACGGTAGTTTTACGAATTCAGTAACTCGACAATAGCCAATTAAATTGAATTTGTTGGATTTTCTATCTATATCGGCACTACTCTTCCGGTTTACGAGCACACATGTTAATAGGTTGTATAGGTGTTATTGGTTGTGCCCAATTGTTATACCAAGTAAAGGTAGGTGGGACCTAGTGCTACTCTTTATTAAGGTTTGAGGTTATAATGGGAAGACCACTCCAACCCTATCAGGTTAAATAGAGAGGAAGTTCATCTAGGAGGCTACAGTACATAAAAACCATCCCATTGAGGTCTACAGCCAATCCAAGGGAAGACTCCACTCAAGAACATGTGATTTTTCAGAGAGCAGGAAAAGAGGTTAGTATAATCTTTAATGTTAAGTTATTGATCATAGCTGATAGTACTTTATTTTTACAATTGGTATCAGTCGGTAGGGTACATAATCTCTATGATTAATTTGACTTGATAGAGCTTGTTTTCTCTGATTTTACTTTACTGTTGCTTTCTGTTCCCGGGTAAAATAGAGAGAAGAGATAAAACAAAACAAATACTGTTTCTATTTACCGAATTTATCTCTCTCCATTACTCCACAACTATTTTATTTTATTTTTTGGGTATTTTCTCCATCTGATCTCCCTCTCCATTGCATCACAAGAGAGACGATTCAAACATTCTTCATCCCTTTTATTGACAAGATCTATTTCGTTAAGAGGGGAAATCAAATCTGAGTTCGCATTAGAGGTCTTATATGGCATTTTTTGGGATTGTATTTGATTTCCATTAGCGATGAGAAGGGATTCTCAGAAAGAGATTGAGGCTTTCAAACCGTGTAATCCATTGGATGATTACTCCTCTGTCATCTAATTTCTAGGGTTTGTTGTTGGATGATTTGTTGTTGGATAATGGGTGTTCTGCCTAAAATTTAGACCTTCTTCATCCCTTAATTGAAGAGATTTGTTCCTTATTCTTCAAGCCTTACAGATCTGATTTTGGGGCATTGTAATTGGGGTTTCCAAATTCTGTTTTGAGGAATATTAGGGTTTTAACAGCAATCGATCGAGAACAGTCATCATAGTAATCTAATCTCTGCCGAATCAGCAGGCGATCGACAAGGCCTGAGGAGCAGGTTTTCTTGGGAGATGTTAGACACCTTCCTATTGAGTTCGTTAGCACTTTACGCTTGGTTTTAAACACGGGTATTACATTAGATTTGGAAGGCACTTTTTATGTTCCTTCGATGAGACGATCTCTAGTTTCAGTTTCTCGGTTGCATTATTTTAATTATTTCTTCCATTTCAGATATGGTGGCTTTGATATTATTCATCTTGATTCTATTATTGGTTCTGGTCTACTAGTTGATGGTTTATATCATTTATCTCTTGATCATTCAATTGAGACATCTCTATTAAGTTCATCTGTTGAGGCTAGTATTTTATCTACTTTTAAAAATGTTCTAGTATTTTTGAGTAATCTACTCGTAGGATAAACCTTTTACAGCTGATTCATATAAACATATGTGGATTTTTATTTTTATTTTTATTTCGCCCCGAGGTGGTCACCGATATTTTATCACTTTCCTTGACGATTTCTCTCGTTATACCTTCAATTTTTCTTATCAATTAGAAGTCTGAATCACTTGATGTATTTAAGACTTTCCCGTTAGAGGTTGAAAAACAGTTAGATCGAAAGATCAAGGTTGTCCGGTCAAATCGAGGACACGAGTATTATGATAAGATCAATCAAGACGTTCAACATTTGGGACCATTTTATTAGTATTTGTTGGATCAGGGTATTGTAGCCCAGTACACTACTCCTAGATCATCTATGGACTGAGAGAAATCCTAGTCTTAATCACTTACGTGTTTGGGGTTGTCCGGCAGAGGCAAATTTGTTTAACCCGAATATCAGAAAGTTAGATTCGATGACTGTTCGTTGTTTTTTCCTTGGTTTCCCAGAGAGATCGAAAGGTTTCAGGTTTTATTATCCTTCTCGACCTTTGGAGATTGTTAAGTGTGTTCAGGCTCATTTTATAGAGGAGGGAGATCACTTTACCAGTAATATCCATAGAAAGTCTATCTTTAAGGAGACTTAGAGTCCATGTACTATTCCGATCAGTGTTGATATGCTTTCGCGTTTATCTGATATTGACATTGTGACGAGAACATTTCCAGAACCTGTCGTAGCACCAGTTCACTCTTAGTTTTTTCCTCTACCCACTCCCGTCCAGTCTCTTATTGTTCCACCTCTAGCCCAGCTTCTTACTTCTACTCGACGATCCTCTAGAGAGAGGTGTTCAGGTATTTCTTCAGATTACCACTTTTATTCAGTTAAAGGGAAATTATTTGATTTCGAGGATCCAGTATCTTTTAGTTCGGTTATGGCTAGTTCTTTTGCAAATCAGTGGTGTAATGCCATGACGGAGGAGATGAATTCTATGTCTCACAACTCTGTGTGGGAGTTAACACATTTACCTGAAGGATCTAAGATAGCTAAATACAAATGGATCATTGTATATACGTCAATCAGAGTGGGAGACATTTTACATTTATGGTTTTGTATGTCGACGATATTTTACTCGCTAGTAGTGACGTCCAATTTTTTCAGCAGACAAAAGCCTATGGCATGATATGTATGAGACCCGACATTAGTTTTGTTGTTGGGATGCTAGGAATGTACCAACAGAACCCTTCTATTATTCAGTGGCAGGCAGCCAAGAAAGTTCTTCATTATTTGAAGAAGACTAAAGATCATAGATTGGTTTATAGGAGATCAGATGAGCTCATGGTTTTGGGCTACTCTGACTCAGATTTTATAGGGGACAGAGATGACAAGAAGTCTACTTCTGGCTATGTTTTTACACTTGCCCATGGCAATATCTCGTGGAGAAGTACCAAACAGTCTCTTGAAGCTTCCTTGACTATAGAAGCAGAGTATGTGGCTTGTTATGAGGCTTCCCAACAGGCTGCATGGCTCAAACAGTTTATTTCTGAGCTGAAGGTTATTGATTCAATTTCTAGACCATTGCGAGTATTTTACGACAATGAGGCAGTCGTCATGTATGTTAAAAATGATAATGTGACTATGGATAATACGTATATTGACATTAAGTATCAAGTTGTCATTGATAAAGTACAATAACAAATTATCGAGATTCCTCATTTGTTGACATTGGAGATGATTGCTGATCCGCTTACTAAGAGACTTTCGATACCATCCTTCAGGGAACATGTTACGCGTATGGGATTGTTGGAGTCTCTTTGAGGATCATTCTTTTATGTGGGAGTAGTTGTTCATTTATTTACTGTTACTGCATTAGAGTTATTTATCCATGTGGGAATTATTCCCGATTATTGTTTTGGTCGACATTCAGATTTGATTTTTTGATTATTTAGCTGCTATTATATTTGGATCCGTTATTATATGTGCACATATTCAGTTTAAATTATGCAATTGCAATAAAGTTTTAGATACGTCATCATATGACAGTTGTCTAAGTAGCAAGTGCCTATAGAGAATACTGAAATGTTTTTCAATTTTGCTTGGGCTGGATATGGGTAAGCTTCACATTCTTTGACCTTCATTTCAGTATGAGCTATGGTATTTGCATGACGGTTTGTCTAAGTATTGAAATGACATGTGTCTAGTAAATACATGTCGCAGGACACTAATGAAAATGTATCAGCACAGTACATTTGCCATTCACACGCTAAACTCCACCAGTAAAAAAATTACACTTGAAAGTTATTAAGGTTGTTAGCCTGATGTCCACAATATGAATTAGACATGTGCTCAAAGGCCTGACCAAAATTTATCTATAAACCGTGTTATCCATATTTGTAGTTGTAGAGTGACAGTCAAGTTCGATGTAACATTAACTTCAACAAATTATCATGTGTAGTTTTATAAAACAAAGGATGGCCATCCGTTTTTCATAAAAAATCGTGAATCAAGCTAAAAATATTTTTCTTAAAATCGAGTTAGCGCCGGGTGGGAGATTATTGGATTTTCCATCTATACGGGCACTACTCTTCCGGTTCACAAACACACATGTTAATAGGTTATATAGGTGTTATTGGTTGTGCCCAATTGTTACACCAAGTTAAGGTAGGTGGGACCTAGTGTTACACTTTATTAGGGTTTGAGGGTATAATGGGAAGACCACTCCAACCCTATCAGGATAAATAGAGAGGAAGTCCCTCTTGGAGGCTACAGTACATAAAAACCATCCCATTAAGGTCTACAGCCAATCCAAGGGAAGACTCCACTCAAGAACATGTGATTTTTCAGAGAGCAGGAAAAGAGGTTAGTATAATCTTTAATGTTAAGTTATTGATCATAGCCGATAGTACTTTATTCCTACAGAATCTGCAACAATCGAAGATTAGATTACATCAGTAACTTAAATCAATAATAAATAGAACAATTGGAAAGTTTAAATCATTGCTGCAAACCTTTGAAAGAAGGATGAAATCTACAATTCTGCAATTCTAAATGAAAATTAGCAACTCGTCAATCATAGATCAGTAGCTCGAAATCAACAGTCAAGAAATATGCCCACTTCTTCCACCCATAACTCAACCATGACCACTTCTTCCGCCCATGCCCGTAAGGTCCATCTCTCTCTCTCTCTCTCTCTCTCTCTCTCTCTCTCTCTCTCTCTCTCTCTCTCTCTCTCTCTCTCTCTAATTGTGCCCTAATTTTTACAATTCATCCTCAATTTTGCTTATAATTCCCCAAATTGGTGTTCCCTTTTCAGGCATGTTGATATTTATGTATTAATATCTTTGTTTTTGTGGTCTCTCTTTGTTTTAGCTTTTACAAAAAATTTAGCCTAAGCAAACATGATTGGAGCACCAAGAACTTAAATTCTGAAAGAAAAAAATCTTTATTACAGGACCAATGGTTTACAAAGGAACTTACCATCTTTTCTACCAGTACAACCCTTTTGGTGCAGTGTGGGGTATCATCGTTTGGGCTCACGCTACGTATACTAAACTCATCAATTGGCTTCACCACGACCATGCAATTTACCCATCTGACCTGTTTGACGTCAATGGTTATTGGTCTGGATCCGCTACAATTCTCCCCGGGATAAACCTGTCATGCTTTACATTAGAATCGACACAGAAAACTGCCAAGTTCAAAACTTAAACACCCCTAAGAGTTTCTCTAACCCTAAAGATCGTAACAAAAATGATAAACCTATGTTCTCGAGCATTTCTCACAACTCAGACGGAAGTGGAACAAACGTCGTTTCTTTTGCATTTCCAATGTAAGTTATATCATTTTCTACGACCATATATATTTCATTATCTTTATTTTGTTGGATGATAGTTGAGCCATGAGTCCATGACGATATAGACAGTATGGCACTCACAGACATAACCCATTTTATGACACTTCTAGCCCTTTTTGGGTTGGATTGAATGCTTAGAAAGCCTACCCATCTTAGTGATTCGTCATATACTGATACCCATTTTTATCAACGTTAGAGAGAGACTGAGGTGCTGATTTTTATAAAGCAGATTTATCTAATCATGGGGACCCTTCTTGCCAAAAGTGATCTATTTTATAATTTTCTAACGGCGTCAAATGTTCTTGAAAGAAAAGAGGATTTAATTGTTCATTATCAACTTTTGCAATCCTCTTACGGGCGGGTGATCATTGGTGAAGATGATCTTTAAATTATGAGATTACAATATCTTTGCCACACACAATTTTAATTTTATACCTATTTTTAATGGTTTTGTTTGTGTAGTTGTTGCCTGATGATAGAGTTAACTTAGCGTAGTTCATCGCAGATTGACAGGAGATGAGGGGAAAAGTGTCACGCCGAAGGTTGAGCCAGTGCCACAACCTCAGCAGCTGCCACAACTACAAACTCCAGCAACCCCGCCAAGTGCTCCAGACACCAAGTGGTTTACTTGCAAGTCATGTTGTCAGAAGCAACCAGTTTGCGCTTGCAATTGCAAAAGTTCACTTGCATATCAGTTTGCTTTTATGATTTTCCCAATCCCCACCAGTCTGCTTTTGTAAATGTTTACTTATAAACTTAATAATACTTAAATTAGTACCAAAAAATAGTATAAAAATTTGACTTTTTACACTCCCTAACAGTATAACTGGATACCTATATGCATCTACCCAGTTGGATATAATGACCACCCTTTGCATATACATTAAGGATTATCTATACTTTGCCTAAGTTTAGATCAGTTTACTCATTCTAATTCAGACTATTTTATCTAATTTCCTTTATTCAATAATGGAAGAAAACATTTTTACGCAAAAAATGAAGGGGTCGTAAAATAATTATTTTTTAGCTCCTTATATATTTCAAACAGTGACGTAATCGTCGTGGCGACTTTTGCTAGGAGTGGTGGGAAAAGGTCATTTTTCTTTTCTTAATAGGTTTCATGGAGGAATCTATAATATTCTATTTTCCTTATTTTCATCTATAGGTCATTTGATGAGCTTGAAGCAGAGATGTTACAGGGCCAGAAACTACAGGCCAGAAGTAAAAAAAAACTAAAAATATTTTAAATTACAGTATGGACTACTGAAGTCAATGAAATATCTAATGATCGCTTGGGTTTGAGCTAAATTTTAACGAACTACAAATAATGACCATTATAGCAGGTGTTAAGGGTTAGGGACCAGGTTTAAATGGGGGTCAAAAACCCTCTAACAACTAAACCATAAAAGGCTTAAACTATGACAAATTAGAAAATAAGATAACCTTTTGATAAGTATTTTCCCTATTGTTGTTTATAATCTACCTATTTTTTTTTACTTTTCTTGATGGGTGTATCAACAGCAAGAGATGTCTATGAGCCTTTAAGTCAACGTGGATTGCAGGAATTATTTCTACTTTTCACAAGTGTTCATGAGATCTGCATTGGCCATCTTTCTTCATCTACCATAGTCGAATACAGTGAGCATACACCCAAAAGAAAGAAACTGTGATATTGGTTTTTGTTTACAAATAATTTTTGGATGAATATTGCCATGTTTGTTTTTGTTTATTGCTAAGAGTGAAACTGTAATTGCTTACAAAAAAGAAAAAAATAAAGATGAAATACTCTAAAGAACGGAAGGAAGGAGATGTTGATAGATGGCTGTGGTAAGGGCGAGAAAGTGTATGGATAGGAAAAGAAGAATATACAATGAAGAAACTGAATGTTATGAATTTGTCAAGGTATGAATGCAGTTCAGTTAGATAGTAACTACGAGTCTGCGATTGCAAAGTCAAGTAAACTGGAGAAATATTAATGTTATAAATTAAATGTCATGGATACTTGAGATAATGACCTACAACAATGGTGGCAGAGAGTGCTTCAGATACCTGGATAACCGGGACGTCATCTTCGTCAAAGCATTAAACCATTTGTATGTCATATCACTTACTTTTTGTGAGATCGTTCCATTACAAATCATTTGGTGGTTTTGTGTTGTTTCTCTCTTTATATGATTATATTGATGTTGTTGAGGGGCGATTGTGCTTTAATTGGTGGCTAGCATGATCCCTGTGCTTTCGTTAATTCCAATATGTTCTTGGTATCTTCGCAAACCCAACGGAGTGTGAGAGCGAATTCATTGTTCTTGGTGAAATGGTTACTCATTTAGATCGAAAACTTCTCTTCGTAGAATCCTTCTCAAGAGAGCCTTTACCTTCGGCTATTTGTATAGTTATTTATTTTTAAACATATTGTTCTTTGTATAGATATTTATGGAATTCCTAATGTATCAAGGGTATGTAAGTTCTCATCGAAGTTGACATTAAGCACTTCATAAAATTGTACCATTATCTTCGTGCCTTTTCTATAATATTTATAGCATAATTTTATATCAGTTACCTTTATTTGTGGCTGTTTGTACTTTGAATCCATGATGGGGTTTTTGTTACAGCAATAGGTGATCAATAAAAGAATGAGCAATGTCGAAAAGAAAAGAAAAACATATACCTTGGAGGAGACTATGCAGAATTCTCGAGTTTGCACCCAACCCAGTTGTTATCGAGGAGCATACGTTGAAAGTTGATACTATGGACTTTGAATTGGGAAATGCGAAAAGCTTAAGTAATGTACGTGCTTTTGATTTCCTTCAGAAACAGTAGTGAATCTTAGTCCATTTGCATATGGATGGCTAGATGTATTGGTTGAAGCTGTCAAAGGCGTGTGAATGCAACAATTGCGTATGGCTGATAATGTATTTTTCACATAATAAGAAACTTAGTTCTCAATATAGATAAATAATTGTGATTCACACTTATTTGTTGTATTAAGCTTGAAAATGGGCATTTGGCCTAAAACCCCAATAAAAACAACATAATTGAAAGGCACATAAAATCTTATAACCAGAGCTCAACTCCTTGAACTTGAGTTCAACATTTCCTGAGAATGTTTTATATATGGATGAGGCTAACCCAGAATATGAAGGATGTAAAATGGTATGAATGAGAATATGAAGGGCAAAACGATTACACGATGAATAAGATACACTAAAAATTATTAAAAAAAGTTGGTAGCGCCGAATACACGTGGACGTATTCACCGTGATTTGGTCACGGGCAACGTTTTTGCCGTGGCGAGCCACGAGTAGTACTAATATATAGTATCATACAAATTACATTTATATATATGATTCATATAATGTTTGGTCTATAACTTACATCTATCTATCTATCTATTTATACTGCTAACAATACAACCTTTCGGCCAACTTCTAATACATACCGCTTAATCACCCTTCTTTCCTTTGAGGATTTTTTAAGGGTTCGGATAAGTTTCCGACCTCAAGTTTAAAACCCTATAATTCAAAATTAAAAGCGCCAAATTATTTGCTTTTAGGAAAATTTCTGAGTCATTTTTACAAATCATTCGGTACAATTCCTTTCTGTCAGTGATTTTAGCAAATCATTCGGCAAAATTCTCAGAGTACTCTTCTATTCTTCTGCCCTAACTCTTCTTCTCTAATCCTCAAACAATCTCACTCAAATCCTACTGATTCAGATCTCTCTCTTTAAAAGACTACACATGAAGGAGTTGTTGTTATTGTTAAATTGACCTAATTTGATTGAAGATTAGATCTCAGGTAACCCTAAACGATCTCTACACTTTGTTGGGTCATGGAAAAAGCAGTATACAACAGATAATCAGACTTGGAAATCCAAACAAGGATCTCGAGGTTTGTCAAAATATCACAATGTCATCTTTCATACATTGTTCAGTAGGGGTTACATAAGATAAACACTGAGATTTTGACGTAAAAATGTGCTCTAAGCACACTATCTTGTTGGACTATGTAAGTGCTATAAAGAGTTTGATTCATGTTGCCATGTTCTTTTTGTCCTCCCTTGTGTGTTTTTGAGGAAACACTTGCATTATTTTGTAGTGATAAGATTAAGTACTGTTATCTTAGGCTCTATGTGTTAAGTGTTGCATTTATCATGGCCAAAATTTTCCAGCATTTGTATGTTTATAGTTTTAATATATCATCTTAGTTAATTTGCAGATTTCCATGTAAGTCATGTGAAAGGTATATGTATTGGTTTAAAAATATGAAAAATGTTCTGTTATTCTATTTTCACATGGTGTTATGCGAATACCCCAAGTCTGAACTGCCGAACTCTCTGTTATACGAAATATATTGTTGCCGGAATCTGCATTACAATGTGATAGTATGCTTGATTTGGGTTTATTGTTACCATCAAAGGGTTCTCTTTTAGTTTAATCCATTTAATTGGTCCAGAGCCAAGGTTTTTCCACTAGTGAACACGTACCTGAACTTCTTTCTTTTGGTGTAGAATATGACCAGACATTCCCTATCTTATTTGCTTAAAGCAAAGTCTATCAAAAAAATATCACTATAAAATTTCCTAAATATCTTCAAAATATACAATCACTTTTATTTCAACTTAAAAAAACCTTACACAATGCCTATAAATATTTAACACAGAAACCTTTAACATTATTTCTTCTCTGAATGACCTAAGAAGAAATGATGAGTAGTTGTTTGATTGTTTTTGCAGTTTGTAAAAATAGGGGCTTCTCGTCTGAGTCAGGTTCGGTTCCCCGAGTTGAGAGCCGCTGTGCCAGTGCGTCAAATCACCTATGGGAGGAACTTCGTACAGAGCATCATAGAAGAAGGAAACGACATACGGAGCATCTCAGAAAAAGATGAGCAAAGGTGGAAAAAGGTGGAAGGATCCTTGGTGCACATGAAGGTGATGAAAAATGCTAGCTTTGTGACCGTAACGGATCTGAAGGGAAAGACTCTCAAAGGGCTGCGTTCCTCCGCGGGTTCTTTGGAAGGGGGATCTCGTCTTTCTCGGTATGCAGCTGAAGCCACTGCAGAACATGTTGGGCGAGCCGCCAGAAAGATGGGTATCAAGTCGGTTGTTATCAAAATCAAAGGATCCATGTTTTTCAGAAAAAAGAAAGCTGTGATCTTGGGTTGGAAAGAAGGCTATACCTTCGGCTTGCGAAATAACGTACGGGGAAATCAAACTTCCATTCTGTCCATCCATGACGTGACCCAACTTCCACATAATGGATGCCGACTCCCTAAGAAACGTCGTGTTTAGGTCTGTACACGGGTCGGATCGGCCCGGGTTAAGCCCTAAACCTTATCCGACCCAGGTTGGTCGGGTTACCAACTTTTACACCCGAACCGAGCCGGGTTCTGAACTCGGGTTTGTTTTTTGTTTTTTTTGCTCTTGTTATCTCTTTCTAGATTTACGATTTGTTTTGGATTGAGAAGAATTTTGGTCCTTATTGAAGTGTGTTTATTGGAATTGCAATTCCATCATGATTTGTATGAGTACTAAATCCTTCCATTGACAGGGTTCATTTCAAAGTAGATTCCTTGAGTACTATAATTCGTTTTCACTTCTTTTATCACTCCCTGAGAGAGAACTCACACATTTCTTCACTCTGCTCTGAAAATGAAAATGGCGACCTTCATCTTCACCTGCAACAAAAACTCTCTCGTCTTCTCTCTCAACAAAATCTCCTCAAAACCAAAACCAAAACCATTTGCACCTACGCAGAGGCAATTTAGGACCTTTTCATTCAAAGAGTGAGCAACAGACTAGCTTAATCCTCATGCTTGAGGTTCAACTCAATAAACGAACTAGCGTTTCTAAGAAGTTAGTTAAATTTGACTGTTATCTTTAACTTAGGTCCCAAATTTCCTCTACCTTGTAAGTTCTTACTAGCGGCAAGTTCAAAATTTTACGGAAGATGTGCGATGTGCGATGTCAAGTATAAAAATACGGCAGATGTATACAATTTAGTGGTGGCATAAAAATACGGCAGATGTGCGATGTCAAGTATAACATTTTATCGTTGCTTTGCACTTTTATCCAGAGAATAGGTTATGCTCCTTAGTCTTTGCCCTGCAAAAAATAGTAGAGTCCACATCACTAATTGATTATGCTATGAAACAAAAACTCACAAATCTCTACCAAATACTTCATACATGTAGTTTTATTTGTATAGTGAATTTAAGACTTCTGTTTTACTTGTTGATATGCTCTTGGTAATGTGTAATTACATGAAAATCGACGACCTCGTATAAAAAAAATGCCCAAAATATGAATAAACTTTCACAACAGTTGTTTGTGTATAAATGAGAAGCTAAGAACTGTCCTCTAATACCATTTCTTAGTTCAAACTTGAAAGTGGCATGCCATTTAAGAAAATAAATCAAAATATGTGTCATAAGTATTATAACCACCTGAACATGTCACTATGAATAATAAACATAAATTTATAGTCCTATAAAGATTCTTCTCAATGACTTGTTAACAATCTTTATGGACTACACTGTGGGAAGGGCATCCAGGAAGGAGGAAACATTGATCATACGGACATTAACATGTTGTCAATACCTAACAAATACGACTACTATATCACAGAAGATTTGTTGCATTTTGTGATACAAAAGCTGGTTACTTAGAAGAAGAAAAAAATGAAGATGTTATATATGTTTATTTGGATACTGACAGATATACGACAAGTCACGCCCCAAAATCCACTTTCTGATAATAGATCATAAAGCACATTCTAAGGCTTGACAAGTCGGGCATCCCACGGATGAAACCCCACAGATGTAATATATTTCTAAAGAAATTAACTACATCTACTTATCAAAAAAACGCAGCGGAAAATAACTCAATATAAATTAAATGAATAAATGAATTAAAGTGAATAAAATCTCTACTAACTCTAAAAACGAGAATAAAACTACGACAATGAAATATGAAATAAATATCATAAATACCCTACGACAGCTCAGCGATCCAAAGAATCCCGAAAATGATCAACCAAGCCTCACTAAGCAAAAACCTACTGTGCTCGACCTCCTGAAAAATATAGCGCACAGGGCGTCAAGCAAGCACAATTATTACCGGTCACTGAACATGACAAACCGATCTATGATACAAAAGTACTAGTGTGATATAATATTATATATATATGAAAATGATGCAATGCATTGAGGAAGTAAGGTTCAATTATTAATGTTGTTTTTAAGCGTCGGCGCCAACCAGTATTATAAATAATTATAGAGTATTATTATTATTATTAGGTATGGGAGATAACTAACAGACGATGTACACATGGTCACTTTTAATTCAGTGGGACCACACTATCGCACCCTTCTGTCCTCAACAGAAGCGTATCCCTTATTGTCGAGCTAGGGATTGGCGGAATCCTTTTTAGTGAGTCAGGAATTAGCGGGGAAATCACCAGATCAAGGTGCTCAAGGAGTTTCAACCTACAGGTCTAAAGCCTGATTTATTTTCACTTTCAGTGATCTATGCCCACGGGGAGTATTCACAAAGAATAACAAAACCGATATGTAACTGGGGAAGAGTTTTAGGGGCTTGCAACCCTGGAACACTGATAAACAGTCACCTAATCTTTTGTTTAGGGAATCGAACCCAAGGACCCTGACATCATAGCCCTACTGTGTACACGACTCTAAGTTATCCTATGCATAAATAATTTAAGAGACCGACACTCAATCAAAATGACCTATCTGTCCTTGCTCTATAGGCAATGAGACTATATCATATGATTGACAATCTTAAGCTCAAAGACCTTTTCTACCCGCACAAATATACAAGTGGGGACTTTGTCGATGATATTATACTCTGACTATTAATGATCTTTCTACCTTAAGTTAACAAGGTTATATCAATTGAAGCCCTATAATCGTAGCTAAGTTAAGCTGTATGTCAAATGCCTTTACTTGTAAGATTATAGTCATTAATAATTACTTGCCAAGTCTATACTAGATTTCGATTGTCAACGAGGGTTATCCTTTAACAAAGCACTAACATAAGGTGATACTAGTCTAATGTTCTTAACTATATTTCTTCACAATAGTATGTTAAGGGATGTGACTTAACAGATGCTTAAGTTAAACCATGATGCAACCTAAACACAACTTATAATCAACTAGGAAGTCCAGGTTAAGTCAAGCACGAACCTGACTCCTCACAAGTATACTACACTCCTTACATAAACTCATATACATCACTAATGCATTAAAAGGCTTAGAAATCATGTATTAATTAACCTATAAATAGAGGTTGTTCTGAAAAGGGAGAACTGTATAATATAACCCCATTATAAAATCTCAAGTTAAGCTATTGTTGCATGATATTCAACCTTAATATAAAAGAAAATTCCCTCCTACTCTTGTATACTAATGTAACCTCCAGGACCTACTTCACCTAGTGTCCAGAACATGAAGTATCAATTGATTTACAATCTATAACAGGCGATCATGGGCATAGTCTGATCAACACTAACAACCTAAATCTCTACAGAGTATTCGAAAATAGCAAGTAAAACTAACATGACATTCATTGATTATACTCAATTTGAATCAGAAATCATAACAATCATTCAATGTTAAGTGTACGGTGATAATGGTACTTGCCTTAAATCGACAAATCCGTGGTTTAATACGAAAGGAGAACTCTGTTCTCAATACTCCAACAATCTGATTTTCTGGTTCAAAACGGCTAGCAATGGTGAAGTTGAGTTAGGAGAGGGGTTGAGGGTTTTCGAATTAGGGATTTGGGTTTGGGGTTTAGGAATTAGGGTTGGGTTTTCGAATTAGGGATTTGGGGTGCACCTCTCTCTCTAGATCACAAAGAGAAGAGATGGGTTTAAGGTGTTATTGTTTAAGTGGAGGAGAAGAAGGGGATTGTGGAGGAGAAGAAGGGGATTGTAGAGGATTTGGGAAGAGGAGATGGAGGAGAATCAGGGAGGGATACGATGGAGGTTGAGGGTTTGAATGGGTTTGAAGAAAGAATAAAAGAGCTATGATAACATACTCTACCATGTAACTTACTAAACTACAACAGCTCTAGAACAAAGTTATATAACGAAAAATATAAAGCGGGGTGCTACACGACACTTGCGAATTGGAATGTTTTAAGCCAACAAAATATTTTAGAAGGTAGACTTCTTCCAAGAAAAAATAATAATATTTAGCACGTCATAACGATACCTTGGCGATTAAATATTGACACTATTTTAATAGGTCCAACCTTCATTTGATACCCTATGGAATCTGACCATAATCTCATTCTAAGACTCAATAGTGACTGTATACAAAAAACTGCACTGGGCTGGGCTTGTTTGCTAAGATTCCAGTTCACTGTTAAGACTAGGGGTGGCAATGGGTCGGGTTTGGGGCGGGTGGAGCAATACTATCCCCATACCCGCCAAATTACCCTACCTCTTCCAAACCCGCCCCAATACCATTTAGCTTAAATAGGGAATACCCAAACCCGCCCCGTTTAAATTTGCCTATACCAAACCCGCCCCAGTACCCGTTTAACGCGCGTTTAAAAATCATAAATCACTTGTACAAAAAAAAAAAAAAAAAAAAACGTGCTGCTAGGAATAAGTTTGAGATAATTTTTCATTTAATCTTCAATAGAATGAGGAAAAACGAGCTGAGGATTAAATGCAATTTAACCCTCACTTGAGCCAATTGAGGATCAGAGGCAATTTATCCCTCACTTCTGCATTGAGCCATAACTGAAAATATGTCTTTAGAATAAGGTTGAAATGAAGCCAGCTAGTTTTGATAGGTCTGTATAAGAAGAAGAGAAGCTGATGGACAGATGAAGGTTGAAATGAAGTTATGAAGGCAAGACTATAGGAGAGGTGAAAGAAACATGTCTTCTGTCTTCAGAGTTCAGAAATCAGAATTAGGTTTAACTTGTATGTAAGGGTATTCACGTCATATAATGTATAAATGGGTCGGGTGATGGGGCCCCATTTATTTAAGCCTTAAACCAGACCCGCCCCATTAAATAAATGGGTTTTTTTTTAAACCAAACCCGGCCCATACCCGCTGTAGTCAAACCAAACCCGCTTCATTAAGGACGGGGTGGGGAAAGCCCCAGTGGGGCGGGTTAAATTGCCAGCCCTAGTTAAGACATTTGACACACAAAAAAAATATAAAAAATTGCATCACAGGCAACGGCAAAAAAAGGGTATAAACAAACATTTGGTAGTTTAAACTTTTCTTGAAGGAGCAAAAACGAAGAACATTAGTGGGAAAAGCAAGAGCATCTGAATCACCTTTAGCGAGTTTTTGGCAACTTAATGCTCCCAAATGCAGCTTCTTCTGAATGCCCTTAGATTTATATCCGCTGATCATTAACTACGCAAACAAAGAGAGAAAAGAAAATCAATATAAAATACAGGGTATGAATCAAAAAAAAAAAAAAATAGACGAGGTAACAAAAATAACACTTAAGAAACAGTAGCGACACAGACCTACTTACATTCCCAATCCAAACATGTGAGCATACAAAAGTACGGATAAGCAATCTTATAGTTGCTCCTAGTTCCAAACATGACCCTCATATATTGATTGCTTTCCCATTGTTGAGGTCCTTAATTCTAAAATTACTAATTGGAAAGGGAGATTTCTTTCTTATGCAGGTAGACTTCAACTTGTAAATGTTCTTCTTAATGGTATGAGTGTATATTGGACAGCTAGCTTTGTTCTCCCCAAGAGAGTGGTTGTAGAGATTGAGAGCACGTGTAGAAAGCTTCTATGGTCCGGGACTGATCTAGCTAACTCCACTCCTGCTGTTAGCTGGTCTAGGTTGTGTCACCCCAAGGGTGAAGGGGGTTTGGGCATTAGAGACTTAAAAACTACAAATATCATGAGGCATATCTGGTCTGTGGTTTCTTCTAAAGAGACTATATGGATTGAGTGGATTCAAAAACACTTTGTTAAAAAAGAAACTTTTGGCAAATTAATATCCCTCAGGAGTCTTCTTGGTGCTAGAAATAAATCCTTGATCTTAGAACCAAAGCCAGTGAGATAGTTTCACCTGATTGGAGATGGAGATGGAGATGCCACTGATTTTTGGGGGCATCCTTGGCACCCAATGGGTATCCTAATGGATAAATTCCTTAACCTGCTGCTTTACAAGTCTGAGCTCAACAAAACTGCTAAAATTTCAAATGTTTTGTAGGATAATCTTTCAGATTACTCTAGGAGAGCTCTTGGTGTGATGGCTGCCCATGTTGAGAAAGTGCAAGTTTATGAAGGATGCCAAGATAAAGTGGTGTGGTCTACCTCAATTAATGGGGAGTGTAGTCTTAAAAGTACTTATGATTCAATTAGACATAGAAACTCTTGTGTTGATTGGCATAAGCTCATTTGGTTTAAAGACTGCATCCCTAGACACTGTTTCATTTATTTTTTTGAGGGGGAAGCTGGGGTTAAGGCAGACCCTCACCAGAATTGTATTCAAAAGATCAAAAGTTACAATCTAGGATGCAATTTACAGTTAGCATCAGCTGTACACAAGTTAATCAAAGGCTGAGGGAATGTACAAGGAAAGAAAACATAGTCTTCCATGATGTCCATGGATGATACAATATACTCAGCAACTTTATTACCTTCTCTCACTTTGGCCATTATATTAGAGTTTTCCATATTATCCATGATTCTAGAAGCATCTCACAAATCAGCAAAGCATTTCCATGGAGGGCTGCACTCTTTCTTAAGTACTTTTGCAGCATATGTAAAATCAGTAATGGAACAAAGGCTAGAAAATCCCAACTTCTCTGCAATTCTCAAACCTTCACACAAAGCCTTTATTTCAATGACTCCAATGTCTCCTTCTTCTGTAAATTTTCTGTTGAAAGCTAGGATAGGCAGACCATTGGGTAATCTGAATATTCCACCAAAAGATCTTCTGTCAGGAGTTATACAACCATCCACATTGAGTATGATATCTTGGTCAAAATCTTGTTTCCAACTCTCCCATTTGATAGATCTAGGCTGTTTAATGATTGGATTAAGACCCCAGTCTTTAATAAAACTGTGAGAAGCAGAGCTAAACAAGAATTTATGATTAGAAGTTCTGCATTTGTATGAAGCTTCAAAAAAGATCTTTCTGTAGATAATATCACCAGTAGTAGATTCATTTTTGAATTGTCTTGCATTTCTCTCTAGCCACACATGATAAACTGTAGCTGAAAAGGTTATTTTGAGTATCTTACCCCTCGAAGGATCTACTGTTGCTTTTCTAATAATCCACTGAGTCTCTTCATCCCATCCAGTTATAGTTCTAGAGTACCCCAGGCTAGAAATAACCTTAGACCAGATAAGCTTTGTGAATGGACATTGTTTCATTGCTTGCTTGGATGGCAATTAACAAAGTCCTGAAAACTCAAGATAAGTTACTGAAATGGGGAACAGTCCAAGTGTCTGTTATGCAACAACTCAAATGAAAATGAAGAGCACCTCTTTTTTGATTGCCCTTACTCACAGAGCATTTGGACTTCTATTTTTAATCTGCTTGGCTGCAATTATTGGAACGAATTACAGGATATGGGCAAAGGAGCAAGCGGCTAGACATAAAACATACTGAAGCAAGAATATGAAATAATATATGGCTGCAATTTCAAGCAGAGTTCGTCGATACGTAATTGTGAAGGCCAAATGTCACGAACTTAGATGTGCTCACTTCGTTTTTATTAGAAGAGGTACGCCTTCATTTAATCCTCAAATACATTTTCCATTATGGAGGGAAGGGTCCATTTGATCAGGTTTAATATCTTAGATGATGATAATAGATGTGTATCTTACTCCTGAGACTTGCACTCAAACATACTAGCTTGTAACAAACCAGAAAAAAAATCTATTACATACCAGGTAAGTTCAGCATAAGTGGAAAGGTAGTGGGTGACATTTTCACCTTGCGAGCATGAACTTTCAATATGTTTAATCGCCCTTTAGCTCCCGGAGCACGGATTCTTATCTGTAAAAGACATCAGGTAATAAAAATCTCACTACCAAATTACCAATCACCAAGTTCTCAAGAGTGTACTAAAACAACCCAATATACAGAAGGAAGAAAAAGTGAATATGTACACAATGACAAACCATCCTCATCCGCCATATTGATATGATCTACCAGCGGTAGCAGAGATATGCTAATAGAAGGTAGTTGATTTTCCTCCATTCATAGCTAAGATTAAAACTAAAATCCATCCATATCCGAATGAGAGGTTGGACATCTACCATCAGCACTCTGATTGCAGAGGGATATACGGGAATGACTATTAGGAGACGCAATTCTATTTGTTTCAAGGTTAATGCGTTTACTGAGATCTCTTGCTTATTAAGTTGGTTATTGCGTTTACTGAGATCTGGAGGTGGTCCATATGAATTAAGTTGGTTATTGCGTTTACTGAGATCTCTTGCTTATTTTGGTTTCAAGGTTAATGAAATGAAATTTCTTATTCAAAGTTTATTTAATTTTGGATTATTTCCCAACAACTTTGGGATATCAACCATTTTCTTACAATCCAACATCTTGTTAACCAACAACCTAGCACCTAACATTCCAAGAGGAGACAATGTTGAGGATATGTTGCATCTGATGGAGCTTCTTCTGGCTCCCCGGCACGTCCTCAGCTAACGCAGACACTAATGGAGCACACAGCTAACGCACACTGACCTAGTCTCCTCTACAAGTCAATCGAAAACAGAGATAGAAGTCAGTATTTACAATCAATTGTGTGTGAGAGAGACACAGTCAAGGAGATCAGTAAAATTAAAGTAGTAATCCGGTGACTGGTGGGGAAAATGGGCGATCAAAACAGGCATAAGAAAAGCTCACCAATATGATGCCCAAGATTGTATCCAGTTTCTTGACTCATATAAAGATTAAGGTACTACACACTTGCCAAATCTTAAGTGGATTACATCTTGGATTTAAACTCAATGAAACTGAGCAACTTTGGACGTTACCGCTTAAGATTTCCTACATAAGTGTGCATTCACTGTGTTATGTGTTATATATAGAGGGGCCGGAAAGGGCTCAGTGGTGCAAGAAGGGCACACGATATATATAATTGGTATGCAGTATGGACTTTGAGGGCAGAACCCTCATATTTTCGTTGAGGCGCTCACGTAGAGAGGAGTAACACAATCAAGACACTAGGATTTAGGGTTGGGTCTGAGGCTGAGGGGATGAGAAACTTACAGGACCCAGCCAAAGAGTTCAAGGACAATGAGCTTATCGTGCTAGGATTTCACTATAAAATGGAATGATAGGTAAATAGGTATTACCATCACTTACTTTTTCTCATCCTATCTAGGTCTGGAATCTGAATCCCTTTATCACCGTCGTCTCTTGTTAAATTCCTAGCTCCCAAGCTTTAATGTTTAATCTCTCATGCCAAAATGGTGATGCATAACGAACTAGGATCATAGTGGTTTGCAAAATAGAGGGATGGAATCTATATATTAAAGCCTCCATATTACGAGCAATATGGCACGCGCGTGCGAACGCATAATTTGTAAGAATTAAATTGGGTTTGAGTGTAATTTTGTGATATATTAAGGTGTACATTTTCTTTGCTTAGGAATACCATATTATGCCCGCATTTTTAACAAAAATTATATGCCGGATAATACTCGTCATTGGATATAATTTTTGCAATGAGATGATAACTGAATATCAATCGATTTTGATCAAATAAACTTATACTAATTTTTTTAATTTCTTGAGGTACCTTGAATGATGTTCTCATTTGCACTTTGTTAAGTCTGTTCTTACTAAGGTTAAAGAATCTGTGAGCGAATTGAACGAAAGCTTACGAACTATTGTGATCTTCATATCCAAGTAGAAACGCATAGTGTGTCGGTTTTATATATAGGATAATAGAGACAACTATCAAATGACTTAAATGTACTTAGTATTATAATTTTTAATTTTGAAATAAATCTATCTAATTTGGATTAATTCTTTTAATAGAGCTTCGTGCGTTGACTTTTATTCTTACCGTTTTCCTCATATCGATAAAGGTTGGGTCATATACATTCTCTTAAATTGATTTGGGCCCATCTTTAAACATTTTGATAGGCTCAAATTAACGATTAGGCGTCAAATACAGTACGTTTGGTCACGTAACCTATTACCGATGATTGGGTGTCCTTATAGAGATTTACATAGATTTGCCTACTGCTTGCCCTCACCCATTGAGGCATACTCAAAACTCAAACTCAAACTCAAACTCAAATCTACTGCTCCCAATGTTGAAACGTGTATTAAATTTTGACCATTATTTTTTCACAAACTCCCTTTTTTTTGGCAAATCTTTATTTGAATTAAAGTCTACGTTGTGTAATTATTACCATCACAATGTTATCAGATAATCAGATAATCAAATATTGCATCACAATGTTAACTTGAGATAATTAATCAAACCCATAGTACTTTTCATGTAATTATATACGCGGGTGCAAACGTGTTATTTTTTAGAATTAGATGGGGTTTTGTATTATCTTTTGAAATATAAATGTAATCAATTTCAGTTGGGTAAACTCTAGAATGTTGAAGGGAATTTGAGTTGAGTCTCCTCCTTAGGACCAAATATATATTGGGTAAATAAGGGGAGACAAGGAATCTGATGTCCTCTAGTTCCACTGGCTACTTGTGTTTCAAAATGGCACCAATGTATTAGAAAGCTGAGTGTAATAAGAATTTCAACACGAGTTGCCATGAGGAATGTTGAAGGGTGTCACTTGTTCTGAATGCTTACATGTATGCTCAAAATATCTACACATTTAGTCAATTTTAAGAATATTCATTATAGAGCATTTTGTGATGAGTTGTACTATGCTACTTGTATGATCTTTGTTTACCTTCTAATCTCTGGATGCCTGATTGATCAGATGAAGGTCTTAAGTGCAACTCCTAATTTCAGGTGAAGGTCTCAGGTGATCTAACTATTTATAAAGGTTTAGTAGAACCCCTAAAGATCACTATAAGATGTGAAAGGCAGTTCTAACTCTCTCTACCGTTAGGTTAGCACTTTAAGAGTGATGTTGCTAATACGATGTCTCTATGTATTTTATCGTACACACTAATTTTCTAGCAGGAGCCATAAACTTGCACTCATGTCATTAGTTTAGTTTTAATTTTACATTTACGTGTGAGTAAATCCTTAGCTGACAAAAGGCTATGTCAGAGTGCAGAAGCGAGCAAAGCTGAAGGTGGCAGCCCCATATATCACCATGGAGCTTAGAGCAGAGAAAGCTCTCAAAGCTATCTACGTCTGTTGCTTTGATAAAGACCCCATAGAAGAAGATGATGAGAGGGTACTTCGTGTCATGCTTCGTGCAGTATTCCCAACTGTTGGACAATCTGAGGTAAATAGAATTGTTAGTGAGAAGGCAAAGAAAGTGGTTGAAGGTGCGAGGAAGACAGATATCCAGAGAACTTCAATTCCTGCAACAAAATAACAGTGAAAACTAAGAAACAAACAACCCTCTTTGTTGTAAATTGTAAGTTTACGCTTGTGACTTGATTAAGAAATTTTGTAGTTATTCGCAGTATTGTGGTGATTGTGAAGCCCTTATATTTTCTAATTATGGTAGTTTTTATAAGATTTCATAAGGATATAAGTTAACGTAGAGATAGATCTGAAAACTCTACCATCTTCTGTTTCACTGCATCAACTATCTTTGAAATTTTGGAGAGAAGTAACCAAAAAAGAGACATAATATGGAGTGAGATAGAGTGTATTTGGAGAGAACCTATACAGGAAATTTTGGAGAGTGAGATTTTGTTTGACAGATCACAGAGATGAATTGCAAAATAAGATTCTTTCAGCTCGAAACATTTCATACAAGACTTCTTTTTAGTTTGCTATATTTAGTTTTTGACATCAAACAGTAGGCTTTTAAAGAATTCATCCTTAACATTCTTTAAATTGTAAAAGTTTGATCACGGTAATTAACAATTGATAACGTTAATTAACAGTTGATCTAAAACATGGTACCATTCTCATTTCATAGTAGAATATTATTTGGGTCAGGGCACACACAGTAGAGACCATGCAACCAGTCATGTTCCTTCAAATGCGAGTAAGTACGTAACTGCCATAACGAATAAACTGTAGTAAGCTTATACACACTTACTGCCATAATGAATAAATTGTATAAAGCTTATACAGGTAAAAGCAACAAAGATAACAACATAACAATCCCAAATACTAGTTCTGACTAAGCTTAACACTACGTACCATCTTTTCCTCCTACACTTACTTTGATCCAGACATATTTATGGGTTCTTCACTTTGATTCTCAACTTTCGGGCTACTTGTAATGCTTTAGGATGAATCAGCTTTTTACTCCCATCACATTGTTCCACTTCCAGTGGCAGATCTACATAGGGCTGAGGGTACGCAGTGGCCCACCCTAAAATTTTAAAGCATTTGATTTCTAGAGGTAAAAAATATATATTTTCACTTGCCCTTTGTAAAATGTTCTTTGACTTTTGTAAAATGTTCCTCTTGCCCTCTCTTACTTTCTTAATTTACTACACATACCATTTATTTGCTCCCTCTCTCTATCTTTATGGTTAAAAATACTAAAATTCCCTTAATTACTTTGATTTTCCGAACCCCTTGCCCACCCTAGTTTAGATTCCTGGATCCGCCACTGTCCACCTCTACCCAATTGATTGTTGGAAAATACAATATGATTTGTTTTTTCCTTTAAGTTTGAATGGTGGAACTAAGTGGTTTTAGTCCCACATTGGATATGAGGGAATCACAACTCTCCTATATAAGTAAATCAAGCACTTACTTTGTTGTAATGTGTGTGAGAGTTGGTGGATCACACGCGCATGTACGACATGTGCGGCCCATGTGTGCAAACTAGCTTGGGTGCATGGGCTACCCATGGGCTTGCTCGACCTAGGAAACCCGCTTATTATTATAAGTCTATGATTGGGCCTTGGGGCCATGGGCTCATAGGGATTCCTTTAAACACTTAGTCGTTTTTGGGTTTGGGGTGTCTCCAACAGACGCACCTTAAGGTGTGACTCTTGGTGAAGAGGCACTAACTTGAGGTGTGACTCTTGGTGAAGAGTCACCTATGCTCTATATAACGCAATTTCATTTTCATTTATTATCATCAGTTTTTCAGAGTTTTCTTGAGTCTTTTTAAAAAGAGAAAACAGACGCAATCAAAGTTTGTTTGGCAGAAAGATAGAAGTGTTTTCTTCTTTTTGCGACTGATCGTTGTATCCTGGGAGACAGGGGCCTATATTCCTGCAAAGCACTGTGGCAGGGGCGAATCTGTCTTAAGGAGATAGTGTGTATACACTAGACTCGATCATCTCCTTAAGAGGTGTTGGTTTTTCATGCAGAGAAGAGTACATTGATAACCTTAAGAATAAGAGACTGGGGGACTTTTTGAGCATCATTAGTTGTAGGTCCCGTCGGTTTCTTCAACCTCTTTTTTAGGGAATCCTCCAAAAACTCCATAAACCAGTTTGCAGCGTCCAACTTGATATGTTTACCCAATTTAATTGTGTTGCTAAAACAACTAGAAATTGGTTTTTCATTCTCATCATTTTCAAAAATAACTTCAAGTGGAAGCTTTGCCAATGGAGTCGATAGTCATTTTCTAGTTGTAGACCTCAAATGCTTCCCGAGGTGAGTTTTCTGATCATTTTGTTCTGAGGTGGATGAGATCGACTTTTGCAACACTGGTCTTCTTTTTAATGAATTAAACTCAAACTGATTGTTTTGGTCAAAAACTTCCTGTAAAATGGAGGGATTATCTTTTTCTTGTTTCTTCAATGGGCTTCGTGCATGTAGCCGCTTGAACCGACTCCAAATTACTTATTGCTTCCAAAATATGTTTATGGAACACCAGGAACTTATCAAAGCAAGCACTTGGAGCATTTGCTCTCGCCGATCTGCTCAAATCTGAGAAGGTTCTGTAACAACGAAATACATAATTATTAAATATTAAAAATCATATTTAGGAATTAAGAAAAGGTTTTGGGGAAGTTTTTCATATTGATATACATCTTCACACAGTAAAATCTATACACTTATATAGAGGGTTGCGCTGTATAATTGTAATGTAGAGATACTTATTCCTAAACATTTTATACAAGTTTTTTTTATTATCTTTAGTATATTTACAATAAACATAAATGACCACCCTTAAGTTGGATTTTCTATACTTAATCTAGCATCTTGCCTCAGTCACTTGATTTGGTTAGTTATTGCTAGATCATTTTCACGAAGAAGTTATCAAGGAAATTTAAAATGATTGATGTAGGCTACATGGAATTGAATAAGAGACTGGCATAGGAATATGTAACTGAACTTTTTTGTACAAATGATAATCAGTCTTACAGAAACCTATTAATTTATACAAATATAACAAATTACCAATATGAATTCAAGCTCTTGACCTACTCTGCATATTTTTTATGCTCTCACCTCCCTTACCAATGATCAAAGCACCCTACAAAAGAAGCAAACATACAAATATACATTTGAATCAGGATACTATGACAGCCCTCTCCAACCAAGACGATATCCACACGAGATAATCACCTTCTCATTCGAAACTTTTATTATAAATTACTTAGACCCATGGGGACATTTGGTGCAGAAGGACTAGATCCTTGCGCATTAACCTGTCCATCGAAAAAGAAAACATAAAAAATAAAAAAGTAGGGGTCTAGACCGTAATTATCATTTTTGTGTGAATTGGCGATAAATAGTAAATACCCGAGGTTTATAGATGTAGCAGAGAACGTAAAACACGCGACATTTCTTGAAAAGAAATACATCTGGCTATTTAATCAAGGAGTTTTACAAAAATTATAAGTATATAATACAAGTATTTTTCTATATATTCATATTTTCTTCTAGTGTATATCCAAACAAAAAAAAACTATTTTTTTGCTTTAACGTTAAGTTTTGTGGTGAATTAAATTTTGGTATTCTCTTAAAAAAAAAAATGATGCCATAGTCGATTTTAACCCGAATTCCCCCTACAACAATTCTTCCATATAAAAAACTGCACCTTTGCCATGACATCCTTGATTAGGTGCTCTGCTATACTAATTTGATCTGAAGCCCCAATTAATTCCACATCTCGTCTGAGAATAAGGATTAACATCTGCATCCTTATTATTTGGACTTTGACGCCCGATTGGGTCTGAATGTATTTAATGTTTTATTCACCTTTCCCAATAATTACACCAACTTATATAATAGAAGTTGTGTATTAATACTGTCATTTTTATGAAACTTTTCATACAAATTAAGAAATTTTATACAAAAAAAAAAAAAACGCTTTCAAAACAAAGCGGTACCAAAAATAAGGTACGGAGTTTGGTCTAAATAATGGCAACAAAACAATCTCATTGAATACAAAGAAGAAATAAAAAACATGAGAACACCGGACCCAAGCCTAGATCACCAAAAATCAAAAAGCCCATGATTAATGCATAGCTGTTGATGTAGAATAAGTTTATTTATAAGACTTGATACCAACAGATAAAGTTAGGATAATTATTTTGTATTATCATATTGGGTTATCTACTGCCGTAACAAGGACATATCTAAAGCCCAATTCAATATAGTAGGTATTTTAGTATATGGGTCCAAGCCAGAGTATCATCCACAAGCAAAATGAGCACACGCTTCCCATATTTGACATCAGGGCATTGATGCACCGAAACAACATCACCTAGTCTAACTCTAGGTAGGAACAAACAACCTTGTTCATCCTGATCTTTGGTTCGTCACATGTTTCATCAGTGAAAGCAATGCCAATTGTATCCTTCCTCTTTTTGCCCTGAACAACACAAAAGACAATATAAGCCAAACAGTACATCACAATTAAGACTTAGAACTCATCAAAAAATTTAATTGTCTTTCACATTAGTGCTTTGTGTGCAAAGTGTCATGGAAGTTCTATATATGAAAACAACTATCATGATATACGGCAATAAGAGGAATGGAGTGGGTAATATGACTAAAATCAATTGTGTTAAAGCAATTGACTTCTAAAAGATATATTTTTTTAGTTTATTTTCAGGTCATTATTAATACACTGAGTTTATTATGAGCATATTATGAGCTTTACTGAAGTTGTCAACTAACCAAAGGCAACTCTTTTATGAAGATATGGTATATGAACTTTGCAGAAAGATCTGCCAAAACATTGGGACCGCCTACACGACAATGGATATTCATACACATCCCTTCCTTCACCCTCTTCCATTCAGCTACAACATCATCTCTGCTATATCACCCGTTCAACTGCCAACAAATACAGAAAAAAGAACATAAAAAATATAGTCAAGAAATCTTTTAAACAGATATATAGGAACATGACATATTACTAACCAAGTGTTAAAGACTTCATTGTACTCGGTAAGCTCCTATATTTAACCATTGAGCTCTTGGCCCAGTGATGATAGTACTTCTCCAACTAGTGAGAGGTCGTGGGTTCGAAACCTCATGGGGTTGGAAACTCAGGGTTGCGGATCCCTATAAAAAACCAGCTTAAAAAAAAAAAAAAAAAAATGCTCCTATATTTATATATAGTAGACATATTTTTAATAAGTGCTTTATACAAATATACAATAAGCAATTGATTAAGAAAGGATGTAGCCCCATAGTAATTGTGAAAAAGTCAACCAGGGGTGTTGATCTCTTGCTTACAAAAAAGGGATTGGATCTCTCTTCTATTTTTTGCCACGTTTACTATTTGCAGGCTTGGACATTTCATCTCCAAGTTCCTTTATTATTCAACGAGGTCTAAGAGATATTATCTTAAATTTCTATACTTATTCTAGTTTTACTACAATAATCAGGTGGATAACAAAAGCTAGATTCATGGAAGTTAATCTTACATACAAAATTGGGTAGGTTTCACCTATTTCCCAACTTGCAAAATCATATTGCATCACAGCCATTTTATAGGCAAAATAATAATGCACACAAGTACCTGATTAACGTTGATTGGGATATTAAAAGCTATTACATAATATAATCAATTAGAAATAAAATTATCTAAAAGACCAGTAGACTGTATATTAGGTTGAGTATTCATAACCGATATTGGTACTCTCACTGTCATCGTCCTCATCTTTGTTAATAGGTTCATTAACTTCTTCTTCATGTATCCCATCATTTTCAAACTAAAGTGAAGCATTGGTTACACAATAGATATCGTGTTCATCTACGTGGAGATTACTTGGTTAAGTTTAGTCATATTTGCCAATGTCTCCCAATCTTTGTGCAATTTGTTTACATCACATCATAGAATCAAAGGGTCTGCCATAAATTGATGTTAGGAACCTTGTCCTGGAGCTCTGCCCTCTCTCTTCTCTCCTACCTTCTCTCTCCCCCTTGTCACCCTCTCTCTCTCTCTCTCTCTAACCAGTCTCTCTTCCCTCTTTCACCCTTTTGCATCTGTCTCAAGCTGATGACCCATCTCATTCCCTCCATCACAATAGCCTCAAACCTACTCCTCTACCCATTATCGACCCCTACAACAGCTTTTGTTTTCTTCAAACCCATCGTGTTTACACTCAACAAGGTCTTCCTTTGTTAGAGCTGCTCGAGAAGAGGCTTATACCTTTGTAGTCCTAGTGTCTCACACCTCACTCCTACCATGCAGGACAGCGGCAAAGCAAACCGCAACAGGGACATTGCTGAGCTCATGGGAGATTGCTCCACACAAGACCCAACCCCTGTGCTGGAGATTGAATCAGCGAAATGGGAAACCCTAAGACATCGGTGGAAATT
This sequence comes from Kingdonia uniflora, assembly GCA_014058105.1. NCBI lineage: Eukaryota > Viridiplantae > Streptophyta > Magnoliopsida > Ranunculales > Circaeasteraceae > Kingdonia > Kingdonia uniflora. Next base: position 361,231 of record JACGCM010002347.1, read on the forward strand.
CACCCTCGCTTTTAAATCTATATCACCCATCATACGTGAACAAGCGATCCTTGACAGCATCAAGAAAGAGTGGAGCAAGCTCATTACGAGTATACCACCTATATCCTTCGAGCAATCGTCGAAAGTCTATATTGCTAACTTTCAAAACGCGGAAGACTTCCATACCATCCTTAATACGCCTCCGGTGAATATACACGGATTCTTGCTTCTCCAATAGCCCTTCAACCCCATCCTCCATCAGGCAGAATGACGTTCACCACCTACCTTTGCTGGGTTCAGATCTCAGGCATGCCATGCTGTTTGCTTGACCGTAATATGCTCCTTAATATCGGCAACAAAATCGGTTTGTCCGTGACGACCTAAAACCGGAGGGCACCGAATTTTGTAAAGCCGGTTTTGTGCGGATCCTCGTTAACCTACTTACACACCGGCCGCTAGTGACAGCCATTACTATTCCCCCGCCCAGAAAATCACGGAGACGCAGTGATTTCAATAAAGTACGAAAGGCTGGAAGGGTTTTGTCAGATATGCGGAGTTCTTGACCACCCCCTCGCGACATGCAAGAAATACACTAGACTGCTCATGGAGAGGAACCGACTCAGTATTACCGATAAACTTATCTTCCCTTTCGGCCGGCATATACAAGTGAACCATGCAAAACAACAAATGGAAGTGTACACGGAAAAACCCGACGTAGTGCAGCCAGAAATTCCGGCTTGCACTAACTTGGTTGTGATGAGTCCTCCCGGCTCCGGTCTCCCCTACCACACCCATCACCACAAATCGTCAGAAATAGAGAAGCTGACCCATAATGCCTTATATCAGAGTAATACTTGGGCATAAATAGGCAATCTTAATCCTCTCGGTCCGGATCGAGCGTTGTCAAACGTCGGCGCGCGACAGCCCCATCAAGACCGTTTTACGGCCAGCTTTACCGGAACAGCGGGCCACGTCCAATCACAAAACTGCTGCAATCTGACACATCACAACGAGGCTGTCAGACGTATCCAAAAGAACTTTCCAACGGAACCTCCAAAGACGTCGCATGATTTGAACATTTACGAGGCGAGCCGTTTAGAATTAAATACTGCGGGACCCCCTTCCTCTTCACATCAGCCTTACCTCCCACGTTACCCTCTAAGCATTTATGAGGTAAACATTTCTGACCCCACCAGCCCCTCTCGTCAGTACACCCCACTTTATATAAAACGCGTAGGCAAGAAGCCGTTAGCAGAAATCTGGGACCCCACCTACTGTGAGGACTTCCCTCAGCAACAAGCCCAATCACTTGCTACAAAAGCCCATTACAAGGCCTCTTTTGTGTTTGAATCCCGGTCTGGGTTTGGTGACTCAGTCGGGGATGGAACCTCTCTTACTCGAAGCTCGGCTATAAAGCCTCGCTCCCTCCTCTTCCTTGACAGCCCAAACACAATTGCTGAGGCCTCAAACACTCTTAACAACAACCTCAATCTTGACAATTCAACTAACCCAAATCAAGATCACCAACAGCCTCTCTCCAAACTAAAACCGAACCAACCTCAGGGACCTATTCGCCGGCCAGCCAACACGCATTACAGTTTCTCAATCATTGCTAGCCCCCCTCTTCCGTCTCTCAAGGCGTCTTCATCATCCGACAAGCCCGAACCGCTCGAGGTGGGTTACTCCTCCTCCGAGAGCTTCGGATGGGAGATACCCTCACACCTCGACCACTTCCCTTCGGCGGACAATGCGGTACAAAGCACTTAATCAAATTCTCAGTTGGGGGTCACCACAAACCGTAAACGATACCGAGACCTCGGGAATACCAGAGATGGGGAATCCGAGAGATCTTCTAACCACGATGAGCAGACTGTCCAGCCCGGGAGAACCACCGCAAAACGGCAGCGACCAATCAATCACAACAACGACGCTACTGCGGGAACCGGCGAGATTTCTAAGGTACGCAGCTCAGTTTTTTCCACACAAAAGCACTTCCACAACCACCTTACATGCATGATTATTCTCTTCGTTTTACTGTACCACAAAAATGCCTTAAGAAATTTTTCGTTTATGAGAAAGGCAGATATAAATTCATAGCTACTGCTAAGTTTTTTTCTGACTATGAATTATGTAGAACTAAAGATAGTAGACTTAACAAGGGTTCTAAAAAAACTGCCTCAGAGTATGCCGCCAAACTCGTTAGACTTGACAAACCACAGAACCTCGTCATACACGGCGCGAGTATGGACACTTACTCCGTTATTCCTCCGGGAAGTCTCTACAAAAGCCCACCCTGGGGCAACAAAGAGAGGAATAGGAAATTTCTGAAGAGACTTACCACCAAGCATCATCTATTCCCTCAACCTTTCGCCTGGTTATTTGAGACATGCCCCTCGCTTCTTTCCCTTCCACCAAGACTTCGAGAGCTCTGGAAACTTATTTCCAGGACTCGCCACTGCAATCTCTCCCCATCATATGGAGACTTATCTAGGATTCACGGGCTTCCTTGTCGACAGCCCGTTACTTGTACTGGGCGTAGACCCTTTTTACTTTGGGCCAAGCAGATGTTCGTCTCGGCCGGCAAAAGCTGGAAATCTCTCCAAGGTCGCCCACTCCATCGGAGTTTTAAACAGACCAACCCAGATAGATACTCGACTACTCCTCTCTCGAAAGCGGGCCCGACACCGGCCCTCAATTTCTAATGATTGCTATCTCCTAGAATTGCAGAGGGAGTGGAAAGCCATCTACCCTTCGCGAGCTCCGCAACATCCAAAAAAAGCACAACTTGGACGTTATTTTTCTCTCCGAGACTAAAAGTACGGACCCGGATTTATCCAGGAAATTCGCTACCATGGGTCTCGATCACTCTCATTGCGTCCCTGCTAGCGTCGGTCATGGGGGGGCATCTGGCTGGCCTGGCATAAAGACATCGATCTCACGATTCTTGCCTCTTCCGCGAGAAGCATCGACGTCCTCTTTACTACCAACACTTCGCATCCTGATTCTGACCCGCAGCCGACTCACTGGATGAGCTCCTTTACCTATGGCCCGCCTGATCATGTGCAAAGGGACCCTTATTGGGATTCTATCACTAATCTGGCTCACTCCATCCATATCCCCTGGATTATTATTGAAGACCTCAACGGGATCATCTCGCGAGAGGAGAAGTTTGGGAGGATCCCTTTCGATTAGCTGGCCTCGAATCCCTTGGCCGACTTCATTTTTAACTCCTCCCTGATTGACCTTGGATTCACGGGTGTGCCTTTTACCTGGTCCAACAAATGCAAAGGGACAGACCTTACTAAGCTCTGCCTCGACCGAGTTGTCGTCAACGACACCTGGAGAACGTGTTTCCCAGATGCGGCTGTCCTAAACTTGCCCATTATCGGCTCTGACCACGGTCCCATCATCCTTAATACCACTCTTTGCACTCGCCAGCTCCCCAAATAATTTTATTTTCAACCTTTCTGGACCCAGCACAAGGATTTTCATTCGGTGATTAAGGAAGCCTGGGATGTCAACCAATCGGGCTCACGTCCCCTTCGACTTTGCAAAAAGCTGCGTCACACCAAAGCCTCCCACACCAATTGGAACCGTCTGACTTTCTTTACCAAGCCGGGGTATATTCAGCAGCTTCGGGGGCAAATTGGGCAGATTCAAAAAGAGCCGCACTCTGAGGATAATGATATTCTTAAGTGGCAGCTTCTGTCCTCTCTGGATATAAGCCTTTCTCAAGAAGAGACCATCTGGAGAGACAAATCTCAGGAGACTTGGCTCAAAGAGGGGGACCGCAACACTAGGTTTTTTCATATCTCTACCATCTGCCGCAGGAGGAAAAACTTCATCATCTCCATCCGTAAGCCTGACGGCTCATGGGCTCAAGACAGAACCACCATTGCTACTACATTTCTTGACTTCTATAAGAACCTCTTCTCCTCCGCGAATCCCTCCCTCAAAGTGGCCTCCCTGAATCTTTTTGAGTCTGTCATCACTCGGGATGACAATGACTTGATCACCCGTGATCCCACTTTGGAAGAAGTCCGGGAAGCCCTTCTTTCTATGAACCCTAACAAAGCCCCTGGCTCAGATGGCTTCACCCCTGGCCAAGATGGCTTCACCCCACTTTTCTATCAAAAATCCTGGGATATCATCAAAGATGACTTGTTCAAAGCTATTCTCACTTTTGTTCAGAATGGCCGCCTCCTCCCAGAATTCAACCATACAAACATTACCCTCATCCCTAAAAAGAAGAACCCTACCTCCCCGGAGCATTACCGGCCGATTAGTCTTTGTAATGTTAAATTTAAGATTATAACGAAGATTATGACTACTCGTCTCAAGCCCCTTTTGGATAAAATTATCTCCCCCTCCCAGAATACTTTTGTCCCTAGGCAGCAAATTTTTGATAACATCATCATGGCTCAAGAGATCCTTAGATCCATTAAGAAGAAAAAAGGGCCTAAAGGGAATATGGCGATCAAACTTGATTTGAGCAAATCCTTCGACCGCGTAGAATGGGACTTCCTCATCGACACGATGAAAGCCATGGGTTTTTGCGAAAAATGGTGTTCCTGGATTCGCCAGTGTATTTCCACTTCCACCTTCTCCTTCAACCTGAATGGTTCCCCGTTCGGCTTCTTTAAGCCTAAGAGAGGCCTCAGACATGGAGACCCCCTCTCCCCATTTCTTTTCCTCATCTGTTTTGAGGTCCTATCGCGTATCATCTTAAAATATGAGAATGAGGGAGAGTTGCATGGCATTAAGACTGCGAAAGGGTGTACTCCGATTTCCCATCCCTTATTTGCCGACGACTGTTTCATCTTCTGTAAGGCCACCGTGTCGGAATCGGGCACCTTGTCGGATGCCCTCACCACCTTTAAAACGGTGTCTGGCCAAGAGATTAATTTTGATAAATTTTGTATCCTCTTCAGTAAGAATTGTCACCATCGCCACACCAAGCTCATCCAGCATATTCTCCACATCAAAAAAGACAGGGGTGGCGACAAATTCCTGGGTGCCCCTCTCGAATTTGATCGCAAAAAAAGCCTTAACTTCCAAGATATCACCACTCGCGTCTCCGATCGGATTGAGGGCTAGAAAGCTAAAAACCTCTCTCAAGCGGGGCGTATTACCCTTATTAAAGTTGTTAACTCAGCAATCCCTTCTTGCCATATGTCAGTTTTCCCCTTCCCTGTCCAGACTTGCAAAAAGCTAGATTCAATTAATTCCATATTCTTATGGGGGACTAACGCTGCCGGCAATAGGAAAGCCTCTCTCATTGGATAGAAGACCTTATGTCGACCTCTCAAATGGGGAGGGCTGGGTATCCGGACAGCGCTCTCCCATAACCATGCCCTGCTGGCAAAACTCTTCTGGAGAGTTATTAAAGAGCCCAATAAGCTCTGGGCGAAAAACCTAGTTAAGCGTTACTCCCCTAGGGAATATATTATGACTATCCTGTCGAAACCTTCGGATTCATGGATCTGGAAGGGTATCATCGCAGCCCGTAATCGGATCTGGAACAATCTTATTTGGCATGTCGGTGACGGAAAAGATATCGACTGCTGGCTCGAACTCTGGATCCCGAATATCCCTTTCGGTCGCCCGCCCGGCCCCCCTCCCCGCCTTCAGCCTATCTCTAAGGTTAGCGAGCTGATCTGCCATTCCAGCGACGCTGGAAGGCTTCCCTGATTCGGACTATCTTCCAGCAAGATATTGCCGAAGTTATCCTTAGTATCCCTCTCAGTGCTTTCCCTTCCAAAAATACTCTTCGGTGACGTCCGGAGATTAATGGTTTTCTTACGGCCAAATCGGCTTACCGCTCCAACCTCACCATTTGCCAGACCGAGCCGTCTCCCTCTAACTTTAAGTGGGCCAACATCTCGCATTTAAATGTCCATTTTCGTGTTCAATTTTTTGTTTGGAAAGCTTTGTCGGACGAGATCCCCACAAATCACAAACTAAGGTTTGTGGATTACAGCAGGGTAACATCTTGCCCCAGGTGTCTCGAAGAAGTGGAGACTACCACTCATGCCATTTCCTTTTGTAAGAAAGTGCGAGAAATCTGGTATGCTTTTGACTCTACTATCGATTTCAACAATTGGCCCTCCTCCATATTATTCAGATGCTTACAAACAGACAAGCGACTTCTTCGGCTCCCTCCTAGGCCTTGATTAGCACTATTTTGTTTGTCATTTGGGAGAGCCGCAACGATTTTGTTTTCAATAACGCCACCAATAACCCTTCATCCTCCTTCCACAGGGCCAAATCTCTCATGGTTACCCCTTCCCCCCTTGACCAGCTCCCGACTAGTCAGTATATTCACCCCATTCCGCTTGTTGAAGAGGGGTGGCATATTGTTCTGGTGGATGGGGCTTGGTGCAGTCCTGACTTGCAGGGGGGTTCGGGTTTTGTGATTAAAACTTACAATTCTTTTATTATTGGTGCAGGGCACGCTTCATCCAGAGCAACGGACGCTGAAGAGGCTGAGGCGATCTCAGTGATCCGCAGTATGAGGGCGGCTCGTTCAGTTGGTTTAGAGAGGGTGATTTTGCTCACGGACTGCAGACGTCTTGTTTGTGCTTTTGAGTTGGGATCTGACGACTTATCCTGGGGAGCTCTTACCCTGGCTCCGGATATGCTGGGCCTTGCTTCCAGCTTCTCAGATTTTCGTTTCTGCCACATCAGTAGATCCCTTAATTTTGAAGCGCACGCCCTCGCCGCCAGAGGGCCTAACTTTCCTGTTGTTTCTTGTTTTGAGCCGTTGGAGGCCAACAGTCTTGTAAACTCTGCTACTGTTTCATTGTAATATATTGGGGTCTTTCTCTTGCTTAAAAAAAAAAGGGTTTGCCATAACATATATCTCAATTTATTGGCATTCCAGGAATTGAAATATATAACACGAAAATAGAGAGGCATCCATCCATTTAAAATAGTATCACAACACCTAAATTAATTATCTTACTGCTGATAACTTATGCTACTACAATGTCATCGACAAACAGGACGATGTTACAAGGCTTCCAATATAATAAGCTTTTATTGATTATTATTACATGACTCTCGAATCGTTGCATGAAGGGCACTTATACTGTTTTATCTTCTCAGCCTTCGAGTAGTGATTTTAAAGGTAACATCTACTGTTATTCCACTGAAAAAGTAAACAAAATGTCAAATGTCCAGCAAAAAATGGCAATACATTTTTTTTCTCTTTTAATTGCCTGACTATGTGGACCACCACTATAATGTTAATTATAAAGGTTACTTGTTGTGTGAACACAACGTTTTAGTGTCATAACATTGTGTTACAAAGTTATCCAGGTGTACACAAGATTTCATTATACTTTTAAGTTTGACAAAGTTTACTGTTATATCACATAATTAAACAAGGTACTTGGTTTTAATTGAGTTGTGATACTTACATTCATGCTCTCCCCACTTGCCATCCGATGGGTACTTGTACAGAATGTGGTCAAGGAGGGTGAAATCATCGACATGCACATCTTCTGCTGGAACATTTCTGACCCCTGCACAAGAAACAACAATCAGATAATATAGTCAATGTACTTGGGAGCTAAGAGAGCTTCTTAAATGTAAATCAAAAACTAAGTATAATACCAAGGTAGTTCTCTTGTATAAGTTCAGAATCACGATACAAGGGATGGCTGCAACAAGTGATTGTGTCGACCAAAGGGAATGTTACCTTAATAGCAGATCTTTGTTGTAAAGAAAATAATCATGTTAGTGAAAAAATCCTCAAATACATTGCTACAATAAAGAGCAACATAAACAACTCATACATATCTAGTAGTAAAATATTAAGTAAAGCGCATTTTAGTATTTTACTATGATTGAAACAAAATATATCCAGTATCCTCATTTACAAACCTGGAGAAGCTACCCAAATTTTGAGTTAAAAAAAAAATGCTAAAAGCATTGTGTAGCAAATTCTCAGTTATTATCCTTTCCATCAAATGACCTGAACACGAATAAAATAATTGGTAAGTATATACCAAGTAATTAGACGACTGTCAACGGTAAAGATATTGATGCCATCGTTATGGATATTTATGAGATATTTTCTATAAGAAACTAAAAGCAAAAGAAACTGAAAAACAAAGTTGTGGAAGCTTACATGAGCCACGATCATTCAAAGGAACATAAAATAATTTACTTTATTTACTTAAGGGATATGAAGAGGCAAATGAGAATTATTGTCGCCAACTTGATAATACATCGGTTAGAAGTAAATAGCAAACCATATTGAACTGCTTCACTTAAATTCTTGCATGATTGACACTACTGTGGATAACTACTTCATCCATTCGACAATCCCCAACCACTCCAAATGGGGATTGCGTCAAACTCTAATAAATTGGTCCCAAGTAAAGATGACATTATATTGTACCACCAGAAATGAGGTTTGCATCATTGACACTACTGTGGATAGCTACTTCATTCATTCTACACTCCTCAAATTCCTAAATCTTCAGCAAAGGTTCATTAGACAATACTATCTTTATCTATATCCATGCTTTGCTCTACTGAGTAGCATCGCATATATTGCTTCCCAGTGCAGCTCACTTAATCTGAATTTTCTTACAGAGAAAGCTAATGCAGCTTATCGAATATGACAATCTTACCAGGAATGTCCACTTAGAGGAATAAGCAGTTCTAAGCCAGGGAAGCAGGGCAAAATGCAGACTGGGAGGCAGCGAGGCTAACAAAGAAGGAGCTGTTAGAGAAGATGTTATTCTTGGAAGTAAACCAGGTATGTCTACTACTATCCACAAATGGAGAGATCTGACTATTTCTGACTACAAAAACACTCATAGAGGATAATATGAATTCCTTCCCAGATACTACAATTGTGTACGATCCAAAAACCTTACACACCAAACCACCAAACAAGACTCTTCCAAGAGACCTGAATTTGATATTTCTTCCCCATTCGTTCATCAACGATCGTTAATGAACCTATGAGATTTTTAGGTGGGGCAAGATCTTGTTATGAAACGCATGATAATTAGATCAATCCATACAAATGGAAGTTGGAAAACTCTTTAAGTTATTGTGCATCTCCAAGTTTGTATGCGTTTCCAAACATTAGCATCTCTATAAGTGATGCGCTCTTTACTATCACTCCTGCCACCAAAAATGAGAGTTGTTATTGGAACTTCAGTGTACTAAATTGTCATGCGACAAAATATACGACACCACATCATTTAGAGGGATCAATTATGATAGAAGAGTTCATCTGGTCGAGAACACTAGAATGAAATGATGTTATAATCTACTATCAAAAAGAAGTTTATTAATAAAAGATTTGCATAGTAGAATCAAACTATAATATCATGAAGGCAACTACCATCACCCTAATCACCACCCCAAATTTGAATATGAGATCATTTTGTTAAAGTAAATCCATTGCAACAATTATCTTTGAATTTTATGAATCTTCTTGTTCATTAATATCAAGATAAGAACATAGTTTACATATCCTAGAATAGGGTCAAGCTTATCCAAAAGGAAAATAAGTTTAGAAGAAGCTTGTACCTTGATAAAATCCTACCCCGGAAGTTATTCCGCTTCCATTGATCACTAGTAAGTTATTCTTCTTCAGTTTCTTGTGCATAATTTGGAGTGTTCTGTATTAAAAATCACGGGGCTTTACAACATCAAATGCTTCAAAGATTAAAATTCAAAAACGAAGATTCTTCAATTGGTTTAAATTGTACCTTAAAAAGAGTTCCCTTACCAATCTTCACAATGTTCTTCAATTCCCAAGGTTCTACTTTGATCTTCTTCGCTCAGATCACCTAGGCCTCAAATATATCTATCTTCTTAGTTTTTTAAACGATATAATGTTGTTGTATTGTATCAATGTCTAGACAATTTTAGCTTCACCATGGATTCAACATGACCCTTGTGTTCAGCTCACAGAGCCTGCATCAAATACATTTAGCCTTTTTACTCCTAGGTGTTATAGAATAGAACAAAAGAAAAGGAGCTTAACTGATATGGAACAAACCTTAGACAAATTTTTGACTGAAAAACTTACCTAGCAACTTTTGCTCGCCTTTTGGCTTGCTCGACAATCTCGGAAAGCTTCCTATAACTGCTCTTATCAACTAAGAGGTTATTACTCTCTGGTGGTTGAATACCACGAGATTACCACGAGTATAACAACAAACATTCCATAAAAGTCCCATTAGTACTCCCCTACACTCCCTCTCTTCTCAGCCATCCTCAATTATCGCAATACAATTGTACCTATAAAGCTGGAAACATATAGTAGAATCATCACCAACTGTCCAACCAACCAAACACCATAACTGAAGAAGTAGTTAAATTCCGCGTATGATAGTTGATATACTATATACAACCTGCCTAAATGATCTCTCTGCTCATAGAGCATTACCTGATAATAGAGCATTCACCGATAATCGAAAGAGTGGCAACACATGTTTCAGAGACAGTAGTACCACGCACTCGATCCTTTTGAAATATGCAAATATTTCTTCTTTTTTTACCTTTTGCATCTAGGATGTTACCACTATCAGGCACTGAATGTGCCACACGCTATTACTCCCTAACGGTACAATACCAGATATCCAGTCCAAAGTAGAAAACCATACATCAAAGGTAGCAAATGTAAGTCATATTCCAACAACATAACAACAAAACACATCCTCAAAAAAGACTGAAACCCTGGAGAATCTAAAGCAAAACTACCAACTTGTAACAATTGAACCAAAACACCCCAAAACCTCACATAATAAAGATCAAATATCTCAGGAACCCTGATTTCTATCAAGTCCCTTGGCCATCTCATGTGCCACTAGAATGTTTGTTAGAAATAGACCCTGTAGGGATAAATGCAGTTAGAGCTTATACCTATCAATTGTTCCATTAAGGGTTTCATACTCAAGATTATGATTTTGGTGATAAACTTGCATAAGACTAAACTTTGCAAAATTGAAAATTTTCATCCAACTACTATTTTTGTAAGCTCCTACACATCTCTCTGGCCGAACAAAACTCAACTTTCCAAAACAGGGATTTGGAAAACAATCAGGTAATTGTACCTGTCAGATGTGCATGTCCTGATAGATATGATCAAAAGAAAAACATGAAGTACCTGGTGACTTACCCAATTGTGGAATCAGATAATTCTACATGTATTGCAAGAAAATTTGGAGTCTCTGAGGTGGATCTATTGGCTGAAAATAACTTGGAAATATTTCCTACTATCTACCCTCAAACAACACTACTAATTCTTACCAAGGGAATTCCAGTTTTGAAGTTCGAAACTACTACTCCTCTAATCTCACCTGCAAGTTCTAGTCCCGTTATCCCATTGAAGAAACTCGGGGCGAATAAGAGCTCTAAGCGGAGAAACTCGTTTATAGTACTCGGGGTTGGCGTGTTTATTGCATTATCGTTCTTGGTTGTCACTATTGGGCTAACATTAAGAGTTCGAAAGCAATGGTACCCTCGTAACTTTTAGCCCTTGTCTGCTAGAAGTTGAAATTGTCAGGTTTTTCACCTGATTTCCTTGATGGGAAGTCCAAATTAAAGCATTCCTTGCTAAATTTTAGCTTGGAAGAGCTACGACTTGCAACCGCCGATTTCTCTGAGGATTCGTTGGTCGGTGGCTCCGTTAATCATGGCACAGTTGGAGAATCCCATTTTGCAATCGAAGAGATGGGTTCTGAGGTGAAGGCTCACCAAGTTATTGACATATTAACAAAGTTAAATCATTTTAACATTGCAAAGTTACAAGGTTTCTGTTTTGGGATTAGACCTTATCTCGTATTTGAATTTGCAGAACTTGGCAGCCTAAGAGGAATTTTGTTAAATGCAAAGTTAGCAACGTGGGCAAAGAGGATGCAAATTGCATTTGATCTCGCAGTAGGTCTCCATTACATACACTACTGCACAAGCCCATCTTATGTTCATAGAAACATAAACAGTAAAAATGTCTTGATAAAGATGGATTGGAGAGCCAAGATTTCAGGATTCAAATTGGCGAAACCTTTTACTTGCACCGAAGAAGAGGTAGAGAAGAACAGCTGGTATGAATCTGTGATAGTAGGTCGAAACTGGTATTTGGCACCGGAGTACCTCTATCACGGGTTGGGTTCGCCAAAGGTGGATATAGATGTGTTTGGGGTTGTCTTACTTGAGCTAATGTCGGCTAAAGAGGCAGTTATGGAGGGATGCATGCTAAAGGAGTGCGTTGGGTTTCTGGCGGACGGGGGGATTGAAGGTTCTTCTGGCTGCTTAGAGAAACTGAAGGGATTAATGGATCCTTCATTGGACAGGGATTACTCATTGGGAGATGCTCTATGTTTGGCACTCTTGACTAAAGGTTATGTATAAGAAGACCCTCAACATAGACCCAACATGAATGATGTATTGAAAGCTCTTTCTAGAATTGTATGATTATTTCCTGTTCCCGTGTAATTATACACGATTTCATGAGTTTGAAATGTGTAGTTTACGAAAGTTATATGAATATATAAGTGCACCATTCTCAACGTACTAGATAATTCTTTTGAATTTATGTCTCATTTCTCCTTGTGTAGAGGTCATCAAGAGAATACAAAACCAAAAAAGGAAGAACAGCAAATGTGGCCAAGGTATGGTGCATAAAGCACTCAGGATGATGTTGTCTGGATGCGGGGACATTATGCCTTGGCCAGCTTTAGTGGATAGAAAATGAGGGTTTTTGGTTTTTCAGTTAAAGCTTTCTTATCCAGAACAAAAATGAGGGTTCTGAAGTTATTTGAGGCTATGAGGTTAAGTGGGTATTGTTACGTACAAAGAGCTTGGGAAACTATGACATCAAGACAGAGGATAAGTAGACCCTAGGAAGGGAATTGACTACCTAAATTTTTCATCTTCTGTGTCTATATTTGTGTGCTTCAGTAATCTTTACCTCTTATGCTGTTTATATCGTCATTTGTCGGTACACTCTGAACCTTGTGAGGAATACAGGTTTCTAGTGAATGGATATTTCGGCGGTTGTAAACTTGGCTCTCTTTAAATGGTACCTTTCTAATTGTTTACGCTGTGAAGATAAAAATCTTACAACTAGTCTTGCTAAGAAAAGTTTGCAATTACCATTAGGGGTTGTATTATATTTTCCAAGATGTAAATGTTGTGTTTTACATATAAGCATAATATAAATACAAAAGAATATGCAGCTTAACCTTAAGAAATGCAAACAGTAAACAAAGTGCCAAGTTAATGGGTAAGAGACTGATATCCGTATTTTAAGTGTATCCCTATCAAGGTAAGAATTTATAATTATAGCAGCAATAAATCACAAATTATTCGAAAGAAATTATATCAAAAAGCAGGGTTTGACTCACCTAAATGCAATTAAGGACAAATAATGCACAACCATGCATCTCTACTGGAATTGATATTGTTTGGTTCGCTGCCCCATAGCATTTTGCACTCCATACTTCTCTATACTTGCATGAAGCTCTTCTTAAGTTTCTACTTGGAAAGGCCTTAGTCAAGTCCGAAATCTTTGCGGAAATTACCGTCTTTTCAGCAGATAAATTGAAAAAGGAAACATATATTTCTCCTGCGGAAGCAAGAAGGAAAACAGATAAGGACTTTAAACACCATCAAACACTAGACAAGCTTTAAGTGACAAACCTCTTCTTCCAGTTGCAATCCAATAACGAATTCCTCCAGATTCTACTTTAGCTGCATGTAAGAAAAGTTAGTTATTTGAGAAATGCAGAGTTTCAAAATTTTATTATAACACAAATTAGGAAACTTAAACATAATCACCTTTGGCTTTCTTAAGTACTGCACACTGACCAGAATAGCTGCTTGTTAGAGTTCCATTAAGATTAAACTCCCACATCTGTTGACATGCAATAGTGCAGAGATTCTCAGAATCCACTTGAAAGTATTTGAAATTCATAAAAAGGGTATCTTGTTGTGGAATAGCCCAAGGATCAAATTAATAAAAAAAAATGAAACAACTGCAATATGACCCCAAAATCCAAACAATTCACTAAAGGAGAAAAGTACAAAAGCACCCCTGAAAAACTCAAAATAAGAACCCCGCTTGCTCAAAAAAAAAAAACAGGGTGTTACTCATTCCATTATGTGGCTCCAGCCTTTGATTCTCCCCTCTTACTATTTGAAGCGTGCCTAAAATAGAACATTAACTACAGATTTGAGTCATAACTCAACATGTCTTGGATATGACAAGAGAAGTAAGTTACCTGATTGGCTTTCCATCTACAAGGGAAGAAGGAATTAATCAGATGTTAGCTTCTTTCTTGGAGAAGCATCTAAGCAAAGCTCCTGTCATCTGTGCTTAACAAATGAAGTTTTCCGTCATACTGTTGCTTGTAAATCATCTCTTCATCTCTACAAAAGAGTATCGAAATAATTTCAGCAAAACAAATTGTAGTAAGAATTTGCGAACATTCGAAGAAAAGTTACATACGATATCAAGAGTGATTTCCTTCTGTGCAGGCAAAATAATGGCTCATATTTGCTTCCCAGATTATCTTTCCAGCAAATCCTTTCGTGTTCTTGGTCAAGAGCTTCAATAACCCAACGTGTAGATCCGTGATCCTTGCAGCTACTAAGACCAACATACGCATTTGATCTTCTCAGTTTATCAGAATTTCTAGACGGGACGGAGAGAGCCCTGTTGCGTCTTTTTCTCCGGTGATGTAGGGAAACTAGAAGTATCAATAAGGAGGATTATGGTTTGTTACCAAATTAGTTTTTTCTTTCAAAAGTGAGTTAGTATAGTATTATTGGTCAGATACCTCCATGTTGTGTGTGCTAAAAGAGTTTATCTCTAGTAATATGGGATGTGTGATGAGATTGTACGTGGACTGATCAAGCTGCCTCGAATCTCCTCCATATATGAGAGGAGACTTTGCAATAGACCAAAGAGTCATCTGTAGAAGAAGAAGTCCCAGGGAGTTATGATACTACTCTGCAAAATGATAAAGTACAACACAATAAACTCGACTTAAACTAAAATCACATGGTCCAAAGTGTATATCTTCATAATATTGATTCAACTCCCCGGGAACTACATCATCATACCTGAGTTCTTTGTTCATTAAGAGTTGGGTTACATTTTCTGTGTGGACCTTCATTTGAACCTATAATTAAAAAAAGGATCAAATACGGATATCCAAAGATGGTAATACTACTAGTAGCTTGTGCTTAAATTATTGAATGCTATAAATACTAATGTCTTTTATCTGTTTTCAGTTGATTACTCTTGAAGACGTAGTTTTTCCTATGACTTTAGAGCTCGATTAGGTTGTCACAGATCTTTGCAGATATCCAAAACTATCTTGTTTATCATCAGGGGTTTACCCCAATTACTCCCTAAAAATAACTGCAACATGTTGCTTCCCAAAATAATGACTAATGGAAATATGATGAGGATCTTACCTAGACCAGTGAACTTAGTAAAAAATATTAAGAGAAAGACACCTGGATCAGTGAGCCAACCCAGTGGCAGCATGTCTAAGTCGGGCCACGACTTTCCCCAGGGAATCTCTCAAGTCTCAACGATTTTAGAAAATCATTTTGTACCTTGATACGTTAAAATGAGCTTCAACGTCACACCATGTATCCCAGTCATCCCCAGTTATCCTGTATATGTTCACAAGATTGCTTACTTCCTCCGCCATGGATGATGTCACACTGGTTCCAGGAGAGAGTGAATACAAGATAGGGCAGCTGAGATCCTTAAGAACCTAGGAACGGATGCTTCTCAGAAAATCTCTCTCTCTACATGGAACAACATTGTAGCTTAATAATTACAACTTCTACGGGGGATTTATTTTTACCTCTGACACGATGTTTATCTCATTGGCATCCAAGTCATCACCAAAAACACAGTCATTCTTTACTGCAAAAAACAAAAACCAATCAACATCTTCTGGCACTTGCACGTTTGGTCTTTGTTTTACGGGTGCTCTTTTCATTTTTCCTTTTCCTTTCTCTTTTTGGGGAGGCGCCGCTTCAACATGTATTGAAGCATTTGTGTCACTTTGACAGTGCTGAGTAGATTCACCATGGAATAGATAGTTCTGAAAGTAATTTGGCGATTAAAAACCTTGAGGTTGAGTGAGCGGATATGGTTGATAGTACGGGCTAAACGCCTGAGGTTGCGGCTGAGATAGTGTAAATGGATTTCGATATTGTTCATAACTGGGATCCCCTTGCGACATAGTAAACGGAGGTGGGGTCTGTGATTGGAATTGAGGATGAAATTGCGATGGGTTTTGGTAGAGGCATGGAGTGAATTGTGATGATGGGTGTTGAGCGAATGGTGTTGAAGGTGGGTTTTGGGAGGATGGGGTCGACGGTGTAGAGTTATTACCACTAGTGCCGGAGTTCGCCATTTGGGGAGAGCGTAGAGGTTCTCCTCTATACTAGGCTTTCTTGGTTTTGGGTGAGAAGAATGAGTCAGGGAGTGATCTAGAAAAATAATTGAGTTTGGAGGTGTTTAGATCACCGCGCGGTAATTATGTATCCTGACCTTAAATCCATGAGCAAGTAATCGCTCATAAACGACTTTCGCATTTTGCATGAACTCTTCTTCAAATATGATCCATGAAAAAGAATCATAAGAGTTCCAACCTTTTGGAGGGGTTGTTGGTTCTTCGTTTTTCTCTGTTATTAGAGTTTTAGCCGAATGTCCGAAGTGCTGTGTTTAATTTATTTAGGGCAATTTCATCATTTTGCTTAGATTTTTTCTTCATTATCTGATTTTGGTGTTCTTAGATTTTTAGCTGAATGTACAAGTAATGTATCGTTACTGAACCAGAGATAGAGCATCTCCAACAGAGTGGTATGTTGTTAAGGTTTTCTCATACTCTTGCAAAAACCCTTCCAACAGAAGTATGGGGTTCAACATACTCACCCTCATACCCCTTCAAAGTATGTGAATCCGAAACTTAGAGAATGGTATATGCATACTACTTTTGTGGGTCCCCCACAACTTTTTCTTTTTTTTTCTTTCTTTTCTCTCTCTAATAAAAGAATATATTGTAGGTCCCAATTTTTAATAAAAAATTCATCTCTCTCATCAAATAACATTGTGGGTCCCAATTTTAATATAAAAAAACTGAATTTAAAGATAAATCTGTTGGAGCAAAGTGGTATGCTATTCCAAATACTAGTATCCAAAACCGGAATAGCATATTATCTCTGTTGAAGATGCTCTAACAAATATATCCACATGTCCAGGATGTCATCCTACTCAAGATTAAAATGAACTGGAAATGGTAGATTGCCATTTTGAGAATGCCTGCTCAAATCCCATTAATAAGAACATGGAACAAAGTTGGGCTCCATGTAATACTAGCCCATATTTGATCAATGTTATCCAGCCAGCTATATATGAACTGCTTAGAGACCTTTCTAGCTTTTTGCTGCACAACCTCTGGTGCCCCTCCCCAACTGTCATGTTGATTATTATTATTATTGGATACAGCCCTGGCTGAAACTTGAGCATGCTAGCCATTACCAACATAACCATTCCCACACATAGGAATAGTCAACCCAGCCCCGATCAAATCCAAATACGGTTTAACATTCATTCATATGGATTTAAGATTTTTTTGCAAAACTTAGCATGTGTTTCATGCTTAGCCATTCGATGCAGTCGTGAATAATCAAGAATCATATCCGCAACCAAACAATTTGTGTCTCACTTGAGCATTAGTTACAAAGAGGTTGAACTAGATCTTTGTTTGAGAGAAAGAGAATAAATATTCATTTGATCTTGATCTTGGTCTTTAAGGAGCGAAAAAGGGACTATCCTATATATGGATCTCCAGATAAGTAAGTGGTCAATCTTTTTCTTTCTTTTTTATCAACGTACCAAGTTTATAGGTATGATTTTTGGGGGAGGATTCCCCTACACTCTCTTTATGCTACACTCTTTGCTACACTCTCTCCTCTCCACTCAATCCTCCAACTCACCTGCCCACTCAGCTCTCCCTCTCTCCCACGTGGCCAAAAAAAAAATACAAATACAAAAAAAAAAACTCTCTCTCTCCACTCAACTCACTCACTCAGTCGCTCTCTCTCTCTCTCTCACAATCATCTCCGACAACTCGTCGCTCTCTCGCTCTTTCTTTCTCTCACTCACTGAGTCTCGAGCTCACTCACCGTGTCTCTCTCCATGGAGCTCAATGATACAAATTCGATAATTAATTGTTTATGTATTGGGCAAATTGACAATATCAATGATACAAATTCTTCTATATATAGGTCCGCAATCCCAAACATATTACATTCAATCAGATTCTTCGGAAGATGACTCTCGACTTTCTCCCAACTCCTCTAAGAATCTATTATGCCAATATTTACTTTTTAAATGCCTGTAGAACAAAGGGAATGCTGACTGTAAGACAGAACAATTGGTCATCACCGTAAGAGAGAGAGAGTGAGTGAGAAACTGAGTGAGAGCGGGGAGTTGTCGAAGGACTACACAGAGTGAGTGACAACGACTGAGCGAGATAGAGTACGTTGTTGAGCTCAGTGGAGAGAGAGACACGGTGAGTGAGCTCGAGAGAGAGAGACTGATTTCGTGAGTGAGTTGAGTGGAGAGAGTTTTTTTTTTGTGTTTTTTTTTTGGCCATGTGGGAGAGAGGGAGAGCTGAGTGGGAGAGAGGGAGAGTTGAGTGGGCAGGTGAGGTGGTGTTTTGAGGGGAGAGGAGAGAGTATAGGAGGTGTGTAGCAAAATGAGAGTGTAGGGGAATCCCCCCATGATTTTTTACAATGTATGATTGATTGTATAGGACATAATTTAAAAGAAAAAAAAAAAAAAAAATCAAAACATACTCATTGGTGAAAACGCATGTGACAATATAAATTTTAAGTGTTAGAGATCTCATATTATTGGACGTGATACAGGCACAGCCCTTGCTGAAACTTGAGCATGCTAGCAATTAGAATGGGTTGGCTATCTATCAACAGAACCATTCCTGCACGTAAGAATAGTCAACCCAAGCCCTAACCAAATCCAAATGCGGTTTGACATTCATTCAGATGAATTTAAGATTTTGTTGCAAAATTTAGCATGTGTTTCATGCTTAGCTCGTAGGTAAATGATCAATCCTTTTTTTTTTTCAATGGACCAAGTTTATATGTATGATTTCTTATACTGTATAATTGTATAGGACGTAATTGAAAAGAATAAAAAAAAAAAAAAACGCATAATCATTAGTGAAAACGCATGTGACAATACAAATTTATAGTGTTAAAGATCTCATACCATGGAAAATTTGCAATAATCGAGTGCGATTAGGGTGGATCAAAAGTCCCGCTAGGCAATATGATTGTTGATTAACCTTTATCTTGCTGACGTCTTGGGTTCAAGAATCATAATTTTCTTTTGTACCCTTTTATCAATTTTCTCCTTATTTAGTGTGTGTGTGAGGTCTTGTAATTATGACGTGCCAATGTAAAGGATTGAAATTCATTGGATCTCTGCCTTATCCTTGAACATTTCGTTCAAAAGAGCTCATATTGCCGCCTTGTTTGTGTGTGCTTGATAGATCATGCGATCAAAATATCAAGCAAATTCTAAGTGTGGATCTTGATCATAACCAGCTAACTGCGATTGCTGTCCCAACTCATCAACAATGTTGCAGATCTCATCAAATCTCGGATGAGATGTGTCTCCAACTAGGAACTTATGTACCACATCATTCATTTCTATCCAACTATAACCAGCCGTTTTTTTCACTCTGTTATCCTTCATCAAGCTCCTCATCTTCGAGGCTTCATTCCATTTCCCAGTACTAGCATATATATTACAAAGAAGAACATAATTACCTGAATTCTCGGGTTCTAATACAAGTAACTTCTCGACCGCTTGCTCTGCCAGCTCTACGTTTAAGCGGATTCTACACGCACTCAATAAGGTTCCCCATATGACAGCATTGGGTTCCATTTCCATCTTACATATAAACTTATAAGCCTCTTCTAACCGACCACGCTTACATAAGAGATCCACGATACAGGCACAATGTTCAGCCTTAGGTATAATACCATGATCCATTTTCATACTATCAAACAACGAGTACCCCAATTCAACAAGTCCCGCATGTGTGCAAGCTGTTAACACCCCTACGAATGTTACGTCGTTAGGCTTCACGCTGGCATCCTTCATTTTCATAAATAAATTGATAGCATCATTGGCAAACCCACTGTATGCTAGCCCTCCAATCATCGTGTTCCAGACAACAATGTCAGTATAATTCATGTAATCGAAGAGCTGACGAGCTTTTCCGACGTTTCCGCACTTGGCATACATATTCAACAGTGCCGAACCCACATGAACAGTAGGGGACAAACCTCGACTCTCTACATATTTGCCTATACGCTCACCAGCTTCTATCGAACCCAATTGAGCACAGGCAGATAAAACACTTACCAGTGTTATATCATTGGGTTTGAATCCCTCATTTTTCATCCGTTCGAATAGCTCTAAAGCATCATTTGTTCTCCCATTTTGGGCATATCCCGCAATCATAGCACTCCATGCAACTACATCTCTTCTCGCCATCTGATCAAACTCCAGACGAGCATCGTCTACAGCCCCACATTTCACATACATTTCCAATATCGCAGTCGAAACAATCATATTTTTACACAACCCGTCATCATCAATCAATCTCTTAACTTTCAACCCCATCTCCAAATCCCCCAACTTAGCGCATATAGATAACACAGTCACCAGTGTCATTTCATTCGGCGGACACTTCTCAGTCATCATTCTCTCAAAAACTCTCAACCCCTCACGGGAATTATCATTATGTGAGTAACAAGTAATCATAGAATTCCACGAAACAACATTCCTCTCCTCCATCTCATCAAACAACTCCCTCGCCAATAAAACCTCGGCAGACTTCGAATAAGCCGAAATCAAACAATTATAACTAACAACATTCTTAACTTCAATCCCATTAAAAACCCGCTTAGCAGAATCCAAATCACCCATTTTTGCATAAAAATTCATCAACCCAGTTTGAACATGAGCATTTGAATCATACCCATTACTCATAACAACACAATGTACTTGTTTTCCTTCGTTAACCATAAACCCCAAAGTGCAAGACTTAAGTACAGGTGAAAAAGTAAAACAGTCAATCTGGGTTCCCCTCCAATGCATCAGAAAGAATGTTTCCAATGATTCTTTGTGCAAACCAAGCTTAGAGTAGGTAGAAATCATGGAGCAATATAGATATTTATCTGGTTCGGGAATTTGTTCAAATACTTTGCGAGCGTAAGACACAAAGGGTATGTTTAAAACAGATTTGACGAAAAGGGGTCCGAGATTGGAGTGGTTTTTGATGATGAGAGAGTGGATTTGCTTGAATTGGTTTAAGTGTTGAGATGATTGAATTAGGGTTACGAGATGTCTCTCCATTAAAGAGGAGAAAATTTGTACGTTAGAGATATTTGAGAGGGAAATGTTGCAGTTTGAAGGAGCAAAAAAATCAACAGTAAAATATCACAGATAATTAGATGGTGAACTTTGCAAATCAAAGTTAGATGAGATCAAAAACTCGCCATAGAGAGGCTTAACTTTCCCGTAGTAGACAATAACAATCCACAAAAAAAGTACAAATTTTAAAAAGAAATTTGAATAGAGAACAAGAACAAAAGTTTAACCCAAAAAAATGTTAAAGAGTAAGGGAGTCATCAGAATGACTCTTCGGTAGTTCGCTCTAAAACAGATAGAGAAATTCAACAATCAAACACCTAGCATTCGCATAACCGATATCGCAGCGATTCTTGCACAATTCTAAAGTTGGTTCTTACTAAGCTTACTATTACCAACCCTATTTGATATCAGATATCGAGACCATAAGAAAAATATATCTAGATTTTGACAAAAGCACAGAATAATCTGTAGAACTGCTTTCTAATTTTTGTATCCAAATGGCGTATTTGGGGCCGAATTCAAGCTTTGAGATCTTCTCTGTTTCGTCTGACTCATCAAATAAATTCATTCCAATCTCAACTTGATAGAAATTGTAGATTTTGAAAATTAGGGTTTACCTAGTTTTGAGATTTTTCCCTAGAATTTTATTCCAATCTCATAAATTTTAATTTGGCAACTGTTTTAGAGTTTCACTAAATTGAATTTAAGACGATTCGGTGGTGAGAGCTCGAGAGAGAAGATTAGATAGAGGAAGATAGATCAAATTGGATAACAAACGGCTGGGATGCATTTTTTCGGACAAATGTTTGGATCCGACGGCTCAGGGCCGTTTTTTCGGCCAATTTTGCTTACATCTCGGAAATGGACGGCCAAAACCTAATTAAAAAAAAAACCTATTCCTTTCTTATTATAGATGGACTAGTCAAGGTACATATAAACTTTGAAAGCTAGAGTTAATTATTGTGTAAATCTAAAATAGAAGTAGTATAAGGGAAAACACTAAGTATAATCATCAATCTAAATGAGCTTACATTTAGTTGAAGCTAACACCAACATTGTGACATTTTTTATTTTTTTATCAATTATAACAGCATTGTGACAACTTTTGGATTAATGAGAGAGCTCTTCTTGAAATCAATTACATTATTTCTCTGGTAGACTCATACATCTTATTTATCGCTCTAATGATATCCAAATTCGCTTATAATTTTTGAGTGCAAATGTTAAGATAAATCTAGGAAGAGGAAATAGCTTTAAGTATGATTTCTTCTCATCCTTAACAACATCCATAACTTATACTCTTTAACTATAATTTCCTCTCATCCTTAATAACATCCATAACTTATACTCTTTAGCTACCTCATATCTCAGTTTGTAATGCCACTGAGTCTTGCACTTTATTTTTATTTTAAAAACCCTGCCAATTATAGGAAGTTTTTTTTTCTTTCTAAATTGACAAAAATTGAATAATTAACCTGAAAATGACAATAAAGATTTGCTTGTCTCAGAAACACATCATGCATTTTAATGATATCTATCAATCAGTGAAAAAACAGTAGATGTAAAATATTTCTAATCAAGATAGTTTTTGTTGTATAAGTAGATTCTGCATAATTTTGAAATGGCATAAGTTATTATATTAAGACAATCATGTTATAAGTATGATAAATTAATCAGGTGAAGGACACACTAGTGGCGTGTTGCGTGTCCACTGCGGTTCACTCAATAGATGGTTGTTTTCCAAGTCATGTAACCCTTGATGACTTGATGTATTGAGTTAACTTTTGAAGATTCAAAAACGCCACTATAAGTTTAAACATCATATCTTACTTCAATTTTCTTGTTTATAAAGAGCTATAAGAAGATCTTTATGTCATCCAAAGAGTCTGTACTGGCTTATTATTTTGAGTGGCCTAATTCCTAGATATCAGAAATCGTGAGCACAACGCGAGTCATACTAAGCCTAAATTTGGGAGCATTGCAATACATGCAGGAAGTGAAGTGGTGATGAAAAAAAGGTGACAAGGATTCCAGCTCCAACTCATATACCTGATTTATTTGAACTTACACTATATCATCTAATAAACATTACAGACGATGTCAAGAGGTCACCAATTTCCATTTCGATTCCGTGACTTCCGTCATTAGTGGTATCTTGATGAGATTGTGAGAGACTTACAGTGTGTGGTATCCTTCGACCTACTTGGACCTGCCACTAGGTAAGCACCTATCACGCAGAGGCAATTTAGGACCTTTTCATTCAAAGAGCAAGCAACAGACTAGCTTAATCCTCATGCTTGGGGTTCAACTCAATAAACGAACTATTTTTAAGTCAAGTCCCAAATTCCCTCTACCCTGTACATTCTTACTAGCGGCAAGTCCAAAATTTTACCAAAGAAGACATAATATAGATATGATTTATATTGGGCCAAGTAATAATATCAAGACATTGGGTTTGACAACAGAAAAACTATTTGGTTGATATTTCAATAATATTGTCTAACAGTTACATATATTCAACTAAGCCGACATGTTGATTCCATCAAAAAATCGACAGATCTATACAATTTTAGTGGTGGCATAAAAATACAGCAGATGTGTGATGTCCAGTACAACATTTTATCGTTGCTCCAAAGAGTACGTCCAATAACTTGTAGGAAGATTGCACTTTTGTCCAGGGAATAGGTTATGCTCCTTAGTCCCCGCCCTGCAAAAAATAGTAGAGTCCATATCACCAATTGATTATGCTATGAATCAAAAACTCACAAATCTCTACCAAATACTTCATACATTATTACCAAGAAACAGTTTATCAATCCCCTTAATAGAGCGTCTTTAGCCTAAATTACTGATGGTAAGTAGTTTTATTTGTATAGTGAATTTAAGACTTCTGTTTTACTTGTTGATCTACTCTTGGTAATGTGTAATTACATGAAAATCGACGACCTCATATAAAAAAAATGCCTAAAACGTGAATAAACTTTCACAACAGTTGTTTGTGTATAAATGAAAAGCTAAGAATTGTCCTCTAATACCATTTCTTAGTTTAAACTTGAAAGTGGCATGCCATTTAAGAAAATAAATCAAAATATGTGTCATAAGTATTACAACCACCTGAACATGTCACTATGAATAATAAACATAAATTTATAGACCTATATATATCCTATAAAGATTCTTCTCAATGACTTGTTAACAATCTTTATGGACTACACTGTGTCAAGGAGGAAACATTGATCATACGGACTTTAAAATGTTGTCAATACCTAACAAATACGACTACTATATCACAGAAGATTTGATGCTTTTTGTCATACAAAAGCTAGTTATAGTTAATTAGAAGAAAAAAAATGAAGAGATTATATGTTTCTTTGGATACTGACAGATATACGACACTTGCGAATTGGAATGTTTTAAGCCAACAAAATATTTTAGATAGCTATCACATGCTCCTCACTTCTTAAAAGTACTATATGGGGGTAATTATTTACCTGACAAAGTAGACTTCTTCCAAGAAAAAATAATAACATTTAGCACGTTATAATGATGCCTTTGGCAATTAAATATTAACACCGTTTTAATGGGTCCAACCTTCATTTGATACCCTATGGAATCTGACCATAATCTCATTCTAAGACCCAATAGTGACTGTATACAAAGAACTGGACTGGGCTGGGCTTGTTTGCTAAAATCCCAGTTCACTATTAAGAACATTTGACCAAAAAAAAAAATACATCACAGGCAACGGCAAAAAAAGGGTATAAACAAACATTTGGTAGTTTAAACTTTTATTGAAGGGGCAAAAACGAAGAACATTAGTGGGAAAAGCAAGAGCATCTGAATCACCTTTAGCGAGTTTTTGGCAACTTAATGCTCCCAAATGCAGCTTCTTCTGAATGCCCTTAGATTTATATCCGCTGATCATTAACTACGCAAACAAAGAGAGAAAAGGAAATCAATATAAAATACAGGGTATGAATCAAAAAAAAAAAATAGACGAGGTAACAAAAATAACACTTAAGAAACAGTAGCGACACAGACCTACAGGCATTCCCAATTCAAACATGTGAGCACACAAAAGTACGGATAAGCAATCTTATAGTTGCTCCTAGTTCCAAACATGACCCTCATATATTGATTGCTTTCTTATTGTTGATGTCCTTAATTCTAAAATTACTAATTGGAAAGGAGATTTCTTTTTTATGCAGGTAGACTTCAACTTGTAAATGTTCTTCTTAATGGTATGAGTGTATATTGGACATCTAGCTTTGTTCTCCCCAAGAGAGTGATTGTAGAGATTGAGAGCACGTGTAGAAAGCTTCTATGGTCTGGGACTGATCTAGCTAACTCCACTCCTGCTGTTAGCTGGTCTAGGTTGTGTCACCCCAAGGGTGAAGGGGGTTTGGGCATCAGAGACTTAGAAACTACAAATATCATGAGGCATATCTGGTCTGTGGTTTCTTCTAAAGAGACTATATGGGTTGAGTGGGTTCAAAAACACTTTGTTAAAAAAGAAATTTTTGGCAAATTAATATCCCTCAGGAGTCTTCTTGGTGCTAGAAATAAATCCTTGATCTTAGAACCAAAGCCAGTGAGATAGTTTCACCTGATTGGAGATGAAGATGGAGATGGCACTGATTTTTATGATTCAATTAGACATAGAAACTCTTGTGTTGATTGGCATAAGCTCATTTGGTTTAAAGACTGCATCCCTAGACACTGTTTCATTGCTTGGATGGCCATTAACAAAGTTCTGAAAACTCAAAATAAGTTACTGAAATGGGGAACAGTCCAAGTGTCTGTTATGCAACAATTCAAACGAAAATGATGAACACCTCTTTTTTGATTGCCCTTACTCACAGAGCATTTGGACTTCTATTATTAATCTTCTTGGCTATGCTTGGCATAGTGGGTAATTGGGATAAAAAGATTAATTGGATTCTGCAAAACTTCACAGGTTCTAACACTATTGCTGTTATAACAAAACTTGCTTTGAACTCTTTTTTCTACAGCATTTGGAGGGAAAGGAATGACAGAGTGTTCAAAAACAGGCAGACACAAACCAAGGTGGTTTTCAACATCATCAATGAATCTAGGATTAAATTGTCGATCTGGACATGGAAGATACTGCTTAGAATAGTGAGTTTATGGGCAAATGGAATATTAATGCTGCTTTTATGATGAAGCCTCCTCCAAAAATGTACAAATGGGTGCCTGCTTAGGGTGTATTGTTACTGTAAGCACTACTGATGGATCCTTTAAGAACAGCAAAGGTGGTTTTGGAGCTATTGCTAGAGTGAACACTGGAGAGGACTTTGCTGCTGTTGCAGGAAACATAGATTGTGTTTTTGTTCCAATTCTTGAGCTTAAAGTTGTGGATAATGGTCTGAAGATGGTGGTTGAAAAGGGTGCTAAGAAAGTTATTTTACAGTGTGACTCCAAAATTGTGGTTGGTTATATCAAGCAGATGCAGAAATCCCCCTGGAAGACTTGGCATCTCCTAAAAAGTATCAGGAAGTACATAAGTCAACTTGAGTGGTTTGATATTGTTCATGTGTATAGAGAGACAAATAGGACTGCTGACAATGTTGCAAATCTCCATCCTGATGTGGAATTCATTGAAGTCCTCCCTAGTTCTTTCTCTGAAGACTTGAAGATGCTAGCTGTGTTGTGCAAGAGCTGGTGTAGCAGTTTGTGTTTGGAGAGGGCTTTCTTTTTCTTGTCTTATGCTCTGGCCTGCCCTTTGCCTTGGTGTTAGTTTGTTCTTGTTTGCCCTGCTTCCTTTCTGAACTGGGTCTTTTGGTGCTTTTCCCTTTTCTCCCCTCCTTGTTTCTATTTTGGTTCTCTTTTAATAAAGCAGGGGTCTGCAGAAAAAAGAACAAA
Source organism: Kingdonia uniflora (assembly GCA_014058105.1). Lineage (NCBI taxonomy): Eukaryota > Viridiplantae > Streptophyta > Magnoliopsida > Ranunculales > Circaeasteraceae > Kingdonia > Kingdonia uniflora. The sequence goes on from JACGCM010002347.1 coordinate 388,568, forward strand.
AAAAAACCCTAGCTCAACTTTCAAAAAACCAAAAAAACATGGCCCTCATAACACAGTCTACATTTTGTGTGTTCAATTTTACACAAATATGACAATAGGAACTTGATGCCTAGCACGTATAAAAGGATAATAGATCCATTTCGCAAAAACTGTCGTTAAACATAGTGTATATACAGTCGAGCCTGCCTTTTTAGCAAAACTGAAGATCCTTGACAAGATTACTTCAAGTTCACCTAGGTTTATCCCAGGGTTTGTGTGGAGGTCAATGTGAAGAATTACCCAATAAAATATATGTGAAGGTGGGAGAGCTTCTGTTTCAAGTTGAGGCAGAATATTCTTGGATACCTGTCAAATATGACTTTCGTGAAGTCTTTTGTCACAGTAAGAACAACTATAATAGAAACCCCAGTAAGTCAGTAACAAATTTCAAAACAAAAATCACAGGGCACAAGGGCATAGCTCACAACAACAGTACAAAAAAACATTAGTCACCAAAAGTTTGTGAAGTAAAAAGGAGGGGAAACAAACCAAAAGTAAAAGAGGTTGAATTGGAGGACTTGGAAACAAGTAGCCCTAAGCACACTGCCAAGAAAAGAGAAGAGAACATAGAAGGTAAAGAAGTTATGATCCCTGTTGATCACATTGAAAAGATTGTTAAAGCAGAGGAGATGGAGCTCAATAAAAGGAATGAAGGGAACATGGTTGGAGGAGCTTATAAAAGGGCAACCAATGAAGATGAAGCTCAAAGTACAGGCACTGGTCTTACTACCAAAACCAATAAATAAGATACCTTATGTGAGTAGGACAGCTGTGGGAGTGTGGGAAGTTGACACTGAAGTACTTAATGTAGTCAACAGAGGTAATCCCTCTAAAAAAGGCTAGGAAGTTAAAAGAAAAAGCTGATAAGGAAGGAAAAGAGAAGGAGAATGAGCTTCCACCTTCACCTACAAATATCTCAAGGAAAAAGAGTACAATAGATGATGGAAGTGGCCTTAAAACAATGCAAGGCACTGGTTACAAAAACAACTCCCATACTAAATCTAATGTCAAGTTGTGCAGCTTGGAACTCTAGAGGGCTTAATGACCCTTTCAAACAGAGAAAAACTAAGAATTACATTAAGGACCACAGGCTTGCCCTTTTAGGTCTCCTTAATTCAGATATGCTAGATGAATTGATCTTCATATATTATGATATCTTAGATATCCACATGAACCAGGTTTTCATTAATTGGGGGGACTAACATGTTCTATAAGAACAATATATTGCAAGAGTTATTCGCAGGTACTTACTGGCTCGGGATAAAAGAAACCCATGGCATAGAAAGCAATGTCAGCCTTCCTCCAATTCCTGTGAGTACGGGAAACACTAGTTACATCTTTTAAGAGAAATAAACAAGATAAAAGCGATAAAGTAAAACTAATTCTTCACTGCAAAAAGAATGAGTGAGATCCAAGATTACACAAGTAGTACTGTCTTTAAGTGGAACAAAATTCATGATATAAACTAATCAAACTTGGAATTAGTCGCAAAATAAAATCATCAAACCAAGCCAAAGTGAATAGAGTTAACTAAACAAGTCATGTCTGCAATCTGAAGTACCCGTACAAAAGAAACAATTGCCTTTGAAAACAAAAGAAATTAATGTTAATAATAGTGTCCACTGACCAACCATCTATAACATAACTTGACAAGTTTGTAGCATTTTGAATAGCTTACTGTCATGCAAAAGGACTAGTCATATTATTCTAGGACTCTATCCTAGCGCAACAGCCATTCTTACAAAGAGGTGAAGAACCCTCAAGTTAGTGTATTCCTCAAAAAGAGGTGAAGAACAATCAGTTTCTCTGCAAAGGGCTGCTGCAGGCCTGCAGTGGAGCTATTACTAATCCGTATTGACCCTAAATTTCAATGTAGTACTCTATCAAGCATCAAATTTTGTAAGTGAAAGGAATGGGCTCAAGGTTAGTAAGATTTTGGGAGCTTAAGAATTCGGCACAATAGTTACGGGGAACATATGTTGCCGAATTTTTCTGTTCTTCACTGATGCTTCTTAGATTGAAGCCTGGATTGCTCAAACTGATTCTCTCTCAAGTGATTAAAACAAATCTACAACTTTTATTGTGAATTTAATGGATTGCCTTCAAGTCCGCATTGGCTGTACCAAGAAAGATCGAGATTTCCAAATGAATAAATATACAATCTGAGAGAAGAATGAAATCTACACCTCAACAGAGAGATCCCTCAACATCAGCCATGAATTTTGGATCGAGTACTGGTGAAGGTTGTATTTCTGATGGATATCAATAGGCGAAATAAAAAACGGCCATGATTCCTAAGAGTAAGAATATGACCAACAGTTAAGGTTGTGGTTCTGGTAGATGTCAAACTCAAAATCTAAAAGCGAATCGAAGCAAACTCCAGTGAATCTTACTGCTGTGAGAGGATTACCCACAAGCATCTCCTCTGTTTACAAGTACACTAGATGGGAAGCTGTTTGCAAGTACACACACGCGCGTGCACACACACACATTCACAACACCAGTTGACATTTGACCACCATGTCTAATAGAGGTCATGCTTCCAACTTTCGATAGGCCTAACCGTATCTGCAGGAGACGTTGTGAGCCCCAAAAAAGAAGTTGAGGTAAGACACATAAAAAAAGTTACTCAGTGCTGAAGGAAGAAAGCTGAAGGGGAACCAATTGCCACCAAAACAAATGACAAATGTTGAGAATAGGAAGAAAGAAAAGGAACTAGAAAATGGTAATATCAACAGTGTTAAGGAAGATGTACCTAAAAGTCCAAAGAAAGTAGTTGAGAAAAAAGACAACCAAAATACTGAGGTATGGGAGATGTACAAGTCTAAATTTACAAAGAAACAAGAGACTAGATCTAAAAGTTGAGATGTCGAGTACAAACAGTCCAATCACTCCCATTAGCTACTAAGGCTCTATAATTACTCAAGGACAAATTGATCCAGGATCACAAAGTACAAAGGTTCAAAGAGAGTTAGATTTGGATAAGCTGAAAAACGATTCAAGTGATCCAAATCTCTCCTGGCATCAAACGAATAGTGCAAAGAAGAAGCTTAAGATTGTTGGAATGAAGGAAAGATAAAAAAGAAAGTACAAGGGAGATTGAGAGGAATGAATCAAGGGAAGGAGGGAGCCCAAAAACTAATTAAATATTACCCATGTCCAAAATTCTAGTATGGAATGTGAGGGGTCTTTACATGATTTAAATGCAAAGAGATATTAGTATAAGAAATAAGGGCTCAAGGTATCTCTTTGGTTGGACTTATAGAGACAAAAATAAAGGAATCAAATGTTGAGAAAGTAAGAAAGAACGTAGCTGCCAATTGGGAAGGTCTGAATGATTTGAAAAATGCCCAAAATGGGAGAATCCTCCTCATGTGGGATCCCAAGGTATACGCAGTGGCGATTATATCCAAGAATATCAGGTGATAAATACAAATATCAATATTATAGCTACAAATAAAGAGTTGGTGTTTTTCTGCATTTATGCTTCAAATTTTCCAAATGCGAGGAATCTTCTTCAAGAACATCTTAACCAACTGTCTGGAAACATTTAAGAACCTTGGTTGGTTTCAGGTGACTTTAACTCAAGCACGAGAAGAAAGGAGGTGATATGCTTCTAGAAGGTCAAATGCTTCCTCTTGGAGATTGCATGAGTCAGCTTAATCTCAATTACTTAAAGTGGTCTGGTACGTCTCATGTTTACATGGACAACTTATCAAGGCCCTGCAACTAGAATCTTCTCAAGAACTTTAACTAATGAGGTATAGTTGAATTGTGTCCCTCTCTGAGGTAAATTTTCAGAGCTTGAGTATATCAGATCATGCTCCTATGTACATGTGTCTATTATTGAAGTAAAACCTAGACAAAAAGCTCCTTTCAGATTACAAATGCATGGACTCTTCATCCAAGCTTTATGAAGCTGGTTAAGGGTACTTGGAGTTAACCTATAAGAGGAGGTCCTAGCATGTGACGCTTCAAAAACTGAAGATTCTCAAAAATGTTCTGAAGAAGTAGAAAAGAGATTTGTATGGTGAAATCAATAGTAACATTGAACTCAATAGGGATAAACTACAAGAAATTTTAACAAACTTGGACAGGGGAGTTGACTTGTCTGATGAAACCATTGCTCATGAAAAGGAATTGAAAATTGATTCAGAATGGTTTTTTATTTCAAGAGGAGATGACGATGAGGCAAAAAGCTAAAAGGGGTTGACTTTCATTGGGTGACTCCAACACCAGACCCATTTAACCAAATACAAATGGCCTGATGGAACAGTTGTTGATATCCCAAAACTTATTCAAGAAGAAGCAATAAGATTCTACTCAAAGATCCACAGATTAACTCCAATGAGTTCTTTCATGTGTCAAATCCGGTATCAAATGATCAAGCTGATGACTTGATAAAAGACTTCTCATCTGATGAAATAAAAAATATGGTTTTTGGTGAGAAAGAGGATAAAGCCCAGGAGTAGATGGCTTTGATGTCTCCTTCTGTAAGACTTGTTGGGAAATAGTGGGAGCATCTGTAACCAAATCCATTCAAAAAAATTATTGACAATCTAGAAAGCTTGGAGAAGTCAACATTACCGTTTTAAAGCTGCTTCCAAAAGTTCCTAACCCACGGACATTTGCAGACTTGAGGCCTATATCACTATGCAATATTGAACAAGTTTGTTACTGGACTGATGGCTCTTAGAATGAAAAAATATATATCTGGAGGGCATAACTGATCCATGTAAGTCGGCTGTTATTGAAAAGATGTTCACCCAGTACAATATCCTCCTAGCTCATGAACTAGCTAAGGGGTTCGAGAGGGAAAAAAAAGGCCTGACAAGATGATACTTTAAGCGAAAATTCACAAGGCATTGGACACAGTGAAGTGGGATTAGCTGTTTACAACTATGTTGAAGATAGGGTTTCTTAAATGTTGTGTGACTACTGAAAATTCAAGATTGATGTGAATGGGCCAACTATGGGGTTATTTTCTAGCAGCAGGGAAGTAAGACTGGGGGTCCCACTATCCCCCTACGTATTTACGATTTATACATAACCACTTTACGACCTCTGTAATTAACCTACAAGTAGAGGTAAACTGAGTGTATTCCCTAGTTGTAAACCAAATATTTTACATTTAATGTTTGGAGATGGCTTTTTATAAGTCAAGTGAGCAGGCAGACATTAAGAGTAATAAGATTCTTTACAGTTTTTCATTTATGTCTGGACTTAACATAAATGCTGCAAAAAGCTCCATAATTTTCTGAGATTCTACGGATGAGATTAGAATTGCTTTAAGTTGACGACAATTTAATGAAGAAAAGTTGCTAATAATATATTTATGTCTTCATTTGCTTGCTAATAAACTATCTGAACAAGAATGTATTCCCCTTTGGAGTATCAAAAGGAGAGCTTAAGAATTTGGCGGCCGTTGTTTTGCCATATAATTGAATTTCAAGTTTTTTCCGATCTCGACTCCATCATTTTGTACTCAAATCCTTGATTTGAAGAGAAATTCATCGATTTTAGGTTGATTTAGTACCAGAAATCGTTGGGTGGAATTAGTTTCAAACTCGATCAAAGGAGAGGCAAACTCATCCTCGCAGTAATGATGAAGAAATTGAGTCCCAATTGAAACAAATTCTATCAAAATCAGCCATTAATGGAGTTAATCAAGAAAGTTCATCTGGAATTGGTGAAAATCCAGAAGAAAAGGCTGATTTTAGGGATAATCAAGCAAAAGGGGCTGAAAATAGTGAAAACACAACAACAGAAGCAAAGTCTCAAAGTTACGCAGATGTTCTAATGGTGTCTCATGAAGATCAAATCCCAAATAAAGCAAGACTTAGAGTTGATTATACACCAAAAGGTAATATTAGACTTGATTATCACAAACCAGAATTCAATTTCAAAGAAGGAAAATTTGTTATTTGTTATTTGTTGCCCAAAGGAAGCCTTAGACAAGGGGATTGAAATTTGGAAAGATACAGTCGTGGCGTTTTTTGTTAGTGCCATTTTGTCATTTTACATGAATAGAAACATTTTTAGAGCTCGGTAGGGAGTGGAAGGTTCCATCACAATGTCTATGAAAAACTCAGCTTACAACTTTAGGTTTGGTGATTAGCAGGAGAGAGATAAGGTCTTAGAAGGAAGGCCTTGGCACATTGCTGGCAGATATCTAGTAGTGCAAAAATGGAATCATTAGTTGTCTACAATTGCGAACAAGATAGAAAGCATTCCAATTTGGGTAAAATTCTTTGATATCTTTAAACATTGTTGGACTTCAAAAGCTTTAAGATATATTGCAAGTGCTATAGGGAAACCAATTTGCCTAGACAAAGCTACAGAAAATTGTTCAAGGACGAACTTCGCAAAAGTTTGTGTAGAAATTACACATGGGGCTATACTTCCTTCCTTTTGTATTGGTTGATAGAGGAGATGGAATTGTAGTTAAAATATACATTAAATACCCATGGAAACCACCAATGTGTGATCATTGTAATGTTCTAGTCGTTATTCGAACAAATGCCCTTTAAAAAAAACAGAAAAGGAGAGCAAGGACAAACAAAGGGTAAGGTCACTCAATTCTAGAAAAAGAAGGATACTACAATGGCAGAGATAAGGGAAAGATATAAACAAATAGGAAGAAGAAAGCTCAACCTCGAAACCAATAGATGAATCTTTGTAAGAGAGCCAGGATACTTCAAAGTCTGACCAAGCAACAGAAGGAATAAGGACATCTCAACTTTCTCGTGATTACCCAATGATATTAGCCCCAAAACAACAATTCATTCTGATAAGGAGAAAACAAAGGTTGGGAGTCCAGAGAGTGCAAGAATAAAGACAACACCAGTCAAAGAAGGGATAGAGACAATGGAGCCCAACTCACAAAACATTACAGAAGGTCAGTCAAGAAAAAGTAAAACATCAGCAGAAAAAAAGTAGAGCTTGAGATTTAGCAACAGGGTTCAAGAGAGAGGGGTATCATCAATATGCATAAGATCCTTATTGGAATGTGAGGGTTTTACACGGGATTCAAGTGCAGAGGGCTAATAATACGAAAATAAAAATCCAGAGGATCTCTATGGTTGGACTTACTGAGACAAAAGTCAAGGAAGTTAATTATGATAAAGTTAAAACAAATATGGCAGCATCATGGGATAGTTTACACAACTTGGATCAGGCACCTAATAGGAAAATTATTCTTATGTGGGATCCAAAGGTTTATGAAGTTGGTCTTATTTAAAGAAGCAACCAATCTCTAAGGAGGTTGTCAGCACTTGCATATATGCATCAAATAATTCAGGAAAGAGTGAATTACTATGGGATCAACTAGTTCAGTTAGCTGCAAACATTCAAAAGCCTTGGCTACTCTCAAGTGATTATCTATGACTTATATTGATGAGAGCAAAGAAGGAAACATGTTGCAGGAGAATGAAAGTTGCTTTGAGAGGGCTTCTATTATTTGCAATTCCTTAATTGTTTTCTTTGAGCTGTTGTTGGTTGTGGAGTGTCATCAAAGAAATTATCTTCCCATGAGTTTTTGCTGGTGTGATATTGAGTTGTTGCCGGCTTGATAGTCTTGCATCTGCAAATATGTGCCTTGAATTTGCGATTAGGATATTTTAAACCTAAATCTTTGTCCAAGTTTGATTATAAATCCAGTAATTATGCTTAGATTTGTACTCATTTTTAGATTTGGTGTTGACGAAGTGTAGTTGAAATGTTCTTGGTGCTTTATGTTTCTTTGGTTTGCGGTAACCCCAACTAAGGTTTATGTACTGAAATCTGAAGTTGTTGCTTGAGAAGCCAACGTTTGAGTTCAATTGTGGTTCCAAGATCTATGATTCGAGTTCTTCAATATTTTGGCAAATTTTCTTAAGCTCTGGAACCTTTAGTTCACTGAATCATGGTGATTTATTATGGTTCTTTTGGTTTATTATTGTTGCCTTAGTGGAAGATTTATTTAAGTTACAGGATGAGCGATTTTGTTCGTGTTTGAATAGTCTGATCAGATTTGCAGTGTTTAACGGCTAAAGAAGAAAGTTATACTTGTTTCTCCTTTTCGAGTCATCCAGTTTTTAATCCATACGATTTCCAAATCCCTTTGGACTGCGTATACCGTTCGGTTATGATTGAGTAATTCGCGCTTTCTAGAGTTTTTTTTTTTTTTGGGCTGAATATCTGAATTTTTATAGATAAACAAGGAGAGGAGGACTAAAGCCTTGCCACATGAGATACAAGAAATCATTTTCTCAGGTTAACCACACCCATTTTATCTAGAATAATTAAAGCTCTTGCTTTTCTGGGCAGCCCAAGCAAATTCCAGAATTGTTGAGTAGTTTATGCACTCCCTAGCTTTGCAAAGAAGTCTGCCACACAGTTTCCTTCCCTGTATTCATGAATAAAAGCACACTGTAGAAAGTTACACAGCTCTTCAATGATTCTCCATACCCCAATAAATCTATCAGAGACAGTATTCTTTCTATAGAACCAGTTCACAACCACTTGGGAGTCCAGTTCCACTACCAGAGGCATGAAATTATGCTCTTTACATATTTTAAGCCCATGCAGAAGACCATAAAGTTCAGCAAATGTATTGGTACCTGGACCTAGAGCAATAGAGTAAGCCATAATAAGATTGCCATCAGAGTCTCTAATCACACCACCTGCACCACTCATTCCATTTTGAAGAGATGACCCATCAGTATTCAGCTTGAAGCCTTGAACACACCAGGATTAGGTTTTCTACACTTAACCATCCTCACCGACCTTAGGCTTATTGTTTTGGACCTGAGTTGCAGCACCTGGAGTGAGAGTTGATCAAAGAAAATAGCAGTTGTAGACACTTTGAGCTTGAAATTGATGTCTTGTATCCATTTCACTACTTATTTAACCACATTCTCAGACACCATAGCCACTCCATCATATTTCAGATTGCACCTTGCCCTCCATATCTCCCATGTAATGAAACTGGGGAGTAATCCTTTTATAATCCCAAGCTGAGACTTATGATTAGCAGTCAACAACCAGGCTCCTTGTTTAGCCCAATAAGTGCCAGTATCAATCTTCTGCACCCCACTACAGGCACTAAAGAAACCTCATACCTGTTTGGCAATGTCACTATGCACAAACAGATGATCAATGCTTTCAATGTCTGGATCACTACAACAACAACATTTTGAGGCAATATTAGCAAATTTTTGTATAATAGTATCCACTGGGGTTATCTTCTTCCATAGTTTCCAATTAAAAAACTGGATTTTGGCAGGGATTGCATGGTGCCAAATCCAGTCCATTCTGTCTTGCTTGTCAAATTCACCTCTCCAGAAGTTCCATGCTGATTTGAGTGAGAAGCAGCCATCTTTAGCAATGTCCCAAATAGGTTTGTCCCTGTCAGGTGATACTTGAAACTTGTTTGTGATAATAGTCTTCCAATAATCGAGTATTTCACAACTAAGAAGCTCCCAGTGCCATACTCCATTCTTGTCAACAATTTCCTTTACATCTATTTGCTGGTTTGGGTTTACATCCAAGAGGACCTGCAGCTCACCGTCTCCTGTCCAATTATCTGCCCAGAAATCCACTTTACCTTCACCTAGAACCCATGCAGTGTTGGCTTTGACAGTCTACATCACACACCATGTTTTTCCATAACTTAGAAGCACCAGCAGAAGCAGTAGGTGTAGAGTCACCTCTTAGGTACTTGTTTTTAAGGTATGCAGCCCAAAGAGAGTCTTTGTGCAGAAAATTCCAGCACTGTTTGAGCACAAAACTACTCTTAATGTCAAACAAGCTTCTTACTCCAATGCCTCCATCTTTGTTTTTGCAAAGATTTTCCCAAGCAACCCAGTGCCTTTATGGTCTCCCTTCAAAAGAACCACATAGAAAATCAGCAAAAAATTTCTCTAGGGATTTTAAAATAGTAACAGGTATTTCTATGCAAGATAATAGATGAATTGGCATTGAATTGAGCACATGCTTGAGTAAAATCAGTTTACCACCACTGGATAAAAGCTTTCCTTGCCAACCTTCCACTCTCTTTTGAACTCTCTGGATTAAGGAATTGAAATCTGAGCACAATACTCTCCCATATCTGATTGGAGCTCCCAAGTAAATGAGAGGAAAACTCTTAAGTTGAAATCCACAAGCTGCTTGTATAATGAGTTTCCTTGCAGGTGGTGTAGTGTGGTGCAAATAAACGCCACTTTTCTCTTTGTTTACAGGTTGACCAGACAGCTCTTCATACTGAGCAAGAAACTTCATCAAACGTTGCACTAATCTTCTACTGCCATTAAGAAAGACTATGAAATCATCAGCATAGAGCAAATGCTGGAAATACCCAATGTTGCCCTCTTCAAACTGTTGCTACAAACCCCTGGATAGCACTTCTTCAGCCAGTACAAACAACATAGGGGAGAGAGGGTCACCCTGCCTCAAACCCCTAGAAGACTTAAAATAGCCTTTGAAAACCCCTTGCGTAACAACTGAAAACCAGGGAGTCTCAACACATTGTTCCACCAAATCAATCCATCTGTTATTGAAGCCAAATTTGGAAAGTAGTTTTCTCAAAAAACAAGTTTTCTCAAAAAAACCCAATCCAACCTATCATATTCCTTGGCCATATCAACCTTTACCATTACATTTTGCCCTCTTACTTTTCTTTTGAGATCACCCGCAAGTTCTTGTGCTAGTATAATGCTATCTCCAATATCTTTGCCCTGCACATATGCACCCTGATTTCCTGAGATTAATTTAGGCAATATTGTACAAAGCCTCATAGCAATGATCTTGGAGAACACTTTGTACACCACTGAACAAAGACTAATAGGCATGTAGTCTCCCAACACTGATGGTGTCTCCACTTTAGGAATCAAGGTTATGAAAGAAGATGTATAGAACTTTGTAAGTGGAGCCGCACATGAAAACTCTTTAACTGCCCCATGTAAGTCTTCCTTGATGATATCCCATGTAAAACCATCACAACCTGGGCACTATCCCCAGGTATGCTGAACAGACTCATCCTGACCTCCTCCAATGTTGGAATCTGTAGAAGCATGTCATTGTCTTCCACTGTGACCAAATCAGGAATGCAACCAAACAAGCTATCATCTGAACTAACAGGTTGGGCAGTGAGTACCTCCTTGCAGTATCCAATAGCTGCAGCATGTATATCTCTCATGTTTTGAGTATGGGTGCCATTAGGCAAAGTGAAGTTAGAGAATACAGATTCTAGAGTTATTTATTATTTAAATTCTATGCTTTGAGTGCAATGATCTCCAATAGTTTGTTTGTTTTTAACCAATGTTCTAGCGTTTCTTGTTCGAGAAATCTTTGTTTCTGCCAATGGTTCTTTCTTTATCGCCAATTGGTGATTTACTTTTTTCCTCTTATTATTCTCTAATGGTGATTTTATTTATCAATTTCTCTAGTGATTTATTTTTCTATCACCGTGATTTTGTTTTAATTCTTTAAATCGCCAATGCAATTTTGAGGTTTCTCATTTTCTTGTCGCAAGATGCGATTTTTTGTTTTTTTCGTATTGCGAGATGCGATATTATTGCCTCATGAGGAACGAGAAATAAGGTTGTCACCAATTTTCATGAAATGGCATTTCTATAAAAGTGATAAAATACAAAATCCAGGAAATTATGTTTCCTTTCAGCTAGAAAAAGAAAACAATATTGTTTGGCATAACTTGCTCGCTAAAGCTTGCTAATATTGATATAACAAATTTAGAACTCGTAACAAGCAAAGTTTATTTATTGTATGAACTTCTCTTTAGAACAAACAATATATACCTTTTATGTTAGACTCTCACAACATTATCTAACAAATCAAAGCAACCAAGTATGCAAAAATCCTTATTGGTGGTCCTTAAAGAGAGTAGGATATAACTGTTAAAGAAAAGATTTCAATCTTCTTGAATATAATATCTCAAAGGGAAAATTTATCATCATGTGAAACTCTTCTTGGATAGGAATCCAAAGTTGAAAATAGTATAATATCGCGATGTAAGATGCTTTTTGTTAGGATGATCTCCTTAAACATTATCTCGACGCTTCTACTAAACGCCATCAAGGAGCATCAAGGTGCATGCGAGTGATGCTTTGATATGTATAGACACAATTTCAACCAATACTCCAAAGGTTTTAAATTCAATTTTTATCGGCATATAAAAGATATCAGACATTGTTCATCTTGGTATGATGAAACGAGTACGTTTCGCGTACGACGACTGCTTGATGATTCCCTCGATCATCACCAGCAATCGCTCGTTTCTTTCTCACCGAAGAATAACAATCTCAATGAAAGTTTCGCGGGCAATGTGATGACATGGTTAAGTGCATCGTACATGAATCACAACACATGCATCTACTAATTCCTCACATAATGTTTGTTGATGATCTATTGCTTTGCCTGAAACCCAGCAATCAAGCTGCAAACACTGCCATGGAGATTTTGAATGCATTTTCTTCATTATCGGGCTTGAAGATTAACACCACAAAAAGTTGTGTATTCTTTACAAGGTCAACTTCAATTGAGATACGAGAAGCACTAATCACAACTCCGAAATTCAATGAGGAAAAACTACTATTGAAATACCTTGGCTTGCATCTCATATGTTCCAAATTAACAGAACAAGATTGTGTTCCTTTGACAGTAACATTCAAAAGAGAGTCCTTAATTGGAAATATATGTTCATGTCTTTTGGAGGAATGGTTAGAACTTATACGAAGTGTGCTCCAATCTTTTTTAGTACTTGATTGTTGTTTTGTATTACCCAAATCTACTATATTGAAAACTAAAAGGACCTTTAAAGATTTTTTATGGTAAGGTAGTGTTGTCTTCAATGTAGCTTGGACTGATGTGTATCTGCCTAAGAAAACTACTCTAAACGTTTCGCTTGATATGCATGTCATTATTCATGTACGATGCACTTAACCATATCATCACATCGTTCATTGAAGTCACATTGAGATTGTTATTATCTACAAGAAAGAAACCAACTGTTTGAGATGATCGAAGGAATCATCAAACAATTTTAAGCAGTCATCGTACGCAAAATGTACTTGTTTCGTTATACCAAGATGAGCATTTTTTGATATCTTGTATGCTGGTAGAAATTGAATTTAAAACCTTTAAAATCTTGGTTGAAATTGTGTACATGCATATCAAGGTCGAAGCATCTCACGCCAGCTCTTAGACGGGGGGTCTAGTAGAGGCATCACGATAATGTTTATGGAGATCATCCTACCACAGCTCATTTGAGCCTTTACTGGACGCCGTATTCATATTCCTAAACTATCCTTCAATAATCTCGAAAATGGCATATTATAATTAAGACATTTTTATGTAAAACATGTTTTAGAAAGGGGTATATATGTAACCTGCTATCATCTATACTATTGGGCCTCGAGTTTGTCTCCACTCTCCACTAAATCTAAGGTTGATGCACGTGTAACTATTGGCCCCACCTTAACAGTTTTCTGGGTTTTTGTTCAATTGTGGGAACTAGCACAAATCTAAAGCCCAAGTGTTGCTTAACAAAACCAAAGCCCAAACTGAAACTATGGGCCAAATTAAGGGCCGAGGACCCAAGAAGGGAACAATATTACTAAGGCCCTTACTCCTTATAAGAGGCTTCTTAGGCCAACAATACCGGCTCCAAACAAATAGAAAAGTTTGATAGTTTCGAGATGCATGAAGAGGGGAGTCGCATGCGCGGCTACACTAGTTGTTGGTAATGGGGAATCCATTTCCTTCTAGCATGATCTTTGCTAGAAAAGGTCGTTTAAACCTCAGGTTCAACTCAGCAGATGTGATTTTATCTGAATTCACAATATAGCAAAACTTGTTTGTATTGTAGAAGATGATAGGTTAAAGATTCCTGAAACTAGATCCACCATCCTCCGAGTATAAAGACTTAATTATATGGCCTCCTACAGAAAATGTTAAGTACTCTAGTAGATCAGCTTGGGAAATAGCAGAAACTCTAAACCAGAGATACCCTAGGGGTGGAAATTGATATGGAACAAATTATCTCAGCCTAGATATTCTTTTGCATCTTGGTTAGCTGTCAAGAACAGGATGAAAACAAGAGATTTCTTGCAGAAGATTGATCTTTTAAACTCTTCCTACTTTTCATTCTGTGATGCAAGGAAAGAAAATGAACCCATCTGTTTTTCGAATCTCCCTTCTCAAATTATATATGGTCTTACATTCTTCAAAGAATTGGGGGTTGTAAAATCCATTAGGAGTTGGGATGAGGAACTCAGATAGCTCATAATGGAGGCTACTTGAGATCCTAGTCACACTGAAATTCTGAAAGTAACCTTCAATACAACTATTTTCTGTGTTTGGGAAGAAAGGAAACATAAGTAATTTCATCAGAAAATTTCTTCAAAAGAGGTTATTGAGGGAAAAATCAAGAGCCTAGTTACAAGATCATGGCAAGTCTCAAACTTTAAATTCTGGGGGAATGACTCAAGCAGAAGTAGTCTTCTTGCTTGGGGGGTGCTATCCAATTCAAGAACAGCTTATGGAGGACTGTTTAAACTTCAAATCTCATACCATTACGACTTTCACAAGAATGGCAAGGAGGGGACAATGTAAAAAAGAGATGATACTCTCAGCTGTTGTTGACAGACTTGACTTAGCTATATTACTTGGGTGTGGACTGATATGGAGATGTGTTCTGATAATGAATCTATTATTGATGTGTTAACATCACTGAAGTCTCTCCATTGGAAGCAGCTACAAACATACAGAAAGATTGAAAGAATGAAAAACCAATTACGAAGGATATCCTTTAAGTATAAAAAAAACCCTGCTAAATTCTTAGTTTCGCGCTATACAGATTCTAATATTTGATTTATAATTTTTCTTGTGAATAAGATATGTAAAGCCGATTCACTTAAGAGTTTTTCCATAGGTTGTACATATCTTTTTCATGAATGATATTAGGTGGGGCTCTGTCTAATCCTAGCTTTGTTTTTAATAAGAAAAATTGAAAGAGGTCTGGAGGAAAGAGACCAGGTGAGAGGAATCTAAAAGAGGGAGATGCGGAGAGAGAGAGAGAGAGAATGAGAAAGAAATAAATTGCAGTCAACCGATATGTGAATATTTGCAAATAAGTCCGCATGGGGAAGAATTCCTTGCTGTAGTTTGATCAAACAAGTGAATTTATAACTTGATGGGGATATAACGTTCTGAACTTTGCACTATGATCCATCTCCTCCAGCATAGAAACCATAAAAACTATAGAGGAAGATTCTAAGATGTGGTAAATATTCAACAGCAGGAGCAATTTTGTGAAGCTCAGGTCAAAAATAATAGTGGGAAAGATAAATTACCTGACTTGCCTTCCCATTCATAGATGCTGCTGCAAACTCCTTAAGCTCTTCAAAAGCATCCTTTTCCGTCAACTCTGCCTCTTCATTTTCCTTGACCTCCCTGGAAATCGGTGTCTCGGTTCCTTTTGTAGCTTTGCTAAACTTGGGTAAGAGGTTCTCAAAGTCTGCTAGGACATCTCTAGCTAACTCGCTCTTTGAATATTGCTGATGCTGTTGTATCATCATCATCAAGGTCATAATATCCTCTTCGTCTTTAATTTTATCAAGATTCCATCGAGATTCGAATGACTCATCTGAATCAAGAACATATGCTACCACACCACTCAGACCCGCGGCAAATTTCCAGCCATTTTTTCCAAACACAACAACTGTACCATGTACTCACAATCGTGATCGCGAACACCTGTATTGGCCCCTGAATTACGCATGCAGAATCTCTCAGCTGCCATCCCGTTACAATATCCCTCGCCACTTGTTAAACCGTAGAGTCACATTACCAATCACGATATTATCTTTTGGATTAAGCTGGCTTTTTCTTGAAGGGCAAACTAAAATCTTACTGCCAGATATACTATGCTAATATAGTCGTTGTTGTCCCCTTCAATTTTTAACATTATGCCAGGGGGCTTTGACCAGCACTTCCACTAAGCTTAATGTGGATGGCATTTCGAGGAAACCCGTCCATGTGGATGTGCTTAATGACTTCATGGCTCAGCATAATTCCAACAGCACGGTTCATGTTCTTGATCGGCATTTCAATGCATATAGGAAGCCCTTTGTAGAGAAGGTCCAGACAAAAATATCAGCTTTAGATGTGAAAAACTCGGAAGCAATGAGCCCTTGGTACTATTTTTCCTTGTCGATTATGGAACACACTTCAGAGTCTGCTTCACTAAGACTATAGTTTACCAAGCCATTTGTAGGATCTAAGGAACAGGGCATGCAAATGAAAAATGAAAAGTCAGCCTAGAATAAAATGAGCAAAACACATCAAGTTGCAGTTACCAATTCTACTTTCTACAAAAGAATGAATATACAGCTACAATTCCACAATAGCAAACATAAACAGAACAGCATTCCGCTCAGTATTACTCTCATTTGAGTTATCAAATGAGTGTTAATACAAATCGTGTACTTATATAACCAGTACCCATCTCTATTCTTTTCTCCTCCAATTACCACAAGCAGCGCTTCTTATCTCATGCTCACTTCCTCATCTACAAATTTCTCCTCCTCTTCTCCCACCACCAAATCAGAGCGAAATGATTTAACCCTTAGTAGTGTAGCCTAAATAATTTAAGCCTACATCAAATACAAATGAAATAAATGGGTAGGCCATTTATTTAACAGAAATGATATCGTACAAAGGGGCCGATCAAGTCTTATCATAACCAGTAAAACTTGCAGATAATAGTAAGAGAGAATAAGAGCTTTAGTACTTAACAAAATGACATATGTTGTATATGTATTAACTAGCATCAATCAAGACCATTAATAAATATAATCTTAGATGAGCACACAATATGGACATGGCTCGATAAAACTTACCATATGTGAAGAAACATTTTTCTTAGTTATCACAGTTAAGAGCCTTCCTTTTTCAGCTCCTTATGATGAATCTATAAACCTCCCACCTCCAACTTCATTCCATAATTTCGGTCAGTCACACTGCTGTAAGCTTTCCAAATTGCTTCTCAATCAATTTTACTATTTTTACTTTGAGTATAGAACGGTTCTTTGTTTCGTTCTTTCTTTCTTTTATACAATGTTGCCACTAACCTCCGTGCCTCTCCTTTTTTTCCTGGCTTTGCAAGAGCATCACTGATAGAAACAACAGTACTTTCAGATGGAGCAAACCCTTTTTCATTCATCTCTCGTAACATCTTCTTTGCCTCACCTTGGTATGACAATTTGGAGGACCTTCTCACTTCGCGATTGGATAGTTTACACCAACCACTAATTAGAATGTCGTAAGTTGAAGAGTTAGCCACTACCCCTCTCATTTGCATCTCGTTCAGTAGTTCTGAAGCTTGATCCATTTTCCCCACCTTCGCAAAATCAAGAATAAGCACATTATAGGTACCGGTCGTAGGAATGAAGCCTTTAGTTATCATTTCACAGTACAGCTTTATCGATTCCTTCTTGTTTCCTCTCTTCCCATGGCCCGAAACCAATATGTTGTATGTGGTATCATTTGGCATTATGGCCATTTTACTCATCTCATCAACTAAGTTTTTCGTCTTGTGCATCAAACTGGCTGTTGAAAGCCCACCAAGGAGTGTATTATAAGTAGCAACATTTGGAGAAACTCCTTTAGCCATCATCTCAGAATACGAAGAAAAAGCCTTGTTTACATGACTACTCTTGCAATATCCATTTATAATAGCATTATAAGTAATAGTATCTGCTAATATACCTTTTGTCCTCATATCTTCTAATACAGAACTAGCTTTTCTTGTCATCCCAAGTCGGCATAAGATAGCAATTAATGTGTTATAAACCACTGTGCTTGATGAAAGTCCCAGTGATAAGATTTTATCGTGCATTTGGAAGACAGTCTCTACCGGACTACTTTTAGAACAAGCATCAAGCAGTACTCTATGAGTAATCGTGTCTGGGCAAAATCCAGCAACCCCCATCTCATTCAGCAAAACCATTCCTTTATCTGCTTCACCGGCCTTACAAAGCCCTCCAATTAAGGTGTTACACGTGAATGAATTTGGTAGTAACCCGTTACTCTTCATATCATTCCAAAGTTTGATGGCTTTCTCCAAGTTTCCCTCTTCGCAATAAGCACAAATCATGGTGTTGTAAGTAGCATGATCAGGAGCTATCCCCATTTCCCTCATTCCAATATATATAGAATGTGCTTCATCAGATTTTCCAAGCTTTAAGAAACCATTAATGAACACATTATAAGCAACAATATCAAATCCCAGATTTCTTTGGGTCATCTCTTCAGCTAATTTAACTGCGGAAGACTCTTTTCCTGCTTTAAAGAGCCCATCCATTAGTGAAGTGTAGTTCACAAGATCAGGACAGATGCCCCGCTGCATCATATCATTGAACAAATCCTCTGCTTCTTCGATATTTCCACTTGCTCTGAAATAATTAACAAAAGCATCAAGTATGAATTGGTTTGCTTCAATACCTCGGGACATCATTTCTTTATAAAGTCCAAAAGCCAAATCCTTTCTACTGGCCTTGAAGTAGCCATCAATAAGTATACTAAAAATGTAAACATTTGGAGAGATGTTTTGACCCATCATCTTCCTCATAATATCAACAGCTTCAGCGAGCATACCATTTTTTGTGTGACCATTGATAATTGACGAGTAAGCGATAGCATTTGGAGCTACAAGCTTGCTCTCCATTTCCCGAATAACGGATTCTGCACCACTAATGTCTCCTACCTTACAACGCCCATCAATTAAAGCAGAATATGTTATGTGATTTGGAACGAGGCGAAGTTCTAACAATATACGAAACATTTCTTCTGCTTCGGCGGCTTTTCCAGCCTTGAAAAGTCCATCCATCAAAATAGTACAAACAAACAAATCAAAAGTAATTCCATTCACCACCATTTTGCTCTGAAAAGCAGAGGCCTCTGTAGCGTTTCGAGCTTTATATAAGGAATCAATCAATATAGAGTATGATACATGGTTAGGAGTCACGCCCATACTTTCCATCTCCCTAAAAACAACTTTCCCATCTAAAAGCCTCCCACTCTTGCAAAGACCATTTAAAAGGGAACTGTATGTAACTACATCTGGCAAGAAACCACTCTTAACCATCTCCTTAAATAACACAAGTGCTTCGTCAAGCCCTTGCGACTTGCAATATCCACTGATCAGTGTGGTGTGTGTTATAAGATTTGGCTCCAAATCCAAACCTTCCGTCACATTATCATCTGCTTCATTGACATCTGAAACAACACTATTCTTTGCATCATCCGAAATCTCAGCCATGAATCTATTCGCGCTGTCAAACTCCCTCTTCCGGCAATACCCGTTGATCAAAGTGTTATAACTAACAATGTCAGGCCAGACACGCTCACTCCTCATTATTTCCATCAAGCCAAGAGCTTTCTCCATCTCCCCACTTTTACAATACCCATCAAGTAACGAGCTATATCCGACAACATCCCGATCAATCCCCACTTTAACAAACTGATCCATCATCAACTCCGCATTCCCTAACAATCCAACTCGACAAAACCCCTTTATCAACACATTCAAAGTAAATGAATCAATCTCCACGCCCTTCTTAATCATTTCCGACAAAACCCCAACAGCCTGTTTAACCAACCCCTCTTTACAAAACCCCCAAATGAGCGTGTTATAACTAACGGTGTTGAATTCAACAGTTCTAAGCAAATCTAAAGCTTTACTCAAACTACCCACTTTGCACAAACAATGAATCAACACATTGTACGTAAACACATTAGGAATCACTCTACAATACAACATTTCAGAATAAACAACCCATACCTGAGAAACCAAACCAGAACTATTAAAGCCATATAACAACTCATTCCATGACTTCAAATTAGGTCTCAACCCATGATTCCTCATCGAAGAAAACGCCATTGTTGCTTCTGTGAATCTCTTACAAGTCAAGTAAGTGTGAATTAAGGTACAAAAGAGGGATGCATAGAGATGGATCTTTGAAGATGGGATGATCTTCAAATGGGGTTGGTTAAAAAGATTGGAACTTTGATTGAGAGATGAAAATTGGAGAGATGGGGTTGGATTGAGGTGTGGGGTTTTAGGGTTTTGGGGTTGTTTTGATGAGAAATTTGAGGAGAAGAGAAGATGGGTTGGTAGATGTTGATGATAATTGAAGAATCCAAGCTTCTTTAGATGTTTAAGCGAACTCATCACTCTCTCTGACTCTGAGAGAGAGAGAGAGAGAGAGAGTTAAGAGTTTTGGAGGGAGAGAGAGTCCACCCAAGTTTGGGCTTTGATTAGGCCCACCCAAGTTTGGGCTTTTATTAGGCCCACCCAAGTTTTACCTGAAATAACTAACAGGTGAAGTTGTTTGCTAAGCGATGCATGAGTGAGTCCAAGGACTTATTCCGAGGACGTGAAGCTCAAATCAAACTTATCAGGCCCAAACTATTTTATAGCCAAGATCGAAGGACATTCTCAGAGGGAGTTCGCGGTAATGAAGAGGGGGGTTTATTCGGTTAACCACGGATAAAGCGTAGCAGGAAAAAAAAAAATTACATGGTGTAGTATGAAAACACTTACAAGTTCAAGTCATTTATACTTCTATGTAAAAGATGAGTGTAATAGCCTATTTTCGTAGAGACTGAAAATAGTGTTTTACACCCTTGAAATGAAGAATGTTGTAGATGAAATAGCTATAAACACAAAGTTTTAGCGTGGAAAAACCCTTGAATGGGTAAAAAACCACAACCTCTTCTGAGGATTTTAGAAAGAGAGATGTTTATATATGTTTGCTAGCTATTATATAAGAGAGAGAGAGAGAGATGTAGAAAAGATCTCTGAGCAGTCCCCCCTAATCTGTAGCTATCTAGTCTTATTTATAGGTTTTATAATATGACTGTTGGTTACATTGATGAGGAACGTTACAATATCAGGATTTGATGAGTCTTCATGGTGGACTTTGTAACGTCTTGATACTTGTTGATCTGTAACGGATCTATTAACATTCTTTAGTTGTAGCTTCAGATCGTTGGGAAGATACGATCTTTTGTGATGCTCGTGTGCATGCGATCTGTTGACAAGTGGAGGAGTATCTTATGTAGCGCGAAGTCACAGGATGCTTTGATATCTCAGAACTGTTGATGAAGATGCAATCTCTAATAGTATTTGCGTGTATTCGAACTGTTGCTAGATATCTGAGTATTTTGTGCAGTGCGATGTTATTGGATGCTTTGTCATTCTGAGCTGCAGATGAGGAAGTCAGTATTACGATCTTCTTGCTTTAGTCCTTGATTGGTTATCAATGTGTTATCTCGAGCTATGTGACTTCGAATATCAGACTCAGTACGGGGATTAGAAATAAGCCCTTACAACTGCCCCTCTCAGCCAATAGCAGGAGAAACGTGCGTTGCGAGTGGTGTTGGCTGAGATGTCTAGTCGTCTAAATTGAATGCTGCATTGATGGTCCCCATTTTATCTTGGAAGTAGTTTCGACTGTTGGGTCTCCCAAAAATTCCTCTTGGGACTGTACTTGTGATGAATATCTTATTGGAAGTTGTGGATTGCATTAAATGTTACGGGTATAAAATATGGTGAACAGTTGTTATCAATGTTCAACCTGGTTAACGTTGTCAGTTTTTATGTTTAGTTGAGTAGCAGTGATGGTGACAACTCGACGTCAAGCATATGAAGCTAGGGTTCAGACAAAAATGGCGAGTCTGCAAACTCGTTATTTTGACACCCAAAGCCTTTCGTTGCCAACTCCAATCCCTGTTCTGCCGACTTTTCATGGGATGACGTGGGAAGAAGTAGAGGAGGCGGCGGATGATTTTCATCAACTGTGGCGATTCCATTATATGGTTTTGTTTAATGCTCATCGTCGGTCCTGTCTGCGGATGCTTGCAGAAGATGCAGTGTTGGCGGAAGACGAGAAGGCGGGGAAGTCATCTGAGAAGTACTGTCGATACCCTGCGAAAGATTGGGTATTATAACTCGTTAGTGGTGGGGGATTAATTTTGTCTTCTGCCTCATTCCAATTTTCATCCTTGAGCTTTGAGTTTTTCTGCTGGGCCCTCCATTGTTTATTTTCAAGTGTTGCACTGTCATCTGCAACGTAGGCTTTTCTTTGTAGAAGATAAAAATGTTTGTAGAGCTTGTAATCTTTATCTCTGAACTGGTTGAAGTGTTCGTTCTTGTAACTTATTTTCCATGAATAAGAAATTTGAAATTCATTATCTTGTCTTGTAAGTGTTTGGAGCTGTTGTAAAAAAAATTGAACTAGTCACTGATGACATATGTCAAAAATATGTAGGACGTCGTGTTGATATCTCCGAACTGTGCAGGTCGCCTATATATATATGTGTGTCCTTATTGAGACACAGTGTTGCTATGGTTGTGGGTGTGACAAGGTCGTGATCCCTTTTGTGTCAGGAGTTATTTAGAGTCATACCGTTGTTAACTTGAATACTTGTTATTATCAATGGAACTTGGTCGGAGCCTTTGAGCACGTGCTGGATGAGCGTGTGAGAGCTATATTGAAACCATTCCATGTGGTGAGGAGCGTTATCCGTTCTGTCATTGTAGGTAAGGTCGGACGGTTGATCTTAATAAAATGATGGGCTTGTGTGGAGGTTGGTTCAGCATCGCTTTCTGTATCTTGAATGAAAAAAGGAACTAAAGCAGGATTTGTCGCTGATATTTATGCGTCTGTCAAGCCTATAATGTGGTAAGTGACAGTGTAATAGTTGTACCTAGGTTTTCTGATCTGGAACCATGCTATAAAAAGTGTAGCAAGATCGTGCAGCCATAGAAAGTTGTTGTTGGAAGTAATCATACTATAAGATCTGTGTAAATCTTCTTGGGCAGTGAGTCCGTAATAATGGCAGATGAGAGAGACAGACGTGAGAACAAAACACGTTACCCCAAAAACCATTATGAGGGCAAACGAAAAGACGTGTCTGTTAGGAGAGATGATGTGGACACGTGTCCCGAAGAGTCGTCGTTTCAAAACCGAGGGGTAATATAAAAGCTTTCCTCCCTTCTTTCTTAAAACACAATCAATTGCAGACAGAGGCAGATGCATTTCTAGAGAGATAAATTTTTCAAATTTTGAGCGCAGTCCTCCAGCGTTGTGTGATCAGCCTACTAAGAAAGACAGTTTTGTCGCCTGAGGTGCGAGTGGTAAACGGAGTGGACGACTGCTGCTCTTTTAGTACAGGTTAGTGCCTCTATTTTCATTTTCTCTTCTTTTTTGCTGTGTTAGGTTCCTGAAAAACGGGTAGGTTATGTTTGTGAACTGTTTGGGTAGATTAACAATGTGTTGGGTACGGCTGAGGGAGGAGGTTGTTTTGTTAATAAAATCTCTGAATAGATTTTTTTTTTATGTGTGGTAGATGCGCTCAAAAAACCTGAAACCCAGTAGTAAATTTGTTGTCTCTGCCAGTAGTGAGGAATCATCTTCGTCTGATAGGACTATGGATGATCTTGGGTAATTGGTACGGTGACCGCTGACAATCCGTCTGTGTCGTCTGGGAGGGGGGTGGGGTTGCATGCTGGAGGTGAAGCTGGGCAATTTTTTAAATATCCCGAGAATGTAGACGAAGCGAAGAAATTTTTGCAATATAAAAAGAGTTTAGACGGAGAATGGGGGGATTATGTGATGAATGCAGGGTTGTGGGTTAGAACTTTGGTGAGACCGAGTGGTAATATAGAGCATTATCAGGTGCCTTCTCTGGATCGTTGGAAGAGAAGTATGGATATAGGAGATGATATAGATATCGTTTATTATAATGGGACTGGATTAGAGGTCGTAGAGGAAGGATTTCTCTGTTATTTGAATCAGGTCGCATATGGGTTAAGAATTCCCCTAACCTTTTTCCAAAAAGGGGTAATGAATGCACTAATGAGTTGCCCTGACCAATTGAATGATAACATTTTTGAGATGATGAGGGTCTGTGAAGTTATTAATCAGAAGTGGAGAGATAGTGGTATTGCGAGGTAGTTCGTTGCGGACGATGTCTTGAAATACTATAAGTTTAAGTATATGAAAGATCGGAAGAGCGAATATTAGTTTAGTGATTCGGTGATGCCGATTTTTTTTTATTTTGAGTCGTCTGGGAGGCCCTGGTGCGACCGTCTTGTGATGGTGAAGGGTAATTGTATGCAAGTGCCTGGGGAACCCGTGCTCGAGCTGATATATAAAGTTTTAACGAGAGTAAGTGTCTTCATTCTGTTTGTAGTTTATCTCTTAACTTACTGCGAGCTGCTAACATAGTTTTATTGTTGTTTTGGCAGAGCCTAAACCAATAGTTGTGCTGATACATCGAGTTTGTTCGACATCGTTAGTCAAGAAGGGAGAGAACTGAACAAAGTTCTCAGAGAGCTAGGAATTCGCAGAGAGAAGAGGCTTAACTCTGTAGTGAAAAAAGTTAAACGAGCTCAGCAAAAACGAGCTATGGTTGCATCTGGCTCTGCTTACGCCGATGTTATGGAGATACCTGCCTGTGCTGTGGGTTATTCGAGCTCTTTAGTTCGGCGACCAAAAATAAAAAGTTCGGAAAAAATTAGAAATCGAAACTGTAAAATAGAGTTCCAAAATCGGATCGGATTTCGAAAAAAAATAGAAGTTCGGACAAAAGTTGCAGCCCTACTTGGAGTAGCTTTCAACTACTTTAAGGCTTTCATCCAAGCCATGTTAAAATCTCATATTAACCCCATACATCATCGGACCAAAAAACGCTGACCGGACTCAATAGACCACCCCAGAGTTTCAAATACTTAAACTCCGGGCAATCTGAGCCTATTCGAGCGGTCTAGACAACTGATGGAGTCGTTTGAAGCCAGGCTGCTAATTCGCATACCAAACAACTATTGTTGAAGATGCTCTAACAATGAACAAAATCATTACATCAAGAGAGAGGAAACTATAGTTACTATACCCTTAAATGCATAATGTACGATTACGAAGTGATAAATACACACCACGTGAGTGTACCTATAAGATGCACATATAGTCAACCAATAAGTCTTCCCCAGTACTATAGCAACAAACTTATAATTGTTTTCAACTAAGGGAAGAAAAAGATTCAAATGTATTTACTTATATAATATTTTTGGATTTGTTTTATTAGCTGTACTTTGAAAGATTTGTAATTTAGTTTGTTAACTCTGTTATAGAATCCGGCAGATCCCTTCCTATAAAAACAACAAACTATCTTCTTGATACTCTCTCTCTCTATATATATATGTTTCCAAAGTTTTTAGTTTTGTTTATATCTCTAGGGAGAGGAGGAGGAGGAACCTCAACTTCTAGAGGTATATATGATCTTGCTCTCTTTATTATCTACTATTGTTATGTAAATCCTGTGGTTTTGTTGTTGTTGTTTTACTTTTAGTATATTTCTGCAGTGGAAGGGTATTTATTATTATCATCCCGGATTCATTTTTTCTTTGGCCATAAACCACAATATTTTGATTAGGAGAATACTTAGAACTGGAGGGAGGTTCTATCTTAAAACCAATTGGCAATAAGAGGAGTAGCCTCAGGATCTTGTATATCTCAACAAGTTTAGTTCGCTTTACACTTATTTTTCACGCTTAATCGTAGATTGAATTAGTTAGTGATTAAATACCAATTAACCGATTCTCTGTTCATCACGTACCCCAGGAATTCGATAGGCGAATAGTTGATCCCTGATTACCCTAAAAAAAGGAGGAAAAAAACGTTGTGGCACTTATAAGAATTATGAGTTCTTGCGCTAGTCCCTCCTCTCCTCCTTCTCCCAATCCCATTTGCACCCCCTTTTCGTACTTGTACAAAATCTGTGGCCACAAACAAGTGAAGAGGAGAGGATGTGCATGTACCAAAGACGATTTTCTACCAGAGGAGTCGTTCCAAAGCTGGGGAAACTACAGGAAGGCATGGTCCCAAGTAGGATCACGGCTAAAGGATCGTCTTCTTACAAGGTCCTTAGACGATATCGAACTAAATGAGGTGAAGGGTCGTAGTCAGCATGAGATGAAAAAGACATTAAATTGGTGGGATCTTATGTGGTTTGGTATTGGTGCTGTCATCGGTGCTGGTATCTTTGTTCTCACTGGTTTGAAGCGCGAAATGTGTCTGGACCTGCGGTCGTTCTCTCTTATGTCGTCTCTGGGATTTCAGCTATGCTGTCTGTCTTTTGTTACACTGAGTTCGCTGTCGAAATTCCTGTTGCAGGTTTGACTCTTTCTCTTTATTTATTACCGAATTTGGCAAAGTTTTCCGTAACAGTCTCATGAATTTTAACTCCTTGGGTGGTTTCAGGCGGATCATTTGCATACTTAAGGTGGAGCTTGGGGACTTTGTGGCATTCATAGCAGCCGGGAACATTCTTCTCGAGTATGTCATTGGTGGTGCTGCGGTTGCACGGTCGTGGACTTCCTACTTTGCGACCCTTTGCAATAAACATCCCAATGATTTCCGCATAATCGCCCATAACCTTTCTGAGGACTACAACCACCTTGACCCCATAGCGGTTGGAGTTATCATCGTTATTTGCATTTTAGCCGTGTTAAGCACAAAAGGGTCTTCGCGTTTCAACTACATTGCCTCGATATTTCACATTGCGGTGATTTTGTTTATCCTTATTGCTGGTGTCACAAAGGCGAAAATGGTTAACTATAAAGATTTTACACCCTTTGGTGTCCGAGGCATTTTTAAATCGTCGTCTGTATTGTTTTTCGCCTATGTTGGATTTGATGCGGTTTCGACCATGGCTGAGGAGACGAAGGACCCGGGACGTGACATCCCTATCGGACTTGTTGCATCGATGTCGGTAACTACTCTCGCTTACTGTCTTTTAGCTGTTGTTTTATGCCTCATGCAACCGTACCGCGAGATCGACCCGATGCCCCCTTTTCCGTTGCATTCTCGGCTGTTGGGATGGATTGGCTAAGTATGTTGTTGCGGCCGGGGCATTGAAAGGCATGACTACTGTGTTGCTCGTTGGTGCCGTGGGTCAAGCCAGATACCTCACTCATATTGCTCGAACCCACATGGTGCCTCCGTGGTTAGCTAACGTAAACGAGAGAACTGGTACTCCCGTAAATGCAACTATTGTCATGCTTGTGGCGACAGCGATCATCGGCTTCTTTACCAGCCTCGGTATCCTCTCAAACCTTCTTTCAATCTCTACGTTATTTATCTTCATGCTTGTTGCCCTCGCACTTCTAGTCCGAAGATACTACAAAAGTGGTACGACAACACCTACAGATCGTAACAAGTTTATTGTATGCCTCGCGCTTATCCTCGGATCATCGATCGCAACTGCTGTATATTGGGCTTTAAGCGAGGACGGATGGATTTTGTATGTGATAACAGTACCAATTTGGCTCCTGGGAACTCTGGGAATCAGATTTTTTGTCCCTCAAGCACATTTTCCAAAACAATGGGGAGTTCCGCTCGTGCCGTGGTTGCCATCGGTTTCAATTGCGATCAACATCTTCCTTCTTGGGTCTATTGACGGGAAATCATTTCAGAGGTTTGGAATCTGGACTGCGGTGCTTCTTTTGTATTATTTCTTCTTCGGGCTCCATGCATCCTATGATATGGCAAAGGAGTCGCAAAAGAGGAAGACTGTGGACGAGAGTAATGCAGAATTGAATAAAATCGAGGAGGGGCAGTCTGCGAATTCTTCCTAAAACAATGCGGAATCCGTAGTAATCTGCCATTACATTGATAGTGTTTTTTAGTTTCTGTTTCAGACTGTTATATGATGATGAAGTTTGTTTGTTTACATAATTTAAAGAAGTCTTTACAATTATGCAAATTCATTTTTACAAGGATAAAAGTATCACGGACTCTGATTATGTTATTGTTGAGCTCATCTTACGACACCTGCATTACAAGAGGCAGATGACAGTCAGACTCTTGATGACTTCTGTTCTGTTCTTTCCAACGGACTGTAATTTTTTTTCTAAATGAATGGTATGTAGGATGATAATACAGGTAATCTACTCAACATGCATCACAGATTCACAAACTTGTAGTGCAGCATCCATAAATATGTGTTAACTGCACGTTCTAACAATGAATGTTTTCAGTAGAAGAGCGTCCACAGACACATAAAAGAGTATAAATAATAGAAAAATGCATACAAATGATTGAGTTGAAGTTTGTAAAGCTCCGGATGGCGCTTTAAAGGAGCTCTTAAGACTATCCAGGCTGTAAAGTGTCTTTTGTGTGGTGTAAGAAGAGGAGAATGAGCATATCTTTTCTGTACCTGTCCTTGTGCTAGATCCTATGGTCATCTTTTTTTTTTGGGTACCGAGATATTATGGTGCAGTAGCATATTTCGAAAGTTCGACAATGAGACAAAATAGCAACAAAATATAGTCGAAGACAGCCCAGCATTCGAGAAGATGTCCACGTCTACAACTCACAAATTCTCGACCTACTAAAGTCCGTTGTGCTTTGTCAAAAGAGCCGTTGGAGATTTGCGAAGTTCGCCAACTACCTCCGAAATAGAGACTGTTTTTTTTTTTTTTGTAAAACTGCATGTATCTATTATAAATACAGACAGAGAATGAGTTATTCAGATCCGCAATATTACTATTCATTCATCCTTACATTCATACCACCACACAACAAATTGTAATAATTAGCATTTATTGGTTTTTCATCGAACCCTCTTCGATGTCGTGGTTTTTCTCACCTTTACTGAGTTTCCACGTAAAATCTATTTTTTAAGCTTAATATTTATCATCCTTACTAAAAGTATTGGCGAAGATTATCCTCCTCAGCCCGAAACACGCCATTACAATTGGCGTCGTCTGTGAGAATACCATAGTTTTCTTTACCACTGTGATCTAAGACATCCGATGACAAACATGAATCTCTGAAGTACCTTCAGTGCGTTGAGGAAACCACGAGATCAACCTGATACCAAAACATTCGATCGCACAGTGCAATGATCAAACTTCAGAAGCAAATGAATCTGGCCGAGTCCAGAGGCTTGAAGATCAGGGAATTCCCCCAGGCTCTTCAAGTTTAGAGAGACGAAATGAAAAGACCTTGACCAACAAAACCGGACACATCATAAAGAAATAGAGAATTTACCAAAAACTCAAGATCGGCTCACTGGCCGACAAACGTCACCTCCTTAGGCTCAAAGTGATCATCGCTCCAGGGCAACCCAAAAGAAAACCAGCCAAGAGAAGAACGTACGAACTTCTCGATCCAGATCACTAAATCCAGACAGAGCTTTTTGGCATTTTGGACTAACACCTCAGCATCGACAACTCTCGAAGTCGACGAATACTTAATCAAACTCCACTACCATAATAAGACAACCTATCAGAGACCGATTGGGACCTAAATGACAAGGAGACTTTGATCCACAGGTTACACCGTACCAATTCATCTGCCACAATTCATCACCTTGGATGACCTAACAATAGGAACCAAGCCATAACTCTGACCCCCGGCCAAAAGTTAGCTCTCGATTAAATCAAAACAAATCCCCATCTCTCCTCATCTCGAAGTCATTGCCATCCCATAAAATTTCTACATGCCAAAATTTAATCAGTATGCAGACCTCTGACCCTCTCACCCATGTCTGACACTTCAAAGCCGCAGTTGGATTATACTCCAAACTTGGCCACATGTTATACAGATTATTCAACATAAGTCTGAAAGGACCTTCTCAGATGGTTCCCACTATCCCCGAAGGCTCCATCACTACATTCAGCAAGTTGCAGTGCCTTTTCGAGTCGAATTATGCTCATGCCAAGGAACGAGAAATAACTATGGATTCTTTGTTCTTCCTCGAGCAGGGTGTGAAGAACGTTAACGAGTTTTTTACAAACAATTCTTACAGGAAACACGGAAGATTGGAATTTAGATCTCAAGATTGTCGTTCCAGCATTCACCTCAACACTGCATATCGACTTCAAAGTTCAAGAAAAACTTACCTTACACAAGCCTAGAACGGTGACAGAAATGATGATGTTGTTAATAACTACATCGAATTAGAACGATCTAAGAAGATAAAATGAAGAGCTCCTCTGTCATCCATTCACATAAAACATTTTCATCTCCACCCAAAAGTTAACCAATACTGGGGCACCCAAGCAACGCAGACGCAACGCAGACAATGCAAGACGAAGAGACGAAAGGCCAGATCCGTCCCAAGTTTACCTCCTATGACAACCACTCTCTCCGCTATCTTACCAGCGATAAAGGGAGATGAGTTATATTGGGAAGCACAAGCATTCTTGATATCCCCAACAAACCTTTGTGCCAGTATCACAACGTGCATAACCACGAAACTGACAACTGCTACTCTCACATTCGGATTTTTTTATTGCATTCTACTAGCTGAAGACTTCATAATTATGTAGTCGATGTTCAAAAGTTCCCCGAAGAAGAAACTAAAAGAAAAGACATTCAACAAGATCAAGTAAAGGACAATCTCGCCATCTTTACATGATCGAGATTGAAAAAGGAAAAAGAGAAAACAAGACGATAGAATTACATCTTATTGTAAAATAATATCCTCAAACAAATCAGCAAAACTTATCCCCAGCTCTAGCAAATCGAAACGTTTGTACCATATTTTATTCAAGGACTGTGACACAAGCTACGTCAAGTACCCACATGATGACCCTCTGGTCATAATGCTCAAAGTAGGACAAAACTACCTACATACACTTCTCATCGATACTGGAAGCGCAACAGATGTTCTCTTCAGAAGGGCAATTGACGTTCTAGGACTCAAAGACTCAGTGAAAGCTTCGGCAACCACCATCACAGGTTTCAACGGCTATAAAAAATAGACCACGGGTGAAATCGCCTTGCCAGTTCAAGCAGGATCAGAGACCACTTTTGTAAAGTTCATTGTCATAGATGCTGAGTCAAAATATTTGGGGATATTAGGTCGAAGTTGGTTAAATTTGATCAAGGTAGTACCTTCGACATATTATATGGCTTTGTGTTTTCCAATAGATCACGGAGTCTACAAAATCAAAGGAAGCCAAACAGTTGCATGCATGTGCGAGAATACCACCACAACTCTTACACGGCGAAACTTCTAAAGGCATAGCAACTATAGCAAGAAATACCCCCCACATTCGAGCAGCATGATACTGAGGTAGTAGTGTAGCGCCCCGCTTTATTTTTTTTCCGTTATATATCTTTGTTCTAGTTAGTTGTTGTAGTTTAGTAAGTTACATGTGGAGTATGTTATCATAGCTCTTATATTTTTCCCCAAACCCATTCAAACCAATACCACCATCTTCACCAAAATTTCTTCGAGTGTTCTCCACCAAATCCCTTCTCTTTAGAACCTCAACTTCTTCCCTAATGCAGCCATTCCTCAGCTGTATCCTGCTAGCAACCTAGAGTATTAGAGAGAGGAGAGACCATCTTTATAAATTTGACTTTCTTTGGGAAGTTGCCGATTTTAATTAGAACTTTGAGGGCATATTTTATTATCTTCTAAACACTAGATTCTTCGATAAGGCAAGTACCATTATTTCTCGTCATTGTTCTTGATTGGAATAGTGTTGTAATTATAGATAATATGTTATATTTAGTATGCGATTGTACGTTTATATAATTACTGATTGAGCGTACTCATCGTAATTGTTTTACTGTAAATTTTACGGCTTGTTATACAACTATTTTAGAACTCCTAATAGTAGGTCTGTTATTTAGGAAATGAGAATATCAGTAAACCCAGATTTATTCAAGAAATTACTTATGTGGTTATATATGTATAAAGTTCTATTATAGTTCTTTTATACAATAGTAGTAGATGTTATCATTTAGTTGCTTATGTTGTAGTTACATATCAATGCTATAATTGTTTCATAGTAAAGGCAGACTTGGGTTATATATATATGTTAATGAAGGCAAATTTTGTTTATTATATATTCAGGATACATATATATGTTAATAAAGGCAGACTTTGTTTAATATATATTTAGAAATGATTTATATGTTTAGTGTAAGACAGACTTTGTATAAAGTATACTTAGAATACATATATGGTTAGTATATAAGGTAGCTTGTATTGATATATATTAGGTCCATATCAATAGCGTTGGTAATAGTAGTTGGTGCTTCGTGTTCAGCCCTTAAAACTATAGATGGATAGGTTGGACCTTGATGCTAAATCAAGGGGGTACTAAGCATAAACCTAAAAATGTGTAAGTGTCAAGAGATGTAATTGTAATAGGCTTAACTTAGCTACTATTATAGGACTTCACTGATATAACCTTTATTAACTTAAGGTAGAAGGATCATTGATAGTTAATGTATAATATCATCGACTGAAACCCCACTCCTATATTTGTGAGGGTAGAAATGTCATTGAGCATAAGATCGCCAATCATATGAGATAGCCTCATTGCCTATAGAGCAAGGATAGATGGGCCATTTTGATTGAGTGTCGGTCTCTTAAATCATTCATGCATAGGATAACTTAGAGTCGTGTACACAGTAGGGCTATGATGTCAGGGTCCTTGGGTTCAATTCCCTAAACAAAAGATTCGGTAAATGTTTATTAGTATTCCAGGGTCGTAAGCCTCTAAAACTCTTCCCCAGTTATATATCGGCTTTGTTATTCTTTGTGAATACTCCCCGTGGGCATAGATCCCTAAAAGTAAAAATAAATCAGGCTTTAGACCTGTAGGTTGAAACTCCTTGACCACCTTGATCCAGTGATTTCCCCGCTAATTTCTGGCTCACTAAAAATGAATCCGCCAATCATTGGCTCGACAATAAGGGATACGCTTCTGTTGAGAACAGAAGGGTACGAGAGTATGGTCCCACTAAATTAAAAGTGACTCTGTGTACATCGTCTGTTAGTTATCCCCTACACCTAATAATACTCTATAACTACTTTATAATATCGGTTGGCGCCGACGCTTAAAACATTAATAATTGAACCTCATATCCTCAGTAAGCATTGCATCATTTACACATATATATACATATTTATGGGACATTATATCACACTAGTACTTTTGTATAATAGATCGGTCTGTCATGTTCAGTGACCGTAATAATTGTGCTTGCTTGACGCCCTGTGCGCTATATTTTTACAGAGGTCGAGCACAGTAGGTTTTGCTTAGTGAGGCTTGGTTGATCATTTTCGGGATTCTTTGGAGTTCTTTGGATCGTTGAGATGTCGTAGGGTATTTACGATATTTTATTTCATATTTCATTATCGTAGTTTTATTCTCATTTTTAGAGTTAGTTGAGACTTTATTCATTTATTCATTAATTTATATTTGAGTTTTCCGCTGCGTTTCTTTGTAAGTAGATGTAGTTTATTTCTTTATAAATATATTACATTTGTGGGGTTTATCCGTGGGATTCCCGACTTGTTAAGCCTTAGAATGTGTTTTATGATTTATTATCAGAAAGCGGATTTTGGGGCACGACAAGTGGATTCTATTGAACTCGATGGGCCCGGGCGTAATACCTTTAGTGGCTCTAAGCTATCATCCGATGAAAAAACCCATGATTCAGCTCCTGAAGAAAAAAGTCAACATCTTTGCATGGTCTTTCCAAGAGATGCCCGACATCGATCCCTCAATCGCATGTCACAAGCTCAATCTCCTTCTAGATAACAGAGCAGTTGTGTAGAAGCGTCAAAATTTAGCTCCCCGCCTTTGCAAAGCTGTAAATGAAGAAATTGATAAACTCTTTCGTATAGGATTTATTCAAGAAGCAAAATATCCAAAATGGGTTTTTAACATAGTGGCGGTCCTAAAGAAGAATGAAAAAAATCAGAGTTTGTATTAATTTCACAGAACCCACAAGTTCACACCGAAAGATAACTTTTTTCTCCCACTAATCCCACAACTCCTCGACTCTGTAGTAGGACACGAACTTCTTTTAATGATGGATGCAGCCTCCGGTTACAATCAGGTTTCTCTCACCGAAGATCAGAAAAAAATAACTTTTGTCACAGAAAGAGGTCTCTAATGTTACACAGCAATGCCTTTTGGATTAAAGAATGCATTAACCACTTACCAACGGCTAGTCACTAAAATGTTCAAAGTTCATTTGGGCAAATCATGGATGTATACATCGATAATATGATATGCAAAAGCTTGAAAAGTGAAAATCATTGCAACAACCTCCAAAACATCTTCGATATCCTTCGTAACTACCAGATGAAACTTAACCCAGAAAAATACTAATTTGGTGTTGCATCTGGTAAATTTTTAGGATACCTGGTTAGTAAAAGGAGAATCAAAATAGATCCGACACAAATTAAAGCACTCATGGCAATGCCATCTCCTCGAACCAAAAAGATGTACAAAAATTTGTTTGTAAGATTGCAGATCCACAGGTTCATCTCTAAGTCATCTAATCGATGCAAACTTCTTTACCTCCTTCATGGGAATCCAACTCCACTTTCCAAAAAATAGCCCAAAATATCATTTAGACCCCTGACTGTGAATTGACTTTCCAAGATCTTAAACGATACTTAGGGCCTTCTATAATGAGTACTCCAATTGATGGTGAAACACTGACAATGTACTTGTCAGCAATAAATGATTCTATTAGCTCTGTCCTTATTTGAGAAGATGAAGATGTGGAAAACTAATCTACTTCATCAGTAAAACTCTCATACCTGCTGAGAAAAGATATACAATAACAGAAAAACAACTACTCGCCTTGTTCTACAGCTCTCAGAAACTTTAAGCATATTTCCAAGATCATCCCATCAAAATCATTATCAAATATCCTCTCAAACTTGTACTCTCTTAAAAAGAAAAATCTCGAAGAGTTCAACAATGGTCTGTATTCCTCGACGAATATGACATCTTCTTTGAGCTTCAGATATCTATCAAAGGATAGGCAATAGTTAATTTATTGGAGAATTTTCCAGTCGAAGACCCCAATTGGGAAAAACTTAAGAAGTATTGACTGGTGACTCAATCCCAGAACCAGACGCATGGTAACGAAGCACAGGATGAAAACTCTTTACAAACAGATCTGCTGGACCGTAAGGATCAGGAATTGGTATTGTCCTCAATACATCCTCCAATCATCGCATCGAGAAAGATATAAAACTCAAATTCTATGCCACCAACAATAAACAGAATATGAAGCTATCCTTCATGGATTGGATCTTTCTATAGCACTTGGGGCAGAAGAGATAGTTGTATACGTCGACTCCTTACTCGTCGCTAGCCATTATAATAAAATATTCAAAATATCAGGCAAGATGGTTGATTATGCAGCCCTAGTCGAAGACAAAATGAGCAAATTTAATACATTAACAATTTCTTACCTTTCTCGAGTAGAAAATCGACACGCCGACGCATTGGCCTACATTGATGTAATGCTCGAAGATAGTGAAAATAGAACTTTGGATATCGAGGTTATCAAAAATTCCTGTCTCGATATAAGCTATACGATGAAATTAATGTTACTAAAGACGAAGATGCCGAAGATTAGAAAAGACCATTATATGCATACCTCAATTCCAACATCCCCCAAGTAATAAAGAAGAGGCCCGATCACTCTTAGCCAAATACCCCAGATTTACTGTTCAAGATAAAGTTTTATATCGCATCACAGGAGAATGACCTCTTATTGAATGCATCTCTCAGAAACATGCTCAAATCAAAATCAAATAACTTCATGAAGGAATCTGTGCAACTCACATTTCAGGACGATCATTGGCCCAACAGGCATTTACTCATGGGTTATATTGGCTGAAGATGCGATAGGACTGCGAAGACTTTGTTCGTAGTGCTACAAATGCCTAATCCATACTCAAGACATCAAAAGCCAAACACTTGACTTGCACATAAGCAATGTTCTCTGGCCATTCAAAAGATGGGGGATCGATATCATTGGACCTTTCCACTCAACATTGGGAAATTACAAGTTCGTTCTTATGGCAACAGACTACTTCACCAATAGGTCGATGTAGTTCCTCTCTGTCACACTAACGAGAATGAAGTCATTAAGTTATTTTGGGAACACATCATAATCAGATTTGGCTGCCCACACATGATACGATCCGATAATGGTAAACAATTCATTAGCAGTAAAGTTCTTAGTTTCCTCCATAAATACAAAATTCAACTATCCACTTCGACACCATACACCCTCAAGGTAATGGACAAGCTGAAGCCATTAACAAAAGCATCAAGTCAGGGTTACGCAAGCGCCTCGACGAGACAAAAGGCAGATGGGTCAATGAATTACTAAGTATCTTATGGGCATATCGGACAACTCCTTGAACATCTACAGGTTGTACTCCATTTATGATAGCCTTCGGCACTGAAGTAGTCATACCTTCAGATCTCGATCTACCAAGTGCTCGAAGAAAAATCAGAGATGAAGATAATGAACTTAGCCTCCTCTACAACCTCAATTGGATCGAAAAACCCGAGACCATGCCATTGTAAACTTGGGGCGATACCATAACACTCTCAAAAACTTATAACAAAAAGTTTTGGCAAAGAAAATTTGGCATTGGTGACCTTGTCCTTCGACGCATACAGGACAGTACTCGACCTAAAAATTCTGGCAAATTATCAGAAAACTGGGAAGGGCCATATACTGTCAGTGACAAAACCGATAGTGGGACTTACTGGCTAATGACTGAAGACGAAATACAGCCCGAATATTTATATATGAAATACAGCCCAACTGAAAATGTTTTACAGATGACAACTGTAGCCGCTTTCGACTGATTCCAATAAACTATCTTTACTTTCAATTACATCTGTCAAACATTCATCTTTATTATCCTTACTTTCACTTAGTATCGATACATACTTGATAAGTATGCATCAAAACTAACATTCATCTTTACTATCTTTACTTTCACTTAGTATCGATACATACTTTATAAGTATGTATCAACATTAACATTCATCTTTACTATCTTTACTTTCACTTAGTATCGATACATACTTGATATGTATGCATTAAAACTAACATTCATCTTTACTATCTTTACTTTTACTTAGTATCGATACATACTTGATAATATGCATCAACATTAACATTCATCTTTACTATCTTTACTTTCACTTAGCATTGATACATACTTGATAAGTATGCATATTAAAACTAACATTCATCTCTTCGACAAACACTATCCAATTACAGGATAATCTCGTTTGCACTCATTACTTATCGAACAAAACATGTCATGTTTTGTTATTTTCAATCAAAACCTAGATATCCCATCGAGGAATAACATCTGGTAATCATTTCAGATACTTTCCATTACATGGCCTTCTTTCCATCATCTCCGATACTTGATTCAAAGCAACCCTCTGTACACTATCTACAATTTTATCTCATACTATCAATCTTGTCGAATACAAACACTTAGCATAAATTTAACAACTATACATGCATTACTTTAAAAATATTCTTTGACAAACATCAACATTATCATTCAAGAAAATAACAAAATATTGTTTAGGTCTCATCGACCATTTTTACATCTTTCATTCAAAAGAGAAAATTTTCAAAACAAAATACTTTTACAAACAAATTTACTCTGCAGGGGCGGGACTGCATCATCAACCTTCACAAATCCACCTGGAGCAAGCTCATCTAATATTTCATCGGGACAAAAACCCTCGGGAATCAAAGTCACCAGATCCTTAGTAGCCTCAAGTCCACTTGGGACCTCAGGTATTTTTGGCACTTCGTCCTCTGAGTCTGAATCTAGGAAAATTAGGTTACCAGCAATAGCTAACTTCTTGTAAAAATCTTTTCTCAATTCTATCTCCTCGAACTGTCCCACAAAATTGACCTTCATCTTCTTACAGGCGACAAGGTTCTCACGAATCAGTTCAGCCCTCACCTCCTCCAAAATCTTTCCATGCTCCACCTCCATCACCCTTCGAGCAGCATTGATCTGCTCCCGTACATTATTCTCAAAATTGTTATCTGCAAAGACAAAACCTCCTCTTTATCCTTCTCAAGGTCGGCCCTTATCTCCTTGACCTGTTTATCAAAAGTTTTCTACGTATTGCGAAGAGCAACCTTCTTCGCCTTCCCAACATCGGCTTATACCTTCGCCACCCATTTCCAACAACCTCCCACTCTCAAACACCCTTTAAACCTTTTCGACAACAATGCTTTAATCAATCACACCATCATTACTCCATATCGCGACCAATTTCATAAAAACCCTACAACATTATTTTCTAAATTACTTCTACTACATCCTTTCTAAATACAATCACTTCCTATACTATCACTAACGTGTCTAACTCTACAAAGGGTTTCAACAGAATCGCTAAATATCAAACAAGTACATACAAACCACTAACCTTGAATTCGTACTACCTTAGTATCCCTCTGTTTTGCACGTTTTGCAATTTCTATTAGCATACTTATCTCTTTGTTCCCAATCGTTGACAGTGATTCAAACGAAGAGTACAACGAATTTGCACTTGATTTTTTTTCAGAGTTTGTAAAATATGAACAGTCGCCTACCACAGGGCTATTTATAGACCCCAGACGACTGTTCATCGCACCACTTTGCGACCGTTCGAGTAATCGAGCATAATGCCTTATCCGTCTTTTCTCAAAGTCTTTGATTCTATGCCTTCTTAAAACCAATAAACTCACACACAGTTGCTCCAAACCTTCCATATCTCTTTGTAAATCCCCTGATATATCTATCCTCGCTAAAGTACAACCTATTTTATCACAAAGATGTTGTACATCCATTTTCCTTATACTTCAAAATATTACCTACAGGAGTACACCTAGCCATTTTTATTCTATCATTACCTAAACATATATTTCCTTATTTTACAATCTTATATATTCTCAGAACAGTCTTAGTCAGAATTTCAAATTTCAAATATTATTCGATAAACCAACTACCAAAGTTCAACATATCAAACGTTCCTATACCCATGCAGCATTGTATCAGTAAATTTTATTCATTCACGCAAGTCAAATCATATTCGAAGAAAATTTTGCTCATACACATCGACAATAAATATATTTATTTCTTTCAGACAATACCTTACATATATACTCATTTATTAAATTCTAACACTCATTTCACTCCTCAAACTCTTCGACCAGCCAAATCATCTTTTTTCTTCACAAAAGCCTTGGCTCGATCCCTTATCTTGCCGATGCGCTTAGGAGGACTCAAGAATTGCAAATTATAATGGAATTCATACTCCTATTTTGCCTCCTTCACTTCCACTTCACTTAACTCTTCATATTTGGGCTCCACTGGCACCAATACTTGCCCGTTTACGCAACTCTTACCAAAATACCTATCCAGCAACTCTCATCCTCACCATTGGAATGCTCATACTCCCATACTTGTGCTCTTATCCTCACCATATCCACTCCTACAAATAAACCTCATAGTACACATGGTATTTATATACACAGCAAACACGAAGAGTCAACTCACTCATTCAATTCACATTGGAACTCTACACATCTGAGTCAAATCAATCATCCTAGGAAACCATTTCAGACACCACACATTCAACACACTCCAGTTCGAGATCTAATAACCTCGACAACATAACCTCAAAATTCACATACATTCAGCAAAATCTATATATCAACTAACTCGATTACTTATATTCGGTTAATAAATTTAAATTTCTTCGAAATCACCAACTACAAATGCAATACGAGATCAAAATAAAGTTTATTCATAAAACACTCTGCTACAGTTTACATTTGACAATTCAATCCTTCGATTACATTACATCAAGCTACATTTTACATTCTATCATTCGACATAATGGACATGAAGCTATGTGCTTCTTTTCACCAGAATCTGGCATATCCTCTGGCGATAGGGGCAACAATATCTTAAGAAACTTAATGAATCTCAGGTCAGGAACTTCTAAAACCAGCTACCTGTGTGCGTCATACAGAAAGACAACAGCAGAAAATTTTCTGTGTCGACCAGAAACACAAGACGCCCTACCCGCCTTCGCTTCGACAACTTCAATATGAGCAGTGACCACTTCTCCAAACAATTGATGAGCACCAAACCCTTCTGCAGCAACATGACACTGACTCCAAGGGACACACTGCATTTCGACGCTTTCTACCTCCACCTCCCTCAATTATCCCAACCATCATAACCACCGGTTCAAGATTAAACAAAAACAAAGACATAACACCAAATTTTACCTCTATATAGTCATCACAAATACCATCTGCAAGCCCCAACCACTCACTATGCCACACCTGGGGCGACATCTTTACCATAACGGCTTCAAAACCATTCACCCACTGAACAACAACTCTTTATTTCTCAATCTATTTATAACACAAGATTTAAGAAATTACAAAAACCAATGCCCTGCATTAAATGTTCCTCGGGAAACACATGACCAAATTCATTTGACTTTGGTCTCGAAAATGACATAGTGAAGACTTGTGCGACATTCAACAACCTCTTCAACTTTCAATTTCTTCTCGACACAACAACAAGTTCTTATGTCGAGAATGGGGCGATTGTAGTAACATATTTCCTAGGCTCGACAATGAGAAACTAACATAACATAGTCGAAGACATCCCAACATTCGAGAAGATGCCACGTCTGCAACCACAAGTTTTTGACCTACTAAAAGTAGTCACTGTGCTTGGTCAAAAAGAACCGTTGGAGATCCATGAAGTTTGCCCACTACCCTCAAAATAGGAGACTATTTTTCTTTTTTGTAAAACTGCATGTATCTACTATAAATACAGGCAGAGAACGAGTTATTAAGATCCACAACATTATTGTTCATTCATCCTTACATTCATACCATACAACAAATTATAATAATTAACAACTTATTAGATTTTTCATCGATACCCTCCTCGAGGTCGTGGTTTTTCTCAGTCTTTACTGAGTTTTCACGTAAAATCTTATTTGTTTAAGCTTAATATTGCATCATCCTTACTAAAAGTATTGGCGAATATTATCCTCCCGAAAAATACGCCATTACACATGGGCTACTTAAGCTTTTGATGGGTCTGATGTTGTTGCCTACCTCAAAAAGTTAGTCTTCAATAATTCTATTTATCACATTTGGTTTGAAAGAAATTGCAGGATTTTTAAGAATACACACATGACCCTATTAATTTTATTTAATACCATTATTAAGGAAATCAAGGCTAAGATCTCTTATAAGGATATTGAACTTGCAGATGTTCCCTATAATAGACAGTTTATTGGCAGGTGGAATGTTAATGCCCAGTTCAAGATGAAAGTTCCCCAATATTGTAAATGGGAACCATGACTTTCGGATTTTCTTGTGGTGAATACTGATAGATCTTATAGCAATGGTCAAGGAGGATTTGGAGCTGTGTTGAGAAGGCATGCTGGTACTCCTATTGCTGTTGTTAGTGATTCTTTTGGTTTCTCTTATGTTATTATTTTGGAGTTATTAGCGGTTAAATGCTTTTGATAAGACTGTGGTTTTGTCAATAATTGTTCACCTAATAATATACATCCAATTAGTAACTCTCTCTCTCCAATAAATACATACAATTAGTATTTATTGCCTGATTCACGGTTATGGCTAGTTGTTTATTTCTCTATAGATCGAATAACTACAGTGGCAATCACCAATATTGGTGATTGGATGTAACAATTCTTTGATATTAAGGTTATTACATCCAAACACATGTTGTTGTACATTTGATAAGACTGTGGCAATCACCAATATTTTTAGCTTGATTCATGGTTTTTTATGAAAATCCGATGGCCATCCTTTGATTTTAAAGCCACACATGATAATTTGTCGAAGAGAATGTTACATCAAACTTGATTGTCACTCTACGACTACAAAGATGTCTAACACGATTCAGATAAATTTTTTTGTCAGACCTTTGAGCACATGCCTAATTCATATCGTGGACATCAGGCTAGCAACCTCAAAAACTTTTAAGTGTAATTTTTTTACTGGTGGAGTTTAGAGTGTGAATGGCAAATGCACACATTAATAATGTGCTGGTACATTTCCATTAGTGTCCTGCAACACGTGTTTACCAGACACATGTTATTTCAATACTTAGACAAACAGTCATTCGAAGACCATCGCTCATACTGAAATGAAGGCCAAAGGATATGGAGCCCACCCATATCCGGCCCAAGCAAACTTGAGAAACCTTTCAGAATTCTCTATAGGCACTTGATACTTAGACAACAGTCATGTGATAAAATCACTCGTATCCAAACTTTATCGCAATTGCATAATTTAAACTGAATATGTGCACATATAATAACAGATCCAAATATAATTGCAGCTACATAATCAAAATCAAAACTGAATGTTGACTAAATAATAACTGGGAATAACTCCCACATGGATAAAGAATCTTAATGCAGTGACAGTAAATAAATTAACAACTACTCCCACATAAAAGAATGATCCTCAAAGAGACTCCAGCAATCCCATACGTGTAACATGTCCCCTGAAGGATGGTATCGAAAGTCCCTTAGTAAGCGGATCAACAATCATCTCTGGTGTCGACAAATGAGGAATTTTGATAATCTGTTATTGCACTTTGTCAATAACAACGTGATACTTAATGTCAATATACATATTATCCATAGTCATATTATTATTCTTAACATACTTGACGACTGCCTCATTGTCGCAAAAAATACTTGCAATGGTCTAGAAATTGAATCAAGAACCTTCAACTCATAAATAAACTGCCTGAGCTATACAGCCTGTCGGGAAGCCTCATAACAAGTCACATACTCTGCTTCCATAGTCGAGGAAGCTACAAGAGACTGTTTGACACTTCTCCACGAGATAGCGCCATGAGCAAACATAAAAGTATAACCAGAAGTAGTCTTTTTGTCATCTCTGTCCCCTGCAAATCTGAGTCAGAGTAGCCCAAGACCATGAGCTCATCCGATCTCCTATAAACCAACCTGTAATCTCTAGTCCTCTTCAAATAGCGAAGAACCTTCTTGGTTGCTTGCCAGTGAATAATAGAAGGGTTTTGTTGGTACCTTCCTAACATCCCAACAATAAAACTGATGTCAGGTCTCATACCTATCATGCCATACATGAGGCTACCAACAACTGAGGTATACTCCTTAGTAATATCTGAAGAAACTATCTCGTGTGGTATCGTCTTCCTGAAGATATCTCCCTTCACAATAAGGACTTCACCTGTTTTGCAATCCTGCATGCTATACGCACTCTGAGATATGCCAAGTATCTATCTGGTCCTGTCTCGCTCAATCTTTATGTCAAGATCATAACTGGCATCTCCCATATTCTTCATATCAAAATGCTGAGATAAGAAGGCTTTCGTCACCTGAAGAAATCGAACGTCACTGCTAGCGAGTAAAATATCGTTGACGTGCAAAACCATAGATATAAAACTTCACCCACTCTGTTTTACGTATATACAACGATCCATTTTGCACTCGACAAAGCCATGGTTTGTAACCACCTCATGAAACTGTAGGTACCACTGCCTAAACGCCTGCTTGAGACCGTAGAGAGAGCAATTAAACTTGTAAAAAAGTTGAACCTTCCCTTCGGTCTCAAAACCTTCGGGTTGGTGCATATAAATCTCCTCGTTGAGACATTCATTAAGAAAAGCTGTCTTGACGTCCATCTGATGAAGCTCCAAGTCAAAATACGCCGTAAGAGCCAAAATAATCCGTAATTAATCCTTCTTCGAAACTGGTGAGAAAGTCTCATCAAATTCAATTCCTGGACGCTGCTTGAAACCCTTCACAACAAGTCTCGCTTTGAAACGCTCAACCTTCCCTTTAGAATCACGTTTGGCCTTAAAGATCTATTTGCATTCAACTGCCTTAGATCCTTCAGGTAAAGATATCAACTCCCACGCAGAGTTGTGAGACATAGAGTCCATAGCCGCATGAACCAATGACTTATATTAGGACGTATAAAAATTAATTTTATGCACGTTTAACTTGATATGTAAAAGATCTATAACTTGATATTTTTAATCTCGATCTTACTTGGGGTTAGGATGGTCGAGTCAGAGTGTATATAATATTTAAGATATTGATTTTTCACTCTGCGGGTACAACGATGTATTATCGAATCCCTCATTTGGGTGGTGATTTGACATACATTGCCCCCTAGTTGGTGATCACTCACGCTCAAGACTAGACTGGTCACTTATAGTTTGACTC
Organism: Kingdonia uniflora; assembly: GCA_014058105.1. NCBI lineage: Eukaryota > Viridiplantae > Streptophyta > Magnoliopsida > Ranunculales > Circaeasteraceae > Kingdonia > Kingdonia uniflora. The sequence continues at coordinate 432,780 of JACGCM010002347.1, forward strand.
GTGATACTTCCTCACCTTTAGGCCGAGAGTTATCCTCATCTTTCCATACTGTGTAGCCTATCTTGACCCACTAATTAATTCAAAGTTTATTAGCCTCATTTGGGTGGTCTAATTATTTCAAGTTTAATTAGTGTAAAGTAGTCTTAATGAGACTTTACGAGAGAGTCTTAATATTATGAGAAACGTTCGACTCCATGGACAAAACTTCTTTGGGTGTATTTGCCCAATTTATATCCCGTCTTCCTAACGATTACTTGATCTCACTTAAACCCCATTGGAGATCATTGGGCATTAAATCCCTATATCATGAATGATGTACAGCTTAAATTACTCACTACTGATTTATTGTATTAAATATAGCAATATCCACTAATCATCTTTGAATTACATTACAAGTAAATAGCAACATCATGCACTTGCACAAGACATTTTAAGTGTGGCTAAGAGCAGTTCTAAAAAAAATGAAAATGTATATTTGTGAAGTAGTTGGATCCTCAAATATAATTCTAGAAGAAACTTTAACTGGTGATTAAAATGAAACGGTTAAAGAAATTGGATTGTATCATTCTTGAAAGAGTTGGACAATTTTACGCAGACCCTAAAGGGTTAATTAATATGGTCCCGGGTACCTAATTCCATCTCCCCTGCTAAAAGAAATGAGGCCAAAAAAAAAAGTACTACTTCCTATAATAACAAAAAATCATGTAACATCCTTGAAAAGGGCAATGACATTTCTTCACCCAAAGAATGAAAGATTATCAATATGTTTGTCATTTGTACTCGTAACATGCAATATCAATCTAACGCAAAAGAGAACGATCACAGTGTTCTTCTCCGAGTTGTTTATGAGTTTAGAAGCTAAAACTTCAAAACTTGATTTGAGCTTACAATTTCAATAAAAACCTCACTCTCTTTTTCTATATCAAGCTCAAACCTTAGAATGTTAATCATCTTTTTAGCTCTTCTTTCCGCATGTGGTGTGTATGCCATTGTAGATATATGAGCTATATCGCCACTTCAAGCAAATATCATTGTCTCAAAAGATAGTGGTAATTTGGGGAATTCAACAATCAAATAAGCTATTTAACAAATGCCGGAGATAAACACTAATAGATTTATTATCTATATTATGGAGGGAAGGTAAAGTTTCAAAACCCAAATTCTACCCTGATTTAAACAGGTCAATCCAACGGACCCTTTTGACTTGTTTAAATATTAATTCGAGTTAATTTTGTGATAGTGGGTTTGTTGAAGCTTTGGTTTTTGACTTGTTTAAATATTAATTCGAGTTAATTTTGTGATAGTGGGTTTGTTGAAGCTTTGGTTGGTAGGTATTGGTTTTACACGTGTTCTCAAATGATGAGTCCAGTAATGTGAGTGGAAATCAAATGCCTATTTTGTGAGAATGGATTTGTTGAAGAAATGAGTAGTAATAATTGAAGAGGAGAAAATAATGAAATTAAGGTGGGATCAGATCAAATGCCATATGTACGTGTTCTCTACATTTTGAATGTACTAAGCCTTATATGAATAGTTTCAATGCATAACAACTATTAGAGATTAATTCATTGATCTGATCTAATGAATTACAATCATATTTAAAGTAAAGTTCCCAAGATTCTAGCTTATCACTACCGCTAAACTAGGAACTAATTACAACAGAATATCCTAACGATAATGACACATATAACAGAATATACTAATCATAATTACACATAATTACATATATTCTAACACTCCCCCGCAGTCGAAACGGGAGGAAGTCGAACGCTGAGACTGTCTCGGAAGTCTTCAAACAAAACGAGAGGAAGACCCTTGGTAAATATGTCGGCGATTTGATACCAGGACGGTACATGAAGAACTCTCACTTGACCTCGAGCTACTTTTTCACGGACAAAATGAATATCCATCTCGATATGTTTCGTGCGTTGATGTTGAACCGGATTTCCAGATAGGTAAATAGCACTAATATTATCACAATAAACCAAAGTAGCCTTTGGAATTGGGCAATGGAGTTCCAAGAGAAGATTACGAAGCCAACACGACTCGGAAACAACATTCGCGACCCCACGGTACTCGGCCTCGGCACTTGATCTAGAAAGCGTAGCTTGACGTTTGGCGGACCATGAGATCAAATTATCACCCAAAAACACACAATAACCAGACGTTAAGCGTCGAGTATCGGGACACCCTCCCCAATCAGCATCAGTATATGAGACAAGTGAAGACGTCGAGGAGTATAAATATAAGCCATGATCAATTGTACCTTGGATGTAGCGTACAATCCGTTTAAGAGCGTCCATATGTACGTCGCGAGGATCATGCATAAATAAACATACCTGTTGAACTGCATATGTGATGTCGGGCCGTGTAAAGGTGAGATATTGAAGAGCACCCGCAAGAAATGCAGAATCGCTGTGAAAGCAATTATCATTACTCTTTTATACATGTTACACAGGGTTTGTGTAAAACTGACGAAACTCTTTCAAGAAAACAGCAAGTTGATCTCTAAAAGTTTCATTGCAATCACCAATTTATCGTGGGCATGTTCATAGAATCATAGTTTCTTCTACAATTATATTTGAGGGTCCAACTGCTTTACAAAAATACATTTTCTTTTCTTTTCTAACTGCTCTTAACCTCCCTTAAGCATGTCCTGCAAGTTTGTGGGATAACACATCTTCATATGCAAGCTAGACCACACATTGTCCGCGAGTACAGAGTTCACGGCATCCGTGGGATGAAACTGATCCCACCACAAATGATTTGATGCATTACGACAAGCTAACTCCGGAGAAATACACATCACCCAGCCTTTGTAAGGACCAAACCCGCAACAAGCATCAGTTGTGACCTCAAAACCTGCATTTAAAATTGTGTAAACTCACTTGCATTGAATCACAAGGAATATGTTATAACTTCTACTGAACAGAGATATCTTACCGTAATTTTGACGATTTTTCATGATTTCCATTGAGGCTTCAAAAGCATCGCAGAAAATGAAGTTGGCATCGGCAAGTTCCTGATTTAGTTCTTGAACCATGTATCTCATGGCGAAATTGAACTCGTTTATCATGTCGTTTATCTCTTTGACACACTCTCCATTCTTGCTCTGGTACTGCCATAAGTAGTGAGGGGCGCAACCAATTGGAGCCAACCCCATCACTATTACTTTCCGCACATTAGCATTGTACAAGTTCTGCAAAACATAAACCACAATTATCCAATAATTAGATGTTTGGTGAACGCAAAACATGAGGACTCCTATCCCAAGAGTCAGATTCCAGGTATTTTAGAACACCTCGAAACTATGTACCCGACAAATCGTAGGAGTTTTAACAGAAATGTACCTTGAGCTCTTGTTTTACTGTTGTTGCTAAGAACTGATTGAAAGTCCATGGGAAGTACAGAGACTGCACTCGAGATACATTGAGCAAGTAGTAATGTATATAATCGTTGCTCCCAATTGAAAGGTAGAAAACCGACTTTGAGATTATATTCGTTGCTTCTTCCTCACCTAAGTTCAGTATAAATTGCTGGAATGTGTCTGTAACTTGCTGAATCTGCTGTGTCAATGAGATGTGTTGACCCTGAAACAATTTAAAGAGTACGTCTAAATTTACGCTTATTACACTTGACAAAGTCTACCAGCCTTAAAAATACGTATATCTGATACTGTCCTTAAGGTAGGCCTAAATTGGGGTTAATTGCTCTAAACTAGGGTTAAAGTAGGACAGATATAATCGGACCTCCAATATGATTGTATCCTAAACTCGCCTGTCCATGATGTAGCCTAAATTGGCTCAACTGCTCAAAACTAAGGGTACAGATTTCATTAGAATTCCAATATGATTGTCCTAAACTCAACTGCCGCATTGTAGGCCTTAATTGTGTTCATTTGCTCTAAACTAGTGCTTGAGTGAAACAGATTTCATTAGAGTTCCGATATGATTGTGACCCAAGTGAACAAACTTATTCCTTATTGTAAATCCCGTTTGCTTACTTAACATCGAATATATTTTAGAAACATTTGGATCCATCGAATTCAAAAAATAAAATTCCAAATCGAACATAAAACTAGTACCAATGCACACCCTAAGCAATCCTTATCAGACCAAGTTTATGCTTTACTTTAAACAAGTCCAGTAAGCAAAAAATTCAAGATAATGATCAATTAAAACACAAAAACTTAGGGTTTTACGAAGGCTGGCTGGTCTACCCGCGTAAATGAACACCCAATATGATCCTAAACTCACTATTACTCTTGCATCTAGAACTAAAAGGGGGCAGATTTTCTTGGAGTTCCAATAAAATTTAAGACCCGAGTTACCGAACTTAGTCCTTAAGATAAACCCGAACACAAAACTAGTATTACCACAGCCTACCCAATCCAAATTAGACCTATTATCTCTTTGAAGCAAATATTCAAACACAATGCTCAAGTAAAACACAAAGGGTTGGGGTTTTACCAATTCCGACCCGCTCGAGAAAATAATTCCAGCACCAGCCGAAGCGTAATTCACCCCGCGAATCATATCATCAACACTCCCATTTTGCTCCAAGAATGCAGGTACAAACGGCAACCCCAATCGCAACGCTGATTACAACAACACACCAATCAAAACATCAAGAACACAACAAAATCAAGAAACCCAAGATCAAAAAACAAACAAAAAATCATGGGGTTACCGAGATAATCGACAGCGATCCTCCCATTACAGAATCTCCCAGTGGGGGTATGAGTATCGAAATCCCTCCCGTAAGGCGGAAGATTAGCGCGAGCGAATGTTCCGAGGTAGTTATTAGTGCCACAGTCGACCGATGAATCTCCAAGAACAAAGAGAGCGGGAACGAGAGGTGCATCGAGGGAGCGCGATGGGGTTGGTGAAATCGAGGTTTTAGTCTCTGGGGTTTCATTATCTCCATTGAAATGACCTTGTGGGAGATTTAGAAGTTGTTTGGGGAGTTTTAGAGCTCTGGGTTGGAAGAAAATGGTGGAAAGAAAGCAGAGCATAAACAGAGCATTGAGAGACATTGGAGAGAGAGAGAGAGAGTTTTGGAGGGAGAGACAACTGAAATAACTAACGGGTATTGAAGCGGTTTTATAAAATGGGATCAAAGCCCAAATATAACATAATGGGCTCAGAATCTCTTAACCAAAATTCAAGCCCAACTCTAGTGACTATTTTGCGAGAGAGAGTGAGGAGGTGAACAGTGCTGAAGCTGGTGCTCGAACTCGTCCTAGAGGCGAAGAGCTCCACTATAGGTTAATCCATAATTTAGGTGACACATTACAAACTTAGTTCTCATTACAATTTGCCTTTACAAGGCCCTGCAAACAAATACAATGTCGTCGTGAATAAAGTACCAATACACGGAAGTTTTATAATAGCCCGGCAGCAGCTAATGAATTTATATTTATGGTATATCAAAAAGTACAAGAGTTCTTCTCGATGCTAATATAATTTAGTAAAATCTTACAATAACAGTATCTCTTTTGAACAAAATTTCACATCATACATACAGAGAACTTTGTAAACTTTATATATTATCGTTTCAGACGCCTGATCACTACAACCACCTCGAGCTCCATAACTATGAACACGCAAAAGGGATCCAAACCAAGGGAACTCATTTTATATCATCCTTTGTAATAAATTGCGGAGGTCACCTGTGCTAAACTCGGACTTGCTAACACACTCATTTTATAAAATGATGTTAAGCTATTTGGATCATCGTCTCTTCCACTTCGGAGCTATTTAGATCATCGTCTCTTCTACTTCGGAGTTCAACACAAAGCTTGGAAATGCTAAAGTTATGTTCCTGAAAAATGGCATTGAACGTTGCAATTCATTAGAAATCACTATAAACTACCAATTTATGTATGTAAATAGACATATCCTACTAAATGTTACATCAATCGCAGCAGTGAAAACTGAGTTGGTTTTCTCTGTCTGTTCTCTATACAGTCTATGCAAAAAATAAAATCTCCGTTTCATGATACCCTCAAGTTCTCTATACATGCTCCAAATCCAAATCTAGATTCTCTTAACCCAAAAACTTTGTTCCTTAGATTTTATTTAACTAGAATCTCCGAATCCAAATTTTCTCTCTAGATTCTCTTAGTTCAGATTTTCACTTGATATTTTCATTTTAGACCTGTCTATCCAAATTTTACCGCGTCTTGAATCGCTAGCCAAACCTCTCGTCACACCTGCAGAGATGAGTTAGGGTCCGCCGTATTATTGGCAAACAGTGTCAAAGGGTGTTGTTATATGCCTGTTTTCTTTCTCTAGCTTCTATTGGTCAAAAATTTTTATCTCTAAATTCCTTTCCATAGATTCTTCACAATCCAAATTTTATACCTAGATTTTTCCAATCCATAATTTATCTGAAGATTTTTTCTCTAAATTATCCGAATTTAAACTCTTTCCCCTCTAGATTCTCCCATAAAAATTGCATCTCCAGATTTTCACTAAAAACTTCTAGCTCTAGATCCTCAATGGAGGCTTTTCTTCTCTCTCTCACTGTTCAATTGACATTTTCCAACTCTAGACTCTTTGAATTCTCACTCTGCTCTATCAGTCATTTTTTTCTTTATTTGTTTGCATTCGTACGAACCGAGCATAGCTAAGTAACAAGAGGTAAAGGAATGATAAATCTACAACATAACCCCTGAAGGGGGAAATCAAACAAAAAGGTTTCCTTTTGAAAATGACGTTTCATTAGACCTATCTTGCGGCTGTCTACTGGCATGCCCAAGATTGTATGTAAGCAAAGAGAAGAACGCTAAGTTCTGATTACTAATCTTAGATATATTTATGAGTGTGTATTTCAAATATCATGAGCAAAGCTTGTCTCACACATTTCAAACTATAAATACAGACACAAAGAATTTGAAACTCACTTTAAGTATGGAAGAGTCATATTCTTTATTAGAGATGGATTTTGCGCTACGAATTCCTTCCACTCTTCCGGATCGATCTTACCATCACCTTTGGAATCTGCATCAGTGAATGTCTGTAGAAAGAGAACAGAAAGTTGAACATATAGCGCAAAAAATGTTTCAACGTTCAAGAAAGGTCTGATGTATTCTGTACCTTATCCACAATTGTTTCGACAATATCATCTGAGAGCAGCAAATCCGATTCGTTAAGAAGAGCCAATACCAACTCTTTCAGCTGTAATATATAAAGAATCAGAAAACTAACCTACTAGTACTATATTAATGTACTGCATCACATACAATTAGTGTATTTGAGTTGGATATCTATGTGGTTAAGATTGTGCATCCACCATAAGAATATTTCATTATGTGCTAGTACTAGTGGGGATTGGAGTCATTTTTTTTTGTTTCTTTATTTTTTCTAGTGGAGTCATTACTAGAGGGGATCGGAGTTATTACTTATGGGGATTTGGAATCATTTTATTGTTTGCTCTTGGTTTAATGTTGCCATAATATTTTAAAGAGTGGGAATGTATAAAAGAAAATGAAGTCTTGAATTTACCTCCTCGCGCTCAATGTAACCCGTTTGCCTTAGATCGTAGAGTTTAAAGGCAACTGCCACGCAAAAAATGGGTTGCCCATTTAGTAATATCAAACAAATCGAGCAGAAGTGAACAATGAAATCGATCAAATCGAGTTACTAAATCGCCAATTATACAAGAAATTAGGAACCAAACTTGTGAATATAAGGACTGTCAGGAAGATAAAATATGTTCGTACATGAAATTTTGTCCGCTATGGGCGCATCAGGGTGAAAGACGCCCAAAGATCTGACAAATTCACCAAACTCAATAACCCCATTTCTCTTGAAATCAAACAAATCAAATACCTGCAATAGTGTTAAAAAAAACATGATTAACGGTTGAGAAAAATCATGAAGATGACAAGAGTAACGGAATGCTTATACACACCCTATCAGCAAAGAGATTTTGCTTATTGCTGTTCTTAAAGAGAGCAAGCTGAAATTCTTCCTGTTGAGAGAAATGAAAAGATAGATTAGCACTTAGTGCATGTGACGTGCTTAGATGATCCATTAGAGTCGTTCAAACCAATCGGAAGTGTTATTAAGAAAATAATACCTTGTGAATAAGCCCATCATCAATTATGGAGCTGCTTAGTTTTTTGAAAAGTACATACAAAGCCTCTACTTCACTCACGGTAACTGTCAGGAATAAAGATAGTGTTTCAAATTTCCATGTAACCGATTCAATGTTCTGATTGACTCAATAAAAATCCAATTATGGCAAAATAATGAACCCTATTGGAGCATTTTTTGTTTCTTCTAAAAAATAGACTGTTTGGGTCCACCCTCTCATATATGACACGACTATGGATCAGGGAACTAGAGGAGGTGAACGATGCTAATGCCCTTCATGAGAATTTATTACAAAAATCAGACTTCGATGGGAATTGTGCTGCAAACTTACGTAAATTCAGAACCTAACAAAAATTGAACTGCCTGTCTCCCGTTCTGAAAAAAGAAAAGCTACATGTCCTTAGGCAGTATTTTCCAATTGCCTGATAAACTCAAAAGGTGGAAAACAATGCCTTGTCAAGCGCCACTGGTGGATGGCCAATCAAAAATGTCACAATCTCGACAATAAACTTGCCAAGATTGTACTCAGATATATTGAGGAGAGCCTTGAAGCTATGCCGTTGGAACAGTTGCCCCACTGTTTCTTTTTATCACGCAATCCAACCTTTTACGCTACTGCTCTAGGGCTTGTGAGTTCCACTCCACATTTTGTGTAAACAGCATTTTGTATCAATGATATGATTCTTAAGTTGAAGTGAGGTGCAGCGGGGTAGAACAAGTAGGTGAATTAGATTTCTACATACAAGGAGTTTCGGAGGCAAGAAGGATAGGCTCCTCATAGCCTGGTGTTTTTCCAGATTTTTTTGAGTGAAAGCAACCCATCAAACAAGCATAACTCAACACCAAACTGGCTTCCAGTTAGCTTCAACGTTGAAAGGTTATCCCGTGTGCCTGCAAACATTCATTCAATAGCAGATTCATCAATTACAAAATGCTCGACTCTTTAGTTGTATTCAACACGAAATTAAATTTCGGTAAAAGAATGTCGACTAACTACAACTATAGTGCAGAATATAATATCCGCCAGATACACTTCGCTATACCAAGTGGTGATCCTTCTCATTCCTTCTGCAAATCGAGGTGCATCAGAATGAAACTAGCATGTTTTCCTTCTTTACTTCGAGGAAAGCTCTGAAAAGTATTACATGTTCAGTAGGTGGTGTCTGTTCTCTCTGGAGGATGCAAAAATCAATACCCTCTTGTGGAAAATTTTCACTTCTCTGGATAAGAGCAAAAAAAGTTTTCTTGTGGTCATACACCATTGGATAAGACCATAATAGACATATCAACTCCAGATACAGAGGACAGACAGTCAGTCTACATAATTTTCCGGTAGCAAATTCTGATGCACACAGTAAGGATGTTTGCTTATAGCGGAGGACGCAAAGAGTCATTCAACTTTTTGTTAACCAAATTACTGATTCAACATATTCACATGAATTTCTACTACAAACTGCTCCCCACCACCACCCAACCGCACACATAAAAACTATAAAAAAACTACAGCGGCCTTAGAACTTCCTCCTATTAAGAAATCAAGACATCCTGATTAAGCCAGTAGTAAAAATGCATTTGGTACCCAAAAAGATACAATTTCTGGATGCTTCAAGAATATAATAACTCAAAAAAATACAATGGTTAACAACCATGGTGCTCGAAAATACATTACATGAAAAAACTGGTGTAACAAACAATGCCCAAACCCCAAAATTATACCACCCATAATGACTATCAACGAATCTCATGTACCAGAACGTTTTAACAGGAATCCCAAAAACCTATCAAGTCTGTCATCACCGCTTTTTCTCCACAAAAAAATTCCTACCCCTTATTATTTTCCCCACCAATATGTCAGCTACAATTCAGAGGGAACTTCGACATATCAAATAGACTTGCTCCACTACCTCTAGCGCAAAAACAAAAACAAAAACTGAACCCCATTTAACTCCTCCTTCTAGTATACATACACACTTAAGTTTACAAAACAAGTTTGAAACCTAATTGTCAGCGTCAACAAATTCATATTTTTCAATTCTGAATGCAATATATATATAACTAAATTCACACTTAACTTCGACATATTTTTCAATTCACAACTTGGGAATTCCTAGTATAAATAAATATAAAATAAAATTAATTTTTTACCCATTTCAGCAAACCAAATACTGAAATGTTTCAAAGCAATAACATTATAAATCAACAACAACCCAAATTAGTTGCAATAAAAGCACAGACAAATCAAGTAAATTTAACTCAAATGCTACTAAGGGGTGAATTAAAATCAGAAAATAGTAAAAGGGTTTGACTCACCTTGCTCTTCTAAGCTCTCTCTCTCTCTCTCAGTTTCTCTCATAATTTTGGTTTTAAGGTGGCATTTAAATATTTCCCTCCTACTCATCTCCAACAGTCGTCCGTATTTTTAAATTTACTAATCCTGTACTGTGGATGTTACTTAATAATTTACTACTGTTTAATGGTCTAATCTACATAGCGGGCAACAAGTGTTATGAAAGAGACAACTCGCCAAACTATTTTTATGTCAACGATAAACAGAATTCAAATTCATGATCCAGTGCTCCTCGGACCTGGATTTAAACCCTGGTCTTGTCATTTGCCGTTAATCCAAGTCCAATGGCACGACCGAGAAAATAAAATACCTTGGCGTAATAGTTCTCATAGGAGAACGACTATCATATTTGCGATTACAATATGGGTCTAACTGGGTGTTGTGATGGTTGCAGCAGTGATTTAGTCCCACGCTAACTAGAATGTCCCAGAGAAAAACTCATATGGAACGAGGAGAGGTTGCAGCAGTAGTTTAGTCCCACATTTACACAATACTTGAGATTGTGGCATTTATAAAAAAAAGAATGAGCAAAGATTGAAAGCTACTCCTACGACATCCGACATCCGGTCCCTTAGAGTTTGTGATAAACTTTTAAAAAGCCGCCCTAGCGATTACGAGAATATCGGATTGTATTGCGACCTCCATCTATTTGCAATGTTTGGAAATAGTTGACCCTATGATAGAGTGTTGACATAGAGATTTCAACTTTTATAATTGAGATGTTTGGCGATATATATAGATATTCTACAAATTAAGTCCAAATCAACATTAGTTTCAAGGCCTACAAGAACTCTATTATTAGAAGATATTCCGTCTTCAGTCTTCAGTCCTTACAATATACCACTGCCTTATTTTATTTTCCGTGGGCTTTTAGCGGTTTCGCCAAATAATATGATGCTTCATGATCAGAATATGGTTTCAGTACACTGCAGGCGGATAAGTTGTGGCTTTACAACGAAAAGATGCATAGGACACAAAGATTGTCGTCTTGTCTTATGAATAACCATTGACAAAATATTGTTTTCGAAGAACAACAATAAAGATAATATTCCAGATAGCACAAATACCATAATAAAAAATCTAGTTGCAAAATGAAGGAAGCCAAGAATCAACTATATCCCTACTCTCAGAATCCAGAAATGTCCCAAAACTCTGATAGCCTTCACTGCACAACATTAGTTTCAAGGCCTACAAGAACTCTATTATTAGAAGATATTCCGTCTTCAGTCTTCAGTCCTTACAATATACCACTGCCTTATTTTATTTTCCGTGGGCTTTTAGCGGTTTCGCCAAATAATATGATGCTTCATGATCAGAATATGGTTTCAGTACACTGCAGGCGGATAAGTTGTGGCTTTACAACGAAAAGATGCATAGGACACAAAGATTGTCGTCTTGTCTTATGAATAACCATTGACAAAAATATTGTTTTCGAAGAACAACAATAAAGATAATATTCCAGATAGCACAAATACCATAATAAAAAATCTAGTTGCAAAATGAAGGAAGCCAAGAATCAACTATATCCCTACTCTCAGAATCCAGAAATGTCCCAAAACTCTGATAGCCTTCACTGCACAACTAGCTTAATTAAGAGGTTTTTAGCTTATACCCCCCCCCCCCCCCCCCCCCCCCTTGTTCCTGATAATAACATTTACTCTCCATATTTGTTATTTATGAGGGTTTACCCCCCATTTTGCCGTTGACTGTTAGTCAACAGTTTTAACTGACGCACACACACACACACACACCCACCCACCCACTTGGTTCCTGATAATAACATTTACCCTCCATATTTGTTATTTATGAGGGTTTACCCCCCATTCTGCCATTGACTGTTAGTCTACAGTTTTATCTGACGTTGACTCGTTTAAAAAAAAATACTGACCATTTTACCCCTCACGTGACAAGCACGTGACTTCAACTCATTCAACTTTCAATTCGTTCGAACGAATCAACGAATTGAAAGTCGTTCGAACGACAAGAGTTTCATGATAAAAATTCAAGGGGACTTGATTCCTTGTTCGAACGACTATAATTTTCGTTCGAACGAAAAATAAATATAAAAGCTCTTCCCTTCACCATTATTATTCATGTTTGTTCAGCTTTCTCTCTCTCTCTCACCATTGTTGTTCAACTGCGATTCTCCTCTACCTTTTGTTGGTTTCACTGCTTCACCACCTCCAATTTGAAGTGTGGTTTTCCAATTTGGTAAGCTTTGCTCTGATCTCTCTCTCTCTCCTTATTGGGTTTGTTGGGTGCTTGCATTTTTGGGTTTGGTGAATTGGTGTGGTTGTTAATTGTTGGGTGTGTGAGTGATTGCATTGTTAGGTTTGTGGAACTGTTGTTGCGTATTGGGTTGTTTTTATTCGAATATTTCTGGATTTTGTTCGAATACAAGGAATCTTTTTTGAAAGATTGTAAATTGTTCCCCAAGTTGACTCTACATTTCTTGCAGGTGATTGGGTTGTGCAGTGGTTGATAAAATCTTGAATTGGGGTTGTTCAAAGTGCTTCTGTGTATTAATGGGTAGTGGTAGCTTAAAGAAATTTGAAGTAATATTAGTTTTGTTTGAGAATTTATTTTGGCGAAATTGTATTTATGTGTTATTGCATATTAGTGCATAAGGGTCAGTTTTATAGTAGAAATGTCTCATATGTAATCAGGTAAAAAAAACTCTAATTTTGATTTTGTATGTGTCTCTTACAGGTTGAATGTTGCCCACTTTGTGATCAAGGTTCTCATAGTGTGGAGAGTTGCCCTTGGGTTTATAGCAAATGCAGAAAACCCAATTGTAATGGCATAATGAAACTTTGTGTTTCAAAGACAACTAAGAACCCTAATAGGAAATTCTTAGCATGTCAATACTCAACTTGTGCGGGTTTTCAATGGCTTTCAGAAGCAATTGGGATACAAACTAAATCTAGTACAAGTTCCTTTGAAGGGGGATGTTTTGGGTGTACTGGCACTGAACATTGGTGGAATCATTGTCCATGGAGAAGTGTTATTTGTGAAAAGAAAGGTTGTGGGACTCCAATGAAGTTGTGCACCTCTAGAACTCAGAGTAGCAAAGGCAAGAAGTTTCTCAAGTGTCAAAACATACTATGTGGGAAGTTCATATGGCTTGAAGATGCTATTGAAGCAGCTACAAACAATAATGTTGGAACTAAGGATAAAGTGCACATGAAAGTGAAAATTAATGTAACAATGGATTTAAATGAGTTTTGTAGGGAGTTTAAGGGCAAGTCCAGTTTAGGATGAATGTAATTGGTGTAATTGCAAGAGTAATTCAATTGTAATATGAGAATGTAGTTGGTATTGTGTTTATGAAGGTAATAGTGGATTGTAAGAACACTCTAGATTGTAAGAACACTCTAGTTTGTGTACTTGTGTTTATGTACTTGTAAGAACACTCTAGTTTTTCTTTTCTTTCATCCATTTCTTCTCTTTCATCAATTACTTCCTTTGTTTCATCCATTTCCAAGCTGCAGTGTATTTTTTTTGGAAAAGATTTCGTTTCGTTTGAACGACTTATATTGCCGTTCGAGCGAGTCTCGGGTTTGGTTGTTTTATAAAACAAATTTGGTTTGATTTTTTTGTTTCTCTCTCTATCTCTCTCTCTCTCTCTCTCTCAACTGCACTTCACCATTGTTGCTCTAAGCTTGTTGATTGGGTCTTGATTGGAAGGGAAGTCGTTGTAATTGCTATCTTCTCTCCTCCTCCAACTTCAATTCATTTAGTGGATTTCAATTTGGTAAGTTTTGCTCTCCATGTTGTTTGTGCCCTAGTTTTTCTCTATGATGATTCTTTGGACAAATTGAGTTAGAACTGTATGAGGAATTCCCTTAGTTGATTATTGCATCTCTGTGATTGTAAGAATTGTGTGCATTGTTGAAATTTGGAATTACATTTTTACTGTTTGGTCAAGGTGATTTATTTTTGTGTGTTTGACGAATTGCTTGATTAGTTGGGTGCATTGTTGAACATAATTGGAAAAGAATTGGGGGTTGGAGTTAGGATTGATTATTGCAGGTTTTGGGTTGAGATTGTGCTTGTTTGGGTTCCCTTGCTTAACCGTTTTGGTTAAGTTTGGAGAAGTGGTAGATTGTTTATTGCAGATTTTGGGTTTGATTATTGGCGTACTGTTGGTGGAAGTAGTTGTTACTTGGGGTATTGGTTTCTTTGGTTTGGTATTGTTGGTGTTACATACAAATTTCTTTGAGTATTCGCTATGGCTCCAAAGGTACGGGGAGGAACAAAGAGGCCACGCTTCGATCGATGATACTGGAATTCTTGATGGTCAAAGGGTTGGTGATAACCCGGTATATTGGGCTATTGACAAAGGCTTTCGAGATCGACCAATTGTGAAAGAACAGATTGTTGACATCAAGAGTGTTTCTGAGGTTAATGCAGAATATGCACGGGTGTTTACAAAATTTAGAGGAAGAAATTGGACCAAGATTCTTACTCCTTCTGGTAAGGTCTACCCAAGGATTGTTCGATTATTCTATGCTACTCTGCAACTTGAGCATGTCTGTACACTATATAGTCAAACTTTCTCCGTCACTAGGGACAGTATCTACGCTATTTTGGGTTTCCGTCCTTCTCAATACGCTGAGGTTCCGAGATGTATTTGGCCAGCATCGTATTATTCTTGGCCTGCTGCTACTTCTGAGGGGGAGTTTGAGGAGGATGGGGTTCTTATTCTTCTTGCGCTGCCTGATATGGTTATTGACATCACAACTCAACATCGTATATATACTGAATCGGGTATTGTTTCTCGAAAGATGTTAGATGATGAGTCTCGCCTCGTACATAACATAGCTATTACGGACATTATTCCGTGATCTCAAAAGAATGAACTATCTGAGCGGATGAAGGCTTTTTTTTATGCATTCAAGAATAATATTGAGCTAGATCTACCTAATATCATCATTGAGAAGATGATTGATGCGAGCACCAAAATGGCGACTCGGAGTTCATTATCGTTTGCTCGACTTGTTATGGCAATTCTTACTGCTGCTGGCTACAAGGTATTTCTAAATGAACCTGAGGATACCAAAACTAAAAAATTGGATGCAAGTAACTGTCACGAGAGTGCATCTCATCTTCCTCCTGTACTACCTTCTGAGCCTTCTCCTCCAGGAGAGCACATAAGTTCTTATAGCTAAGTTGCACAGCCTCAGGAGGTGTTTTTTCTTCAGAGTATTGGGAGCATGCTTCAGACAGGTTGGATGCTATTGAGGGACGTCTGGGACTATGGAGGGTAGACTGGAGACTATTGAGATAGATGTTAAGGGTCTTCGTCAGGTCCAGGAGCCGGAGGAGTTTGAGTATGATTCTGGTTCTGGAGATGCCTGACTGCACAGGGTGCCTTCGCTAGACTTCTGTCATCGCATCTGCTCTCCTTTTTGGTTTCTTTTGTCTGGTTCCTTTTTGAGATTTTTGTTTTGTTTTGAGAGCACGTGAGATAAGAGTCTTTGTACTAACTTTATCAGTTTATCTAGTACTACATTTTGTTTATCTGTTTATCCGATGTATCTAATTTATTTTCTTTCAGATAGTTTATTGTAGTTGTTTAATTGTTTCTTCCGTGACAAAGAGGGAGATGAACGAGTTTACATGATTGGTTTGCAAATGTTTCTCTGGATTTATATGTTCATTTTTTTTTCCGTTTGTGTGACTATGTTCTAAGTTTTTCTAAGGTTAAGACTCACTTTGTAGCTGGGAAGTACTACAGAGTAGTGTGTTCATCTTAGTTTTTATTTGTCACGAAATGAACCAAAGGGGGAGATTGAAAGGTTTTATTTGTCTCATTTCGTGTTTGTGGAGTTTCGTGGTTATCTTAGCTGAAGACACTGACAAATGAAAATCACTGGAGCTTTTATATTTATTTTTCGTTCGAACGAAAATGATAGTCGTTCGAACGAGAAATCAAGTCCCCTGAAATTTTTGTCATGAAACTCTTGTCGTTCGAACGAGTTGAAATCACGTGAGGGGTAAAATGGTCAGTATTTTTTTTTAAAACGAGTCAACGTCAGTCAAAGACTGTTGACTGTTAGTCAACGGCAAAATGGGGGGTAAACCCTCATAAATAACAAATATGGGGGTAAACACTATTATCAAGAACCAAGTGGGGAGTATAAGCTAAAAACCTCCTTAATTAAATGTCAAATACAGTGCATCTTCATTTCCTTGCATCAGTATCAAACACATTGATGCAGATCTCCTAGCAATATTTTTGACAATCTATAAAGTGAGCCTCTTAATAATCTAGTCATAGTGTGCCCTTTATTCGCTGGGCAGACGGAGTTAGTCAAGGTCCCTATAGTGAGCCTTTGCTTGAGGTGAACAGCACGTAATCTGTCTGCAAATAGGACACTGAAGAATGTCTCTATATGGGAGTTAATAAAACTTGTGTGGCAAATATGACTGAAACAATGTGGAAGAAGTTGGATTTCAGATATCTAAATATAACCAGAAACCTCCCGCTCGTAGCTACCACAAATGCAAAAGCTCTGCAAAAAACATTATGATCAGATCTTGCAAATGCAGCCTCCATACAGCTTCAGTACCCCTGGACTGCCCCTAGCCGTAAGAGAGGCACACCCAGATTAGCATCTCGGATGCATGAGATCCTACATCGCTAATGAATCGAGATGGAGTTAAATTAGCCTTGCAAATAATAACCTACTGGCCTTTAAAGCCATCGTCTATGGCGCTAAAGAATCGCTTCTCGATTCATGATATTTCCCTGCCGCTTCAACCTCCCGATCACAAGGATATTGATAGATCATGTCCAGATCCGCCATAAACTACTCAAATCCTTCCAGCTCATGACTGCACCTTGGGAACATCCCTACATGGGGAGACTTGGACTCCCACACCAAACATCCGACTGAAAATATAATATTCTCACCCATGCCCACTTTGATCAATACTTTCTAAATAAACTACCCTTATTGATGATACCAACAAATCTCGAAAATCTCATACCATACCAGTTATAGTTCACCGAATAGTTATCTTCAGACAATTTCACACTCAATTTATCGTACTCATTCGTAATAAGCGCCCCATGCCCCTATCCAAGATATATTTACCATATACAAAAACAAACTGAAATCTGGACAACAAGAAATCCATAAATGCTTCTGCCGACAATCTCACCCTGGAAATATGCCATGCACGTGTAATAAGCACCCATCCAAGATCCATTTAGCAGATGCAAAAGCCCACTGCAATCAGGACAAGCAAGGAATTCATAAAATGCTTCATTTTCCAGGCAAATGCCGCTAGTCAAGATCTTGGCGATGATTTTGCACATACATGCCCCCACAATCAAAATAGTGGATAAAAAATCCTTAGGGTTACTAATCAGGATGCAGATGTTACAAATCGTATAGTCCACACATAAACAAATTCTTGGAAAATTCCTTATTGCACATATTACCTCCACAGTAGACTATCTCGTCATCTGCTCAAAATAAATCGGAAAGGCATCCAGACGGCATGCCTATTCGGTGCTGCAACTTGCAGATACCCCCTTAAGCGGTGATTAGAACAAATACAGTCAATAATCCTGAATAAAATTACTGTACTAACTACTTATAATTTCATAAATAGTATAAATATATGCATGTGCATCTTTCTACATGAGAACGCCAAACAAAGGCAGTGAAAAATCAGTAATACTTTACCGTCCATCCAAATTACCATGTTATAATAGAGCCTTTATAAGTGTGACAAGTCCCACCACCCTAGTCGTTCTCGAAATTGGAGTCCCTAGTAAAAGTCCTGGTTAGCTGAGTTTACTACTAAATAAAATAGAACACCAGTATTCAAAAGAAAATTTCATAAACTCTTTTCTTTTCATATTCTCTTATGTATTTTGGAATAAATTAACAGATTGGGATTCACAAATAATTATATACAAAAAATTCCTTAGAATCATCCGAACTTAGTGTGGTCAGTTCTGATTTCTGAATCAGAGGACGCGGAAATCCAACCAAATTACCTGCATCTTATGCAATAATCGATAATCCGTGACAGCAAATGAAAGCCACCAAAATGCCTAGAAGAGCTCCAGCAAAGACTTGTGATGGGGTGTGACCAAGAAGTTCCTTGAGCTTCCTTTGGCTAATAGGATGCCCTTGAAACAAATCCGCAATCATCATATTCAGAACCTGCACATGGCAGCAACCGAACACAAGTTTTAATGATAAAACACTAATGCGGGTACGAGACATGTTTTATTACAGAATTGAGTTTTATAATTAGCAACTTCCTAGAAGTCAATTTAAAGCTAGACTTGCTTTAGTTCACATTTAAGAACTAATTTAGAACAAATTAAACTGAGCCAATGACTATAAGCAGAATACTTAAATCACTAGAAATAAAACTTTTATCCCAATTATACAGGCAAATAACCTTCCAATTGGGTTGTTTACTTTGGTCCATTTCTCGGTAATTGTTGCCACTGCACATAGTTAAATCATTTCAATCACTCTCCTCTACTGTGAAGCATGATCTTCATCACATTACTAGCAACATATATTGCCAATTGCCTTTTTAACCAAAATAGCCACAAAAGGAAGCAACACACAACGGCAGAAATGAAACAAGCCAATCAATGTACCTGGCCCTGCATAAGTATATCCTATCCAAATACCGTATTCCTTCCTGCGCCACCAACAACCAGAATAGCACTCCAATAAAAAAAAAATGTGGTAAATCCAACTCGTGAGTGCTCTCGTGTTTCTCTCAGACAAGATACGCCAAATATAATATATGAAATCCTCCTCCAAAGGCTCCTGCCTCTCGCGGGCAACCTCCTCCTCACTGAAGAACAATTACCAGGTTCCTCAGCGTGCCTGAATCTAACAGAGTTAAGCTCCATGGTCATAAGACTTATCCATATCCACTTTACACTGAATTCTTTAGCGCACAGTAGGAAGAGAGAACTGTGATATGATCAAATTATCCCTTCCAAGACTTATTAGGTCTGAAATCACTTTGTTAGTATAAACCTTTTAATTTCAGGATGAGACCAATGGAATGGTATCCCTTAAAGAAGGCACTCCTCTATAAAATCTTGATGGACTTCCATAAAAATATTCAAAAATATCTCCAAAAAAAGGATATCCACCATTTAGCAGCATCTTTAAAAAAGAAAAGAACAAATAAATTTGTCCATAGAGTTGTATCGCTACCATTTATTAGGAGAAGCTGGAGTTAGGCAGACACCACCATAATTTAATGATGATGATTTTTATTTTTTTACAATTTTTGTTGTTTACCCCTAGTCGCATCAGCTATATCATATAATAAATCGGAAAGAACATGTACAAAATTACAAGGAAATATAAAAGATCGTCAGAATTATTTTGTTCTGCTGCAAAATCCTGTGCTTTTTGTTTCTCTCTTTAACAGCCTCGATGTAAGAGAGGCTCTCCAATGCTTCTTCAATAATCCTTGTCTCCCTTAACTACATCACACTTCTTCATGGAGGATTACATTTCGGAAGCGTCACCTGAATCCCAGCTTGAGTCTGAGAGTACCTACAAGCTTTTGAAACTGAGCTTCTCAGCTAACTTCAAGCCTTCACTTATAGCCATGAGTATCATAACTCCTCTGACTTGCTACATTTCTATACGACTTGAAATTTAATTCTGGTTTATATGATCTCTACAGTAGCTCAAACTCTGGAACTGTCTCATGTTTCTTTCAATCTATACATGATACAGTAGATTGTTGCAGGGAAGGCCATCCGAGAATTTGTCCTTTGCAATAACATTTTTTTTCCTTTTCTGATCAAATATTTGAACTTAGAATCCCAGCTTCATTAGGTTTGAATAACCAAGACTTCTTGGCACTTTGAACCATATTTGCTTTCAGCAAGGAAACTTAAAAATAGGCGATCTCTGTTCTCTTGTGGAGTAGTACGTTGTGCCAATCTTATCAATCCTTAATACAATGTCCCTACTTTTCAATCTATTTCTTGCTGTGAGCCATGTAATAAAAGAATGATTAGGAACTGCATCTTTCTCCACACTGCCTTATGCCATTGCATTTTGGTCTTTCTGTTACTAATTGCCTTCTAACCAGATTTTGTAGGAAAAAATCCATCTGCAATTGGTTTCCAACACAACCAAATCCTTTGTATCCGAATGGCTGAGTGCTTGCAGTGATCTCTCTTCAAATATTAGTGGCCAACACAGATATGTGCCTTGCAATATGAATTATGCAATGATTGGCTTCAATGATAAACCCCACTATTTTGCAGCTTTAGAAATTCCTTGGAGAATGATATTTACTGCACCTTATCTTCTTACTCGGGTAACCAGGGATCGTTCCATGGTAGTGATTCACCATCTCCTACATTGTGCAGACAATTACACAAAGCCTTCTGTCTTCTCTTCTCTTCAACATGGATCTCCAACTCCAAGAGCAGTCTTGTGGTACATTAACTGTCTTCTCTTCTGAGTCTTCCTTCAGATATTTAATTTGATCCATTTTCTTTACATAATGACTTTTCCTGAAACCAAATTCTAAATAGATCTCATAATCATTGCATCATTGAAGTCTTTCGACCTTTTATGCCTAATTCAGCTTCATCTCAGTTTTCCCCTGATACACTAAACATTGCTTTGTGATTATCAAGCCATGTCCATAAGAATCCTCTAAGAATTATTTTCATATTCACTAACGCACCCTTTGGGAATCCAAAGCATCCTGGTCCTGCCCAAAAGACTCTATAGGTTTGAAGAACACTTATAACTAGCTCCAGCTAAGCAACCAAGGGATCTAACAGGTAAAGTCTCTTTCAAACTCAGAATCCCTCTAATTTCCTCTTTAGTTTCTTCAGGTGTAGAGCCAAAGAAATATAATGCACTTTTTGTGGGGTTCATTTTGAGATCTGACAGTTGTACAAACTCTAGCAGCATCTCCTTTGTTTTTTTAGCTGAAAGTCTATTTGCTTTCAAACAATAGCAGGACATCCTCTGCAAATAAAAGGTGCGAACCACTTGTATTTTCACGAGTGGGAAGCATGCTCAACTTGTGTTGTCGCTCCCCATGCACCTAAAGGCAATGAAGGGGCATGAATGAGGGCCGAGCTAGCAAGAGTCAAGATTTTTGAAGGCTGTCTTGTGGTAAGGCGCGTTGGTGGTAAGGCTCAGCAGCTAACTAAATGCACCTAAAGGCATTAAAACTGTCACTATTTATGCTCCAATTTAATGATGTGCATGTCCGCTCCATATTGAAGGACTCTATCCTCACTGAAGCGAAGGAAGGTCATGCCTAACAGGAGAAAATTTTACTTAAATTTTATTTTTTTCATCAGTAAATTTTATAAGAACTCAGAAGTCCAAATGGCCTGCCTCAAGTCTAAGCATTGTTGATGATCAGGCCTTGATCAATTGTGCTAGAATAGCATGTCCAATCCCTAAAGCTCAACCCTATTGCGTACCGAAACCACAATTCCATAATATGTAGTACGATTAGGTTGCGCCTGGGCATAACTTGTTGCACTTCCTCCTCAAAAGACGAAACTTATCAACATTAAGTGAGATTCCCAACATCCCTATTTACCATATATGATGTTTTCCAAAAAAGGTCTTGAATTGAGTCATACCTTCGTAAAACCTCCAATAAGCTAAAATCATCCCTCTTGACACCTACAAAGAAACTATGACAAACTACTAACTTCCAAGCACCACCTAAGAAATAATTAAGGATTCTATATTCCCTTATAAGTCGTCCACTGACACTTAATTGCAAACTTTAACCCTATAGATCATAGACAAGTACTCACCCCTTTTCCCGCTCGTTAGATACCTTACATGTATCAGTGTTTACACAACTACACTACAATGAACAGAAAGTACAACACGTAAGAGCATCACTCTCAGTAAGCTCAAAACACATACTTCTGGTCTCTGAAGCTAAAAACACAGTCAACTGACAGTGCAGAATGTGACAAACGGCCACCAAGCTAAAAATTTAGGTTGCTTTACTTTAGCAAAGCCTAGTGCATATGTTACAAGACTAGTACATAACTTAACCTAGTTGATAAGTGTCCCCCACCCAATGGACCGGCGTCAATCACTCAACCATCCTACGCCGATTTTTTCTCCATCTTGAGCACTTCGTCGGAGAGTGGGATGCCTCATGCCTGTATGTCTTTCCACTATTACCCTATTATGATTCGACTCTAACTTCTATCCTATTATTAGAGAAACTTGGACCAATTACAAACAACAATCTGCTTCTCTAAGATAATCAGAAAGTTCACAATTAATCTTTTTCATCCAAAACTATAAATTTCAGGGAAAGATGAGCCATTTACCTCTGCTTGAATCCCTGCATGCCGCCGAACTCCAGTAGCATCATACATAACAATGAGACTAAATCCCAAACAAACCGGAAACAACGAATCCGCAACACCATGACAAATCGCCACCGAAGTAGTCATTGCAGTACACAACGCCGAATGCGACGAAGGCATCCCCCCAGACGCAAACAAAATCCTGAAATCCCATTTCCTCTCCACAAAGAAATTCAACAGTATTTTCATTGATTGAGCCACAACCCAAGCTAACATCCCAGAAATAAAAGTCGGGTTAGCTGCAAGCGTCGCGAAAAAGGGACTAACCCGAACTTTGGCATTAAAAGTTAAGCTCAATAGAGTCATCCCAATACCCCCACTTTGTAAAAACTCCAAATTTTCTTCATTAACACATACCCTCTCTGTTTTGCTAACTTTACTTAACGTAGAACCCCATTTCTCAATGTTTCTGAAAGTTTGTACTACTGAATTTCGAATTAAAATGGGGTTGATGGGTATGTTGTAATTGAGCTTGTTTGAAACAGGGGTTGAAGATCTCTTGAAAGGGTTGTTGTAGATTGGAAACTTGAGTGAGGGTTTGGGTATGATGATGGTGTTCATGGTGACAAGTGTTTCCCTTCTTCTCTTCTCTCTCTTTGGTACAAATATTACATTGGAGGGAGATAGATATTAGATATAGAGATTTTCAAAAAATTAAAAAAAATTAAAAAATGAATGCCTAAAGATTTGGCATATTCATGATATCTTCTTTAACAACTAACACTAGAATTGTTGGGTTTTTTTTTTTTTTTTTTTTTGTGGGGGGGGTGGGGTGAAGTGGTACCTGAAAAGGGTCGTTATTTTTGCACACTATAAAAACACCCCACACTCTAAGAAAAACTCTACCTCCCTCTCAAAAATACACATAGGTCTCTTTACATAAGTAATAAGGTACAAAACACACTTGGAATTGGAAATGCGCCCACAATAGTTTATAAACTTAATTGTGATGGCTCGTTCCGCTTGACTATGTGGAGCAGGAGGAGTTCTCATGGATAGCTTAGGCAATCTTATCTTTGTATTCTCTATTGGTTTATGACCTGGAACTAACACTGTGGTAGAAATGTTCAGTCTTTTACATGGTGAACTCTATGATCAGTACAACAAGTATCCTCTAGTAGTTAAAGTTTATTATTTTTCCCTGGTGAACTAGTACTGCAATACGAGTATAATTCCCCCTAAATATGCAAACCTTTTGGTCCAAGATACTTTATTATGCTAGTAGATTACATCTCTGCATAATCCATGTATCCAGGGAAGGCAAAAACACTGTTGATGCTCTTGCAAAATTGGGGAGTGCTCAAATCAACATGTTTTGGATAATCCGAGATATATTTGAGTGGGCAGATCTATTTTCTTTTTTAATAAAATGGGCATTACTCATATCAGATTGTAATTCATTTGGTTTACTTTGATCATGCAGAGGCAAGGCTTCAGTCCTCCTCTTGTAATTTGTATTTAAATAATCCAATAAAATCCTAACCTATAAAAAAAATAATAATAATAACTTTTTTTGGAGATGCTATCAACTTCAAAATAGTTATGAATCTCGAACGCTTGTGAAAAAAAAACTTAATATTGCCCCCAAAACACACCTGTTAGTGCGCATTAGGTTCCCAATGCATCTAGAAATGCGTTGAACAGTGTAAAAAAACGTAATGTTGTCCCCGAAAACACACATGAAGTCCATTCACATATAGTCCCTACGAATCTAGAAATACGTTGAACTTCGAGTGTGAGTGTGGCCTACCGTGCATTTGAACAACTGGAAAAAACAGTTTTAGGCGCCAGCTCAAGGCACTGCTGGAGATAGTCTTGCCCGTTTCAGGTATGATCTCCCTAACCTAATTTTTTCTTACTAAAAGATCGAAAATTAGGTTTAAAATCTCCACAATTTCATCTGCAAATTTAGCGAACCTCTCATTGGTTGGTAAGTAAACCCTAGATTATTAGTAGCTCGATTACTCAAATTTAGAGTTCATTTCACGATTCAAGAGTGGTATTAGGGCAAAAATTAGCTACTAAAGTGATTCACTTGTTGTTTTTTACTAATTAGGTTAAAAATTTACGCATTTATAATGAATTGGGATCCGGATAATGCTGTGAGTGATCCAATGGAGCTGGAATCAGACACCAATTGGATTTCGGAAGAATCCGTCTTTGATATAATGGCTGACATTGTAAGTTTTAAGTGTAGTAAGTTGTTGTATTAGCTTATGGAGTAATGGGTAGAAATATTTTCGCCACTCAAATTGTTAACTACTAAATTGTGGCGTCTGTAATGCATTCTGGATATAAGAACATATATTGGATGATTATACATATCTTTTGTAAGTATTAGTTAGCGAACCCACGGTTATATCGGGAGTTTTAGGGTATCAGGCGTTTGGATTTTGCCTAAGCTTTGTATATCACTTACTCTTTACTAGTGTATGGTACGTGATTTGCATGCAATCAAACCTTATGTAATGAGTATCAAACAATAGTCTTTTAGTTTTAGGTATATTGAAAATTTTAATCATTTCTTAGATAAAACAAATACACAAAAACTGAGGAGAGAGGTTCAACCCTTCCTCGCTTCTGTGTTTTATCAAAAATATATATTAAAGAAGATTATGCGAGGGGAAAACATTAAATACGTGAATAGGTGGTGAATGGCCATTGCAATCAGCTTGAAGTTGCCATCATCTTCAAGAGATTTTTATGAAGTGAAAGATAACAAAAGGGAGGAAGATAGGGTGTTTAGGGTTAATGTTAATGGTAGGATTGTGAATAAGATGAATACTTTTGTGGGTAGCGTCACGAGTTGCTTCAAACTAGCAATATTAGCCTTGTGAGAGTGTAATCTGGTACCAATGGTACTCCTCATCCTTCAATTCTAGGTTTTTGTAGGATGAGTTTTTGCAAAAATAATAAAATTAATATACAAATCGCATTTATACCTTTTCTTTTGATATCAAATAGTTTTTTGTTAAACGTGCCTTCAGAGTTCATAATGTGTGTACGGTGTAACATGTAGGGCGCCACTGATTTGGAGAATGAAAAATGTGGAATATGCATGGATGTCATCATTGACAGGGGGCTTCTGGATTGCTGTCAGCATTGGTAAACTCCTGAAAACTTTCTCATGTTGTTTCATTATTCCTGTAATTCAATTTTGAAGTGGTAAGAATGCCATGAGGTATATTAACTTTGCAGTAGACAGATTGGATTAGGTCAGAGCATCTTTTAATGACTAGCAGCAAGATGGCGAAATGTTAGCTATTGCTAGAGACACACCTAACAACATTTCAGCAACGAAATGGTTCTATCCAAAATTCCATTTATAGCGGGACCCACCAGATTTTGGTTTGGTGTCAATTTCAGAGCCTCGGCTATCACGTGAGCACTGTGTTTAAGTTGCAGAGGCTGCCCATCCTCTACGTGAAAATCATTGAAGTGATCGGCTTTGTTCTCCAGACAGCCTGCTATCTTCATGACACTGTAAAATTGGATCTTAATGTCATATTCTTATACCGAGGGAGTTGGCATTAGAATGTAAAGGGACAGTCCCTTCTCTTCACCCTAATAGCAATCCTAAATTGCGAGCTACATTGTTTTTAGTTCAATTGAGTTTATGAGAGCATTTGTAGCTGAGTAGCCAATTTTCTTCAAAATCAAATGTTGAAGAGCCAAGCATTGCAATGTTGCCACATTTGACTCTACATTTGAAAACTAAAATGCTTAAAGCCATTTTGGGTAGCCAGATGACATGTTTGGAAGTCAAAGGCAAAACATCAAGTGTAAACCTAAAATATAGGAAGTTTTATTCAATTATGGTTATTCAGTAGAGTTTGGCTAGCAAATGAAATAACTTTAGATGCTATTAGAGATCACTTATTGGTTTTGTCAAGCTATTGTACTTTTTGGCTAGTTTTTTTGCAGATGAATCCTTATTACAAAAAAA
This sequence comes from Kingdonia uniflora, assembly GCA_014058105.1. NCBI lineage: Eukaryota > Viridiplantae > Streptophyta > Magnoliopsida > Ranunculales > Circaeasteraceae > Kingdonia > Kingdonia uniflora. The sequence goes on from JACGCM010002347.1 coordinate 459,563, forward strand.
TTGTTAACAACAAAATATCTTTTCGTGAACCGCAGGTTTTGCTTTTCATGCATTGACAACTGGGCTGCTATTACAAATCTCTGTCCACTTTGTGAGAATGAGTTCCAACTGATAACATGTGTTCCAGTAAGTGAGATTTCTCTATTTATAGACTTTGTGACCTTATCTTATTTGATTTTATAATTCAAAAACTAAATGGGCTCTGTATGCTCCATGATTCTCACCTAAGCTATCTATCCGCATTCTTTCCAAAATTCCACTGAATTCATAGATCAAACTATCCAACGATATCAAGATATATTGGGCGAACATATCAAAATTTTGTATGGCAGATAAAATCTATAGGGATATGTTGGAAGATTATTTTTTGTGGGTATATAGAGTTATAGGCAGATATTAGAATTATCTCATTTTTCCATTTTTTGCAAAGAATAAGAATCGAACACGTTATAAGTATCAACCATATATTGATTATTTGTACTTTATATAGAGTTATAAAGAGATAATATTACTCTATTGCTCAATATATTGGTTGAAATATCCTGCATTCAGAAGACGAGTCAGCTTATAAGCAACAATATATCCTGCATATGGAATATCAGCCAGCTTATAAATACCAGATATATTGGTTTGTTTTACACATCTATCAATTTTTGACACCACAAATTTATCACCATCAAGGATATTTTGATCCATGCTTGAAATAATATCACGTTTATGAATTTTGTTTAATTATCGTAGGTTTATGATACGATCGGGAGCGGCCAGATTGAGGACGATGTAATTTCCAGGTACTGCTTATTTACTTGTGAGATATTTTACTTAGTAGCTATGAAAAGTTATGCATTTCTTTGATATATAGTAGAGTGCAGTTGTATCTCTACACACTAGCATGATATTGCATCTATCTTGGATAATACCAACCCCCATTATCCAATCTACTAAACAATTTTATCTTCAGCGTGGGTACGGTTATTATATTTGAATGACTTAGGTAATACATTTGAAGCCAATTAAATTTTGTTATTCATTTACGGGGATTTTTTTTTTGAAGCACTAAGATGGGAGATGAGGCTTTCATTTGTCAAAATGTTGAGGTGTAAGCCTTACATCACGTGTTTTAATCAAACAATTTATTAATGTATAAATCTAAATGTTTCAACAAAAGAAAAAAATTAAAGAAAGATTGACAAGAAAAAACATGATTGTTTGCGATCCAAAGCTTATTTTTCAGTTTGAAATATACGAAGTCCATTATTTCTTAAGCTTTCACAAGCTTTTATTCCTCAATTAAAAAGAAAAGGCAAGAAGGTACCTATAGCTCTAATAAAAATTGATTCAGGTAGGGTGACTCTTTGTCTCTTTTGATCCAGGAGGATCTAGAGTTATTTGAAGATTTGTCAAAGTCGTTCGAACGAGTTGTCATGTCCTCTGGAATTTTGGCCCAGAGCTATATTTCGTTCGAACGAGTTGGGTTTCGTTCGAACGACCACACAAGTTTTTAGGGTTTTAGACCAATTAGTCGTAAAGTCGTTCGAACGACTTTGGCGGTGTTTTTGATTCTCAGCGTTGTTTTGCCTCGAGATGTGTTCTATTTTGTAATTTCGAGTTCCCTCTATATAAAGGGGACTTAGGTTATCTTTTTTTTATATGTTTGATCTGAAGAAAGTTCTGAGAGAAGCCTAGTGTTTGAGAGTTTTCATTGTAATTACTTCAAGTTTAAGTAATCGAATATCTATTTTTCCAAATCTAATTAGTGTTCTTCGTTTTTTCTACTAACTAAAGCTTCTCAATCGGATTGTGGATTACTTTTGTGGAAGAGGAAGCTCTTTTGTAAAATAGTAGATCTGCATTGCCAAAAAACATTTTCTCAAGTCTTCTAGATCTACTTATCACTATTTTCTCCATTATGGCATTTATTTGCTAAGAGGCATGAGTTGCTCATGCGTAGATTTTCTTATGGACGGGTATAATGGCAAGAAAAAGCTTCTGTTGTAGTCACAGTCTGTATGCCCCTCCAAGGATGTGATCGGAATTTGAGAAACCTTATGGAGGTGAACATTGTGGCTTTTAGCAAATTGTAATGGCAATTTGAGCAAGAGAATCCAGCTTGTGGAGAGAGGTTGTTGTTGCATGATATGGGATGCTGGATTGGGGCCTGGGTTCCAAGGTACCGATCTCTTCCTTAGAGTTTTAGCCTATGGATATGCGTATCCAATCTTACCTCATTTACTTTCTTGGAGGGAGTGGCCATAAATGGGTAATGGTTATAGAATCAGATTTTGGCTCGATAGATGGTGTGGTTAGCATCCAATTCTGTAAAATTTCCTGATCTTTATGAGTTGTGTCTTTACAAGCATTGGACGGCTGCAAAGTTTGGAGTGGAAAGGGCAATGATGCGAATTGAAATTGTCATAGACATACAGGCTCCTTCGGTTTGGAGATCGAGGACCCAGCGTCACTGGAGTTCTGATGAGACTGCCATCATTCAAAAGACACTTATCGTATGCGAGAAGCCGGTTTACTAGTGCTGTGTTTTCTGGTGATCCTTTCTGAGCAGCTGGTTGTGACTTGAGCAGGTTCATGATGTTGTGAGCAGCCTGCGACGGGCTCTTCACTCTCGTACTTACTGTCTAAAATATCATTTCACATCACCTTAAGGCAGGAGTATGTGACCTCGAGGCTTGCGCCCCACCCTCTCTGTATGAGGCTTACACCTCACAGCATCACCTCATGTCTTGAGGCTAGCCACATAAGGTTCAGTGAGGCTTACACCTCTTAGTGGTTGTGTTAACTTTGGATGTTCTTGGCCACTTTCTGCTTCCGATCAGTGGCAAACCCCCTTATCATAGGTTTGTTCTATTTTTGTACTAAGTTGGGGTTGTTTTGAGCGTACAGTTTCGTCTTTGTGCGTTTTGAGAGGCCGATAAATGTGTTTTACATGCCCTCTTGTGTAATCTTTGGCTTTGCTTGTTTGTTTGATATTATCTTTTACCAAGGAGTGTATGTTAACCTCGACACAAAGAGATAACTGAGTGGGAAGACACATAGAAAGAATAGAAGATAAGTACAAGTAAGGCTAAGAACCATACAAGTTGCAACCTTACTATGGTATGCAGAGACTAGGAACTACAAGCATTGATGTTGTATGCAATCTGAAAGAACATATGTAAATCACTTTATTACAAGCATGATGTTATAGCTATAACAACTATTATATAGTGATTCTTAAATGTAGAGGAAAAAGAAAACAATGTGCATCCGTGTAAGGTGTAATCCCCAAAAGTTAAAAATAACAAAGTATGATTCCATTCATAATGTCCACAAATATTCAATGTAGGATCTAGGAAACGATTGGATGGTTCATGTTACGCCCCAAAATCTAGTAATCGGTAGCTAGACCAATTACTGAGATTCGAGGATGTGCAGGTCGGGGAATCCAAAGATTCGCCCCACGAACAACCGAGCCGTAGACCTGGCTCAGTCATTCACAATAGTATCACAACAGAGTAATAAGGAAAAACAGAAACAGCGGAAGACTAAGATAACAATATCTAAACGTAAGATTCTCCAAACCTCTACACAACAAGCCCAACAGTAATAACTGGAGAATGAGCCTCCAGCTCAGCTCCTCAAGGATCACTACAGCAGCAACTAAAACCTGAAACAACCTGCCACTGCACTGAAAGGGGGATGCGAGAGTGAGCAAACAACGAGCTCACTAACTCCCAAGAATAGTTAAACGATTATACTAACCAATGAGATGAATATAAATATTAATGATAATAGGATATAATAATATCTAACGATAAATAATATATATATATATATATATAATAGGATATAATAATATCTAACGATAAATAATATATATATATATATATATAATAGGATATAATAATATCTAACGATAAATAATATATATATATATATATATATATATATATATATATATATATATATATATATATATATAAATACCAAAGATGTCTAATAGGTATATAACTAGTCTAATGATTATATGTAACTATACTATAAATATACATATACGTATCTCGAGCAAAAGAGTGCTAAGAAACTACACTCCAGTCCCAAGGACTACTAACTACACACTAATCACTACCGTGGCCCTCAGCGCCACACACAACTAACCTACCTCAGAAATACAATCACACACGAGGGTAAACAACCCTCGGCCAACCACAATCCAACTGGGTTATCCAAACCCCAACCAGGCACAACCCCGAAGCTATCACAAGCTAAGCGAGATCGCCCACAACCAGATACCAGCCTAAAGCTCACAACAACCAACCAGACTAATTAACCTAATAAATTACTTAGATATAGAAGAGGGTGGGATAGATGCAGAGAGGAGAGGAATATGTAGAAAGAAGATGAATCTAATTACACCACAAATCAATTAGGAGAAGAGGAATTCAATAAGAGGAGAAGAATATGATAAACTAGGATAATCCCATAATTATCCCAATGCAATGATATGTTATGATGATGATATGATGGAAAGAGATAATCTTATGATTATCCCAAGTGTAGAAGATTCTATATTAAACATAATGCAGAAAGGGTTAAGGATTTCTATCAGAAGAACCTACGAATTGGAAGTATGTAGAAATGCAATGATATGCTTGATGATGATGATGATGATGATGCAGAATGCTTTAGAGATGTCAACCCAAAGGGCTAACCCCCATGACTAAAGTGGGCTGACAACTACTAGACGGATTACCTTAAATGACCATTATGGATACGGGTACGATTTTCTAAGTTGACCAGGCTAGGGGAACTACACTGGGCGTCACGAGCACCCCAAGGAATCACATCCTCTGTTACACATAAGGAACCACAGTCCTTTCCACACACATATCACATATAATACGGGCCAGGGTAATGTATCCGGTCGCAATAAGGTAAGAGAATATATTATCTATGGATGTGAGCATGATCCTAGAGACTGAAACACAACTGCTGCTACACAGCCAGTACACAATAGGATAACCACCTGCCTGAGAGCGTGGCAACCAAAACTAACACGGATGCCCACCTGTGACTCAGTTGCACCATCTAAACCTAGATGAAACAACAACTTAACCGTCACGACATCTAAACAACATCAGTCTCTAAGATTCCTCAAAGCAATATGATTACCATCAAATACTACAGTACTCTAGCTGTCAACACAGACTAGTACTCATGGGGTGACCTACAAGTGTCCAACAAGTAGTCAACAATCCCCAATAACCGAACTGCATCACAATCCCCTAATCATGTACATAGTCACCAACACGGATGTACAGGAACCCACCAGGTCTGTCTACACCCAAGGTGACAATCTCCGCGAACAGATGCTCGACGGTGACAGTTTCCCTATACTGATGTGACAGTCTACCCCAGCAGATTCCAACATCACGGGTGACGTACAACTTCATAAACCACCTGGCTCAGCCGCGTACCTCACTGAGCCATGCTGTCTCGCTGCCTCCTAGATGACGGAAGGGAACACAGCCCTATAAGCCTCATCCCGGGGAAAGAAGGCTTGACGAGTAAGCTCTATTAGCTCTAAGAATCATGAGGACAATAAGTGTCACAACACGATAAGCAAACAATCCTAAGGCAAACTATCAGAAGTTCAACATATACGACCAACCACCACGGACAAGCCGTCTGCTCGCCACCAACAACTAACAGTCCAGAGGATACCATACTCCTACATGGAATCCAACATTCCAAACAACCACCAATCACAACGACAATGCTCAAGGACCAGGCCTCGAGAACACAAAGTACACCTAGATTAATCCTAAGACTAATCAAAACAATAGCAGGCAAGAGGACGAGCTCCGAATTGAAGACCATGTCTTACTGAAGCTATGTCGCCCCAAGACTACCCTGGAACCAAGTCCAGCAACCTGAACTAACCAAGGTACTATACCATAAGGTGAGAACTATAGTCTCTGAACTACACTATCTCAAAGAAATGGCGGCTAAGCCACATGCCGTCCATAAGTCTCTACTAATCGTCAAACCAAGTTACTAGTGCCCTGAAACAAGATGGGCACCCTAATAACTAACCAACGATACCATACTTAATATATTATTTATATATTCCACACTTAAAATATTATATATATATATATAGCGATACTGAGGCGTCGCAACACACTGAGAAATGCCTTGTTCTCAACCTCAACGAAGAAAAGATTCGCGATAACCACCCTCAATGAAATCGGTCTAAGAGGAATCTCAGGAGTCATCGTCACATCGACGACAACAGAGAATAACCTCCTCTGGCTAATCATAACCTACGGGTTCTATTTAATAACTAAACTCACATTGTTGTGGGTTTTACTAACTTATCATACCCTTAAGTACTCTTGCCTAAGGTATGCTAAACGGATAACCCGTAAAAGTGTCCTCAACAATTAACCTTGTACTAACCTAATCACAGATATAACATATTATACTAGGCATTTCTATAACTCACAAATCAGGATAATAATCTAGTTATTCGGGAAGATAAAACTCGCCTGACGAAACGCTCCAGAAGAATCAATTTGAGCAATACAACTCAACGCTCCATCAACGGCACCTCACGGATAAACACATCCAATCAAACCACTAACCAAGCAACACTACACCGCCATAATCCTAGCAAACACGATTTAGAGTAAGCGCAACTCAACCAATCATAACCATAACCCACAATCCAACCTAACCCAGCATAATCCAAATCCAATCCACCAATCATAGGTTAAACCAAAACAGAAATCAGATTATCAAGGAAGGAAAAACAGTTCATAAAAGGAGGAAAACAATTTACCAAAGGGGAAAAACAGTTAGGCGGTGCGAACTGATTTCAGATCTCCGGAACACCACAACGACCTCCACAATCGCTCCTCTAAACCCAAATCAATAAACAAATCTTCGAGAATCAAACACCAATGACTTATAGCAATAACTACTCTCCAAATCTTCTCAAATCAAATACCAAGCAAGCAAGAGGGTTACACTGAACTGAAAATCAGATTGTAAAGTTTGAACAGCAACAGGGAATTACTTACAGAAAAAGGCAGCTGCGATTGGAAATGGATGACGATTAGACGAAGATTGAAGATGGTTAAAACAACTCTCTCTCTACACTTTAAAATAGCAACAACAAAGGCGGCAACGACTGAAACAGATCAGCCACAAGGGCAGCAGCAACTGAGCCGTAACAGTTGCCTCTACTCCCTCTAACAGCAGCAGCTCTTCTCTCTCCAATTCGAATCAAAACAAGGACCCCAAAAGCAACACAACAATCATAAACCCTAAATCAATTCAAGCCTCAAGGGTTCCACCAAAACCGAAATCAACCCAAAGATACAAGGGAGAGAGAGAGGAATTACTCACCGAGAGAAACGGCGAAGATCACGGCGAAGAATCGTGTCGAATTCGGCGAGTAAGGCGAGGAGAGGATTCGGTTAGGAGAAGAGAGAGAGATAGTGAAAGAGAAATGTGAGGAGAGAGAATGGATAATGATATATATATAATCGCCAAGTCGTTCGAACGGATACGAAAGTCGTTCGAACGACCAAGAGGTCTTGGGCCAAATTCCAGGAGGGATGAATCAACTCGTTCGAACGAAAATAAAACTCGTTTGAACCACAATCTGTCCAATGGCCAAAATGTTCAGAAGACACTGAGATTCGTTCGAACGACAAAGGGTCTCGTTCGAACGACAATCTGGGAAAATCCAAAAATGTCACTCTGAGGTCCTCCTGAACCACACACAACACCAAGACCCTCAGAAGACTGGAACAACCCGAACAACCATCACAACCCTAACAAAGGGTTCCCAAGGTCTAAACACCACTTCTACCGCTTCACGGCCACCAAAACGCCTAAACCCCCGAAAATGAATCTTTGCTCGGAAAACTCCGAAAACCTATCGACCAATCCAACGGCTCACCGGAACCACACCAAACCACAAACACATTACACAAACATCACCACCAACCCATCTAGGGGTTCCCAAGGCCACAACGCCACCTCCTCCTCCGAATAACCACCGTACCACCGAAACTACATAAAAGGAATCTAACATACAAAACCTGCCGAAAAGAATAAATGGATGCATAATGGATGAAAAAGTACATGCGGAATATATGCGCGGAACTTAACGTGGAGGAATAATAATAATAATACTTAATAATAAATAAATAAAATAACCCGAAAATCAGGGACATTACAGTTCAAAACATTATACTCGTCACAAAATTGTAGTATATTTGCTGCGAGCTTGCACGTGGAAGAGATGCATTGACTCAAAAAAGGAAATGCACAAAATCTACACCTGAACAACAATTAAATTTAAGAGAAGAGCAGAGACAAACAGGTATTGACAATTATCCAAGTTATCACTAAATGAATGAACTAAAGATATAGATTTTAAACCAAAAGGTTCTTATCTTCTGTAGTAAAGAAATAAGCTTGAAACTCAATCAAAATATCAAAGCTAACCATCATTGGGCTTGTTACATGTATATCTAAACATAGTGGTCTTGCCCAACATGAAATCCTAAGCTAGAGTTACTAATTATAAAAAACTCCTAGAATATCTAAAAATGCCCCGGTCAAGTATTATTATTAATTCATGGTAGCTTTAAACGTAATTTGATTTTTGATTCTTGACCATTGAATTAAATATACATACCACTTTGATATCACACATTGTCACGAAACTTTCCAATATTTGTTTGATATTATCAGTTCATACGATATCTCTACCATATATTTATTACTTTTTTTTCTTCTTCTTTTCAATTTCTATTAAAATATAAGATGAACAAGATCGATATAAAGATTGGAAGACAAACAACCGTTTGCAATATATCCACCCAAACTACCACTGTAGGTTTAGTTCTCAACATTGGTTTTGTAATTGCTATTTTGTATTGACTCGAGGATGAGGAATGGAGACAATTGTGCTTGTAGAAAATGGATTTTGAAAAGGCTTATGACGGAAGGTAAGCTGGAACTTCTTACTTATTGGTTGGAGTGGATGGTTTTGACCTTAAGTAGCGTACATGGATTCACATTCATTGTATTATTTACTTATTTGGGTTTGTTAATGGATTTTTAGCAAATTCTATCCTAGTTTGAGTAGTACTTGCAAGGGAGATCTTTTCTCCATTAGTGATTGTTGTGGTAGGAGAAGCCCATACTATCTTGACTTGAAGAGTGAGAAATGTCTTTTAACCGAATTCATATTTTACATGGATTTACACAGTTGGTCTATGTGGACGATCCTATCTTTTTCTTGGAATTAGATTGGGGCTAGACATCTTTGGTATATATTCTTAACTTTTCAGGTTGGCTTGGGGTTGAAAACCGATTTGCAAAAAGGAAAGTGACAGTGGTTGGTGATATGCAAGAATTTGAGTATCTGGCGAGTTCTTTGGGGCACGGAATTGGGACATACTATGACATACGTGGGTATGCCTCTTGGGGTGCTATCTAGCTGTGTGGAGATGTAGGATCCCTTGATTGAATCATTTGTAGAAATAAAGGAGGAAACGAAAAGTATACGTTACCATATACTCCAACAATATTTTGGTAGAAAGTTGGCTTTGCCCAGGAGGACATTGCTATCCGAAAGAGGCGTGACTCACGTTGGTTAAAGACACACTTGCTAGCTTAGTTTTATTTTCTTATTTCGCTTACCGATGTCGGTACCAAAGCACTTTTAGGACTTAGGAACTTCCTATGGGCAGGACTAGGAAAGTTTATATTGTAAAATGGGTGGCAATTTGCATGGTGAAAAGGGTAGGTGAGGTTGGATTGAAGTTCTACTAAGAATGAACTCGGCATTCCCTGGAAAATAGTTATAGAGATTTGGGAGAAAGGCAAAAATGGTGAAAGCTAAGTATGGGAAGGAAGAGTTCATATGGCTCCCATTATGCCTTGGATATCTTATTGAGTGTACTTAAAAGATCCATTTTTAGTACTTAGGATTATTAAGAGAAGTAATTCTGACAAATAGGAAAGAGGATACAATTTTGGCATTATGTATGGTGTGTTTGAGGCACGTTAGCGGAGGCTTGTTGATCTCTATATACCACTTGCGAATTTAAGTTTTGCACCCAACACGAAACCTGGGTATTGTATGGGTAATTATGGAGCTTGGCCAACAACCAATGCCTCTTCAAGTAAGGCATAAACCCGTGAATTTTTTTTTTGCCTCCAGGTATTTTTGCATGATTCTAGCTCTGAGGCATGTCATAGGAGGCGTTTTTGTGAACTCTGTATGAGGCAAACCTAGGGGAAATAGTTGGAAAAATTAGTTTAAACAATATTAGAGCATCTGTAGTTGTTTTTGAGAAAAAGGAGCCAAGGGAAAATATATGGAAAAATATGTCAAAACTGTTTTATATTTCTCCAGATTTAAATTTATATACGCTCTGAAAGGCTGATAGAAATTAAATGGTTAGATTTTTCATGAATTCAATGCTTCAGTGGTTGGATTGAGTGCAACTATGTGTGCTTGGGAAACTCTCCGAGCCTGACATTAGCTTGCTTTTGCTTTTATTGCATCCATCCTATAGGTGTATTAATGATAATATAAACAAGATGTTCTTTTATCTTGTCCTAGTAGTTAGAAGTCGTTTTCATACTATTAGGGTTTGCGACTAATATACTCTATGCATTGTCCATGCAATGCAGAGACGATGATTGGTGCATTCAGGGGACCAATAACACTCTCACATTCCCTTCATACTACATTGACGAAAATGTAAGCATCTCTATAAAAGAAAACTAAAATTAGAAGTATCAGCTATATATATTTGTATAAAGGTTAACTTACTACGTTTTCTGTTTATCAACAATATTTTTTACTTTTGGAGATTTTTTTACCGTGTTCCTCTTACATGAGTATCAATTTGTAGGCAGTTATCTGTTTAGATGGAGATGGGTGCAAGATACGAAATGGTGTGGACACAGTTGCAGATGATTCAAATCTTGATACATCAATTGCTTGTGATTCATGCGATATATGGTAAGTAACATAAAATATTATGAACTTTCGCGTCTTCTGTAATTCTTCCATACGTTAAACCCTAAACCAGGGATCCTTTTCTTTATTTTCTTACAAAATGTGGTATTTTTCGCATATAAAGGCCAAAGGCTATAGGACTATAGTAGAGTTCGGTCCTAAACGCATAGGGCCGATCCATCCAACGCGTGTCCTATTTAACCCTCTTTTTTATGACTTAATCTTAGTTAATTAAGAAAATACTTAGGTGTCATTAAGATCTTTTTCCCACCAATTAAGGGAAAAAATTATCAATAAACAAATATATTGTAATTAAAGTTTCATTTTCAAAAAAATTCATAATTTTACCCCTGGCAGTTAAGAACAAAATAATAGAAATCCTTAAGCTCTCGAATTCCTTTTCTCTGTAGTAAAAAGAAAATGGAGATCTTCACACATTCAAGAAACTCATCAATTTTAGGTACTTAGATGTGTTACTCAATGTTGGTGTAGATGGATATCTTAATTTCATTAGGCTATTGCTAAGTAAATCGACTTTTTCAGAAATAAGAAGCTTTTCTTGCACTAACTACCAAAAAATATGAGAATCTTTATAATGGAAATTGCATTCATAATTGATTATAGTGATGGTTACTCTTCCCCTTATTTGGTGGGTAAATGATCTTAATTACACCTAATTATTATCTTAATTAACTAAGGTTAAGTGAGATGGTTAAATAGGACACGTGTTGGGTGAATAGGCGCTTAGAACCGATCTTGGTCCTAAGAGTCACTATTATAGTGTGCTTTCAGATGATCTTCTTAGTTCTTAGAAGTATACTTGATCTACTTTGACCCAAATTTGTTGTTATAGTAAATAGTTTCTTGACTTGTATGGGAACAGGTACCATGCTTTTTGCGTAGGATTCGATCCGGAAGGGACATATGAGAGTTCCTGGTTATGCCCAAGGTAACCGAGAAATGTGGATACAAGACTTCTGATTTATGCAGCTAGTAAGCAATATATGGTTGACGTAAAAACATAGTTGATTGAGTACGCAGATATAATTTGTTTTCATGTTTTCTCGATGTATGTATTCCACCTTTAACTTATGTTAAAAAAGCATAGCACCCTATCCATGTGTACAGACATCATAGGCAAAGATCAAATCAAATTCTGTCAAAATATCGATTATCTCTTATTTTTATCTATCCTCAATATATATAGGAATAGTGGCCAGCATATGTGCTACTTCATAAAGTCAATTGGAAGTTGAAACATCATAAATTTTGTCCGACATTTTACACAAGGTATTACGATCTATAGAGGTTTTGTATTTAGTTTGTAGTCTCTAAATATAATAAAATGCATTATCTGTCATATCAGTTAGATATATCATATTATATATAAACTTTGGATGATATATATAGTTGTAATTCTATCATTCAAATTTTTGAAGAATTATCAGCCGGACTTATAGTATCGATCACCCAGATTTCTGATATATGGGCTGATATACTGGTCAGGCTGAAGGTGGGGACACTGAAGTATCTATTAGGATATGTCTTTGTCGTTAAGGTTACAGAGAGGCTCTGCAGATCAACCATTTGGTAGACCTAGTAGTTGTTTTACAATTCATCATCCTGTTCTTCTTCTTTTTTTCTTTATTGATGAACCCTGTTCTTATGAGCTTCTTATAAGTAACTTGTAACTTGTAAGGCAAGGGAGAAATATAGAATGGGTAGAGAACTAGAGGTAAGAGAAAAGAGGGGTTTTCGTCTGCAGCCTATGACTCTTTGCAACAGTCATAACCAAGCACTTCCATGACCAGTGGACATAGCCATTAGGGTGGGCTATGTCAAAAATGTCTTGAAATGTCTGATTATACTTCTTTTTTATTGCTTTTAGTCTACCGTATTTACTACAATAACGCAGTTTCTTTCATCTCTTTTTGCTTACTTTTCTGATCTCTTCATCTGTTCTTTTTAAGGTGTGTGATTGATGAAGCGCCAAGAAAATCGAATGGTGTATCAACACTGACATCAAGTATCCAGAGTGGTATAGAAACTACTCTTTGTGGACGTCCAGTCGAGGCTAGTCTTTCTGGAATATTGTCAGTATCTGTTGCTGATGCTGGAGAAACTGCTGTTGTTGTATCAATGATTGAAGGAAAACATCCCATTGAAGCACCTCATGAGAGTCTTGCCATAGAAGCTAAGAAGGATGGACAAGCTGTAACAGTATTATTTAACGACGAGGATAACATCCACCTGGAGACTGCTGCACGTGAAACGTCATTATCGTTGTCCTTATCACGAGATACACACTTCACCCTATGTAATGATCCTTTGCCATGTGACAAGTTAAAGAAAATTGGTGCTGATAAAACAATAACCAAGTCCAATGATTCTGATCTCTTGTTGTCCTATAAACCCAAACTAGGGAATCAATCCAATGTTGAGCTTCATGTTGGTTTATCCTTGGGGTGCTCTTCATCAGGTAATTATTCGAGTCTGATCTTGTATGTATCGAATTAAAATTTAGTTTAGGTCTGTAGAAATCGATGAACGTAGACAAATATGTTTCTGTCGCTAAAAATGAAATCTCGCTTTTCAAATATTTGCACAAATAACCTTAAAATGTCATTTAATATGTTATTTATCAAATTGCTTATTTTGGTGAAAGATGTCGTTTGAAATGAACAATTTGATAAAACATTACTTTGCAACGAAACACTACATTTGAAATGCCATGTTTCAGCCAGACACTACATTTGCCAATTGGAATGTCTTTTGTCTCAGGAACCTATGTTTGGGATCCTGCTTTCATTTAATAGAGAAAACTCAAAATATGACATTTTGAATAATATTTTGAATTTGTATTGTAATTATATCAAATTAGCTTATTTTCAACAATATATTTAAGCTTCGGTTTTTCTATAAAAATCTATCTAATATGAATTTACATAGATAAATGAATCATTTATAAATCGTGTATTTCACGTCTTATCGTTTGACACCTTTGTGTATTCTCTTCTAGTTGACAACAGAATCAATGATGCAGCTCAAAATCTCTCTGCGGGAGATTTGCAGCCAAACATCTCTCCCAGAGAATGCCCTGTATCAGGTATAGAAGTGGGTGTTGTTTGACACCCTTCTTTTCCTTTTACATGATTGTTGTTATAATTTTTTTGAGGGTTCATATTGTTGTTCTATTATACATGTAAGCATATAGTAATATACTTATGTAAATGTCTCAATAATTGAATGACTGAAAAGTTTCCAGCCCTTCTCATTGTTTGTTTTCTCCATTTGTGTATATGTTACGTTGTTCTTCAGGTGGCAAAATAGCCCTTGAACCTACCAATGTTGTTGTTGGATCTATTGGTGTGAAGAGAAAGTCTTCATGTTTGAGGTAACTCAAATTCTCTTTCATGTTCTTTGTCTGTGGTGTGCAAGTATCTACATATTTAATTATACCAATATATAGGTCATGCAATATGCCGATATATTGATACCGGTTCATTGCTCTGCTTTGATAAACTGAGATATGGCAGATATAAACTATATTGGCACATGTATTCCATTTATATCGCAACATATATTAGTAAAATCGGCCCAATATTATTGCTAGTTTAACCGATATTTGACCCAACAGACCTTGCGGAAGCCTAAGGTTAGAGTTGGTATCGTGTAGAAATCACATATTAAGGTGTAAAATACCAAATTAAGCATTCAAATATTAATTCCTTCACTGAGAACTTTAAGCAAAGTGGCTAAAGAGAGAGGAACAAAGCCTTGATACACTATAAATCCTAGACGGTCAACCCGTACGTGTGGATGGTGTGCGACTCCTAGTCATACTAGAAACGGTGGACAATGCCTTTTATTGGAGATTAAATAAATATATAAGAACAATCTCTAAAAAGCAAATTGTGCAACAAATTGGGTCGAAAGAGGGAAATGCCTCTTGATACGCTTTGCACCATACTCTCCTTTTAAAAGAGTTGGACCACGAATTTAATTCTTCAGAATAATGAGAATAGGCTAGATTTGATTGCTGAAGAAAATGCGACCTCGAGTTTTGCCTTTGTGTTTTGAAACAAACAATCGAAAACTAGTCCGTCCAGCGAACTTGCATAACCGATGGTTGTACCCAATGATTAGGATATAATATTACTTTCAAAATCACCTCCCTTCCGAAAACCCAACCTTATACTGTCCATACTACAGCTTTAACCTCCGTGACAATAGAGGTACTCACTCGTCATATCGAGTCACAAATGTCTCCCAAAGGCATTTAGCGTCAAGAACTTTGTAATGGCATCTTCCTCCAGATATTAATTTTTCGAACCGATTGTGGGATTAACCTCTATCTCATCTTGAAAAAGAGGAAAACCCCATTGTTAATAACCAGTTATGGTTTCCTTGATATCTGGAAATAAGGCTCCATCAATGAACGGTTCAACATACTCCTCTTCAAGATAATCTTCATAAATTGGTGGTGATTTCCATCAAAAAGAACCTCATGATTTTTCCATCATTAAGTATGAGGAACCAAACTCTTCACCCTCTTCAACAAATTTCAGAGTTTTGCTCAGGAACTTTTGCATCGCGGATTGCATCTTTTGTAACATCTCATTGATTTTGTAAAGCTACTACTCGAGTCGGTCTAGTTTTGCTGTTAACAATGGTTTTCCTCTCATTATAAAAAAGAGAAAAGTTTTCCAAGGAGCCAAGTTTTCTTTAATACCGACGCAATAAATCTTGAGGAGAGGGAGGCACTGATGGACTCTAACCACCTTGGTAATAGAGGGGTATTTCCATTGATACTATCCAACCTGTAGTTGAATCTTCCGCCCTTTTTCAACTAGTAAATTATTTACTTAGAGATGGCTATTGCTCAAACTTCAACTCATGGTGAACCAGGATAGTGTAAAAGCTTGCCTTTATTTAGCAATATATTTACTCAAAATTTTTTATTTTTTATTTGGACAAATGAAGAGGTTTCTGTAAATAAAACACCTGAAAACCTGCACTAAAAGAGGACAACCTCCATGAAAACGAGAAAAAAGTGCAAGGCCGCCATAAAAACGAGAAAAAAGTACAAGGCCGCCATGAAAACGAGAGCAAAGTAAAAGGCAGAACAACCTGTTACCTCCAAAATATCACGCATGCACTAAAAGAGGCGAAAAAGGTGGAAATAAACACATGCTGATCGATCTTACTGCTTGATAGTATAACGTCCAAAAGATATCCAAATGAAAAAACACGGCCCAATGAGACAAACAAGCCTTTTAATTACAGTCAACTGTGTTATATGTTAAGACTGGATGATGTACTAATGTCTACATGTGTGCTAAAAGAACATATATTTGTTAACCTCTATAACTTGGACGCCACTGTTTTCTGGAAGTTTCCATGGGGAGATATGTCTTATATGGTGGTTTTGCACGGACAAGAATATGTATATGCCTCACGGATTTGGTTAAAAAGGTTTGATTCAGAAGTAATTGAGTGAGAATGATATGGGCATTTCAATTATAAGTATCTGAAGGGAAAACTGGATTGGGAAATGTTACTAGAGAAAAGCTGGAGCCACTCCTTTATTATTTATTTTCTCTCTGAGAAATTTAGAAAAGGGGCTAAAGGGAAATAGTAGGGGGAGATAAGGCGAAATAAACAAAGATAGTTTGGGCTCATGCCTCCTTTGCAGTTTTTCCGAAGAATGTCCCTTTCCCTTTCTTTTTTTGTTTTGCTATAGTAATTTATGTCTACAAAAGTAGAACTATGAAAGCTGTATGAATAGCATGAAGTAAGATCTCGTTATTTATCAAAATATTTATCGTTCACCGGGGCTTACGATCTTTGTCACTATATTTATGATGCAGGAACTATAAGGCCCAAGATCGAAGTACATGAAAGCACATTAAAAATAGGCCAAAAGAAGTTTAAGAGTTAAATAGGTTCTAGGGCCTGTTTGTGATTCTAGAAAAGTTCAACCTTGGCAGGACTATTCTAAATAAATGTGAACTTGAACTAGTCTAGGTTTATATCTTGTTTGCCGTAAGAATTCTGGATGTATTCTGGTTTTGTTTAGATGTTGTTTGGCTGATATCATTCAAGAGCTTGTTTTTATGGTAGATTCTTCATAGGCAACAAAATCTGCAGAGAGCGACGTGTCTTCTTTTCTTGAGATGATCAAAAGCCAAGTTCCTTCTCTTAATAGATAATTTCTCACAAGAATCATTATAATTCTTCAAACCTATGGATGGAACATTAACGATGAAATATGAAAAAACAGGGTTCTAGGTGAAGCTTAATTTCAAGGTTAATTCTAACAAAGTCAAGCTAGAGCAATCAAGGTTTTTCAAGAGTTTCTAATTTAATCATTCAATATTTTATTCGAAGTCATAGTAAAGCGTAGAGTGACGAGCAATGAAAGGGGGTATTATGAGACTAAAAACAAAGTTAAAGAAATAAATAAAAGAAATTTCAACATTTAAATCAAAAATACCAAAAAATGCGAGTCCCATTTAATAACTAATTGGTAGAAGCTTCAATTTTGCTAATTCATATTAATTACTAACTAAAAAACTTAAGTTAGGGTTTCAAGAAAATTCCTTATTTAATGATTTGAAAATAGCTTTTGTAATTCATCTAAACCTAAAAAAACTTAACATAAACAACCAAATAAAATTAAACCCCTACCTAGGCTTATTCACTAAACACTGGAAACAAAAACTTATTTCTGAGAGGATTTCCTATATTGTGGAAAATATATGTTGTGTCACGATACGTGTACAATTTGATGTACCTATCCACTCACCCTGGCTTTGAAAAAAAATTTCCATGAACTTCGACCTTGAAGAATCCCTAATTGCCGCAATATACTTTCACCCAAATTCGTTCTTGAAGCTTACTGTAACCAACAAATCTTGTACCCAATCGTTGGGGTATCATATTTTCATTTAACGTACGTCGCTCGCTAAAAGCTGCATTAAAACAGCCACATCCTGCAATCTCCCCCCAATTGAAGTCAATCTTTCGACAAAACAAGTCTCAAAATTTGCCCAAATATAATCAGCAAACATCGAGAAAGGAATTTTAAATTCGTTTTCAGAAGAGTCTTCAAAGATAGGTTTATTTCCCCTAACAATAGAAAAACCCGGGAAACTGGTAATCATTTGAGGACTTATCATATACTAGAAGGGTAAATCTCCATCATTAGCTAGGATCTAATTATGACCTTTCTTTCCATCTAAGCATTGTATTAATTTTGTTTAGTGACTTTTCATTGCAGTCTAGCCATGTTGATTGCTAAAATTTACCTACCATAAAATAGCCATATGTTCTTGTCCCATTGTGTTGCAGAATACTTAACGCAAAAAGATAAAGTGTTGAATCTGATCAAATAAGCAAACACCAAATCAGCACTCCATACTGAAGCTGAAGAAGTAAAAAAATTGATTTTTAAAATAAGAAAATTAGTCACAAATCAAATCAAATCAAGAGAAATTGCAAAATCTAACCCATGGAAAATGCGAATCGAACAAAACCCAATGAAATTTACGCTCTTATTCAAAGTTAACAAGAACCAGCTAGAGGGAGCTTCGATTATGCTAATCCTTATAAATTAATAACTAAAAATCTCAAATTAGGGTTTCAAGAAAACCCCAAATTTATAATCCGGAAATAGCCTTGTTAATTCATCTAAAGTTAAAACAACTCGGCACAAACAACCTAATAAATTAAACTGTACCTAGGCTTTTATAGAGCAAAACTTCCTAAATCTAGTTAAACTATATTAAGGAAGTTTTCTTATTCATGAAACTCTGAACTAAAATCTACTTCAATAAATTTAGAATTAAATACTCGAAAAACAAATTAAAATATGATTTTACTTTGTGGAAAATCGATATTGCTTTTCATTACGTGTACAATTTGATGTACACATCACCCGTAGTTATTCGGTCTTAGGCAGGTTTTTACTAGGCTAGTACCCAAATGGACTCTTAGAGTCCTAGGCTTGATTAGAAAATTCTATTTTATTATATTATGTTAGTTGTAAAATTTATGTCATGTCACTTTAAAGTCAGTCGTATTTTTAGATACTTTTAGTATTTTGAAAATCAAGAATAACTAGAACGCATCCCCTGCTCTTCAAAACACGTAGGCCACTTAATACCTGTTAAGGAATGCGCTAGTCATCAAAGTCTTATTATGTTAGGAAATAGGAAGTTTACAGTTTTTTCTTCTTTATAGAACAAAGAATCTCCTCTAAATTAAATATCCTTCTCATGTGAATTTAAGAGATCAATTAGAGTTTATCTTTGTGGAATCAAAGCGAATTATATGTGTCTCTCGCCGTTAAGCATTTTTAAAGCAAGTTAGTTCAAGTTCTGTATTAAATCCTAGACTTGTGGCTAAAGAGATGAGAATCTATCACTCCGCGCTCAAGACAATCATCTTGAAGAGTTTGTGGGAAAGATGGTTTTTGATTCAACAATAGGGAGGATTGAAAGGTCGATCTCATCGCTCACGGATAAATCTGTGGATCATTTGCCCTACTATGCAAGAGTGTGGGTTACACTCGTCTTAGGAAACTCCACCCGCTGCTATCATTACCCAAACTACAATTATTAACATTAAATGCAAGCCCCATATCCACCAACTATATTTCCAACCCAATCATAGCCAATCATAGCCTTATCAGACCTCTCAAAATGTCAATAACCTAATCCATAACTATATGAAGATCCATTTATATTTTGTTTCGAGGAAACCATCATGAACCTTAACATTGCGAAGGAGAGTTTGTTTTAGCGAGAAAAACTTATAAGTCTCTAAATGACCAATGAAAGGAAAGATAACTACAGTCCAAAGAAACGTTTGAAGTCTAGCGACTAAGCTTTATTAACACTTCGAGATAGCGAAGCGTTTGTTAATCCCATGTATAATTCAACTGCAAGTTATTTCAAGAAGGAGACTTCGGTGCAGGAGCTATGAGGCGCAAGATTGAAATTCATAAAAGCTTGTTAAATCGGGCCAAAACGAATTTAAGAGCTTTAATAAACTTTAGAGTCCTAGGTTAGTGTTAGAAAGTATTATTATTTTCTTTTATTAGTTTATAGTAATTGGATTTTGAGGTTAAATTAATGAATTTTGTTACTTAAGTATTTTCTACTGGTAGGTATTTAAAATAATCAGAAAATAAGGAATAATTAGAGTTAGGAGAGTGATTATGTTGGGAGGATTATTTTCTCTTTAATTATTCCTATAAAAGAAGCATTTTAAGAGATCAATTAGTATAAGGAATAATTAATATAATTTCTTTTATATTAATTTTATTCTCTTTAATTTTCTTTGGTGGATTTGAGAGATTAATTGGGGTTTATCTTCTTGAAATCGAAGCATTTTATCTGTGTTTTGTGCCATAGTTATAGGACATATTTTCAACCCAGGATCTTGGTATTAGAACCCAACTTCGCCATTTATTAAGTTGTCATCCTGACATCCTCAACAAGCTTGTTTATTTTTCTAAATCGTAATCATCTTTATGAAAATGCAATGTCATTCGAATTTGGATCAGTGGGATTTTGTTGTGACACTTTGAATGCGTAGTGGTATACTGGTATTCATTTGGTTCGTCTTACAGATATCTATATATTTATAATGTTAACTTCTTACCGTGTAGTGTATGTCTAATATTTTGTTTCTCTGATGTTTAATGGTTTTAGAAATCCAGTTACAGTGGCTGAACATACCAAACTTGATGACGAAATGCCAAGATATCAAATGGGGAAGGAGGGTTCTTCAAAGAAAGCAAAATTGGATGGAACATCTAGAGGCACTCGAAGTTGTTCTGGCCTTACAATAGTTTCTAAGGACGATAATTCGAAAGATGCCCCAGAAAAGGAAGCTGCCACTTCAGATATTATGAGTATAGTTCGAGGGACTAATCGTAAATCTTCCGATGGGGTAAAAAAAGATGATGGATCTGGATTAAGAGTGAAAAAGATCATGCGGAGAACTGCAGAAGACGCGTCAGCTAAACTTGTTGAGAATATTAGAAAAGAAATAAGAGAAGCGGTACGTAACAAATCCACAAAAGATTTTGGCAAAAATAATCTATTTGATCCAAAGCTTCTTTCCGCATTCCGGGCGGCAACGGGACCTAGAACACAACAAGAACCTATTAGACGATTAAATCCTTCGATTGTAAAGGCCAAAAATGCAATTCTACAGAAAGGCAAGAGTCGTGAAAATTTAACCAAGAAAATTTACGGAAATGCTAAAGGAAGGCGAAGACGTGCATGGAACAGGGATTGCGAAGTCGAGTTCTGGAAGCATCGGTGCGTGAGAGCCAGTAAGGCGGAAAAGATTGAGACTTTGAAATCTGTTCTTAATCTCCTACGAAGAAGCTCAGATAGCTCCGAAATGGAACACATAACTGATGGGGAGGCCGCAAATGGTATTCTTTCTAGAGTGTATCTAGCTGATGCATCAGTTTTCCCACGGAAGGAGGATATTAAGCCTTTTTCAGCTTTTTCAGGACTTAACTTGAAGGAAAACGTTTCCAATCCAATTGAAAATGAGAGACCCCTAATCCATGCAGAAATCACTAAGAAAGATCATTCAAATGAACTAATATTTCATAAAAAATCCATTTCATCTCCAAATGGTCCGGTAAAGAAAGCCCAATCACCCAAAGGAACAATGAGTAAATCCGACGTGAATATTGATAAAAGGAAATGGGCACTGGAGGTTCTTGCTAGAAAAACAGCTAGGCTTGGGAAGGATATAACTGAAGATAAACCTGAAAAAAAGGCCGTGCTCAAAGGAAATTTTCCTTTATTAGTAAGTACTACAATATTCTTTTTCGTCTGAGTTTAAGCTTTCTATTTGCTTTGGGTGATTTTAAGTGGTTCAAAATATCTTAAACTTATGTGGTCGGTTGAACAGGCACAACTTCCCACGGACATGAAGCCAGTACTGGGACCAAGCTGCCATAATAAAGTCCCAATATCCGTGAGGCAGGTATGCAGTAACAGGCATTGGATTGCCATTTGTGAAGTTAATATGTTTTCTCTTTAATCCATAGTAGTTTCGAAAACGTATAAAGTATAATTGATAACAGATTCAACAATCATAGCTCACCGTATATTGGAGCCTTCAGCAATATAGTTTGGCCTTATAAACAAAAAAATCTGTTCATAAATCACGATGCCGTGAAAACAATTTATTCCACCAATCAGTATTTTGTGGTTGGGAAGCAGAAATCACCTTTGGGATCATCCACAAAGCTTTTAGGATTGCCATTTGTGAAGTTAATATGTTTTCTCTTTAATCCATAGTAGTTTCGAAAAAGTATAAAGTATAATTGCTAACAGATTCAGCAATCATAGCTCACCGTATATTGGAGCCTTCAGCAATATAGTTTGGCCTTATAAACAAAAAAATCTGTTCATAAATCACGATGCCGTGAAAACTATTTATTCCACCAATCAGTATTTTGTGGTTGGGAAGCAGAAATCACCTTTGGGATCATCCACAAAGCTTTTAGGCGTCATATGTTATCATGCCACAATATTTTGGGCCATGCCTAAAACATTATCTTTCATGTCCATTAGGTGGAAACCTGTATCTATGCCACTACCTCATTGCCTGTTTATACCATCTTCAAACTACAAAGAATTTCACCGCTATTATCTTTCTATACATTACATTATTGCAAAATGGATATTGTTTGCTATGCTTACAATGTCAAAATCCATCCTATACTAACTGAGAACTTAACATGATTCTAGCGTCACTGTTGAACATTGTATTCATGGGCCATTACTTAATATGCTATTGTCCACTGTACTTTTTTCATGGATCATTGCTTTGGTTTTAACTGAGAACTTAGCATCGATTCTAGCCCTTATTTCTTAAAATTAGGCTGAAACGATACTCATTCAGTAGTTGTATATAACTCAAAAGGTTCTTTGCTGATACAGACACAACTTTACCGATTGACTGAATATTTCTTGAAGAAAGCAAATCTGCCCGTCATTAAGAGGACTGGTGATACAGAATTGGCTGTTGCTGATGCAGTTAACATTGAAAAGGAGGTCGCTGATAGGTCAAATAGTAAGCTAGTTTATATAAACCTCTGTTCTCAAGTGCTATCTCAACATACACATCATAGAGATTGTAAAAAAGGCGCAGATTCAAATCCTTCAACCGAAACCACTGTGCTGAATCCTGATCAACCTTCGTCTGATCTTTCGGCAGATGAAGCATTGAAATTGGCAGGATTAGTGTCAGATGAAGACCTCAGTGATGAAGATGATTGCTTAATAATGCCTAAAGATGAAGAGCCAGATAGCGTGTTTGATATGGATAATCATCCCGAGCTCGATATATATGGAGATTTCGAGTATGATTTGGGAGGTGATGACTTAGCCATTGATGGTAGTATTCTACAAGTATCCAGATCAGAACCAGAAGAAGGTGATTCAAAATTGAAATTGGTATTCTCTACCCTCAAATCTGAAAAGCCAGATACTGGTTTGAAATCAAAAGACCACGAAACATTGGAAATTAGGAGAGATACTTTGTCTCCCCCACTAGAACTCTTAGAAGGTGAAATAAGTGGAGAGCCTTTTTTGGCGGAGTGCGAAGAATTGTATGGGCCTGACAAAGAACCACTTGTAGAAAAGTATCCAATTGAAGTATCAAAAGAGCCTAATATTTTGAATGAAGACAGAGTCCACGAACAAATTGATAACTGCAGATCAAATGAAGCTGCTAAAGAGAATATATTGTCTTCTGGTGGAGAAAGTTCCTCTTTGACAAAAGATAATGGTACAAAGAAGGAAAATAAAACCAACTGCAAGCCATTTGACATCGCTAGTTCTATATCTAAAAAGGTACGTTACTGGATGTTTTTGTTTATTAATTGGTGGATGGTCCTTTGCATACAGTAATCATTACTAGGTTTAAATGGCATTTTTATGACGATGAAATGGTCAGTGTGCTGAATTTGCCGGCTTTGAATTTAACGTTCCAAAACTTTAGCTCATGTTTGTGCAAAATGGAAAAATAGTGGGGAAAGTTAGAATTTGACCCCCAAGCCTGTAAGTTTCAACTTGCAAATACAGTTTGGAGAAATTTTGAATTCAATTTCCCTTATGGGAGGTCATCTTTTTGTCTCTTTAAAGATAATCCGTATAAGCTTATTACTAAGGGTCTAGAGTCGTTACCACTGTTTTCTGAATCCATATTTTATTGTATAAGTTGGGCAACCTGACTTCACTGATCACGTCCTTTAGCCTGTCTTGCTTCCAGTTTGCTAGATCGCTAAACATAAATTTGCGTGTTCTGGTGCAGGTTGAGGCCTACATAAAGGAACACATCCGTCCACTGTGCAAGAGTGGTGTGATCACAGTGCAACAGTATCGGTGGGCTGTAGACAGAACAACAGACAAAGTTATGAGATACCACTGTAAAGAAAAGAATGCAAATTTCCTCATCCAAGAGGGCGAAAAGGTGAAGAAGCTTGCAACGCAATACGTAGAAGCAGCCCAGCAGAAGGAATGTCTATAAGCTCCTCAAATGCCGCCTTATTCTTGATTCTTCAAGAGTTTGTTACACGAGTTTCTTTGTAGTAATCAACATCTCTTGTTGTACATATTACTGTTGTACAGTCTGTTAACGTAGTAAGATCACTCACACGTAGTGGGTATTTCAAATTAAATGAAATTTCCCTATATCTCTTGAGAAGAGCAACACAAACATAGGGCATTGTTAGTTTGGCCCTGAGGATACAAATGAAGTATTATCTAAAGATGTAATAATTACAATTTGTATAGGTTATGATATATTTCACGTATTTCTGGAATCACTGTAATCAAATTTTGTTAGGTTATTTTGGAATAAACTTTAGAGTACCCTAATCTTATTGTTGAAGTATTGCTTGGTATCTTTAACTATGCATGCTTTGAGATAGAGCTAAAATTTGAGGTTGGTGTTCTGTTTATGACGTAAAAAACATGGTGTGCGCGATTCAAGGATAAACCTTTCCCTTTTGTAATGAGAAAGAGGTTATTTTCCTCTTAGTTGAATTCTGCAGTGATGTTTGTATTCTATTTGTGCTCACAACTATAGACATGGAGCAGATTAATAAAAGTGCGAAGATACAATAATGGCTTATGGATATTTGACATGGTATGCTTTATCTTGGTGTTCGCTAGTCGTAGAAGCCTGTTGCATTCTATCAAGATCAGAGGAGTTTGATGTGTGTCGTTAATCATAGACAGTTGTTCTACAACATGCATTACAATGTTTATCAATGGTCCAAATGTAGCCACTACTTTTTTGCGTAAGTAATACGAATTCATTGTCCTCAACCTACTGAGAGTAATTAGCAAAGGGTTAAATGCATGAGATAATATTCCCAGGCAGTATGAACAAGTGTACACGGTGGTTGAGTATAGTAGGTATGATACCTCCACAGGCAAACTTAAGGGCGTGTTTGGATTGCTCGTTTTAGGTCAAGCAAGTCTAAGGCAAAGGAAGGAGTTGAAATCACACAGTACCCCTTGGTGGTATATTTGGCAACTCCTCCATAGACTCAGTTAAGCCCATAAAAATTAATCTGATATATCTCTAAATTTCATTTTCAATATATGTACCAAACACGAGATATCAGTTCAAGAAAAACTAAATTTCTAAATGGTCAATCTCTAGTTTCTCAAATTTGAAAGAAGCGTAGAGGAGAAACAAAAACAGATGAGATCGTAATCTAGATAATCAAGATTTGTCAAATTTCTAGGGTGGGTGAAAGATAAGAATATGGTTAAAGTAACATTTACTATCCTCTAGTATTAGATGATTCTGAACGTTACAATTTGCTTTTAGGTGGTAATATTCCCTCCTCAAAGTCAAATTGTTAGGTACAAATATTTATAAGAAGACCAATATACCCTTCTGATTTTAGTCCGTTTGTTAAAAACTTAAATGTTGGTGTATTGTTATCATGGAGCAAAAAAAAGAAAAATCGCTGGCGCCAGTTCATTTGCTGCCAATGCAATTTGAATTTTATTTATTTACTATATAATCTATCTTTCCTCCCATGCAGTTTCACTCTATTGAATCTAAGTAATAATATTCCAAAGTCGAGTGAAACCAAAATCTAGGGTTGTGCTTAGTTTGGGGTACTGGGATGCATTTCACAAGGAGCTGCGATTGCAATGTGGTGCAATGCACCATCTTGCAATGCATTGACAAACGGGTGATTGGTTCAAAAACCAGTTCAAATGCTCTATATCCATTAATAGGAGAAGAGTGAACTTTTGAATTTCTCTAGTTTCTAACTTTTGACCGAATATATATATATATATAGAGAGAGAGAGAGTTTTAGGCGTGATTTTAATTAGATCTACACAATGGAGAAGTTTTCCTTTGAATATCACGCTCGCAATGGTCAACCGTAACCCACTGCAGACCCCTTTTTGCTGTAATCGGGTGCGGTGGATTTGTTAACAGAAGTGTAAACCTCCTGCAATCTAGTGCAATGGACCGCCGTGCACGACCAACCAATCAGTCGACAAATTCAAACGACTGCAAGGGCTTGCATTTGCATCGCCATGCAGCCAACCAAACGTAACCCTGGTATCAAAAAACTCGTGAATACTTTTTGAATTTCAACCTAGTAGTATAAAATATTAAATTTGAATGAAGAGGTTCATGTATCTTTAAATTGTAATAATGGTAATTTGTTTTGAATTGTGTTAAAACAGAGTCCAGCTTCCCCCATTCCTGGGAGTAGGTAGCCTTAAGAAAATAAGCTGCCACTTCTATTCTTTTAAATGTACCTCAATGTGCATGAACAAAACAACAACAAAACAACACCTCCGAAGGAGATAATCGAGTCTAGTGTATGCACACTATCTCCTTAAGGAAAATTCGCCCCTGCCACAGTGCTTTACATGAATGTATCTTTTATATATATATATATATAACCTTATTTACATGATAAGTATCTTCTATAAATAAGCGTAAATTAATGGTAAATCCACTAACTAATTTTTATGCAAATATCTGTTGATGTTCATAATCTTTATTTTATCTTTATGTATCACTAAAAATCCCTTATTTGGGTAATTAAGTTACAGGTTATGTATGATAGTGCAACTGAGTAACTTGATTATATATTGAGGACTTCTTCTAGTGCTCTACCTCTTGAAACAGTCATTTCTTCATGTTCATGTTTGTGTTTATGTCTCATGTATTTATACTCATTTGGTTTGACAGGTCTCCTACTGGAGCAGACTCTATCTAATTTACGGGTTCGCTGAACATCCCCACAGCTCAAAGGGTTATATCTGTTTCTTTCATCGTGAGCCTTTTTATAACTGATGTATGGGTCGCTCCCTTGGCCCGACCTTTGGGCCTCAGCTTATCAGGGCCTTAGGCCTCTTTACAAGCCTTCAATATAAGATCTGTAATTGCTTACCTCTGGGCCTGTGATGTGTGGAATATATCTTGTATGAAGAGAGGCTGACAATGGTCTGAGTTTAGAAACGAATCTATACTTTCTAGTTAAAAGCATAAACTTTTCTCGCATTATGAGAGAGTCTAAATTGCAATTTTTTGAAGGGTTTCACGCAGGTTTGTAATACCCTTTCACGTAGGTTTATGGTGTAAACATTGGCCAGTAAGGGCTAATATGCCATTTATTTTTAAGTTAATCTCACCTAAAACTCTTATATTTAAGTTAATCCCACCTATAGCTCTTATATTTGAGTCTCCTCCTTTTTTAAACATCTAATCCAATTTCCTATTATATATCAAACATCTCTATTTGAGTCTCCTCACTTTTTCTTCCAATGTCCTATTGTATTCCAAAATTCTGCTTAAACATCTCCAACTATCTTCCAAAATATATTTTATTTTCTAATTTAATTTCAAACAAATTGGTATGATTTTTATTGTTTTCAGTTTAAACTTTATTCGTATGATTTTCCCTTGCAAATATTACATCTCATAAGTGCATAATTATTATAGAAAGTTCAAAATTGATGTGGCATTCTTCTATATATTCTCATAATCTTACTAAATAATATCCTAAAACAAACATAAATTTTTATGTTGTTGTTTTTTTTGCTAAAGCCCATGTTAAGCATGGACTAAAAATGCAAGTAAAGAATGTATATGTATTGAACAGACATGCATGTCAACTTTTAGTGGCATGGGCAAACTTTGTTACATTTATGGCTCAATCGAGTCGTAAACTCTAAACTACACTCATTATCAACAAACACTAACTTTGTTCTCCCAGTTGTAACACACTTTGGACTACGCCACCTGTATTATCATCTCAACTGCCTTTACTAAAAAATCAAGTTGCAAGTAATATAATGTTGTGGGTTCATAAACAAATAGAGAGTCCAAAGTGTTTAATTACCCTACATTAGGGGTGGCTAGGGTAAGCCCCTAGAGAGATAAGGCCATTTATGAACTTAGGGTAGGGGCGGGCCAACCTGACCCTCAGCTATGTTAAGGGTCGGCCCTACCCTTAGGCTACAATATCAACCCTTACCTACCAATTGGCCATAGTGTAAGGGTTCAAGGTCGGGTTAAGGGTTGGGCTTATGGTCGAGTCAAGTTGGGCCAACTTTAATGATTTTAATAAAAATATAATATAATATAAAAATAAGCATCATCATATTAAATTTATAGAATATTATTCATATCTTTTGACATAAACACTAATCAGTTTATAATATATAATGAAAAGCATAAGAATGGCATATAGTCTTACTTATCTACAGTGTTGCCGGGGTTAGTATATACGGGTTTAATGAGGGCTAGATTAAGTGTGAATGGGCTGGGCTAAGGGCTGCAAACATTAGACCCTGACCCTACCCTACCAGTTGTAAGAGACAAGTCAGGCCAACCCTTATATATTCAAAGTAGGGTTTTAAAGGTCTCAAGCCCTAATTTGTAAGTATCAGGTTGGACCGAGCCAACCTGATACTCAAATTTGTTAGTATCAGGCCTTTCAATAAAACTATTTTCGCAGGCCTATCCTACATGTCAGCTTTCAATAAAATTGTTTACAAGTTCTTAAAAAAGCTCAAAAGGCCCCAAGGAAGATCATATGCAATTGAATGCTTTGTCGTACTTAAATTTTTCCTAAATGTGTTTAACTCAAATATACTATTCCTAATACGACCCGAGCCTACAACCACATTTACTTTGTGTGTCTAGTTGTTGACAACCATATGCATACTCTTTATCTACATGTACTCTGTATAGTAATTGCATAAATTATAGATTTTACTACCTGTATTATTGAGGACTTCTTCTACTGCTCTACCTCTTGAAACAGTCATTTTTTCGTGCTCATATTTGTGTTTATCCCTCATGTATTTATACTCATTTGGTTTGACAGGACTCCTACTGGAGCAGGCTTTATCTAGTTCACGGGTTCGCTGAACATCCCCACAGCTCAAAGGGCCCTATATTTGTTTCTTTCATCGCGAGCCTTTCTATAACTGATGTATGGGTCGCTCCCTTGGCCCGACCTTTGGGCCTCAGCTTATCAGGCCCTTAGGCCTCTTTATAAGCCTTCAGTATACGATCTGTAATTGCGTCCCTCTGGGCCAGTGATGTGTGGACTATATCTTGTACAGTTAGAAATTAGGAGTGTAAAGGGGTAACGCGGACGAAGAGAGGCTGACAATATTGTGAGTTTAGAAATGAATCTATATTTTCTAGTTAAAAGCATAAACTTTTCTCTCGCTATGAGAGGGTCCACGTGGCAGTTTTGCGAAAGGGTTTTCACGTAGGTTTGTGATACCCTTTCACATAGGTTTTTGATGTAAATATTGGCCAGTAAGGGCTAATGGGGCTTATATGTCATTTATTTTAAGTTAATCCCACCTATAGCTCCTATATTTGGTTCTCCTCCCTTTCTCAAACATATAATTCAATCTCCTATTGTATAACAAACATCTCTATTTGAGTCTACTCACTTTTTCTTCAAATGTTCTATTGTATTCCAAACTTCTTCTTAAACATCTCCAAATATCTACCAAAATCTATTTTATCTTCTAATTTAATTTCAAACAAATTGGTATGATTTTTATTTTTTTCAGTTTAAACTTTATTCGTAAGATTCTCCCTTGCAAATATTTCATATCATAAGTGCATAATTATTATAGAAAAGTTTAATATTGATGTGGCATTCTTCTATATATTCCCATAATCTTACTAAATAATATACTAAAACAAACATAAACTTTTATGTTATTTTTTAACTATAGCGCTAAAAATGGTAGTAAAGAATGTATTTGTATTGAACTGACATGCCCGTCAACTTTCAATGGCATGGGCAAACTTTGTTACATTAACGACTCAATTGAGCCATAAACTCTAAACTACACTCCTTATCAACAAACACTAACTTTGTTCTCCCAGTTTTAACTCACTTTGGACTACGTCACCTATATTATTATCTCAACTACCTTTACTGAAAAACCAAGTTACAAGTGATATAATGTTGTGGGTTGATAAACAAATAGAGAGTCTTAAGTGTTCAATTACCCTACATTAGGGGTGTGAAATGGGTCGGGCTAGGGTCAACCCGGCCCTAGAGAGATAAGGCCCTTATGAACTTAGGGACGGACCAACCCGACCCTCAGTTGTAAATGGCTCAAGCCCTAATTTGTAAGGGTTGGGTTGGGTCGGGCCAAGGGTTATTTTCGTAGGCCTACCCTACATGTCAGCTTTCAGTGAAATTGCTTACAAGTTTCTAGAAAAGCTAAAAGGGCCCCAAGGAAGGTCATATGCAAATTAATGCTTCGTCGTACTTAATTTTTTCCTGAATGTGTTTAACTCAATTTTACTATTCCTAATGCGGCTCGGGAGAGCCTACAATACTTTGTGTGTCTAGTTGTTGACAACTATAGACATACTCTTTATCTACATGTATTTTGCATAGTAACTGCATAAATTATAGATTTTGCTACCTATATTATTTTTCCCTGAAAGTAGATTCGATCCATGTTAACATTGTCGGTTCATTTAATCTAAAGTTAGTACAAACAAAGATTTGGAATAAAGTAATACCATTAACTTTTAATGCCAGAACGGGGATCACAACTGGCATGCGATGAGTGTAAATTTAAATTACCTTGTCTGAGAAGTTTCCAAAAAACTCTGTGACCCCCAAAAAACATCAGATGTAAATTAATGCTTCATCGTACTTAATTTTTCCCTGAATGAGTAATCAAAATCTCTAATTCCTAACGTGGTCCGGGCTAGCCTACAGTTACGTATACTTTTTATGTCCAGCTGTAGACATACTCATATGCAGGTGCTATGTATGTAGCAATTGCAGTAAACTATAGATTTTGCTACCTGTATTATTATTTTCATTCTGAAAGTAGATTCGCTGCACTTTTACATTGTAGGTTCATCAATTCTAAGGTAAGTACAGACAAAGATTTGGAATAAAGGAATACCACTAGCTTCTAATGCAGAACTTGAATCACAACTGGCAGGACAGTAAATTTAACTTACCATGTCTGAGAGCATATAACAACAAGGAAGAACTATTTTGTATTTTCTAAAAATGCCATGAAGGAATTTTATGTACTCGTCTTTTCTGTAGTGTCGCACATGCATCGCGTATAGACTAATAAAAATTGCGGGTTATTTCATGTCGAATTCTTTTTTATAAATTATTAATTTGGTCCACTTTTATTTACTTAACAAATATTCACTTCACTAAACACTCGAGGATACTTCTGTCATTTACAAAGTTAATTTGAAAATCTTTACTTTTACTTGTAATCCTACTTTAGTTAAAGGGGAAACAAACAAAAATTAAACAAGACAATAAATTTTGCATGCAAAAAAGGAAAATATTTATTACCCAACAAAATTGAAAAAAGAAAAATCATGACCGGTTATTCCCGGTTCCCTTGCTATCAACGGAGGTTGCCAATTGACCTTGCTTATAAATACAACCTCTAGACCAAGTAGAATCTTACAATTTGTAGTGTGAGTGGGCGCAGAGAGTTTTAGAAAGAAAGAAGGTGAAGCATAGATGGAACATGCTGAGGGTAACAATGGCGGCAAAAAGCTTCTCAGCATGGCCTCAGCGAATGCTGGTGTTGTAGCTGGTAACGTGTGAAACCCTTTAGTATATTTTATTTCCAAAACATTTAGATCAAACCTTTACGTGTTTGTTCTCAAGATTGATTCATGCAGAGACAAGAAAGATGGAGAGGAACACATTGTGTCTCTCTTTCGATTCATTGTCTCTCTGTATCGATAGAGTTATACATGTTTAAGCTCTTACATGTAAAACGTGGGTAGTTTTTTTCTTTTTTCTTTTTTCGCAAAAGTTCTTGGAACAAGGTTTTGAAAACAGTGATGGAGAGTAAGTGATTTTTCATTTTTTGTAAGTTAGAAAGTCTCAAAGAAAAATTAGGTCATAATTTTTTCTCCAAAACTGCTCTCGAAAAAATTGTTGTAAGAATTTTTGAGAGTTTTGTAGCCTGGGATCTATAGATTATCCTTTACCAAAATTCATAAATTTTCTTCTTAATCTTCAGGAATCTTACCATCTAGATCCAAACAAAGATACCCTTTTTTTTTAGTTAAACAATCACTGATGGAGAAATACTTGATTTTGTTCCAAAAAAAAAAACAAACTCTTTCCTCTTTATTTTTATGAAAGATCGTGCATGCTATCTATCTGTCTATCTATCTATCTAATCTATTTTTGGACACATTTCTAACCTCGCGTATTTTTTTGTAATCTTCAAATCTTTGTATCCACACTTAGAATTTGTGTGACTTTCTTGGTAATGATCTATTTTTGACAACACCAATATTATTCTTAAGCAAGCAATGGCACCTCAAGTAACACCTTTCGATGCTCTTCGCCTTGTTTGTGTTGCTGGCCTGGTATTGGTCTTCAACTTATTATTTCAAACTGTGGGCCCAACACAAATTTACTTCGTGTTTGCCAATTGGTCTCTATATTCAAATGGAGGGCCAATTAGAAGACAACACGTCTCTAACTAAATTTTTGGGCCTAACAATTAGATATTCTATTACTACTCTTTGGGCCCAAAAGAGTTTTAAAGCCTTTTAATGGCCCATTTATTGACAATCTTACAGGCCCATAACACAATATTATTGTACAAGTCTAGTTAAGGTTTTATGTAGATACATATATGTTTTCAATTTTTTATTTGAGTCACAACACCGTCGATTAATTCTTTTCTTTTTTTTTCTTATCTTGAGCATAGGAGTGCAGCCACAGACTGTCAATGTTGAAGCAACTGCTGAAAATGTGCATGGGGGACGCGGCGTGAAAGATCCCTACATGTGCATGCCTGTTACGAATGTGATTCGTATAATGCGCATGGTTCTTCCCAACGATGCAAAAATTTCTGATGATTCAAAGGAGACCGTTCAGGAATGCGTCTTTCAGTTCATCCGTCTTGTTACCCAATTGGCCAATGAGCATTGCCTCTGCGAACAGCGAAAGACTGTAATCGCTGACGACCTTATTTGGGCTATGGGAAAGTTGGGTTTCGAGCAGTACGTTGCTCCGCTGAGTTATTTTCTCCATCGCTACCGCGAGTCGGAGTCTGATCGTGGAACCGTGAGGGCGAGGAGGGATCCGATGATGGGGAGGATTATGAGCCCAGTAATGGGCCCACCACAGGGCCCATTTGGTAATGGACCTTTCATGCCTCAGTTTCACATGGGGATGAATTCGATGATGGGGCAACAACAACCCCCACCGCCACCAGCAATCTACGGCGGACCAACGGAGCCGTACTTCATGGACGGGGTTCAATTCAACATGAGCCCAAATGTTAATCCTAATCAGCCCATGAACAACAGCCAGACCCCATACCCGATGAACATGAACCCGGATCAGAACCTGAACCCGACCCAGTTCACCGCAAGGGGCAACAATCCTTATGGGCCATGATTTTATAAGGTCTAGAACCATATCCTTCAACATATATATCTAGAAGGTAATTCTACATTATGAAAAATATATGGAGTGAAAGGGTATGTGGTTGGAATGTTGGGAGGCTTTGAAACTTGTTGGAATAAATTAGCCGGTTTATTTTCTTAATTGAATCTTAGATTCACATTTCATCTTCTTCTTCTTCTTTTGTTGAGCAAAACGAAAATATATAAACCCCGTGGACGACAAAAATAACAACAAAGTTATTGAATGGATAGCACATTGGCAATATTTCAAAAAAAATAAGGGGATTGAAAGCCCCCCCCCCCTTAGGCTTAAATCGTGCGCCTCAAAATTAAATGACCTACTAATAATAAATAAAAGCTGAAAGTCTTAGAAACCAGAGTCTATATATTAAATCTAGTTACTAATTTTTCTTTATAGCCTTGAGGCGAAGTTTCTGGCAGCCAGGGAGTCCTGGAACCCCCTTGCCCGTGAGAATATGAGTTCGGGAGTGTTAAATATGATATCTTTTGAGTGATCTTCTTTTTGTCTATTTATAGACCTTCCTCTCGATCGTGAGTAAATGCCACGATCTGCTGGGAAAGTGGAGACTCGTAGTGGAGCATGTCTTTTGTCTCTGAGGATGAATTTTGAGAAAGTGGTTTTTTATTTTGTCTATTTTTGTGTTTTTCAAAGTCGTGATTTGGGACTGCAAGGTGTTCCAGTGAAATTTTTGCTTTTCATTTTCTCTCTCTATCTCTATTTGACCATTAATAGATGGAGGCAACAAATTTAGATTTTTTTATATTTTGGTCTGAAGATGATTTGCACTAGCTTGCACTATGAACCAATCAGATGTAGAAATAATGCTTGCAAGGGAATGCAATGCATCTCGGTGTAATTGCACGGCTGTGCGAATTGTAACTGCTTGCAGTGAACCAAGTACTGCCCAAAAGTCTAGCGGCAAACCAAGCACAACCCAAAAGTCTAAAATTGTGAAAGAAGAAAAACAATGTTGTAGACTGTTTTTTGTCAATAGTGTGCATGCGTCGTGTTGACACGTTTTCAATTAGAGAAGTTTTAAATACACCTCAAACTCTAAAAGCTCACCCCAACCCAGTGTTACATTACAATACTTTACATCTTAAAACAAATATACCCCCAAAATTAAACATTAACAATATTTCATTCCAAAAGCTCACCACTTATATCCCAATCGATTTTCTCTCTAACAACGTAAATAATTCGGATCTTCGCATTTTGTCGCTTACTTTTTTACAATCTAAAGGGGAGAAAACATAAGCTTTTCGAAATAAACATTTTTGTTTACTAAAAATGAGATAAAATATAGTTTGTCATCTGGTAACAATAGATCTATTTAATTTAATCTTAATTTCTCTGTTTAATTTTTGTATAAAATTGCGCGAAATTGTTTACTTTCTTCGGGGCTAATATTCACATTTGGAGGATAGTCGCCTATAAACTAAAACTGGATTGCATAGATATCGCAACTATTCGTAATGCTTAATAGCTGGTATTACCACAAACATACTCCATGAACCAAATATTTGGATGTTTACCTCCATGGCAAAGATTCAAACTAGAATCCGTCCATATCCTAATGAGAGGGTGGAAATCTACCATCAACACTTCGATTAGAGAATGATATACTTGAATGAATCACTCTGAGAGGGCGCAATACTATTTGTTTTGGGATCCCAAGGTGGTCCATAGGTTAATGAAATGAAATTACTTATTCAAAGTTTATTTAATTTGGATTATTTGGCAGCAACTACGGGGTTAGCCACCATTTTCTTACAATCCAACCGCATAGAAACATTAGAAGCGAGATATGGATGATTGGTATTAAACTTCCCAATATAAATATCATAAAATTATATTTCAATTAGTGATGTTCTTGCCGCTCGATTCAGATGAAGGAAAAGGATTTCACTTCCCACTTGTAGAAATATGTTGATGTTCTCTAACCTCAATTGTATTTCGTTTTAGCAAATAATTTAGTTTCTTCCACTATCTCAACAATCAGAACATCTATTCTCGTGATCATTTTGTTCTAAACATACCTTTGCCTAGCTTATATATATGTCTACAAATCACAATACATCTACATTAATGCATGACCTGTATGATTTGTGTGTTTAACGCCCCGCAAAATGTGACTTATTCCATGGTAAAGCTTATACATTTTAAAAAAGACCTCTTCGAAAACTATAAAGGACGTTCTCAAGACCTATGGTAAGTCCTCTAGGCACACACTGTCATACATTCGACTGTCAAACGAACCCATTCAATGGTTTACCTGTTACTATGAACTTCTTATCGTAATATTCTAAGATGAAACAATTTTTCCCAAAAACAAAAACAAAAAAAAAACGACATTTTGTTCTGGGTTCGTCGTTTAAAAAACAACATTTCCCAAACCCCTCACTCAATTAAACCCTTTCAAAGGCTCCAAATGTTTCAAATCAATGGCTCTCTCCAAACCCCTCTTCTTCACTTACCTCAAAACCCTAAACCCTAAACCCCATTACTACTCTCTCTCTCCTTCCTTCATCTCCATTCGTCTCCTCTCTTTCGCAACCCCAGAAGAAGCCGCAGCAGAGCGTCGTCGTCGCAAACGTCGTCTTCGCATCGAACCTCCTCTCAACGCTCTTCGCCATCACCAACAACCTCAACGACGCCCTCAAAACCCAATCCCCACATCAAACCCTAATGCCCCAAAGCTCCCTGACTCGTTTGGGGTACTTACAGGTAATCGTCTTAAACTCCATCAACGAATACTAACCCTAATTAGGGAGAATGATTTAGAAGAGGCCGCGTTGTATTCGCGGCACTCGATTTACTCTAATTGTAAACCTACTGTGTTCACTTGTAATGCTGTATTGGCTGCGCTTCTGAGGCAGTCCAAGTATTCGGAGTTTCTATCGTTTCATCGGTTTATTACGCAGGCGTCGGTTGTTCCGAATGTGGTAACGTATAATTTGTTGTTTACGGCTTATTGTGATTGTAAAAGGATTGATTCCGCGCTTGATCATTATAAGTTGTTGATTAATAATGCCCCTTTTAATCCCTCGCCTACTACTTATAGGATACTAGTTAAGGGACTTGTTGATAATGCAAGGTTGGATAGGGCGTTGGAAATTAAGGATGAGATGCTTGCGAAAGGGTTATTGCCCGACCCCATTGTGTATAATCATTTGATGTTGGGTTTAGTGAAGAGCGGTGATTCGGATGGGGTTTTGGATTTGTATAATGAGATGAAGGAGAAGGTTGGGTTTGTTTCCGATGGGGTTGTTTACGGGAGCTTGATGAAAGGGTATTTTCAAAAGGGGATGGAGAAGGAAGCGATGGATTGTTATAATGAAGCGGTGGGGGAGGATTCGAAGGTTAGAATGAGTGCGGTGGCTTATAATTGGGTATTGGATGCTTTGAACAAAAATGGGATGTTTGATGAGGCAAAGCGGTTGTTTGATCGGATGATGGAGGAACATAATCCACCGGGGAGAATGTCGGTGAATCTTGGGAGCTTTAATGTTATGGTAAATGGGTATTGTGCGCAAGGGAGGCTTACGGATGCTATCGGGTTTTTTAAGAGAATGGGTGAGAAGAATTGTAGTCCGGATACTTTATCGTATAACTATTTGATTGAACAACTATGTGGAAATGAGATGATGGCCGAGGCGGAGGAGTTATTTAAAGAAATGGGTGAGGACATGATTTCTAGTCCAGATGAGTTTACGTATATGTTGCTAGTGAACACTTGCTTAGAGAAAAATCGTGTAGATGAGGCTTCCAAGTATTTTGCGAAGATGGCGGAAACATCAACATTGAGGCCAAACGCGTTCTCTTTCAATAAGATTATTGATGCGTTGATTGAATCAGGTAAGATCGATGAAGCCAAGGGGTGGTTTGATCAGATGGTGGAGAAGCTTAAGACGGAAGTTGCAAGTTACGAATCCATGCTAAGAGTGCTTTGTGAGGCTGGGAAGTTGGATGAGGCTCTAAAGATGGTTGGAGATATGCTGATGAATGATGATTTGGGCTTGAGTTCAGAGATAAAAGAGGTTGTAACAGATGCATTGAGACGCGAAGGAAGAGAAGAAGATCTTCCGAGGGTGATTGAGGAGAAGGAGAGAGAGAAGGCCGAAATTTTGGCTAAGAAGGAAGCAGAAGAAATTGCGAAGAACAGTTTGGCTGATAATAAACGTGTGAACAGCTTACCAAGTATGAAGTTTTCAGAACTTTTGGGCAAGGGTACCAAAGACGAGGCATTAGAAGTTGGGGAAGTTAACAAATCTGTTTCGGCTGAAGTGTTGGCCGAGTCAGAAGCAGAGACATTGGAGGTTAGGGAAGTTGTTCCGGAATCTTTCTCTGCTGAAGTGGATGTCACAGCTAATAACATTCCCGAGGTTATTGATGAAGTTGGCGAAGTTGTTAACGAATCTGTTTCAGCTGAAGTTTTGGCTAATGAGTCAGAAGCAGAGATATTGGAGGCTAGGGAAGTTGTTACGGAAACTTTCACGGCTGAAGCGGATGTCATAGCTAATAACATTCCCGAGGTTATTGATGGCAATGTTTTAGTTGACGAAATCCAGGGTACAAAGACAGGCACAGTAGAATAGATTTCTACAGGATAATTGAGTGGTTTATCTTTAGTTTTTAGAATTTAGTTAATGGGAAATTATCTCTTTTGTGTTCTCTGTATCCTATCAAAACTGTACTTTAAGACAATTATTTTTATCATAATTTGTGAATTATTGAGTGAAGTTGGAGAACATCAATGTCAAATTGGGTGTTGTTGAATATTACATAGTTTGAGGTGACCATTAGGATAGATGGAGAAGAAGTTCCTTACTGTGGCTCCATTCGAGTGTGCGTGGGCGCAAGGAGTTGAGATTCAGAAAGGTGGGAAGGGGTTGTGTCTTTTCAAGCTTTTGCTCGGAATGATGTAACAGTTGTGTTTAGGGAGCATGTTGGTAGTCAGCACTACCACTATAAAAGGGATACTAGTCCTCACTATACACTTATTATTATAGGGAGCCATAGGAACTGCAGGTTGAAGATTGAAGTAGATGGGAAAACTGTAGTGGATGAAGCAGGCGTTGGACTTTGTTGTTCTTATGCTTTTCAGAGTTATTGGATTAGTATATATGATGGGTTGATTAGTATTGGAAACGGGAAACATCCTTTTCAAAATCTTGTTTTCCGGTGGCTTGATACAAAGCCTAATTGTAGTGTTCAATATGTTGAACTTAACAGTTGGGACAAGCATGTCAGTTATAGGAACGTCAATGTGATGTCTTTCAAGCAAAATCAGAGTTTCTCGTGGAAACAAGTGATTAGTCATGATGGAAATGAAGGAGAAGTGGATGACAAAGACGAGTTCGAAGACAGATAATGAAGGTCATGAAGAATGGGTCCTTTTAAAATTTCTGGAAAGCTGGGAGTTATCGGATGTGTTATTTGTTTTTGGTGCAAAGGTCGTTCCTGCGCACAAGGTCATCTTGGGTGCGGGTGCATCAGGTAGTTTTCCTACCTGATGTCTTTCAATGTGATGTCTTTCAAGCAGAATCAGAGTTTCTCGTGGAAACATGTGATTAGTCATGATGGAAATGAAGGAGAAGTGGATGACAAAGACGAGTTCGAAGACAGATAATGAAGGTCATGAAGAATGGGTCCTTTTAAAATTTCTGGAAAGCTGGGAGTTATCGGATGTGTTATTTGTTTTTGGTGCAAAGGTCGTTCCTGCGTACAAGGTCATCTTGGGTGCGGGTGCATCAGGTAGTTTTCCTATCAGTTCATGCAATGAGGATGGCTTCCACAAGGGACCAACGCTCTTCTTCAGTATATTTACACCGGTCGAACGCAAATTTTGGAGCCACAACTTGGTCCCTTGAGGGATCTGGGCATACAATTTGAAGTTGTGTCTTTGGTTAAGCAATGAGAGGAAATACTGAAACGCTTTAACGGGAACAAAAAACTATTTGAATTGGGTAAGAAAGTGGAGATTTTACATCCTTGCTCTCGACCACAGCGTTGTGCAGTCTTCCCTTTTGAACTCCCTATCACTATCAGTGTACAAAGGCTCACCCAAATACTTTCAACCGGTGACTACTGTGACTTGGACATATATATTGAAGGGCATGGACTTGTCGCCCGAGCACATAAGCTCATCCTTAGTTTATGAAGATGTTTACAAATGGGATGCGTGAGAGTGGTTCTTCGAAAATCTTTCTAAGTGATGTCTCACTTGAAGCTTTTACGGCTATGTTCCAGTTTATGTACCATGGGGATATTGATATGAAAAATTCTATGGACATTGACAACTTGTCTATCCAACTTCTTCTATTGGCCGATCAATTTGGAATCGCACCTCTTCACCAGGAGTGCTGTAATACCATTTTGGAATATCTCTCTTAGGATTCAGTCTGCTCTGTACTCCAAGTGGTAACCTCGATTCCTTCCTCTAAAATTCTTGAAGAAACATGTGAGGAAATTTTCAAGGCACTTCGATTATTGCACAACAGCCAGCAGTAACTTTGTATTACTAGATGAGACTACTTTCAGGGATATTCTTCAGCATCCGGATTTGACTGAAGAAAGGATTCTTGATGCCATTTTACTGTGGGGAACACATACCAACCGGTTGTGTGGATGGTAGACAGTGTGGATGCATACGTGATGTCATCAACACCCGTTCTTCTTTTTGGAGATAGGTTCCTGTTACTTAACACCTTCCTTCCCTTAGGGTGTTTTCCATTAATGCCACTGGACTTACTTAAAAAGCTGGAGAAGAGCATCTTTAACATCCAGATTCCTGTAATTGGACAGCTGGTTACGGAGGCCATCGAATATTTAGATTCTGGAATGCAACAAGGAAATAATCAGAATGTAATATATCAGCATCGACGGTCTAGTTTTAAGGAGCTTCAGTACATATGCGATGGGGACAACAATGGAGTAATCTACTTCGCTGGCACATCTTATGGCGAGCATCAGTAGGTCAATCCTGTACTAGCAAAATAAATTAGTGTGACAGCTAGCATCCCCCCTTCAAGATACACCGACCCAAAGGCTTTAGTCTCCAGGGCATTCCAGGTGACCTCTTTTGCTGGGCCTCGGATCGAGGATTAGAAAAATTGTGCATGGTGGATGCTTGAGATTGGCCAAGATCATCAGCTTATGCGCAACTATTACACATTGAGGCAGGATGGTTCAAATGCGTTCATGAGATTGTGGGTTCTTTGGAAGGAAAGAATTGGACAGACTTGAGAGTTGAGAGTTGAGAGTGCATGAGAAAGACCAGACAATATGTAAACCTGGGCAGTTTTCCCCTCAGATTCTTTCGAGTTCTGTTGACAGGTCCTACAACGAGTGACTCCATACCTTGGAGTATTTGCATTTGCTTCTTAGAACTCTATGGTTATTTTCACCTGTGATTTAAGTTCGACAGTGAATAAAATGCTTGCCGGATGAATTGTAAATGGATGCTTACACCACAATGTACAGTTCGTTGAATAAGTGGTAAGAATTGTCATAAACATTTTCACCAATATTTTTTTTGTTGGAATTGTCATAATGGCAGGGAATTTTAGAAGAAGAAAAAAAGACAGAAACTCAAATTTTCCCATTAAACTTGTTCGAGTAAATCTAAGAAATCTTAAACATAGAATCATCTAAAATAAAGATCATTCTGAAACAGAACATGCATAAAATCGGCCAGTGTAAGGATTCTTGATCCAAGCGATTAAACAAATGCTCGCATATCAAAAGATCGAAACAGAATTGTTCCCCGGGTCACTTCAAAGTTGGAATAATGGTGCAGGAATCGAGTTTCGTTCTACCACATTGATTGATACAGAAATACTGAAACAGAAGCCTGATTCAAACACCTATTCAAGTTTTACTTGGTCTAGGTCAGTCCAGTATATTATCAGATCAAAGTAGTTATCGTCACTAGACTAGGGTGAGAGAAATAGATGAAGAAGATTACAATGAAAAAGAAGATAACGATGATGGTGAAGTTGATAAGGTTTGTGAAATCTCCGTTTATGAGTGGCGCTGGTGTGAATCAGATAAAAGTGGATCAAAGGTTTGAATCTCGATCTCGATCTCAAGTTTTGATTGTTTAGTTGTTATGATTCGTTTTAATAAATAATTTAGTTTCTTCCACTATCTCAACAATCGGAACATCTATTCCCGTGATCATTTTGCTCTAAACGTACGGGCTTGGCTTATATATATACAAATCGTGATCTTGTTGGTTTCTTCACAATACATGTGTGCCATAGTTTTCCACATTAATGCGTGACCTGTATTATTTGTGTTTTAACTACCACAAAATGTGACTTGTTGTACAATGGTAGAGCTTATACATTTTAAAGACATGATGTAAGATGAAACTTGCCTGAAACCTATTAGGCAAAATATACTCCATTTCTAAAAAAGACCTCTACGAAAACTATAAAGGATTTTCTGTTCTCAAGACCTATTGTAAATCCTCTAGGCACTCACATTGTGATAGTGTCCAACGAACTCCGCTCTTATTACCTTGAACAAAAGGAGCAACAAAAGTTATTAAGTGCAGGGCACATTGATAATATTACAAAAACGAGAGGATTGAAAGTTTCCTCTCAGGCTAAATCATGCGCATCAAAATTAAACATCCTAGTAATAAATGAAAGCTGAAAGTCTTAGAAACCTGATGCCAAAGCAAGTAGATACAAATTCAATCTCCAATTCTCATGTTGCATCTGAGTTCAAACTGAGCACCAATTCAAGTATATGCGTTTTTGTTTAATGTACTCAATGACTTCATCCGTTTGTCAGATACTTGACTGATAATCCTCTTGAAATGCCCTCCTGGCAAGAGTAAGTACAGGCGCAATTAGAGAAAGCGGCTCAATATTGTATTATCACCCCATGATGTGTTGCTGTATTCCCTTAAATTTACATCCCCAGAGATATCCCTCATGAAACTTCCTTCAGTCACAAGACATTATCCACAAATGCAGGCCACTTTGCATTTGTAAGTATGAGCCAGGCTCAAAGCGTTAGCGAAGTGGCATTCGTCTTAATTTCTTGTCATCTTATTTTGATTGTCAGTAATCCCATATTGTATCCCTTTTTTCTTAATCAATACAACACTTCAGCACTAAGCCGCTAACAAATGATATCCTGTTTTTACAGTATCCTAATTTGGCGTCATCTCTTTTTTAAAGAGACACTAATGCCTGTCAAGTTTTACCATAGATATCATTTATATGTTCTTCTCTATGAGAAAATGATACTTGTGCGTCTTTTAGGTAAAGAAATGACACATCCGTATGTTGGTTTCAACACACAACGTTGTTTTTCAATAAAGATTAAGTTCTTAATCGACTTAGTCCAATAGAGAACACAAAATTTTGTTCAAAACTTTTTCTCAAATAATTAAAACGTCTAAAATTTCAATACTAGTGCTTTTTCATATGCCTCTTAGTACCCTTACTTTTATTAAAATGGTTGAACTCCGATTACATATTTTTGAAGAATTTTGGTGGCTTGAAAGATGTTCCTAGCAAAGCGGTAAGATTTGTTTTCAACTGCTTGTAGAAATATGTTGATGTTCCGTCGCCCCAATTCTATTTCTTTTTAGCAAATAATTTAGTTTCTTCCATTATCTCAACAATCAGAATATCTATTCTCGTGATCATTTTGTTCTATACGTACCTCATTGATGGGCTGGCTTATATCTACAAATCGTGAGCTTGTTGGTTTCTTCACTAGAATAGATTTCGACAGAATAATTGAGTGGTTTATCTGTAGTTTTTAGAATTTAGTCAATGAGAAATTATCACTTCGGTGTTCTCTGTATCCTATTAAAACTATACTTACAATAATTATTTTCAGCTTAAGCTGTGAATTATTGAGTTGAAACTGCATCATAGACGAGTTCTATGTTTTTGTACGCTGTTTCTCAGAGGATGTAAAGGTTCACGTTGGTTAAAGTTTGTTAGATAAATGAAATACGTCAGTGAAAATGCCAAAAAAAATTGTAGTCCTCAGGTGGTGCCACATTTTAGTGACATCCAACCGCAAGGGCGGAAATGTTTACCGTTTTAAAAAAAAATGAAAGCTGGCAGGAAAATGCGTAGAACTGAGATATTTCGAAGAAGCTGGCATACAGATGTTGCTAATTGGCGATTTTAAGTGATGCAGATTGTCTTTGCCAAGTAAAACGACGAAGCGCTTCCATTCAACAGAAATGACATGCCTTGACGCGCAATGCCAAAATACATCATGGGGGATGTCTCACTATAATAAGGTGTAAGTTCTAACCAGAGATGACATTTTTAATTTCTATAACTTAACTTTGGTAAGCAGTCTCAAAAGTGAAACTGGAACGTTGAGAGAAAAATTTCAATAACAATAACAAAAGAGATGTGAAACTGACAAGATGAATCCCTTTGACAGCATTACGTAGTTATGGCCCTTGCAGTCTCAGCAGTTCACACTTAGATACTCAATTTTCCCCGTTAAACTTGTTCAGATAAATCCAAGAAATCTAAAACATAGAATCATCTAAAATAAAGAACATTCTGGGACAGAACATGCATAAAATCGGCCACAATGCCAACCGTCTCAGACAAACACTTATTTTGGAAATTAACATGAAGGAATAGTATTTCAACGTCTTCAATTGAGGTTTACAGAAGTCTTCAAATGAAATATTTTCAAGAAGCCGCTGCTGAATGTCGTCATGATAAGACTGATTTTGATGCAATGATCATGATCCTTCCAGGCGATTGAACAAACGCTCACATGCCAAAAGATCGAAACAGAATGTTCCCGTGATCACTTCAAAGTTGGAATAATGGTGCAGAACCCCAGTTTCTTTCAACCACAGTGATTTATATTCATGCAAGAAACA
The DNA here is from genome assembly GCA_014058105.1 of Kingdonia uniflora. Taxonomy (NCBI): domain Eukaryota; kingdom Viridiplantae; phylum Streptophyta; class Magnoliopsida; order Ranunculales; family Circaeasteraceae; genus Kingdonia; species Kingdonia uniflora. Next base: position 504,524 of record JACGCM010002347.1, read on the forward strand.
GAAGCCTGATTCAAACACCTATTCACGGTTTACTTGGTCTAGGTCAGTCCTATGTCATCAGATCAAAGTAGTTAAGGCCATTGCCTTAAGACTCTTATCCAAACTAGGACCTTCACAATCACAGACTCAAATAAGCCTAAGAATTACAAGCAAATGAAGTTTAAGATAGAGAGTATCAAGACAGGTTTTATTTACATATCAAGTAACAATTCAAAACACAAGTCCAAAAACTAGACAATTAGTCATCATTTAGACAGATAACTCTTTAAGACAGTACATGGAAAAAAAAAAACGCAATTATTGCAACTTGATATTTAGAAAATTTGAAGATTTGTTCAAGCTCCTTTACCTGAAAATGATCCAGATCTTCTCCATCTTTGCTATGGATTGCTTGATGTCTCTGTAATGCTTCAAATCTCCCCACGGAAAAGAAAAGTTGCAGTTTAGGTTCTGACAAATGTGTTTAGATACAGAAATGATTTCCAAATCTTTCAAACCAAGTGACAAAGCTAGAGATCCCATATTTACGACCATGAGAACCGTAGTGCCCATAGATGTAGTTTACCCAACATCTCTAGAATTAGAAAGCTATAAAACATCTTCTCACAGAGCTTCCCTTCTAAATTGGGGATGCCCATATTTAATTTCTCCAAATGTGTCATACTCCGTATCTTTTAACAAAGAAAATTCAAATTTCATCTTGCAAGGTACATCATCAAATGAACTAGATCATGTTACCGAATTACCGTTTGTGTTGTATCCGCATTATGAGTGTCTAATTCTTCAGCCAATTTGTCGCCACTAATTATCTGTTCCGCCATATCTGCATCACCTGGAATGGCCTCAACGGCCGGAATTTCTTTCATCTCTTCATTACCAGTGAAGCTTCTATGAATCCCTAGAAAACTAAACGTATTATAATTTGCATCTTCCTTAGCCAGGGCTTGGTTTTTTCTCTCTCCTTCTCCTCGAACAACTACATCAGTTCTGCCTCTCTTCCCTCCTTTCTAAATGCATTCGTAACAACCTCGTTCATCTCTGAACTCAACCCCAACTTTTCATTTGTAACATTATCATCAACCATCTTAAGAACGGCATCAAGCTTCCCAGTCTCATACAAAGCTCTCAGCATGGTTTCATAGCTTCCAACTTCTAGCTTTTGTGTCTCCACCATCTGAGCAAACAATCCCTTTGCTTCCTCAATCTTCCCTGATTTTATCAGCCCATCAATCACCTTATCAAAATCAATCAATTTCTCAAATGCAGTAAGGTTTGGTTTCATCCCTGACTCCACCATCTTGGTAAAATACCGATGAGCGTCATCAGCTCGATTTATTCCGGAACAAGATTCTACTAGTAAAATGTATGTATACTCATCTGGCTCGTTAGGCCATTTATCCCCCATTTCCTTGTATAACTCCTCTACCTCAGGCAACATTTCACTTCCACATAACTGTTTTATCAAATTGTTAAAAGATGAAGTATCAAGCTTGCATCTCTTCTCACCCATTATTTTGAAAACATTAATCGCATCCATAAACCTTCCTTGCCTACAATACTCATCTACCATTATCTTAAAACTTCCAAGATCCACACAAATCAACCTTGGCGGATTATGTTCCTCCAACATCCGATCAAACAACAGCAATGCTTCATCAAACTTTCCATTCTTGCTCAAACCATCCAACATCAAATTATAAGCCATCACCCCCATTACAACCTTTGAATCCTCACCTAGCGTTTCTTCATAACATTCCATCGCCTCCTTCTCTATTCCGTTGTGCAAATACAATTTCACCAAGCTACCATAAACAACCCCCAAAGCTCCATCAATTCACCCTTCTCCCCAAACCCCAAACCCAAAATGAGATAATGGTACACAATGGGGTCTGGGGCAAACCCCTTTTTGAGCATTTCTTCCTTAATTTTCAATGCTTTATCAACCTCCAAATTCTCCACTAACCCCTTGACCACAATCCGATAAGTCATGAGAGTTGGCCTAAAAAGAGCATAATTCATAACAAACTTATAATGCTCAAGTGCAGTTTCCGTAATCTTCCGATCAAAATACAATATTATACGTAACTACATTCGGAGCCAACCCCGCTTGAATAATAAAGCGATAAAACTCGAGTAATTGACCATACCTTGATCGCCGAAGAAGCGCATTCAACACAGCATTACAAGTAAATATTGTTCGGGGAGCCTTGCAGCATTCTTCTGATGTGGCAAAGAGAGAGGAATGGAGGAGGCGATGATGTGAGAGAAAGGAAACGAGATTGCCTATTGACCTCAAGAAAAGTTGGTTCAATCAACGTTTTCTGATGCACCAAATCAAAAAGACAAATGCCATTACCGCAGGGGGTACAATCAAAGATCACGTAAATACTTCTTTCAAATGAACAGAATTTTCACTAGTGCAAAATGATGCCATTTGTGCTCAAGAACACATAGAAGAGCATAGTAGACCTAGAGCAGATTTAAGCGCTGATAGCAAATCGCGTTCACCAAAGAGCTTAAGGGGAAAAGTGCTGAACTCAGGATGTTTCATTCAATAGCCTCTGATAAATGTCGACCAATGCTTCAGTATCAAGGAGTATAGGAACTGTGGATAGAATAAAAAATGCAAAGCAGCATTCCAATACCTTCTACATCATCCAGCCACAACATCAATTCAACACCAAAGGAAAACTAGGTCTTGAGCTTATACTTGACAAACACATAACATTTAATCAACGCCCCACTTCTACAAGCAGAGATGATCCGATAGAAAAACCAATATATTTCACATGTACGAAATTCTACCCAACTAAGGGAGTTAAGTTTAATACGATAAAAGAGAACATACAGAGAAAACCAAAATATAAACCTAACTGACAGCAGGCTAACCCAGTAAGCCAATAGGAAACAAAATTAAACACACAAAAATTACAAATTCATCTAACCCCACAAAATAGATGAAACATGTTCCAATGTCCCTAAAACCTAAAACCTAAACCTTAACCATTGTTTACATACTTCGTGCTAGCAAAACATGTACCGCCAACTCCCCACGCAAAATTAATCTAGCCGCACACTGGATATCCCGAATCAAAGGCATGGACTTCCTGTTGTACAGAGTGAGACTGCATGCTTTCTCAGTAAGCCTGTCGAATATGTCCTTGAGAATGTTGTCCATTACCTCCATAGCCTCGTTGGAGATACCAATATCGGGGGGTGGACACTTTTCAGAACAGATGTAGATCTTGTAGCTTTTGATACTCTTCTTTGTTTTCTTCCTCTTCTTCTTCTTCCTCTTGTTTCCTGATGATGGGGAGTCTCTCATTGGGTGTTTATCGTCCACCCTTGGACTCAGCATTGACCTCTTTGGATTGCTCACCGGCATCTTCGCCTTCGGATCCTTTCTTGGCACCATCTCGGGGGAGCCTTGGTTGGGAGGTTTGTCTCCGCCTAAGGAATTGTCCAGCACATTCTGTTTAGTCATGGGAGGCCCTCTGGATGGCATCTTCGCCTTCGGATCCTTTCTTGGCACCATCTCGGGGGAGCCTTGAATGGGAGGTTTGTCTCCACCTAAGGAATTGTCCAGCACACTCTGCTTGGTCATAGAAGGCCCTCTGGATATGCACATCTTGTCTGCATTTCGACTCTTCAATGACAAGCCCATTTCTTTTAAGGGAGGGCTTTGGTTGGGAGTTTCCTCTCGGACTATGGTTTCGTCCTGAGTGGTCTGAAAAAAAAAAAAAAAAAACATACACAAGGAATTTGCAAATACATAAATACATAAGCGTTAATTACTCGGAACTGCCATGTTCTAACTGAAATCTACCTCAAACACTGACATATTCTACATTAAAACTCATTATATTCATTGACTAATTAATTTTGTTTGTTACTTTGGAAGGGGGGAAAATATAGCCATTATAGTTACTAAATTTTACAAAATTCATTAAAAGATAAGTTTGGACCAAACCTTGCATTTCTGGTACACAAGTGCATATGCAACCTGCTCCAAAACAAATGCTTCACCAATCTACACATGGAAAGTTATTGTAAGTACAATGTTACCGCATGTTACAGGTTACCACCACTTTTGAATATGACATACCTCACTGCTTGAAACATCAAACCATTTTTTGTTATTTCGAATGTAACAGGCGTAATCACCTTCCTCCTGAACAAACACAGCATGGAGTTCGTATCGAAAATGTTCCTACAAATAAAAGATTTTAAAAAACAAATATAGGCTTTATTTCCTCCAAACAAAAACGCTTCATAATACCGTAATTTTCAAGTAATAAGTAAATGACACCAGTACTAATTGGGAGTATCTCAAACAAATAGAGAAGTAATTAGCGGTTGTTGGATAACATTATTATAATAGCTTACGAGACTTGCAAGCTATTTTAGTGCTATGACTAAAATATAAGTGTTAATTACTACATGCGGAAGCGAACAAATGGAAAATAACAATCTCTTTATTATTTCTCCCTGCAATTATAAGCTCTCTCTAACCCAATTAGGGCATATCTTCTCTTAAAACTCAACACCAACCTCTACTACCCTAAGATCTCCCATATATAGGAGATATCCACCTCTTTCTACACTCCCCATAAAATAACGATCTCTTTATTATTTTTCTCCCTACGATTACAAGCTCTCTCTAACCCAACTAGGGCATATCTTATCTCTTAAAACTCAACACCACCCTTTACTACCCTAAGATCTCTCATATATAGGAGATATCCACCTCTTTCTACACTCCCCATAAAATAGGTAACTAATTAGAGTAATCCTAATTAAGAGGATTCTCTAGCACAAAAAATATAATATAATAACTAAAAAAAAAACTACTCTAGAGATCGGTCACGAAAACGTACGTCTACGAATTCAATGAGAATGAAGATCAACTGTTGTAACCTCCGCGTCCCCATACTCTGGATTAAGTAGCTGCTCAAGTGCCTCGTCTACGTGATCATATAGCTGCTGAGAAATGAGTGTCTTGGTTTTCCGTGAGTTAGGGCACTCACGCCTCATATGTCATGTCTTCCCGCCATTGTAACAAATAGTTGTGCTGACAAGCCCTGTTGGCTTGGTCCCAACCACTGGTGTCGTGGACACTGTAGCTGGTGCTATAAAAGACGAATATCCTGAAGGTTTCAACTTGGCCTCAACCGGACGAGCCATCTCTACTATTTTTGACAAGGACTGTGGAGAGAAAAATATCATCTCATCCTGAATGCATTTCGCAAGACCCAAACGAAAGAGACTAACCCTTTGTGCATCTGACTCCGATAAGACAACTCAAAATGACATGTAAAAGTCACTGCATAGTCATCCACGGACTGGCTTTGAACCTGATGTAGGGTTTGAAGTTTAACAAAACTCTTCTCCTCGTAAGTGCTTAGAATAAATCGAGTCATCATCTCGCCCCTCATAACCTCCCAATCGATATAATCATGACTGCTGGATACTTGTAACTACTAAATATTTTCCCACCAATTTAATGCATATCCCATTTGCTTCGTCTCAACCAATGCCACTGCCCTTTGCCCACTGTCCTTTGTCCACTGCACTTCTTGAATGCAAGCATCTTATCAACTCTATTCAGTCAATCTATAAAATCATCTCCATTTGAGTTCCCATAAAAATCTGGCAAGAGTTCAGTTTCTGGAACACATAAATAATGGCATTCGCGGCCCGACTCTATGAGTTGCCGTGGTAGCCATACCCCTGAGTGCCATACTGTGGTTGTTGTTCGTACCTAATAGCTCCAATACCCAGACTTGGCTAATAGTTGTCCGTGCGAGATCGTGTTACTGCGACCTCGACCACTCCTGTCATGGTAACCTCTCTGTATCCCCTCTGATCAGAATCACCAATTGCACGTTATCAACAGTAAAACCGTTCCCGTTAGCCCACTGTCTTTGCGGAATACCCTGTCCTTAATAACGAGCTCCTTGTGGGGGTGTTGGTGGTTTCTGTGGTCGCGGAGGCACATAAGGAGGTGCTCATGCCGACACTTGCCCTCCCAAATTATATTTAGTACTCCTCCAATCTCTACTATTTATCCATGAATGGCCATGACCACTCCTTTCGTTGTTGCAAAACCGATGCCCAAATCCCCTTGATGAACATGCGGAACACCCCCCCCCCCCCCCTATTGTTGCAGACCCCAGAACTGTCACCGCTGCCAGATATTAGGCGTCACCAAACCCAAGAGGATCACCGTCGGTGATACCCTTGTTGTCGTAGATGTTGGCATGATTGTTTGTATTTGCAAAGAGGCCTGATCTGTCGGAGGCAAGCCCCCCAACGGTGCTGCTGTCGTAAGCATCATCGGAGTTGTCGCCGTTTGGCGACTTAGGAAGAGGGAGAGTGTGGACCGGTTGAGAAGTGGAGTCAGGACTGGTTTGGGTCGGCCCGTTGAAATCGCACCCTATCGAATGACGACCCCACGTGCTCCTTTTGAGTACCCATACCATGTGTCATGTGCGGCACGCCAATGCCTTCCAAGGGGGTGCCCTGCCTGCCTGGTGTGCCTGCCTGGTGCCCTCAGTGTCATACCGGTGTCATCCATGCCCTACCCTATATCTTGCCTAGTGCCTTGACCTGTGCCTTGCCCAATACCCCGGGTGTCGTGCCCTTCGACTGGCACGCCCCCATGTTACCCAATACGCGCCCTGGAGCCGTACCGTGCACGAGTTACAATTTTGCCCCTCCCTCGTCGCGATTTCAGCCAGTATCACCATGACCTGGATTGGTGGCAATCTTAATCGATCCTGAACCACCGGTTCTCGACGATCGACAATGATGGCATTATTTTGGTTTGTCTGAATTTGTTGAAGCTCTCCGACCTCTACAAAACCCTCACCCTCGCAGAAGTCGGCAAATTTGTTGATGCCCTCAACGTTGATGTTCAAACTTTCAAAGGTGTTGAAGAGTTGGGTATTCTCACCTTCCGAATCCAACCGTTAATGTCGGATTTGACGCAAAGTCGATTATTTTCCCCGCCCAACAACACGCAGCGATTTTGGTTTAGTTGGATCTACATTTACCTTTTGTCCATCACGCGTGAACGCCCTATTAGTATACCTCTCCTCTAAGTTGAACACCCATCGTTACCTTGCACATCGTCACCCCGAAGAACATCGACAACGATACTCTCGCCGAAATTGCCATAACCGCCACTAACATCGCCTCAATTTGTTTGGTCATGAGCTTGTTGGAGGTCGTTAACTCTTTCATGGATTCCAAAAGCAACATCGTAGATTCCACTACCGATTTCAATTGTTCTCCTTGCGTAAGTTTTATCAGTTTTTTCAGTGTTCTCTTACCCATCTCTGCTAGAAAAAAAATCTCCGCCAAAATCATTTTAGCTCAGATACCAATTTGTTAATTACTACGTACGGAAGCGAACAAATGGAAAATAACAATCTCTTTATTACTTTTATCTCTACAATTACAAGTTCTTTTTAACCCATCTAGGGCTTCTCTTCTCTCTTAAAACTTAACACCACCCTCTACTACCTTAGGATCTCCCATATATAGGTGATCTCTCCCCATAAAATAAGTAACTAATTAGAGTAATCCTAATTAAGAGCATTCTCTAGAACAAAAAATAGAATAAAATAAAAGAAATAAAAGAAACTACTGCGTCTAGGTTGTGGTCATGGGTCGCAACCCACGACCTATCGATAAGAAATAGAATAGTTTTTGACAACAACTCAACTAATGCCTAAAAATAATGAAAAGGTATTGAACAACTTTTCCAAGTGTTGGAATGTTACTTCATAAAAATAGAATCATGTGATTGGAACTTGATCTTATTGAGTCATTTACTTGAAAGGGAAAATGTTCATTGCTTAACTGAACTGGTAAACAAATTTCAGTTCAAAATCTTCTCTTCCCAAAAGCTATTACATACCTATTAAATAGAGCTAAGAGAGCAAAGACCTACTATATTATGACTTCTTGCTTAGCAAGTAAGTTACTCGTACAATATGTTTTCTACATACTAGAATTATAACTTAAATTGACTAGTATCTATATAATGACTGTCGCTAAAATCAATAATATGTTAGAAACTGGGCTTCTAAAATCCCTCCACCCTTTAATATTGACTTGTTCTCAAAGTGGATAATCTGGAAAATGATTTCACCACAATCACCAGGGCGAAAAAACAATTAGTTTATCTGGCCATTGCACAGTGGCTTCCAAGAGTAGGATAACATTTTTTTTAGAATTTGTTTCTTTGAAAATCTAAGATGAAAAAAATGGAGTTCCCTAACATTCTTTTTTTACTTGGTCCTCTTTGGACCAATAAGGTCGAAAAAAGTACCTTATGTTCAGGAGAAACAAGCAGATTATATCTTTCGGTGAGAAAAGACATTAATATCTTAGTTTCCTCATCAAATTTTTATAAAATCACTTTATGACCTTCAATACCCTCAGTTAATACGAGAAATACCCTTAATAGTACTGAAACCGCTTTCCTTAGAATCCGAAACTAGGACTTGTTGCCTAACAAGTAACCTGAATAAGGACTTTCTTAAGCAATAATCTCATTCTCAAATCTTCTCCTATAAACTGAATTTTGGAAATATTTCTCTTAGTTGCATAATTGCAGCTATTTTTGCACATTTAACTTAATGCAAATAAAGCTTTACTAAATAAAATACGACAAATAGGTACCTTGTTTTGGCTCTTCACGAATTTATTCATATCCAATTTCAAAGGAAATTCTATAAATTCCCCCCCCCCCCCTCTTTACTCAAAATAAGATTGATGAGTAGGATGAGCGATAGATCAATGTCTTCGACGGTATAGGCATGTAAGCGGACATTACAAGTTAGACAATGGTAGTGCTCCTTGGAGTTTGCATATGCCTTTAATAAGCGCTCTAACGATTTCTCCTTGCTTACTTGCAACTTAAACATTGTCCTTGATAGGTAATCAGTCACTACATTGTCGTCTTTTGGACACTTAATCTGTATCACAGAAAAAACGGAATTATTCAAAACAAGTATAATAATGGACAAACTAAACATGAGTTAACCAAAATTAAGTTACAATCATACCTCATATTCTTCCCTAATTTTGAAGTACTCAAATAAATCGAGATTGATAATTACTTCTCTTAGCATCAACACCACTGACCATCATTTCACTAGTGTTCCAAAGATGATACAGAGTGTTCCAAAGATGGAACAGTCTTGAAATGATGGTCAGTGGTGCTGATACTAAGAGAAGTAATTATCAATCTCGATATATTTGAGTACTTCAAAATTAGGGAAGAATATCAGGTATGATTGTAACTTAATTTTGGTTAACTCATGTTTAGTTTGTTCATTATTATATTTGTTTTGAATAATTCTGTTTTTTCTGTGATACAGTCAAGTGTCCAAAAGGCAACAATGTAGTGATTGATTACCTATCAAGGACAATGCTTAAGTTGCAAGTAAGTAAGGAGAAATCGTTGGAGCGCTTATTAAAGGCATATGCAAACTCCAAGGAGCACTACTATTGTCTAACTTGTAATGTCCGCTTACATGCCTATACCGTCGAATAAATTGATCTACCGCTTATCCTACTCATAAATCTTATTTCGAGTAAAGAGGAGGGGAAATTTATAGAATTTCTTTTGATATTGGATATGAATAAATTCGTGAAGAGCCAAAGCAAGGTATTTCTTTGTATACATCTATTTGTCGTATTTTATTTAGTAAAACTTTATTTACATTCAGTTAAATGTGCAAAAATATCTACAATTATGCAACTAAGAGAAATATTTCCAAAATTCGGTTTATAGGAGAAGATTTGAGAATAAGATTATTGCTTAAGAAAGTCCTTATTCAAGTTACATGTTAGGCAACAAGTCCAAGTTTCAGATTCTAAGGAAGGTGGTTTCAGTACTCTTAAGGGTATTTCTCGTACTAACTGAGGGTATTGAAGGTCATAAAGTGATTTTATAAAAATTTGATGGGGAAACTAAGATATTAACGTCTTTTCTCACCGAAAGATTAGGTTTCTCTTTAACGTAAGGTACTTTTTTCAACCTTATTGGTCCAAAGAGGACCAAGTAAAAAAGAATGTTAGGGAACTCCATTTTTTCATCTTAGATTTTCAAAGAAACAAATTCTAAAAAAATATGTTATACTACTCTTGGAAGCCACTGTGCAATGGCCAAAGGAACTAATTGTTTTTTCACCCTGGTGATTGTGGTGAAATCATTTTTCATATTATCCACTTTGAGAACAAGCCAATATTAAAGGGTGGAGGGATTTTAGAAGCCCAGTTTCTTCTCCAATGATCAGAAAACTTTTCCCTCTCCATACAAAAATCTAGCAGAACTAGGATCAAGAGTTTTAGTCTCTTAAGTTTCAAAGATCTCATCTCAGAGTCACCATGAAAAGGTGTAACATGGTGCTTTAAGAAATTGAGTTGGATATATGGGATTTTTCATTAATTAAAATCATGAAGAACCTTGCCTTTATGACTTCTGCCTAAAAACATGTGGAATGGTTCTCATTTTGGTGTCGAGTAAAGTAGTATATAGATGGCTTCCAACTCATTTGGGCTACAACAACCACATCAAGGATTTCAATCATCTTGTGTTCATCTAAATCTGCTCCTGATTTGAGAAAAAAATGATGCTTTAAAGAAATTGGTTTAAGCTTTTGATTTGAAGAATTATTGCCTTTATACCAAAGGAAAATCTTGAGTACTACCATCTAATGAAGTCTTTAATCATATCAAACATATATTTTGCTGGCTATATCTCAAAACATATTTCTTGTTGTACTTGTAAACTGAAGAGGAAATCAGTGAATTTACCAAGTCACCTACGCAATTGAGTTTTTGCAATCACTGAATTTGGCTTTGGTTCCTATGTAATTAACTTGAATTTTGATCCAATATATGACTGAAATGGGTTCTTTAAAATTAATGAATTTGAGTTTTGATTACATATATGACTAAAGTGTTGCTCTTATATAAATGAATTTGAGTTTGGATTACATATATGAATGAAATTGGGTTCCTGTGACTTGTAATTATGACCTTGAGGTCATTTACGAGGTTAAAAATGCTGAATTATTCACAAATTCCTCCGGGCTTTAAATTTACGAAAAGGGTTTTTATAATTTTAAGTTGAATCTAGAAAAATGATATTTCGTATCATTTAAATGATTTTTAGTCTTGCGAACTGTGCAGTGATATTAGATATGAAAACCGCATGTGTCAAAACACAAGAGAAGGGGAATTTGCAATCATTCTGCAATTATGAGACACATTTGGTCCATAGTTTCTTCAAAGGATACCTTGTGGGTGGATTGGATTCAGAAAAATGTGGTGAAATACAAAAATTTATGGCAGTTGAAGGTTCCTTGTGAAGCTTCATCATGGGTGTGGAAAAAGATTTTGCTTTTCAGAGAACAAACTAACTCTATAGCTCTTCATCTTATTGGTAATGGGGCTAAGACTGAGATATGGGGTGATCCTTGGCATCCTAGAGGGGTTGTTATGCCCCATTTTCCCCAGTCTTTACTCCATAATTCTAGACTTAATAAGACTGCTAAAGCGAGTTCTATTATTGATACAGGTAACTGGAATTTCTCAGATTTTGGTCCCATAGCTTTAAGTGATATTGCAAGTGATGCAGAAAGGGTTTTTATTCATGAGGGTTGTGCTGATAAAATAGTGTGGTCTGTTCTAGCTCAGGGGAGTACACTCTCAAGTCCTCTTATGATAAATTAAGATACCATAATCGTGTTGTTCCTTGGGCTAATTTGATTTGGTTTACAGGTGCTATCTCTAGGCATAGCTTTACCACTTGGATGGCCATTCAGAAGTCCCTTAAAACTCAGAATAAGCTGTGCAAGTGAGGAAAGCTCCAAGTTGCTAAGTGTGTGCTATGGGGGGCTGATACTGAAGATGAGGAACATTTGTTCTTTCAATGCTCTCTCTCTTAGCATTTGGAGTAAGTTGTTGGAGTTGCTGGGTTACAGAAGCATCATAGGTGATATGGATTTTGAGGTGATTTGGGCTCTACTCAAGCCTTCTGTGGTGCTGATACTACAGTTATTTTACAGAAGTTAACTTTCAGCTCCTTCCTTTACCATATTGGGGCTGAAAGGAATTTCGCAATCCACCAAAGTAAACATGCTATAGCCCAGACTGTTTTCTTTCTTATTGTCAATGAGATCAGAGTTAAGTTAGCTTATAAAGATGTTGACACTGAAGACACTCCTTGGAGCATAGATTAACTTGGTAGTTGGAATATATATCCATACTTTTCTATGAAGAAGGTCACTAGGTGTAAATGGGAACCAGGTCCTGAGGGTGTGCTTACAGTCAATACTGATGGCTCCGTGAAGAACAGATGGGGTAGTGTGGGTTTTATCATTAGAGATCATTTGGGGATTACCCATGCTGCTGGTGCAGTGGGGTTTGAGTCTGATTCTATTACCCTTATGGAGCTGAAAGCTATAGAAAGGAAGTATTATCCTTGCTCTGCAAAAGGGTTTCAAAAAGCTGCTAATTAGGGCTGATTCTTCAGCTGTGGTGAACTATCTTAATAACAACTCAACAAATCGAGTGTCCCATGGCACATACAGTACACTATTTGGAGAGTGCAAGAGTTGTTGATGAGCTGGATTGGTGTGAGATTAGACATATCTTCAGAGAAACAAATAGGGCTGCTGACTATATTGCTGACTTTGATCCTGGAGATGTTTCTTTGAGATTGACCCTGAGTTGTTTGACAATCAGCTTAGAGTCTATGTTGCAGAGGATGCTGCAGGCAAAATTTATGAAAGGAGCTAATTTGGTGGGGGTTTGCTGATTGGGCCTCCCTTGAGCTATGCTTATTGGGCTTGCCTTGTGGGTTGATCTTTTTCTATTTTTGCTCTTTTGTTGCTATGTGCTCCCTTATTTTTTAAGGGGAGTGGCTAGTTTGGTGTATCTTTTTCTTCTTTAAATAAGCAGGGGGGGTCTGCAAACCAACCCCAGCTCAATTTTCAAAAAAAACAAAAAACAAAAAACAATCCATACCAGCTTAAATAGAATTTCTATTTCATGCTTCAGATTGGGAAGCTTGAGTGGATCAGAAAAGTGAAATATAAACGTAAAATAAATACTAAAAAATAAGATTTTTACCTGCATCAAAGCCTCCAGAAATTAAAATAATATCTGAATTGAACTTGTGAGCAACGGGTAACAATATGTGCTCCCACACCACCAGATAATCAGCATCACCATATAATCCATGGGGCCAAGGGACGTTTATAGTGAACCCTTTGCCTTCCCCTTCCCCAATGGAATTGTGGGATCCAACATCTCCTCCAGGAAAAAACTTGCCAGAGTCGTACCTGCATATACGGGAATAACAATTCACACAATCATATCACTATACTTTGTCCTCGTAGTAAGAATTACAAACCAAGTACTTACTAGGAATGTAATAAGAATATAATAAGTTTAAATTTATAAACCTATGTACTGAAAAGTACAACACTGTATTGTCCTTCCAATAACTTTTTTGTGTCCCATTCCCATGATGTATGTCCCAATCCACAATCATTATCTTCGAAACCTTCAATTCTTTCTGCATTACAAGAAAGATGAAAAATAGTTTATCAATTCAAAAGCAAAAAAAAAATGCATCTAAAATTCAAAGCTAACGGAATTATTGATTCAAAATTAGTACATACTTTAATATGAGAAGCTGCGATGACGATATTGTTATATAAACAAAATATAATTGCCTTATCAGCTTCTGCATGATGTCCAGGAGGTTGCACAATAGCCACCGCGGAATCAAGTTCCCCCTTGAAAACTTTCTCCTTAACCTGAATCACAAAAATACATTTATAATATTCTATATCACGTCTTGACTATGCACCATTTATACTTGTTAGGCAAGTTCATTTACACTTCTTTCTAAGAAAATATATTTAAGACATTATGAATATATTCTGGCAGTTCTAGTTTTCAACATATATTGAGCGAGAAAAATTATAAAATATAGTAATACTATTTATGCAGAACTTCACTTCCTCCCGAATTCGAAAAAAAACACACTACAATAAGGTTTACTTTACTTTTACATTTAAATTAAAGACAAATTAGAAACCTAGTATTACTGGTACGCAGAAACCTAGTAGTAAGTAGAGGATGTATAGCAGACATGAACTTCCATTTATTAAATGTAATCACAAATTTTTTATTGTAATCAAGAACCTTTATTTAACAAATTCTAGAGCAACACAACAAACGACACTGCAATTATTTGGGGGGATAGATATTTTGATTCATAGACACATTTTGTTAAGACCTCGAACATTATACAGACATCCCGAAATCGGATGCTAAAGTGATCTACTTAGTTACATGTTTCTGAACATATTAGATGTTCAAGTTTAGCCATGAGACTGTATTTGACAAAAATTGTAACATAATGCTCAAACAATGTTGATCTCACTTTCCTTGTGCCAAGTTGTTGGTTGTAGCACTATGGGCCCTGAGTGCTTTTTATACTTGTGCTATCTTATCTCACAATTTAAAGCGTAATTTGTATATTTCTAATAAAAGCTACATTTTCACAATCCAAAGACTTTAGACAAGCTTACAACAAAAAGAATTTAGATATGAATGCAAATAATTCCATTCCCAAAAAGATGGTTACCTCATGCTACTAAAAAAGCACTCAACTAGACCTTCAGTTCTAAAACTAATGCATAGCACTATCAGAGCATGATCTCGTGCATAACAAGAAAGATATTTCCTTTATTTCTTATTACAAGAATCAAATAAAAAGGATATCCAACTCCAACTATCCTGCTAATAAGAGGTTTAATGAATAAATTAATGTAATGTGTCTTGATAGCATGATCTTCGTTATTGTTCTTCATACAAGAACTTAAGAAAGTTGCTCCTTAATTGAAAGCCAGAAGCTTATCATCAAATTAAAGCAGATCTGTCCAGTATTGTTTTTTCTATATTTTACTCCTAATTATGGTAAAAGTCATTTCTAGGATTAAATTTGCAGTAACGACGACAATTCAATCTCGGCAGAGTGGAAAAATTGACTAAATAAATGTTTGACGAAGAGCATCCTTAATAGAATACGCAAAACGTCCAAAATATCACAATATAATTGGCAAACCTTACTAGTGTAGCCACATTGAACTAGCTATTTCGAAGACGAAACGTAAAAGATGTTCTTGCTAATCACATCAGTTGAACTTCTCCACTCGCGAAAACCAAAATATGAGTTAATTGTTGATAGTTACTGAAACTAAAGGGTTTCTAATTACTAACGATTTCTGAAAATTATTAAGTTTTTAGAAGTTGGCTGGTTGTAACTATCAACATTTTCGTAATCGGAATCTCACAAAACCTTCTCCATATTTTGGCTCTAGAAGGAAACATTGTATTTGATGAGCCGAATATTCTCCTTTGGCTGAGTTTTTGGGCAAACGACTATAGATATTCTAAATATCACTACGGGTGATCATTAATTCAGACTACATTTTTGGAAAAGTATGAGGATAATCGGATAACTGAATTCTCACTCATCTAGCTGCTTAAACATTCAAAAGGGCTGTTTTGAGAATTATCCTAACAGGGGCATTTAATCCTACGGTCTCTAATGCTTTGAGAGTTACTCATCACCAAGACTATTATGGATTCTCTTAAATCAGATCATTGGCTTATAACATTTTCTTTTAGACCATTCTGACACGGAGATATCGTGACTGGGCAACCAATCAAGTGATTGATTATGCTTTGGACCTTATCGCCAGGACTACAAAGGCTGTGAACATATACCACTAGAGAAGCATAATTACTTCATATAATAAAGTGTTCGTAATATGCAGTTATGTACTACATATTTACCTTTTTGTTGAACGCTATTCTTAGTGCTAAAACAGCTCATAAATGTCTGTTTTTGGCTTTGTTTCAACCTCCAAATATCATAGGTGCAAAGGAAAGACACTCCATCTTAGACGGAATAAAAGACTTCCCATTCCCCGTTACAAACTTACCTATTTTTGTTTGGAAAACACAAGTTAGATGTCCTTCCCCATATCTTTTTACATTTATTTAAGATTGTATCTAAACTTGGAAGAATTTCATACTAAAGAGCTAAGATTGTCTTTAAGAAATATCACTTGAAATTCCCGTTTTGGCACCTTGCTCGCTTACTTCATTATTGCTTAACCAAAAGATCAACAAACTACCCTCCAATACTTATCAAGAATAACGCATGATCAGATATTCCCCCTTCACTGTAGTTGAGTCAAAAAAGATCCCATCCATATTTTCTGCCGCTCTGCAGCCCTAAAAAATGAAGGTTTCACAAAAATCTTGACATGCTCCCATATCTTATCCAAACTTTTTTGCTTCACATGCTAGCTAAATCGCCCACATCACCGAAAAAGGATTGAAAACTTTACCCCAACCAACAAGGTATTTTCACTTTATATACTAAAAACATTCACAAAATAGGAGAGATCTCAAGATGAGGTGAAGCAAGCAATACATGAAGGATAAAAGCAGAAGGACATCAAGAAGAAAAATCACATAACACCATACATGAAACAAGAAGTCGTTTCCACCAACAAAAAAATGGCACCATACACCGGCTAGTGACAGCATCAAAGATTCAAAATCAAAATGTACCCATCATACTACAGAATTTTCACGGATGACACTTCTAACTATATGATATCATGGACTAACCCTCCAAGAGATAAGCATGGCCTTTACTTTGCCTACCAGTAGCAGGATGCTTTTGGCCCTGCTACCAAGGATTTTATTGTGTATCCCTCTATAAATGCTCCAAATTACCGCAAATGAACTAAGTCTAAAAAACAACCAACTAGTCCTTAATTTAGAACAACAAGAATAGAAGCCTCCCACCGAGAACGGAACGATGGAAGGGCACATCCTGGTAGTTTATCAAACTTTTAGGAGTATGGTTATAATCAAATTAAAAGTCTTAAGAAGGATTTTAGGATAAACTTTATAAATAAGGAGTCTAGCTTTCAAAGTGAAATACGAGTTCAAAGATCGGTTAAAGCACATTTAAAGCACCAACAGCAAGACATGCAGATTACCTTAATAACATAATCAACCGCAAGACAAGCAGAATCTGACGATTCCTCGTAGAAATAAACTGATTTTTTTGCCCATTTCTTGACTATAACTTTCTTTTCCTCCACACTTTTAGAGCTCAAACTCTTGATCAAATTTAAGTGATCCAAACTATGCACCAACTGCATGTCATGGTCACATCCTATTTCAGGAGCTACAGTCTAACACCTGTCCCAAAAAAAGAGCAAAAAAAGTATCATACATATACATTAATTAGAAGGGTTCTAAACTTGCAATCAAAATAGAATTAAGAAACTACAAATGATAACCGAACCCTAATTTATGTGATGAGAAGCATACCTCTTGATGATACCAAAATGATTAGAGTCAGGGCTATGGTGTTTACACATTCGATTCGTCGTAGACTCTGTTGAAACAAAGCAACATTCGAATCAACTTGAAAGATCGACAAAAATAA
This sequence comes from Kingdonia uniflora, assembly GCA_014058105.1. Lineage (NCBI taxonomy): Eukaryota > Viridiplantae > Streptophyta > Magnoliopsida > Ranunculales > Circaeasteraceae > Kingdonia > Kingdonia uniflora. The sequence goes on from JACGCM010002347.1 coordinate 522,099, forward strand.
AATCAAAACTAAATTAAATTTTCAATTACCATTATAGATACCAAGGAAATCTAGCCGGACTGATTCTAATTAGAGGGAGATCTCAATTCCAATGCGAGAGATATGAAAAAACGATTCTAATGAGAGAGAGATCCCAATTCCAATTCAATTAGGTCTTGTAGTGACTAGTGAAAGCTGAGAGTGGAGGGGGAGAGGGAGAGAGAGATTGTTAAAGCATCTGTTACACTTTTCACATGCTCTTGCAGAAACTCTCTCCAATAGTGGTTTGGTGTTCAATCGTACTCACCCTTCTTATTCCTCCAAAGTATACTCTTTTGTGGGTCCTCCACAAATATTTTTCTTCATTTATTTTCTCTCTCGAATACTTGTGGGTCTCAATTTTTAATAAAAAAATTTTCTCTCTCATACATAAAAGAATATTGTGGGTCTCAATTTGAATACAAATTTGAATTTGGAGAGAAATCAGTTGGAGCAAAGTGATATGCTATTCTGGATACTAGTATCCAAAACCGGAATAGAATACCTTCTCTGTTGGAGATGCTCTTAGAAGAATTACGTTTGAGTTTGGAGGCTAGAGTTTTTGGTGCAAACAGACAGAGTGAGTGAAGGATAATTTGTTTCGGACACCTCTTCTATGGGTCAAACTACACGTCACGCCACATGCAAAAGTACTCCATTGTCACCTTAAAGGTCAAAAAGGGCTGGGACAAGGAGACCTAATTTCACCTTACTTATCCGTTATAGTTATAGAAGCTCTTGGTATTTTGCTAGAAGAAAAAGCTAATGAAAGGGCTACTCAACTTCACTTTTTTTTTTTATATTGGTAAACCTTACTTGATAATTAAACACCGGTTACATAGGAAGTCTTATCCCTTTGGAGAGCTTCCACTAACCAATAAGGCGGAGTGTTAATTCAGGTCATACAAAAATTGTCCCCCATGGGCTTAACAGCGACCTCATGGGAGATGAAGTTAGCACTCCTCGGCATAAAACTAATACGAATATCCACAACAAATTTAAACATATTTAAGCAGTTTTGTAATATTGCTTTGGTAATCCAGGAGACGGCTACGTACCCATTCTTACAAAATGAGGAAATAGCTTCAGCGTTAGTTTCGATAATCATCATCTAGCTTCCACGATCCTTTGCCCAGAGAACTCCACTCAGCACTGCTAATGTTTCGCCCTATTCGCTAGACGCGAATCGGCGAGAGAGAGCGCGGGCTGCACCAAAAGTATTGTTAGAGTCACGAAGAACTAAGCCAATATGATTCAATACTTTATCTTTACAGAAAGAGGCATCCACATTTATTTTTTCCCATCCCAATTCCGGAGGGACCCAGGAGGCCTTGATATCACACCGATCAGTTTTAAAAGATGGTTCATTAAACACAAGTTTATTGATGGTTGAAGTAATACGGGACGGATTCGGTTTAGTATTTTGAAACACCCAGGCACACTGTGCTTTCCAAATAAGCCAGTACATCAAAATCACAGCAAGGGTCCAATTGCTTCGGTCAATAGGCCACTGTGGGGGAGGAGAAAACCAAAATTCAATCCATTCCTTACAGGTAAGGTGCGAATACTCATTTAGTAATCCCCCAAAAATTATGCCAAACCAGATTGCACGAGTAAAGGGGCATTCAAGGAACAAGTGGTGCAGAGATTCTGCCGGGGCCAAGCAGAAGGGGCAGGAGATGTCGGTCAGGCCTAATCTCTCCCTTATCTTCTCTCGACAAGGAATCATGTCCCGGAAGTATTCCACGCAAATATCTAGGCCCGAGGCGTAGCTTTATTGTGCCAGAATTTGAGCAGGAAAGAGGGGTTTCCCCCCACCGCCTTCAGGGGCAACTCGGCGTTAAATACCCTGTAGGGCGATTTGATGGAGAATTTTCCATATTTGGATGGGCACCACTTTAGTTCATCCATTTCACCCAATTGGGGTAGGAAGATATTTGATATAGTGTTGGCCGATGCATCATCGCACCATAAATCTAGCTCGTCCCTCCGCCAGCTGCGCGTGATCAGGTCGATGAAGTGACTAACCAATTGAGGCCGATCAGCCACACTAGTCGTATCTTTCGGCGTCGATTTCCATCCCTGCATCGAGGGGCACCAATTATCCTTCCAAAAAAGAACCTTGCGTCCCGACCGAATTTGCCAACATGAGTAGTTACTCACCGTTGTAACAACTGATTGGATGTTGCGCCAGGTCCAAGACGAGTCTGTTTTTGGTCGGCATGAAGGATAGAGCAGTCGGGAAAGTATTTGGCTTTGAGGATCTAGCCCCATAACTCGTCTGGCTTTTGGTGGAGACGCCAAACAAGTTTGGAGAGATGAGCCTTATTAGTCGCACTCGCCTTATTACTCAGCTTCACTTTAAATGCAAGAATCCAAGACTAACATATTGTAATTAATATCATTTTTTTCTTTTGAGGAGATGCTCAATCTGGAGCTGCTATTAGAGATTACATGAACACTTCACCAAAATGAAAGAGCTGGAAAGATTTTACTAAATCTTCTATCTATTTTTTTAGGGTGGAGCAAACTACAAAAGACGACATCACTGCTAGTCTTGATTTCCAGCAGCAGACCTCCCCTTCAGGTACCTAGAGGTTCCACAAATCTCTACCAGAACTCCGTTGCCATCAAGTAGCACATGTGGCATACTGTTGCCAAAACCAAAAATAGCTATGTAAACTGGACACAATGATATCTGATCAAGGAAATAAATATATGTTATATGGGGAATCTTCAGAGTTGTTACTGGACTTGGACAAATTGCTCCAAGATATATGAGGCAAAAAGTTATGTTATATATCAAAGGAAGAGAGGGGTGTCAAACTTTTGAGGAACCCATGGCACTAGAACGGTATTCTTCTTGAACATTTTCCATCTACTCGAAAAATTGATTTCTATGTATCCATGAATACCATGGTATCTAATATTATTAATAAAGGGCAAAGGGTTATACCATAATAGCTAAAATAAATCTTACCTACATTCCTATGGATTTTCCTTAACTTGCTATGAGAGATGATAACACCATGTGGATGCCTACTAGTGGTAGGGAGTTTTCTCTTTTCATCTGCAATAGAAACCTTGATAATCAAAAGTCATGAGAAAGAATGGAACAAAATGTGTTTGTGTGATGCGTTATTCATAAGCATGGATTTGTTGCTTGCCAAACCTTTTTACTGGTGCTCTTCAAACTCAAGATAAGCTGGTGCAAAAACATATTTTTGCTCATGTGTGTTACTTTAAAGATTATGGGAAGAGTTTTTCCCATTTGTTCATGGAGTGTGACTTGAAAAATCCTTATGCAGTCAGTTACTCCAGAAAATCACAATTTTGAGACAAGTTGGGCTGGGACTTTGATTATGAAGTTCAAACGATGACCAACCTTGTGAGCACAGATATCAAAGCCAAGATTCTAAATGTGGTGTTTTGTGCACTCCTCTTTCATATTCCGAGAGAAAGGAAGAATAAAATTTTCAGAAATGAAGGTTGAGGCAGTACTGTTAATGATATATATAAATTATGACTCCCAAGTTACATTGGCAGATATAATCAGAAAAATGGCGGATAACCCTAAGAGCAGAGCTCTTTTTGAAACCTAGAACTTACATTATGCATGCACTCTTAAAGTAATCCCTAAATGCAGATGGATACCCCACAAGATATTGTTTGGCTATTGAGTACTGATAGCCTTCTACAACCTTGAGGAGGGTTTGGTGGAATTATGAATTATCATATTGATGACTTCCTTGTTTAAAGTCATTAGAATGGATAGGCCTCTGACTATAATTATGCATGAAGTTCAAGCGATGGAGCATGGGCTTAGAATATGTAGCAGCAAGGGGTTGAAAAAGATAAAAGTTGTGACTGATTCCATGAGTATGAGTCACTTTATCAAGCATAAGAAGATACCTTTGAGGAGATGTTATGGACTTATCAAGTCAGTATTCGCTCCAGATACAAATTTGGAGTCATTTTGAATTGGACATGGTTATAGTGAAACCAATAAAGGTGATATCTTAGCTTCCTTGGCAATTTGTATTAGAGAAAGTGTTATTTTCCCTAGCTCCTTTGCCTCATACCTGTCATATTCCAGGAGGATGCTAGGGGGGGGGGGGGGGGGGGGGGGAATACACTATGATGAAATTATTCCATCACTTTATTGGGTCATGCCTCATGGGGTCCTTAACCCCAGCTTTTGCCTAGCAAGAAAAATGAAATAACAACACTAGTTACCACATAAATATCCAAAAAAATTAAAAGTAAATTCGTGTAAATTGTAGTAGAACGAGATACAGTGCATAATATATTCTAAATCACTTGTTCGGCAATTTAACCGCCAGACCTTGTACCAAAAGAATGTGTAGAATCATATAATTGTGGGTTAACATAAAAATTGAAATGTCAAGAGGGCAAGATCAAAGATTTGAAGATATAAAGGTGGTGTTTCCTTACAGATGATTGCAATTGTGACTCGGAAGATCATTCAAGTACCTTAGGCTCTACTTCGAATGACCCGGCATAAACAAATGCTCTAGTATGACAAGAATAAGATATATTAATAGAAATTATGGTTAATAATTTTACTTATTCTATAAATAAAACCCACATCCATAAAGTCAATGAAGACATGACAAGACGTCCCTGGGATCAGGTAAACCTTTATCGAAAGCCCGTGTGTCTTCGCAATTTGACAAAGGTTCATGAGCAGAAGATTCTTTTCCAGCATCAGGAGATGATGCATCTTCTCCCCTTGTAACTCTACTTGTGTAAACATCATCTTGCATTAAAGGAGGTTGCAGATCAAGGGCTTCTGCAAAACTGTTAAGAGAGCCTCATTAATAGATTGGTCATTCTCAAGAAAATAGTAGGTTGGTAGATATGGTTATACTACAGACCTTTTGAAAACTATAATACAACCTAGTCTCAGAACTGCTCTAGTAAAATATTAAAAAACATAGAAATATTTATAAGTATAGATGGAACAAAATTTTATGCCAACTGAATTTTTAGAAATTTCAGCTGACGTTTTGCAAATTCCATACAACTTCATCAAACTTCGGCAAGGCATTGATTCAACTAAGCTCTCTCCATCATTGTTCTACACATTTAAGAAAAGTCATACCCGAGTTTTTAGTCTATCACATGCAAGATTTTTGCAAGTTTAAGGCATGAGTGCGTAGGTAGTTGGAGAGGGGAAGGGCTCTGCTTAAATGAAGTAGATTTCTTTTTTCTTTATGAAATATTCTAATATAACATTATTCATTCTCTTATAGTTAATAACAAAAATAGTCATCAATAAAACATTCGCACTTTGTTATGTGGTTCAGAGATAGTGTTTCTTTGCATCCATCTCGTTGTTGAACTGTTCTCTGATGGGTTATTTCAAAGCTCAAGGCGCATAATGTAAACCAGTTCTTTATCCACCTTCCAATTTACTGTGGGGCCCAGGCTTTTAGGTAGCATGATAAACAAATCAATTTAGAATGGGTGATGAGGATTTCAAGGTGGGCTTTCATCACTTAAACTTGAAGATGCAAGTGTACTCTCTATGGAAGTTTAGCAAAAAAAAAAATTATTTTTATTATGGAGGCTCTACAATTTTTATTTTCGATTTTCTTTTTTTCTTTTTTAAGAATGTAAGAATAATTTATTGTTCTCAAACGAAACTTTCCAAGGTGGAAAGATACATGAAAACAACCGACTCCCGCATGTCCAACAATCAATCTTACCTCAAATTTCCCATTCACACCTGTGAGGGCTTATTTCCAATACTCGACCTAAACCCAGATTACGACCTTCAGCTCGATTGGATGTAAGGGCCAGTTCTGAATCTCAAGCTCAGGCCTCAGCATACGGCCATCACACATTTACTCGACTTCATCAAGGTACACATGGCGCATTTATGACACATTATGGAGCAGTTACAAGGAAGAAGAGTTACTCGACCATTATGGAGATCATTATGAAGACTCATCAAAACCTGATATTGTAACGTTCCTCATTAAAGCAGATAACGATCATATTATAATACCTATAAAAAGAGACCTAGAGATTAGAATCTGGGGGAGGCTGGGAGATCTTTTCTACATCTCTCTTTATGTAATAGCTAGCAAACATCTATAAACATCACTCTTTCTAAAATCCTCATGAGAGGTTGTGGTTTTTAACCTATTCAAAGGTTTTCCATGCTAAAACTTTGTGCTTATAAGTATTATTTCATCTACGGCATTCTCAATTTAAACGGTATAAAACACTATTTTCGGTCTCTACGAAAATAGGTTATTACATTTGGCGCCGTCTGTGGGAATCGCAACATACACTCAACGTTCTCCAATCCAGTTTTCATATTCATTTTTCCTTTTGAAGGATGGCAAATCAAGAAAAATCACCCAACGTCCTGCCTGACGCTGCTAAGGAAGTGATGGATCTGCGAAAGACTGTGCAAGCAGAAACCGAGCGACGAATGAAGCTAGAGAGACAGCTCGCCAGCATGCAAAGCACAATTAGAACACTTCAAGACCAATTAGCACAAATCCAAGACCACAGAACGCTCAGCCTACAACCTCGAGGGTATCAGTCCATGATCGTTTAGGAAATCGATGCAAAAGTCTAGCACCGCATCAAATTCTACCAGAACCAGTTCTACCTCAAGGTCACGTCAATCCACAATTGCCAGCTGGAGCGATAGTCGATTTGCAACATCAAGAGGAACAAAATAGAAAAAAACCTTGAGTTTCAGTCTATGACCGCATGGGCAAAGTAATATGAGAGCATAATCCGCCAGGAGGACACGCAACAAGATGAGCTGTCACATCTCGACAACATCTCACTCCGGAACAGGTGGACAAATGCATCAAAGAGCTACTAGACGCTCAAATACCCACTAGAAGAAATAACTATACTAAAGTACATAAGAGTCCACTCGCACAAGAGTTGCTGGACGAGGAAGTACCCTCCAGTTTTCATACTCTGAAGATTCATAAATACAAGGGGGGAGATCCTGTGGAGCACATCCAAGAATTTCAAGATTCTTTGGGGCTACATTCGACATCCAACCACATACTCTGCCGACTTATCCCGACCAGTTTAAAAGGCGAACCTCTACGATGGTTTCACACACTCAGTGAAGGATCTATCTTCACTTTCGAACAACTTCGCGAACTATTTATCAAAAACTATTCGCACAATAAAGACAAGGAGGAAAGCCTTTACTCTTTATTCAGCCTCAAGCAGGCACCATATGAAAAATTGAAGACATTTACCAAGAAATTTTTCGGACTAGCTCAGAAAATTAACAACCTCGATAAGAAAATTATAATCTCCGCTTTCACCAATGCTCTACTCGTGGATGGATGAGTCAAGGAACACATGGTTCTCAACAAGCCACTGACGTTGGAGGATATGATCGAGAAGGACAACAACTTTATCGACCTCAAGCGACTGACAACTGAGAAACCAAAACCTCAACGCATCACTCTATCCACCAAAGATCATCCAGAAGAACGTGCTCACAACATAAGTAAAGACTATGGGGGTGATAAGAAGCGATTCAAGTCCTATGACGATCGAGCACGCCAAGGACGAAAGAACCCAATTTCGTACATACCCCAGTTAACAACTACTCTTGTGGACTTATACCCGCTAATTCAAAAAGATGAATTCTTCATAAATGCCAATACTCTTCCGCCCATACCAAGAAAGCCATACTGCATTCACCACCAAATTCAACATCATGACACGGAGTGGTATTTCGCACTGATATTTCTTATCCAGAGTATATTTGCACAAGGTCAAATGCTTGAGTATATTGTTAACATCAAAAGTTATAAGGATGGCAGCTATAAGACTGATGCCAAGATCGTCCAAGTTGACGAAACAAATGAAGAAAAACATTTGTACTTCATCGAGACTCAGACAATCAATAACTCCAACAGATCAAAGCGTAAGTGCGTCAGACAATGCCATGATCTGACAATGGTAGATAAAGAAGCTCGTTTATTGCCAGAATCCAGCAATCGACGTGCTGAGATTTCTTGCGAAGACTGTGACGTTCGTCACGTCAACTTTCTGCACCACGATGTTCTCGTCATCATGTTAAAGATGAAGAATATAGTTCTACATACGATGATGGTAGATACCGGCAGTAGCATCAAACTAATTTTCCAGAGCACAATCAACCAAATGGGCTTAGCAGACAAGGTTGAATCGAGTGACATCAATGTCTCTGGATTCAACGGCTCTATGGAAGAGCACGTGGGGAAAATCACATTTCCCATTACAGCCGAGCCAGTCACACTTGACGTGGTTTTCTACGTCATTAAGGCCAAATCCCGTTACCTAGGCATCATGGAACGACCATGGTTGCATAACATAAAAGTTATTCCCTCTACATATCATCAAACATTACGATTCGACTGGAAATGAGGGATCTACGAAATCAAAGGAAGCCAGAAATTAGCCCGAGCTTGCGATAATACTATTTCCATTGAAACTAAGCCATCTACGACCACTCCTGCATAGCAATTACAACAGTCAATTTTAGCAGAACCTCAGTTGCCAAACGTCAAGCCAACAGAGTACCCGAGGTCAGTGGCACGCACAGAATAACTCACATTAGAACTTTCTTAAGCACGGAGGAACACTTGAATCTCATATAGTTCCTCACAAAAAATAGTGACGTCTTTGCGTGGACATTTCATAAAATGCCAGGGATCGATCCAGCTATAGCATGCCACAAGCTAGGGTTGAAAGATAAAGCAGAACTGGTCAAACAAAAGCAATGATCTCTGGCACCAAAGCTGCGAGACGAAGTGAATTTAGAGATTGACAAATTAATTAAGGTCAGTTTTATTCGCAAAGCTATTTACCCAGATTGGATCTCGAACATTGTCGCAGTTCCAAAGAAGAATGACAAAATCAGAGTCTGTGTTAATTTCATGGATCTCAACAAACACACTCCGAAAGATAGCTTTCCACTTCCGATCATCAATCATCTGCTCCATTCAACAGTAGGGTACAAACTCTTCTCAATGATGGATGCTGCATCAAGATATAATCAGATACCACTTCTTCCTGAAGATCAAGACAAGACTGCATTCATCACTGAACAAGGTCTATATTTCTATAAAGTCATGCCTTTTGGCCTGAAAAATGTCGGCGCCACCTATCAGATATTGATGACAAAAATGTTCAAAGACCAACTCGGTAAAACAATAGAGGTCTACATTGACGATATGTTCTGCAAAAGTCTCAAGAAAGATGACCATCTTACAGATTTACGAGCAACTTTAGAGATTTTGCAATCTTACAAGATGCGCTTAAATCTCGATAAATGTCAGTTCATAGTGCAATCCGAAAGTTTTCTAGGACATCTAATCAGCAAAAGAGGAATTAAAGCTGATCTATCATGCATATGAGCTCTCTTGGCAATGCCTTCACCAAAGATAAAGAAGAACATTCAAAAGCTAGCCGGGAAGATTGCAGCATTCAATAGATTTGTATCCAAATCATCAGACAGATGTCGACCTCTCTTCAATCTGTTAAAACATCACGAGGAAAATCAAAGAAAGATCCAGATATCGAATGGACAGACCAATGCGAAGCGGCTTTCCTCAAACTCAAACGTTATTTGGGCAAACCACCAGTTATGAGCACACCAGCAGATGGAGAAGAACTTACAGTATACCTAGCTGTCACGGATATATCTCTCAGCTCCGTTCTTCTCCGACTCGAAGAAAGGACTGAGAAACAAGTTTATTTTATCAGCAAAACTCTTACTCCCGCTGAAACGAGATGCACCAAAATTGAGAAGCTTCTTCTCACTCTCGTCTATACATCCCATAAATTAAAGCAGTACTTCCAAGCTCATATTATTCGTGTTTTGACGAACTATCCACTCCGCGAAATCTTATCCAAGCGCGAAAAATCTCGATGTATTCAACAATGGTCAGTAACACTTGGGGAGCACGATATACATTTTGAACCACGTCATTCTGAAAAAGGTTAAGCCGTAGCAGATTTTCTAGTATACTTTCGAGTAGATGATCATGATTGGGAAGAAGATTTAATCGGTCAAAAAGATGAATCGCTCACGGACCAATCCGAAGATAAATCAGATTAGGTAACGAAGAAAGGTTGGCAACTTTTGACCGACGGTTTTGTCGGACCAGCCGGATCAGGATTTGGAATTATCCTTATTACTCCTTCCAATGATCGGCTCGAAAAATCCATTCGCCTCAATTTTGAAGCATCCAATAATGAGGCAGAATATGAGGCATTAATTCATGGCTTGGACATGACACTCACACTGGCTGTAACAGAGCTCACTATCTACACAGATTCGTTGCTAATCGTCAACCATTATACAGGCGTATATCAAACCAATGGGAGAATTGTCGACTATGCTGCTGCAGTGGTCGAACGAATGAGCAAATTTTAGACAATTTTTTTGGAACATTTCCCAAGGGGGGAAAATAGACATGAAGATGTACTCGCTTACCTTGCTGGTGTCCTTGGATCAGAAGCTCATTACTTAAAAATCGACGTCATTTCCAATCCCAGTATTAACACCCTCGTATCCAATGCCATTAATACTGGGGGCAACGAAGAGATCGAAGATGATTGGAGAAAGCCTTTCATTGCATACATCGGACCTCAAAATAAATTCGACGGTCCACTTCCAGAAGATCCTACAGAGCGGCTGAGATTAATCGACAATGCTCGAAGATACATTGTTCAGGACAATCTCCTATAAAAAAATTTGGTTACTGGTCTATACCTCCTTTGTCTATCTAAAAAAGAAGCACAACAATTCTTGCACGATATACACGAAGGAACGTACGGATCCCATGCAGTAGGACGATCTCTTGCGAACAGGGCCTGAACTAAAGGAATGTTTTGGCCTAAGATGAAAGCGCAGGCAATCGAATATGCTCGTAAGTGTGATGCTTGTCAATGGCATAGACCTAAAATACGAGCTCCGACACTCAAACTACACTCAAGCCAAGTCACTTGGCTATTCAGACGATGGGTTCTCGATCTCGTAGGAGAGTTTCCTACAACACCAGGAAAGTGCAAACATTTATTGGTCGCCACGGATTACTTTACTAAATGGGTAGAAGCAATCCCACTGTGCCAAACACGAGAAGAAGAAGTCATCAGATTTATCTGGGAGAACATTATTATTCACTTCGGCAGACCACATCTTATCAGAATCCATAATGGGCCACAGTTCATTGGCTCAAAAATTATAGTTTTCCTCAATGAGCACAACATCATCGATTCCCCATCCAATCCTTATTATCCACAAGGAAACGGACAAGCTGAGATTACTAATCAAACTATTATGGATGACATCAAGAAGCGTTTAGACGACAAAAAGGGGAACTGTGTAAACGAGTTACCACATGTACTTTGGGCCTTCCAAACAACTCCCAGAACAGCAAAAGACTGTACTCCGTTCTTACTGGCCTACGGGACTGAAGCCATCATTCCCACTCAATATCATCATCCAATACGCGATCACGAGATGATAGATGAAGAAAACAAATTTTAGATCGCATGCAATCTGAATTTGATTGAAGAAACACGTGACAGAGCCCTTGTTAATCTTGGAAGATATCAGCTCACGTTGTCCCGATCCTATAACAAGCGTGTTCGATACTGAGAATTCAAAGTCAAAGACCTCGCTCTCAGAGAAATCCCACAACACCGCAAAGCACCTAATGCTGGAAAATTAGTAGACAATTGGGAAGGTCCTTTTATCGTAACTGGCACAAGTGGTTTAGGATCCTATGATCACAGCACACATGAATGGGTACCTATACCTAATCCATGGAATACCCGCCGGTTGAAACTGTATCGAAGATAGAATGCTTTAACATCAGATATTATTCAATAAAACACTTTTTCGTCATCATCCATCAAGTGTATTCAATTCAAATATTCTTCTTATCTCCGTATGGTTAGCTCAGTTCGACCTGTACCGAGAGAATTGCTACAACGATTACTACCACATAGTTCTTTAAATATACACGCTCTCCGAGGGTCGCTTATTGAGTCAATCAATTCGATCTGCCAGAGATGCACTATACAGCTATGCCATATTCAATATATCTCATTACGGTAGCTTATTGATACACTTAATTTGACCTGTAACTGAGAACTGCGACATAGCTCTTCCAGTATACACGTTCTTCCGAGGGTCGCTTATTGAGTCAATCAATTCGACCTGGTCGAGATGCTATACAGCTATTTAACATTCAATGCATCTCTTTACAGTTGCTTATTGACTTGCTCAATTCGACCTATACAAAAGAGAATACAACATCGCTCCAGTCATATATCTCTACATGGTCGTTTATTGGTTCACCCAATTCGACAATTCACAGAGAGAGAAAAAACAAAAACATTTGTTTACTCAACGTTTGACATTTTTTCTACAACAAAAACATATTTACACTCTGTCTAATTATAGTTAACTATTCTTCTCTCTTCGGGCGTACAACATTCAAACTTTCCCCAGACCCAAACGAAAGTAAGGCAGGGAAAGGTATAGCAGTATCAACTTCAGTAGGAGACGCATTCAACAGCTCTGTAACTCTCGGCATCAGATTATCTATATAAGATAGCTGTGCTAGCTGCATGTCATACTCCATACCGTGTTCAATCAAAGCAGCCAAGATCGATTCATGTTCTTGCCACAATGTCTTTACATCCGCGTGTAACATAGCAATAGTACGCAATGAAGCATTATCTGCAGTCAACAACATAACTTCATACAGCTCAGTGTTCACTTTGTTTAGCTCGTCGTCAAGACCCTTACATCGATCCACCAGATACTCTTTCTCCTTCAACAACGAACCCCTATATTGCTTTGTTACCTACACACTACGACTCATCTCATGCTTCATGCATTGTAACTTCTCACGTAACTCCTTACACTCGCTATCATTATCCGCTGCCTTCACCAACTGCTGTGACTCCTTATACTTTACATGAAGCTCCTCGTAAACTTCATTACCTTGTATATAATCTAGTATCAAGGCTTGTTTTGCCCGGTCAAGATCGGCGATCCATGAGTTACACTTATTGATGGTTTCATTCAGCTCTCGATTTCTCTTGGAACATGCTTCCTCGTGAATTTTGGCACGGTTACTTTTTTCTGACACGAATCTCGAGCCTCACGCAAATCCCAGCTCAGTTTTTTCATACGCTTTCGCATATTACGGAGTTCAGCATCTCGCTTCTTTAAGAGATAAGCTTTATCTTTTACTACCGACTGATGATACAACAGATTGTTTTTCTATTTTTCAATCGTACTCGAAAGATCCAAGACTTGTTGGTTCGCAATCATGGTTTCCATTTTTTTATTCTTTAAAGACTTTTCCACAACTTGACCTCATTATGGGCAGTTAATATCTCTGTATCCTTACTTGACAACTCTACAGTCATAGCATTCAGCTGACTCTGCAGCTCCAATATATTAGCCTCCAGCTTCGAGTTCAACAAGGTCGTATTTTCAACCGCCAACGAATACTACTGCAATTCTGCGGTCAGTTCTTTATTTGAAGTAGAGAGTTTGTTATGCTCATCGACATCAGCCTAGAAGAACAAATTACAAAGGGAATACATCTCTCAACAAATATTCATGCAAGCAAGACATATCATTCAACAACATTTATTACAACATCAAGCTATGATACACAAATCAACTACATTATGCAAAACATAATTATATGCCACAATTTAGTTGGCTTGTGATGGAACCCTACTACTACTCACATCTACTTGCAAAGGTTCATCGAAGATTACGACCTCTTGATGCCGAGTCTTAGGCCGTGTGCGAGGTAACAAATCTTCCACCTCCTTCTCTTCCTCAGACCGTTCAACTCGCGGTCTCGAGGTTGTAGCTCCTCCACCCTCATTACCTTTTGCAAACCACATATTTTCAACTTTATCATTCTCTAGTCTCCCCTATAAAATTTGATCACATCAGCTATCTGACGTTCATAGTCTGTTTTAGCAGCACGTTTTCCCGCTTTGGAGTAAGGTACTTCTTCAAACGTGATTGGGAGACTTGCAGATGTTTCTGCGTATCTAGTAAACGCACTTCTAACAACTTTACCCTATTCTCCAAACTCTGCAACAACTTATCACACTCCACATTTTCCCTCTCCAGATACACATTACGTTCTTTACATCGCTCCAGTTCGTCACCAACATGCTTCAGATCGTTTTCTAATTGTGTATGAACCCTTCTATCTTCCTTTTTTATATTGAAGAAAATGATCCTCATCATTCTTCGCCCCTACAAAAGTTAAGCTCATTAGGCATTACACCTACACCACCCCATATGATTGATACACCAGCCCGAGCTGAGCATTTTTTTGCCTCTATACTATGACGATTGCGCGTCTCTTGCACTAAGAATTTCACCCGAGCTGGATCGGGCACTATACCTCTCTCAGTTAACAGTTCTAAATAGGCCTCCTTCAAGCCCCACTCACTATCTACTTCGGCCTCAAAGCAAAGTGTCAAAGATAATAACAACCTTTGACACTCTAGCTTGTCACTCTCATTTACGAACTGTTTATCCTTAAGGGATTTGGGGAATAAGACAAACCTATCGTTCTATTTCCGTAAAACCTCATCCCTCACAATTTTTACCTTCCCATATCTACATTGAAGTTCGAATAACTCCCTAAAGGTGTTATCAAAGTTGGATTTATGAAGATGTCTCTCATATTCAAGTTTATTGTGTACCTGTTGAGTACGATTGACAGAATCCCTTGCTCGACTCAAGGCCTTCTCTTTCTCGCTCACTTTTCCCCTCAATTGAACTACCTCCTACATACAAATTATACATTCACCATTAAAACAACATATATCAATAGCAACTGCAAAAAATTCAAGTCTCAGCAAAAATAGTTATATCACCAATACAATGGACAAATTCGACCAAACAAGTTACTGAACTATGTTACAACTACATAATCAAGAATTAGCTCCTGCTACCTCTTTGGTCATATCATCAGCCACTGGAGAAGCCGGGGTCTACTTAGAAGGTCGTTCAACCACTGGAGAGGCATCCTCCTCTGGGAAAATTATCTCACCATACTTCCCAGTAATAGCAAGATTGACATCATCTTTCCTCAACCCCCAGAAGTAAAAGGCCTGAATCAGATTATTTCAAACAGTCACCACACACTCGAGAGCTTTTTTACCATCAGCTTTGAGCTCTTCCTTCAACATAGTAATCTTTGTCTTGAGCTGCTTCTTCTACAAAGTTTTTTCACGGTCTAGCTGCTCCGACCATAAAGCCTTCTCCTTCTGTAACTGCTCACATAACACAGTTTGCTCCTTCAACTATTCATTCAATACTGCTTTCTTTGTGTCATGCTCGGCACGCTCCGCAGCAGCTACCTTCAGCACCTCCACGGCTGATCGCCAAACAACAAAAAGCTGTACCACAAATACAACAAAGTAGTATTACAGATTAGATCATTACTTAAACAGATATAATCACATGCATACTTGTGATATACTATACTGGATTGAATTTGAGTATCTAGGCGTATTGGATCACGCTTCGCCAACTCTAGCGCCTCCTGCTCCACCGCTTTGTGATTGACCACCTTTGAAGAAGCTCGACTATCTTTCCTAGACTCTTGTTTCTGCCTCTTCAGAGGAGGTGCCACATTTACAGCAACATCCACCACCTCAGTCTCCACCTGCAACGTCTGCGCAAGAATTGTTTGCTCCGAAATGGACAACGCCCTTTTTCCTCTAGGTCGTCGAGTTTGGATACTCGAAGTACCCGCAGTACAGGCAGGAATCTCCATAATGTCATCATAAGCAGAACCAGAAGTAGCCATAACTCGATTCTGATGAGCTCGCTGTACTTTTCTAACTATAGAGTTCAGCCTCTTCTCTTTGTGAATACCTAATTCTCCAAGAACTTTGTTCAGTTCGTTTCCTTATCGACTAACAGCGTCAAACAGACTCGACGTATCAGCAACACCTTTGGGATTAGGCTCTGCCAAATCAATAATAAACTATGTTAGCAGCTCGCAACAAGTTAAAAGATAAACTACAGGCAGAATGAAGATACTTACCCTCGTTAAAATTCTTATATATCAGCTCGAGCGCCGGTTCTCCAGGCACTTGCATACAATTACCCCGCACCATCACAAGATGGTCGCACCAGGGTCTCCTAGCAGATTCCAAATCAAAGAATTTCAGCCTTGCCGAATCACTAAACAAGTATCCACTCTTTTTATCTTTCATATATTTAATCTTATAGTATTTCAACACATCGTCCGCAACGAACTGTCTCACAATACCACCATCTCTCCATCTCTTGTTAAGAGCTTCACAGGCCTTCATCATTTCAAAGACATTACCATTTAATTGGCCAGGGTAGATCTTTAGAGCATTCATTACCCCCTTTTGGAAAAAGGTTAGGGGAATGCTCAACCTATATACGACCTGGTTCAGGTAACAAAAGAATACTTCCTCTACGACCTCTGCACCAGTCCCATTGTAATAAGAGATATTTATATCATCTCCTATACCCATATTTATCTTCCACTGATCCAGGGAAGGCACATGATAATGCTCTATCTTACCACCTGGTCTCACCAGAGCCCTAAACCACAACCCGCATTCATCACACAATGGCCCCATTTTCCATCTAAACCTTTTTTATACAGCAAAAATTTCTTCGCTACGTCTACATTCTCGAGATACTTAAAAAATTGCCCAGTCTCAATCTCCACATGCAATTCCCCATCCTCCCAAGAATGAACAGCCGGCATATCAACAACAATGGTACCACTCTCCTCTACATCATCTATAGTCCTACCAGACGACGATGATTCCTCACTGGAGGATACAACCATTTTACTACTGGGTTTTGAATTTTTGGAACGCATTTACCACATACAGGAAAAGTCTGTTCAGAGTTTATACTAAAATAGGCCTCCTCCCTCAGCCTTACCCAACAAAGTATTCAAACTACCATCTACCATGACAAGCAATAAATAACAAAAGTGGCGGAAACAGGATTACTAACATGTACTAGAAAAGCAGCAGTCGTCGTTTCCGGTCACCACTCTTACTTCAGACGGTAAGGCGACGATTTTCCCAACAAAATCACAATTTAATGGTGAACTACGATCGAAGTTTGAAGATTTTCTCTATCTAAAAATGCTTCTTTCTCTCCTTGCAACAGATTGTGGTTTAAGAGAAGAAGAAAGGCAAGCTTTTATATTATCCCTCAGTTTTTGAAATGATGGCTCTTTGGGACACGTGTCAGCATCATCTCTCCTAGCAAGCACGTCTTTTTGTTTGCCCTCATAATGATTTTTGAAGTAACGTGTTCGGTTATCACGTCTGTCTATTTCCTCTGCCATTATTAAGGACTCACTGCCCAATAAGATTTGTACAGATTATGTAGTACGATTACTTACGTACAGCAACAACTTTCTGCGGTTGCACGATCCTACTATACTATTTATAACATGAGTGCCAATTTAAAACCATAGTACAGCTTTTTCCAGATGTTACTTATCTTACTTTTGATCTGACAGAAGCAGAAAATCAATAACAAATCCTGCTACAATTATATTTCATTCAATCTTTCTCACAGATACAGAAAGTGATGACAAAGTGACATCAATACAAACAAATCATTTTAATATGGTCACGCATCCGACCTTACATATAATTACAGATGGGTGGTTTTCTTCACCACATGGACTGATTTCCCCACCAACAGCTCCCTCATTCTCTCTAGCAAGCTTATCTAGCACGATTTCTCGAACTTCTGCCTCACATAGCTCTACATCTAACAGAAGTGAGAAAAACACACCACATCAGAAGCTGCGACCAAGTTCCACACTAGGATCATCAATTGTTCAAGCTGTCAATGATGATACTCTCACAGCAAAACCATATATCGCGTACGAAAGATATTATGGTCGACAACAATATATCTCAATAAGGCAACAAATATATAGCGTGATCTACACAGTTCACATATACTCCATCCAACTCAGCAACAATTCGATCTAAATTTTTTTGACCTATGTCATCTTTGAATAGTTCTATAATTGTTCCACGGAGTCCTACAACAGTTTATTCAAGCAGTTTTAAATACTTACAAGACAAGATAATAAAGTTCAAATTTATTATTCAAGACAAACAATTTGCAAGGACGAATACTTCAGTCAGTTTGAAAATTAAGATTATAAGTTCTACAGACAAATATTTCTTTTATAAAGAATAACCTACCTTACACATGACAATGCAACACTTAAGCAGAAATAATGGCGGGCCCAGCAGAAGAACTCAAAGCCCAAGAAGTGAAACTAGAGTGAGGTAGAGGACAAAGTTAATCCCACCACCCCTCCGTAATCCCTACCATCTCCGCAACCATTGAAGACGATGGACCACCTCCACCATTACAACACCCTATCCTTCGTAGGATATCGACAATACTTCACAAACGACACCCCAACCTTCTCATCTGCTGCCGTCACCGCATCCTCTGCAAGCAGCCGCAAACAGGACCGACGGTGCACAACAAACAGGACTACGTAGTGCAAGTGCCACATTTGATAAAAGTCATCCTCTACCTCTTCCCACGCCATCCTATGAAAAGTTAGAAGAACAGGAATCGGGGTTGGCAGAGAGAGACTTTAGCTCCCAAAATAGCGGGTTTGCAGAATCATCATATTGTTATGAACTCTCTCCTCATACGCCTGACGACGAGTAGTCACCATCGCTACTACTTATGTAAATCCAGGCGACTGACAGGTTAAACCAGGATGAACAGTGAAAGCAACTGGTCACCATTTTTTATATAGCAGCAGCATTTAAATGCAGGCCACCACTTCCAATAATTTTTTTATCACAAGCACACATCTTAATCAACATTTTTGGGAGACCCAACAGTCAAAACAATTATTCCTCCAGATACCTAGGAAGCCATCAATGCAGCATTTAAAACGACTGGACTTCTCAACCAACACCACTCGCTACACACGTTTCTCCTGCTATTGGCTGAGAGGGGGCAGTTGTAAGGGTTTATTTCTAATCCTCCTTCTAAGCCCGATATTCGAGCTCACATAGTTCGTATAAACATATTGATAACCAACCAAGGACTGAGAGCAAACAAATTACAATATAGACAACCTCACCTACAGTTCAAGGATATTGAAGCATCTAGTAACATCGTACTGCAGAAGGCACTCAGATATCCATCAACAGTCCAAAGTTACAGCTAAGATCATCAAGAGATTCGTTACAAGATCAACAAGTATCAGATAACAAGACGTTACAAGATACCTCATAAAAGACTCATCAAACCTGATATTGTAACGTTCCTTATTAAAGCAATAACGGTCATATTATAAGACCTATAAAAAGAGACCTAAAGATCAAGATCCAGGACGGCTATTATCATCTACAGAACTCTTTGAGAATGTGATCCCTACCAAAACTCAGATATCCAATCTCTTTCTCTTTGTAATAGCTAGCATGTATATAAACACCATTCTTTCATAAATCCTCAAGAGAGGTCGTAGTTTTTAACCCATTCAAGGGTTTTCCACGCTAAAAATTGTGTTAATTGCTTCTAGTTCCTAGTTAATATTCCATATTTCAAGGGTGTAAGGCACTATCTTCGTCCAATACGAAAATAGGCTATTACAACACCCATCTCCATTTTCCATCCCCATTGGTCTTCTTGCATCCGCATAATAACTAAAGTGTACCAAGATCCTCCACTTCCCTATCAAGAAGATCTCTACGAAAAGAAGGTTTCAATTCACCGTTCCCCTATACTTAGAGATTAGATCCTACTTATCAAGAGATTTGCGAGCATATTGAAGGCTAATTACTTATTGAAAGGGACAAATATGATATTGTTATTATCGCTCCCTTTTTCCTTTGCCTAAGGGAGTAGAAAAGAAGTTATATAGCAACACGAAAAAATTATTTAATATGATTCAAAGAAATAATATGACATTCATCACCTAGTAGGGTTGTACAAGGAAACACAAAAATCAAATCAAACCAAGCCAAGTCACTAGTTTTTACAATTTTGGAGATAATCGATTCATTTCTTGGTTTCGGTCCAGTTTTGGCTTTCTAAGTCAAGGAATGGCTAAGAACCGAGCCGAAACCACAAAGATAATATTAACAAATTAAGAGCTACTTTACCTAACCCTTATCTTGTATCCTCCTCCAGATCTGTCTCTCAATCTCTCACCCTTCTTTCTTATATGTGAAACATTTGTGCCTTCTGGTATCGCAGGCAAGTCCATTGATCATTTACTTCTATGTTGCCCGATTGCAATGGAGGCGTAAATATTGCGGATGAGTCTATTAATTATTTACTTCTATGCTGCCTAATTGTAATGGGGGTGTGGAATCATTTTCTTAACATTTTTAGTGTCTCTTGGGCTTTTGAATGGATATTTATCTCATTTTTAAAAATGTGGTGGTGTAAGGTGTTCAAAATAAAGATTGGGGGAGTTTTGTGGGATATTACTTCATATGCAATTTAATGGGTTTTGTTGAAGGAAATGAATGATATGCACTTTAATTAGAAGGTTAAGTCCATGGAAGAAATCGTCATTAACATATATGCAACTATGGTCTTCATCATCAATAGTCATGAAGAGGGTCGAATTTCAAGATCTTGAGAGCCAATGGAAAGAGTTAGTTACCACATACTCGGTTTGATGTCAAAGGTCTTGTATTGTTTTCTTTTTTCTTTAGCCTTCGGATTGTAATCTTGCTACCTCAAAAAGTTTTTCTCTAGTGATCAATAAATTATTTTACACTAAAAAAAAAATCCCCCACAAATAAACTTTTTTGTTCTCTGTCTCTCTTCAGGTTTGGATGCCTAAAGAAGAACAACAACTGCAGATACAGAGTAAATAATTTATGTTAGAATAAAACCTTATGTCATGAACCCACTCTACGAGCACCAATATTGTACCCACTTAACCACTGCGAATCTTCAGCAGTGTGGGATATTTCTTCCTAAGAAAAGGCCTCGGTGACATGTAGAGTAAAATCTTAACTTAAGGACCATGCACCTGGTAGGATC
The DNA here is from genome assembly GCA_014058105.1 of Kingdonia uniflora. Classification (NCBI taxonomy): domain Eukaryota; kingdom Viridiplantae; phylum Streptophyta; class Magnoliopsida; order Ranunculales; family Circaeasteraceae; genus Kingdonia; species Kingdonia uniflora. Next base: position 543,241 of record JACGCM010002347.1, read on the forward strand.
TTAAGCGATGTGGGACTAAACTATTGGTGCTACCATCACCGCTAATGGGTTAGGTGACTTTCCAATACCCGCTCAGCCGGGGTGTTACAAGTTTGAATGGTTGATATCTAAGTGGTTTATTTTATACCACATTGGGTATGTAGGTTACACAACTCTAGATTATAAGTAAAAGCTTACTTATGAGTTGTAATGTACGTGATTTGAGCTATCTCCAACAAACACATCATGAGGTGTATCCTAAGGTGTGACCCTTGGTGAAGAGTCGTGTCTTAAGATGTGACCCTTAGTGAAGAGTCACAACTTGAGGTGTAACCTTTGGTGTAGAGACACTAACTTGAGGTGTGACCCTTGGTGAAGAGGCACTAACTTGAGGTATGACCTATTGGTAAAGATGTACTGACTTGAGGTGTGACCCTTAGTGAAGAGTCACCTATACTCTATATAACCCAACTTCGTTTTTATTTTTTATAATAAGTTTTTCAGAGTTTTCTTAAATTATTTTCAAGAGAGAAAACAGACGCAATCAATGTTCGTTTGGCAGAGAGATAGAAGTGTTTTTTTATCTCTGCGACTAATCATTGTAACCTGGGAGACATGGGCCGATTATATCATGCAAAGCACTGTGGCAGGGGCAAATCTGTCTTAAGGAGATAGTGTGCATGCACTAGACTCGATCATATCCCGATAAATGTTTTAATATCTTTCTAATCTTCTTAACTTGTTTTTGATGCTGCCAATTTTGAACACAGGCTAACAACAATCTTAAGACAAATTTATATCTTTTTAGTGTGTTCAAATTTTGGTACAAATTACCAATCACTACTAATCGCATGGCAAAATAAAGTTTTGTTTTTGTTTTCATTTTTATAGGGATGACCCTCTTAATGAACCGTCATTTAGAGTTGCAATAGTGACTCAAAGGAAAATGGCTTTTCATTTATGTGAGTAATTGATGGTGAAAAAGAAAGTGAAAAACTTTTAGAGCCAGAGAAAGAAAATTCTATGGCTGGAAAGGATTATCAAGATTTTTCTAATTTTCACCATGAATGGTTATTCCAAGATACGATATTCAGATTGGTACTTATTGGTTTCGTTTCTTCTAGTTATTCGAAGAATGGAGGTATGACGACGGGTTTTGAGAATTGGGTAATTGGTTTTTGTTATCCCTCATTCTTCTATCCCAATTCGATCTATGTCGTTTGGGTTTTATTTGGTTGATGTATCCAAAGTGTCAGTTTGATCCCTTTGTCAAATTATTGATTTATGGGGACAAATGGGGGCTTTGAAGAGTCAAGAATATAAGGGTCACTCATTGAGGAGTTGAGACCTAGGTGCTAATTTTAGAGAGTTCATTTTCAGGAAGAGAAACTCTGTCAAATGCTCACTAAAATCAAAATGTGGTAGGCATCACAGCGTTGTCTGTGATATCGTTGATTTTAATGATGGGGTTCCGAATATTTCTTCATTGTTAAATGGGAGCGTTGAACAACACTTACTCGTGTATTCGACAGTCCTAGACTCAGGGTTATTATGAGTTAAACAGGAGATTATGCTTATTTATGATTTCTCAGCGTTGTTATACTGAATTGCCTACCGAAATATAACTCAAAATCGTTGACTGTGGCATCGTATTCGTGGGTTTTATTATTTTGGGGAATGTTGCAAGACACATTTCAATCCCATGATAACATCCATGTAAGAAGAGTTTCTTTTTGGGATTGTCTAGTTATGGAATGACTTTAATTCGTCGAATAAAATATTTGAGGAACGATTCAGGGTGAACTCGTTCAAATTAGTAAAAACTAATGAGATTGGTTTCCCTACAACGCATGAGAATTAACTTGGAGTTTCTTCTCGGTTTCGTGATGATCATAATAAGATTGTTTGTTTTTCGGGACCGTTCTATGAGTAGACTATATACTGCAAAGTGCCTTCCTCCAAATTATTAAAAATTATGGGGGAAAATTTTATTTATAGCAGCTTTGTTTATGGCATAATTTTGGAAAGGCATAGTGTATTTCTATAAATTATTAAAAATATGGAGGATGTTATGCATATTTAAACAAAGAAGCGTTAGTCAGGGTACTAAGGTACTGGGAGTACACCCTAGACTATGGTTCGTTCTATACTTGATATCCAATGGTATATGAGAATACATGTGGATTTCAGAATTTAAAAGTCAAAATCTACTATTGGGTTATGATTTTATACTTCATAATGCAATCGTATTTTGGAATTCCTCAAAACAAACTTATATAACCAAATTTATAATGAAATTGAGTTCATTATAATAGATAAAGCCCGGCCGACAAATCATTTGAGTGGTTAAAAAGTTTATTAAGGATTTTTCTTTTAGTAAGTCACGACATTATTGTCGTCGACATAGTTCCGTGAGCGGTTACTTGTGAATTATGTTATATTGACTTTGTGAAGTCTAAAGACAATTTAACGGATCCGTTTACAATGAGAGTTGTCAGAGTGTAAGTATACCATACATCGAGGGGAATGAGATTAAAGCCTTTAATTGCGAGTAACCTCAGCAAAAATCTATTCTAGTTGATTGGTACTCCCATGATATAGGTTCTATAGGAAAACTGGTTGTGAGTTACTCACCATAAGTTCTGATTAGGAGATCTAAACTCCTGCTCATTCCATGATGTAAACAGTACAACTTGTAGCAATTTTCAGGGTAGGCTATTTAAGCTTTTAATGATTCATATAACTTGTATTTACAAGTGGGGTACGACATGGTATTCTTAATAGGTAATTACCTATATGAGTGTGAGGTGGGGCCACTTCCATGAGAATTTTATAAGGTAAAATTCTCTAATAACACTCATGAATCTGGGATTTGTTTAGAGCCGAATTAAACATAATTGTGAGAGCCGATTGCGTTTGGAAATGTATTGTGTGAAGAATATTGTCTTGGTTTACACTAATGCTGACAGTTCAAGACATATGTTCACTAATCAGCGTAAATCTTATAGTTTTTTACTAGGGAAGGTTCAAGTCCACAAGACACCTCTCGATGCATAATCATTCCCTATTTTTCTCTTCTTATTATTTTTTGTTTGGTCTGAGTTTATCTGTTACCATTCAAATGTGGGGGATTGTTGGAAAAAAACCTTATGGTTTTATTCTTAATTTGAATAGTTGATATCTAAGTGGTTTATTTTATACCACATTGGGCATGCAGGTTACACAACTCTAGATTATTAGTAAGAGTTTACTTATGAGTTGTAATATATGTGATTTGAGTTATCTTCAAGAAATACATCATAAGGTGTGTCTTAAGGTGTAACCCTTGAAATAAATAATCACTTAAGATTAACCGATTTCGATTAATTTAGGTATAAATCAATAGGTCTAAATTTATTTGAATTAATGATCTAACCTTAACCTAATTCAAATTGATTCGATTATCTAGTGTCAACAAGCAATTATAAATTAAATACAAGACCAAATAGTTTTAACCTTGTGGGAAACTTTTATCAGGAGAAAAACCTATAGGTCGCTGCCGAATCACCCGACAGCTAAGCAATTCACTATTGAAAATAAATTACAATAATTTAATTACTTACAGACTCGATAAACACATCCCGTGGTTACCTATCTTCTAATTGAACTTCTAGCAATCAATTTTACGTTCTAGCAACGCCTCGCCTCGCCTCATTCTCCCGTCAAAGCTTTCAATCTTGAATCTCACAAGTTCTTTAATTCATGATTTGGGTTTGTGAGTCAATGATTAATTCAAGTTTGAATTGTTAGTTCTGGTTTGAATCGCTCAAAGAAATATCTCCTCTCTAAAAATTCAAGCTATATAAAAATAGGTTTTAGAAGAGGTGAGAAGTGAAATAAGAAAGGTTGTCTTTTATATGAAAACTGAAAACCCGACCTCTGTTCGAATAGAGACAAAATCTATTCGAATATAATAATTTCTATTTGAACAGGACCAAGATCATATTCGAGCAAATAAAGTTCTGAGGCAATTTGTTCGAATAGAGAAAGAGTCTATTCGAACAAAACAAGTTTTATTCAAATACAACAAAAACCTATTCGAACAGCTAAGTTCTCAGATAATGTATTCGAACAGATAAATAGTTTATTCGAACAAAGCAAGTTTTATTCGAACAAAATCATATTCGAATAAACATAGTTCTGAGTGAAAATGTTCGAATAGATACTAACTCTTATTCGAACAAGATCTTATTCGAACAAAACAAAAACGTGTTCGAACAAAACAAAAAGACATATCACTTTCTTTTTATACTCTATAAAATACTAAGGGCTTGACATTTAAAGCAAATAGGTACAAACCTACGCACCTGTTTAGCCAGTCCAGCTGTAGTTGCTCCATGTGCAATCTCTGACGGCGAGTAACGACGAGATAGTGCTTACACCTAATCTAGTCACAGAATAAAACAAACTCCAAATATGGATGTTTTTAACCCTTGGTGAAGAGTCATGTCTTAAGGTGTGACCCTTGGTGAAGAGTCATAACTTGAGGTGTGACCTTTGGTGAAGAGGCACTAACTTGAGATGTAACCCTTGATGAAGATGCACTAACTTGTGGTGTGACCTCTTGGTGAAGAGGTACTAACTTGAGGTGTGATCTTTAGTGAATAGTCACCTATACTCTATATAACCCAACTTCATTTTTATTTTTTATAATAAGTTTTTCAGAGTTTTCTTAAGTCATTTTCAAGAGAGAAACACAAACACAGTCAAGGTTCGTTTGACGGAGAGATAAAAGTGTTTTCTTTTCTCTGCGACCGATCGTTGTATCCTGGGAAACAGAGGCCGATTATATCCTGCAAAGTACTGTGGCAGGGGCGAATCGGTCTTAAGAAGATAGTGTGCATGCACTAGATTCGATCATATCCCGATAAGTGTTTTGATATATTTCTAATCTCCTTAACTTGTTTTTGATACTGCCAGTTTTAAACACAGCCTAACAACAATTTGCCCTTTGTTATCTACCACGATAACAACTACAGTAGCAATTAATGACGATGAAGAAGACCCATTCTCATTCTTGATTACCTAGGGTTTCAACAAGGGGATGATTATGGACAAAAATTAACATTATTAAAATTCATGCATAGAGTGAAGACTTGCAATCTTCCAAATCTCAGTCTTCTCCATTCTTAAATCATTGTACCTAACCATCAATATTTATAAACGAAACCTTAACTTTTGAGTGATGGGAATTTATTGAAGATTCTTGGTTTGGGGCTATGCGATTTCTTTTAGGATTAAGTCAAAATCAACAAAAATTCAATGGACATAGTCGGAACCGGAGTATTCGATTCGGTTTTGGACCGCTTTTGTAGTTGGTCGGTTCGGTTCCGTTTCAACATTAATCAAATTCTAAATATTGCGGTTCGGTTTCGTTTCAGTATTAATCAGTGAATTTTGATCCTATTGTCTTGATTTGATATTCCTCAATAAAATCATCTTTTACTAAAAGAACTTCTTCCCAACATGCCATTATTCGTTTACTCTCTATGCAAAGACGACGGTGGGATTTTAAGGGAGACCACTAGAATTTTCCTTTCATAAATTGTGTTGACACTGTATACCACAAACATTCTTTAGTGTAATGAATGATACGTTTTTACCCTTGAATCTAACATCATCATTACCAAACTTGAAGGTTAATTTTGTCAGTACCTTAATTTGGTTGATGCAACTTACAAAGACCTTTTCGCATGCATCTCTAGCACAAAGAAGACCTCCTCGTGCTGATCTTGATTATTTCATTTGCGGGGTTTGCCAATATACAATCCAGAACAACAAAATTAGGTTTATTTTCCTTGAACACGTCTATGCAGGCGACACAGCTACATTTCAAGAGAACAGTAATTTGGTAGGCATGTTTAATGTGATGTAATGAGGGCTAAACAATGTGATGCAAGGAGAGCAATCTATCGGCCAATGTGATGTACAACGAATAAAACGAGAAAACAACAACAACGCAACAAACCAATCAACTATTAATCTTGAACTTTTCCTTCTTTCTTATTTGCCCTTGACTCGATCCTATAATACCCAACATATCATTGAACAAATTCCCTGAACCCACTCGCCAAGTCCGTCGTCGGCTTATACCCGAAATTGTTATACGCTAGGCTAACATTGGCGTGCGTATACAGTACGTTGCCATTTCTAGGCATTTTAATCACATGTTTTTTCGCCTTCACGTTTAGTAACGATTTGAGTATGGATACTAGTTTTCCCACCGACATCGGTGCCTATTCCCCAAATTGTAAATTGGCAATTGCGCGGGCGCCCGTTTTTTCCCCGCTTTGCCAGTACTCTTTTTTGCGGTGTCCAACGCCCTTATACACCCTTTTACGATATCGCCGATGTACGTAAAATCAGGTGCCACTTCTTTTTCGTTTGTCGTTTGATAAATATTTATGGGCTTTCCTGATAATATATCCTTAGAGCATCTCCAACAGCATGGTATGCTATTAAGGTTTTCCTATACTTTTGAAAAAATCCCTTCCAATAGAAGTATGGGGTTCAACATACTCACCCCCATACCTCTCCAAAATATGCGAAACCTGAACTTGAGGAGGAGTATGCGCATACCGCCTGGGCGTTGAACCATTGAGCGCCCAACATTTTTTTAATACAACTGACATCTCTCTCTCCTATCAGAACTTCTCTCTCCTTCCTAGGCACTGAACCGTTGAGCGTGTGGATTTAAAAAAAAACAAACACGTGGCATCTCTCTCCCATCACAAGTTCTCTCTTAAAACCGTAATTCTCTATTGGATAAAAACAATATGCAATTCTAGAATATAGGTGTGGTAAACTGGTTGGAGATGCTCTTAGTGAAGGAAAGACCGTAACCTGGTGATCGACAACCCGTAAATATGACAGTCCCTCGCTCACCCCTACCAAAAACTTCTCTTCCCCCCCTTTTTTCTTGAGAGACTCATCACTATGAGTACCGTCGACAAGATGCTAATCAAAGGCATCCGAAGCTTCGACCCAGAGAATCGACACGTGATCACCTTCTTCAAACCCTTAACCCTAATCGTTGGCTCCAATGGAGCTGGCAAAACCACAATCATTGAGTGTCTTAAGCTCTCCTGTACTGGGGAGTTACCCCCAAATGCTCGCTCTGGTCATAGTTTCATTCATGACCCAAAGGTAATGATTTATGGTGAAATGCTGAATTGGGTTGGTGTTGATTTGTGGTGAAATGGTGTTTAATGGTCTGTGGGTGTTTGATTGTTTATTGTGTTTAGGTTAAGGGGGATACGGAGACGAAAGGGCAGATAAAGCTTCGGTTTAAGACCGCCGCGGGAAAAGATGTTGTGTGTATAAGGTCGTTTCAGTTAACGCAGAAGGCGTCGAAGATGGAGTATAAGGCGATTGAGAGTGTTTTGCAGACTGTTAATCCTCATAGTGGAGAGGTATGCATGTGAACATGTAGTATTTCCATCTTTATTATGATTATGGTTATTGATATTCTGTTAAGATCTACTAAACCATTACCTTATGAGGTTGGGTTTAGTAAGTCCTCTTAGGTTGCTTATATGAGACTAACTAGCTTAGTGTGAATTTTAATTGAGCCATGAGCGCAGCAGTGCATAACTTTGCATATAAGTAAGTAAGAAATGGTTGTTCTACTATAAATCATAAAAAGATTTATAGCTATTGCTATCAAGTTGGCTAAGTACTGATATAACTTCGGGAATCCATTCACCATAAGAGGCTTGTTAACAAAAAAATAAAAGAAAGAAAACTACCGCAACATTCAATCATCTTTGTTGAATCAATTCTCTTACCATTGGGGGGGGGGGGGGGGGGGGGGGGGGGGGGGGTGCATGAGTAGAGTTTGATAGTTCTATCTCAACAATTCTATAAGTGAATTTAGTGAGTAAGTACGTCGCTAGAACCACGAGCTACTTTTATTTGGAATCCGGTTATTGAGAAATTTGAGAGAAGATTGAGGGGTTAGAAGACTAAGTACCTTTCAAAAGGAGGAATGACCACTCTTCTGAAAAATATATTGTCTAGTTTGCTTATAAATTATCTTTCGTTGTTTTCCTTACCGAAGAAAGAAATTAGAAAGTATCATGAAAAACTCTCTTTAGAATGTCTCAGAGGAAGCTCATAAGATTTACCAGGTTGGAGGGGTAAAGTTTGTAAACCTAGGTAAGGAGGATTAGTGGATTAAGAGTTTACACAGATGAATAGGGTTTTGTTAGGTAATTGGCCATGAAAACCCGACCTTGAGGATCATGTATGTGAAAAAGATTTATTATATCTAGGTTTGGTATTATGAAATTCGTGTGGAGTAACAATGAGGGTGTAAAGAGTTATGGTTGTAAGGTCTAGCGTGGGACTATGAATATCAGTGAGAGTTTTTGGAGAAGAACCAGGATAAGGGTTGGCATAAGCAATAAGATGAGATTTATGGGGGACTGTTGATTGCTTGATTCCTTACTAAATCAATGCTATCTATCCCTGTTTATCGTTTCAGATCATCATGAGTTCAGTGTCCAAGAAGTGATTGGTGTAAATCATACGCGATTGTCATGGAATTTGGGCTTTCGACGTTATTTCAATGATCACGAGTTGGCTACCTTGGCATCCTTCTTCGGTAAAGTGAGGATAGTAGAATTGGGTATACTATAACAAATGTACATTTTTTGTAAGAGTTTTTTACAAGGCTCTCTGGAGCCGAATGTTTAGCTCTCGCATGTAAGAAAATTTGGGTCCCTAAACTTCTGGCCATATGTGATATTCTTTGCTTGGACTGTCTACTTGAGCATGGCTTTACATATCTCCATGACCATCAATAAGGCAGCCAAATTGATAACTTATGTAAACACAAGGTTTTAGTATCGTATCTTGTTCCATGTGTATGTGTGATGAGAAGTACTTAAATATTTTCTTATACATTGTCTTTTTACTGGTAAAATTTAAATTGGTTTATTTCAAAATTGGTTTTACATTGTCTCATCCTAGTAATGTAATAATTCTCTAATCAGAATGAAACTAAAATAAATTTATAGATGGGGTAAGGCTATATGACATTTTGTCCCTTTTGCTGTTATTGGGCCGATTTTGTTATTCAAAAGAACAAAGTATACAAAAGTGAAAGTTAGTATCTAGATAAAATTTCTTGGTTTTTTTGTGGAGTAAAACGACGTTCGATAAGAAGGGTGTTCTTCGATTCCTTTGTTGCTAGGCGGAAAAATGTCATCTTGGGAGGCCTTGACGTTTTCCAAGCCTTGGAGGGACTTTTGCTTTCATTTTGTTTGTTTTTTGCTTTTTGTTTGCTTGTTTTTTTTTTTTTTTGTGTGATTCTTTTTCTTTATGATTAAAATTTAAACTTGTCAAAACATAAAATCGAGATTCACTTATGAGAAATCTGCCTTTTGTCTTAAACAACTGAATATGCGATTGTATGTATAGTTAGTGATACACCTTTGGATGTAATGATACGGTGGGTGCTGTTCTTAAAATTCTTGAGGCCCAATTGTTGGGCTCCTCCTACTTATGGTGTGGGTTTTCAAGAATCTTTGAATTTTTACTAAAGGGAAACATCAACTAGTGACTATTTTTTTGAAAATTAGATTGATGTAAACAATCACACGGAATTTGATGCTTGATTTTACACTTAATTAAAACGAAGTACAAAATCATATCTATTGAACTCAAAACATAGCATTACATTTAAGAAAAACAACCTAAAATTGAACCTAACATAGCCTATTCTTTTTTCAGATGAAGGAGGTTTATCACAATTATAAATCTATTCTTAATTTGAATGCAAATTGAATCCTAATATTACTGGGAAAAGATTTCGCAAAAATTAAACTTACGAAATTGAAGAAAAGAAAATTTTCTAGAGGAGAGAGGAGAAAGATGAAGAGAAAAATAGAGGTAAAAGGCCAAAACTGAGTAGGCCTAAGTGAGTCCACCCAAGCCGTGAAACAGTGAGGGAGCACCGTAGACTGTGACGTATCAGCCCTCCCCTTCTACCTGAATTTTAGGACGATTGGGCCCTATTGAAAGTCTTGCAATCTCATCTTGTATGGCAAACTTTTTCAAAACGTTGGCACAATATTAATAATTCGGTTTCTTCCGCAGTATTTTCTTTTCCATAACCACGGATTGTACTCATAAACGGGGGTATGTTGTTGTCAATAACATCCCTACATCTAACGACATCCAAAATCCGTGATAACGGAGTCATCTAAGTGCCATAGTGAGCTTCAAACGCTTTCCAAAGGGGATCGAATATTGGGAGTTTTCTCGAGTCGGTTGACAGAATTTACTTGATTTCATTGCCCAAAACATTGGTTGGAAAATTCTCACACTAGGTGCCAGAGAAAAGTCTCCAATTTCATTCTTTAAGTTTCTTATTCTGAACCGTGTGCCCGAAGAATTACGGTTTATCTGGGCTGGTTGCGTGTGCTCGGTGGGCCTTAGTGGACCCACATGTTTCTGCTTGCGCATGACAGGGTTTATTGGGCTTAACGGGCTTAATGTGGGCAAGCTCCAGTTTGTGTCACCCCCCCTTTCTCGATAGCGACATTTTTTTAATGTCAGGATTTGTAGGTATATGGGTCCACAATAAAGCACTAGGGAAACCTTATCAGGAATTGCGTCATCGGTGTTCGCTGATTTTACGAACGGGTGGTCGATAACGATTGTCTTTTTGGTCCCGCGGTGCAACTTTGGTGGGAGATTGCCGCTTGACGGTCTGATCTCGGGGTTTCGATGCTGGATCACACGAGGTCCGGGTATGTTGAGTTGTGGGCTGGTTTGGAGACCGACTGCGTCCTAATCCGGGTTGGTCGTACTGCCTTGGCCCGACCTGGTTTTCTGGATTGATTTTTGTGGCCTGGGTCACTACATTGGGCTGGAATTGGCCATCTCGTGGGTTGTTGTTTGACGTAGTCTGCTAAAGAAGTCTCTCACCTAAGCTTAAACTCCGTGCCCTTGAGAAAAATTGGGAGACACATTAAAAATATCTCTCCATAATCTAAATCTATACAAAATAAAAGTCGTCTTGGAAGCCAATCCCCGTATAATAATCCATACCTAGCCACCGCAATCTGTCTCCAAAGACTATACTCTTCATGTCCAAATCACCAAAGCCACTTATCCAACAATATCAAAATTCATTTCTTTGAAATACCTCAATTCTAAGCCTCCTTAAATAGGTTCCCATCTCAATAGATAAATTTTCCACTCACCATTTGTCCCATCCCAAATAAACTTGCGAACTAATCTTTCCGACCTTCAAGCTACCGAAACCATAATAAGAGCATCTCCAACAGTTTGAAGGTGTAGGTGTGTGAATTATCGCTCTCATACTCCTAAAATTTCCAATAGTTTTTAGAGGGCGCGAGTGCGTGTTTGGTAAAGTAATGGTTGAATAGAGCGATACACGTCACATGAGAAAGATCACTATTTAAAAGTCAAAAGCTGCAAATCGTTTGAAAGAGTGTGCAGTTTTAGTAATCAGTTTTTATATATTTATTTGTACTTTCGAACTTCAACACGCAAAGTGATGTGGCACGGTTGGTTCTTTTTTGGATGCTAATTGAAAAACTGTGCAGGCGGTATGGCCACACTTCCCCAATTGTGAAAATTCTCACACTTTGGGGAGTGCGGTTATGAGAATTGCCACAGTTTCTTGGTTGGTTGTTGGGGATTGTTTTTGAGAGGAGTTTGGAAATTCTCTCACCCACAGTCTTGTGTTGGAGATGCTATAAGAAAGAGTAACATACAATATATAGGCAAGCTTGATAGAGTATTCTATGCCAATTTTGGTGGCCCCCTTTACATAACCGTTTCCTTTCCCATGATGAAAGTTAACGCTCAAAATTTTCTACGATAGGATGCCATATATCAGCACAACGATGACTAACACTTAATGCAACCGCAAATATAACATAGGCAGAGAACCAATTCCGCACCCCAAACACTTACCCGAACTCGGTATGTTAGTTGCCTCTCTAACACTAAAAGTCTTGCTCTTGGCCAAATTGATACACAAAACCTTAACATACTAACAAGGGAGGATTTTTCGAGGCTGCAATTTGAGTCGTTGGCATCCAAAATGTTGGAGATTATGATTTATGTCAACTATGATGTCCGGATACACAGTAGTATTGCGTGGTGTGATACACTGGATCATATCTTTAGATTAATATTAGTAGATTTGTTTTTATCTTTAATTGTTATCAATATTTAGTAGTTACCTAGTAAGAGTTAGTTTCCTACTAGGACTCTAGTGGTTTCCCTATCTAAATCCCTCTTTAGGGTGATTGTAATCATCTATTTAATATTCAATAAAGTTTTTATCTTTTCTTCTCCTAATTTAACTCAAGAAGAATTTAGTATTGTCTGCAAATTGTAATTGAGACACAACAAAAACATTTGGGGATACTAAGAATCTTTGAACCATATGTAACTCCTTGTGTTCATGAACTCTTGAAAAATCGTCATTGGAGGAATACTTCACTAGGTTTGTCTTTGTTGATGCACTGACAATCCGAGAAAGAATAAACTTCATAAACATTCTATTTTGCAATGGAGACGTCATTGTCGATCTAGCAAATACACATTCCTTTTTGTAGTCACTTGGTGGAAGCAAGAAACACAAGAGGTGAGTATTGAGTTGTGGACTTCTCAAGACGTTTGGTCTGGAAGAAAGATATACCGTTCAAAGTTGTTTTCTTTTATTGGGGGGTGGCTTGGGGGAACTGCGACTAAAGACCAACTTAGACGTAGAGGTATGGATGTGGATCCTTTGTGTTCTCTTTGCGGTACTGCAGATGAGGCTATTGATCACCTCCTCTTACATTGTCCGACCGCGATGCCAGTGTGGAATCATTTCCTTATTCTCTTAAGTATTTTTTGGGCTTTTGAAAAGGTTCTTCCTTAAAATCATGGTGGTGTAAGCCGTTTCGAAGGAAAATTGGAAGAGTTCTTTAGGATCTTACCCCGTACGCTATTGGATGGGTCCTATGGAAGGAGAGGAATGATAAACACTTTAATGGTAAGATGAAGACTGTGGAGGCTATTATCCTTAACGTTTACACTACGATCTTGTACTGGTCTTCTTCCTCAACTGTCATGAAAGGGGTTCGGTTCGAGGATCCTGTTACCCGATGGGAACAATTAATTTTTGCGGATCTGTTGTGATGATTAGGGATTTGTATAATTTTTTCCTTTGTTTTACCTTCGGGTTGTAATCTTTCCACCTCGGAAAGTTTTGCTCCGTTTTTCAATAAATTATTTTTACATTCTTAAAAAAAGTGGCTACTGGCACGAGAGGTGCATTCTTTGAGGCCCTTCTGTCAGCGTGTATGGAGATAATATTCGTGTATATTGTTTGTATTGGTACTAAGGTGGGTATTATGGTTATTTAGGCTTGCTTTTCCAATAAAAATATTATTTTTTACATTTCTTGTTTGCTACATATGTACATTTTATATGAGAAGGTAAGAATTATTTATTCTTAATCAACTGAAGAAAGTTTTTTGGGGTGGGGAAGATTGCAACTCAAAGTCAAAGGGAAATGATAAAAGCCATATGAACGAAAAAAAAGACACTTGACATCATGTATGATCCGAAAAAGTAAAATCTTTGTGTCTCGTTACAGTTTCTTCAAACCTCGGCCCCGTATAAATGCGGAAGAAAATGACCAATATATTATTAGTTGCAAGATTGTCCAAGATGATATTGATACGAACAATCCACCAGAGCAAATGATCTTTTCGATATTAATGGGTTTTAATAAACACACACACTCAATTGAAACTAGGAAAAACATTATAATTATTAAATTTAGAATACTAAAACTAAGATATAAAGATCTAGGGTTTATAACGTTCCCTTAAACTTTACATAACTCCTAGAAAACCTTTTTTACTAAAACCAACCTAAAAATTAAAGTTAGAGGAGCTCTCCATTTATAAAGAAAGGGGGCTGATCACAATTAGAAACCTAATAGAAATCGGAAACCTAGTACTTGTAGGAAAAGACTACTAAAACAAATAGACTTACTAAATAAATAATAATAGCTACTAAAATTGGAAATTAGGAGATCTTTCTAGAGAGAGAGCCTTGCCCTATAGAAAAAGGCCAAGGAGGTTTACCAGATGGGTAGTACACGGCCTAGGCCGTGTCTTATCGATCCCTTCGGCTGTAAAATTGGAAATTAGGAGAGCATTCTGGGATAGAGCCAAGCCCAATAAAAAAGGGACTAGGAGGTTCACCAACCCATGATGGGTGGTACATGGTCTAGGCCGGGTCCTTTCAGATCCCTTCGACTGTCATTGCGATTCATTTAATTTTTTTAATATTTCTCTCCGTCCACAACCTTCATTCAATAGCATGTGTTAAAGTCCCAAATCACTTTTATGGTTTTTTTTTTCTAAACGCCTTGCGCAACCATGCCCTCAAGGATTTGATAAAACCTTGTTCAAAGACCGAGAAAATGCCAAATACGTTAAAAAATGATCCCATATCTCAATTGCAAGTGGGACTTTGTAGGAGTAAGTAATCAATGGTCGCATCCTTGGGGGCAAACGGTAAATACGAGGATCTAATTCATGCATCCATCTTATCTCATCTCCAGTCGTTGTTCATTCCCAAGTCACCCAGCAAAAGAAAAAGGCCATATTAGCCAGGATCTCTTCCTCCAAAGAAAGTGTTTCAGTCAAAAATTGAAATAACGGTTTCCTTTTTTCTTTGCTTTTCAAATAGTTACTGATTGTAATTAATTGTCAACTTTGAAATGTCGGTACTATTTTGTATACGCAAACAAATCTTTTGCTTAATTACTTTTTATGTTGATCTTTGATTGCAGAAAGTTTGTCTCAGCTATAGATGTGCTGATATGGATAGGGAAATCCCAGCTCTAATGGGTGTATCAAAGGCTATTTTGGAAAATGTTATATTTGTACACCAAGATGATGCCAATTGGCCATTGCAAGATCCTTCAACTTTGAAAAAGAAATTCGATGATATATTCTCTGCTACTCGGTATTGCTTCTTCGCCTCTCATGGGCAAATATTTTAGTTCAAGATATACACTATTATGGAATAGAGATATTGTAATTGATTGTACGTACTTTCATGCTGCCACACTTTACAGTTTATTTGTATTTGAAGCTGTAACTTCAGTCACTATTAACTGCTAACATTATTTACTTCTGCCACTGTAAATTGAGGAGTGTAGTTTCCCCATCTAAATCCGCATTTTATGTCTTGGTCATTTGTCCTTTCAGTCATTGTCACTTGTTTCGTATATTATCTATTTTGAGGGTTCAGTATACAACTATTGAAGTGTAAGCTGTGTCGTTCTGCCTTTCCACTTGGTTGCAAATGGAATTAAGACAGAAAATGAGAAGAAGATTAGGAGAAAACCTTTTTTTTTTTAATGTTTAAATTTATCTACCAGCCACTTTTCTAGTAGTGGAGTAAATTTATTAGGAGCATAAGCCTTAGGTGCCAAAAGTAAGAAGGCCCCTACTTCTAAATACAATAAAAGTTAAAAACAAAACATCCTGAGAGAAGTCAAAGAATGCTTCATATTGAGCAAAGCAACTATGTACAACAATGATCATGATCTTCAAATTGTTAATTCACTGGGCGCTGTGGTGAGAATGCTGAAGAACATTACAATCAAATCATGTTATGTAATATGGATTCCTCCTGGCCTGATGAAGTTAGAGTTTGTTGTGATGGAGCCTCCAATGGAAACCCTGGTATGGGTGAGTGGATCAGTGATAAGAAGTCATGATAGTGGAGTAAATGCTGTGGTGGTTAAAAACCTTCCAAATCAACTGCCTCTTTTGCTGAATGTGTATCAAATCGTAGAGGGTCTGCAGTAAGTAAAACAGATGGTATACCCCAATGTTTGGGTGACTTCAGATTCTGAGACTGCTATTCTAGCTTTTAAATCAGGCATGGTTCCTTGGCAGTTGATCCCAACATGGCAGAAATTACAGAAATGGTTCACAAGAATCAGGTTTACAGCTGTGTGGAGAGATGAAATCTCTGCAGATGGAGCAGCTAAAAGAGGGTGTAGACTGCAGTCTGATGAAGTGGAGACATTATGGCAGACCTGATTTCATGTGCAGAAAATTGAAAGCCCATATGGGGAGTACTTTAGAATTTGTCGTTAATTTTAAGTGTATTTTTGTAAGAGCTGCAAATGATTGGGGATGCATGGGGTTGTCATGCCATTTCATATGTTGTCTCTGCTCTTACCTTTTTTTCCTTCTAGATTTCTAGTTTCCTTTTGCTGTTTCTCTACTCTATTTACTTTCCTTTCTTAAAAATCTATACGGAGCTTGCTTACCTTGCAAAAAAGAATAAAATAGAAGTTAAAACAGAACCGCATAGCAAACTTTTTACAGGGTTTTGAACAAAACCCTTAGAGTTCTCAAAAATCATCCTTAAATTCCCCTTATTTGAAACAATGAGAACCAATAAAGTGGAAGGAACTCAGCAGTTGTTTTATATCTTCAAGGATAAGAAGAATCTCCAGGCTTAGGAGCAGATGTAACAGCCATGAATTCCCCAAGCCAATACACGTGGTACCAATATGGCCAGGATTTTCGATAGAGGCAACATTATAGTTGAGTTTGAGAGAATTTAGAGGAGACCATTCACCCCAATCCAGTAAGCTTTAGGACCAGACTGGATGGATCATATGATTCATATGCCAATTAGTGGTTGGAGCGGAGACAAAAAGCATTTGTATAGCCTTTAGCAAGCAATTTCTAGGAGGCAATAATAGGCTTTAAGAATAGGTTTGGTCCCATGTAAAAGACACTATTGTTTCTAGAGAAGCAAATAATCCAATGAACGGGTATTTCATGGTATTTTAAGCTTAAAGTTCAACCAAATATAGCATTATATTTCACTAGCAAATTATTCGGATTCACTTCTCCTCTCATCAATAAAATTTAAGCTTTTTGCAAGAATCACACACAAAATGATCAACATAAGTTAAAAATAATGTCAAATAAGCCTATAGATTTGGTGACATCAAGAATTGAACCTTGGACTTTCATGATAGGTGCTCTACACTTTACCAATTGATCTAACTTTCCTTTGTTGTTGGAACAAAGAAAATATTACTTACAGTTTTTATATTTTTTTCAATTTTATACCTATATAGGCATTTCTCAGCAATTTTTTTTTTGGGGGGCGACCCCCCCGCGCCCTTGATTAGAATTTATATTCTTATTTGTCAACCCTGAAATGATTCAAACCAAACTGCTGTAGCATAAGGGCGGAGAAAAAAGAGATGGGCATTTGTTTCAAGAGCGCATTGCTGCAGGAGGGGCACCAAGAGTCTTCATCCGAGAGAAAAGGCAACTTGCCTCTAATATTTACAGAATTTGAAGCACCGTTCTAAGAGAACAGGGAATATCTCTAGGGTGTTTGAACTTTCCAAAATTTTCTCTCGCTAGTTTCAACTTTACAATCCCCCCTCCAAATGAGATGCTCATATGAAAGGAAGTACACTGGCAGAATAAAGACTGGCAGAGATCAACCTTTGAAATATGATTCCTTTTAAAAGTAGATAGTATTATTATTATTATTCACCCAAAATAATGAAGAAAGTATTTGTTTATAAACGTCTTATGTAAAACCCGTCGGGACTTCTCTAATATGCTAGAAAATGAATGAAAAAATAAATAAAATACTAAAAACCACTGATATGTGGTTGTAGAACTATATTGCAGATGAAGTGAAACTATGATTTTTGTTTAACAAGGAACGCTTTTGATAATTTATTTTGAGTCCATGATGATTTTTGGTGCTAATGTTTCCTTTTAAGATAAAATATTTGATATTCTCCTGCCTGCATCTGTGCCTCATTACAAACTGTCTTCATGTTTCAACCCTCCATGTCTTCAGTTTTTGCATATTTTTTTTCCTACTAATTGTGTGCTATAAGTCTTAACTTTTTATCATTGTCAATCAGATACACAAAGGCCTTAGAGGTCATTAAAAAGCTTCACAAGGATCAGGCTCAAGAAATAAAGGCATTTAAGCTAAAGTTGGAGAATCTTCAAACTTTAAAGGATGCTGCGTATAAGGTTTATCTTTAACCCAAATAATTTTTGTAAAGTAACAATTGTTACATTTTTCTGATCACTTTATAATTTATGTATACATTTGCTTGTGCACTTAATAAATGGCAAATTCTTGTTGGTGTAAATTGGTCCTTTTATATAATGAACGTGCATTTTTTTATTTTTCTACAAAACCCTTATTAGGGTTAAAGAGCTTTTCCGCGATAAGGTATAGGGTTTTGGCCGATATTGGATTTCAACAGCTTTCTCTCTCGTTTTTTTTTTTTTTGAAATTGTTTAGTTTCCTTTGTTAAAACTTTTATTGTATTAGTAGATTTAGGAGGATAATATATACCGTTTTCGGGTCTGTAAGGAATGTTGCTAATTTATTCTATTGCAAAGCATTTTCTAATACAATCAAGCCATAAGCATACTTGAAAAAAAAGAAAAATACGGAAAGCCTTATCAAAGAGAAAATACCCACGATGTAAGACATCTAGAGTTTTGCCAAACAAATAGAAAAGTGTCATGTCATTGCGATTGTCGTTGCGATTACTACTTCCACTGCTATGTAATGCGATGCTATGCAATTCTTAGCCATCACAATGCCATCTATAATGCTATGCAATTCGTAACCCTTGAAACATATCCCCACATCTCTTTACCCAACATGAAGTTCTTCATAACATATGCCCAGTAGGCGTAGTCATCACCCACCAATTTCACACTAATGGCTTGAAGATAATCATCACGATTATAAGCTATATTCAAAATTTGAAATAAAACTTTAAGAGGAAAAATTTAAATCCCAACAAGCACCAAACCAATTGTTGTAGCTTTGGAGATATAAAATGATGTTGATTGCAATTATAGATGATTTACGGATGCGATTAGATATGCTTTACTTTCAAGATGATTAAGATCTTGCTGTTGCAAAAACTGAAGCAAGCCCTAGAAGTTGGAGAGAAGCGGAAGAAAAGGCGATCAAAGCAAAACCCCAAACTCTTAAAGTTTATTCAAAACCCTAGATCTCGTGATGATCTCTGTTGAGAGTGAGAAGCTTTGCTATGTGATCAAATAAAGAAGGGATTTACTATTGTGGCTAGAGAGATAATAAGTTGTGATGTTGTCTTAGCTCATTGTGATTGCAAAAAACTATCTTATTCAATTGCAAAACATGGTCTATTACAATCAAACCATAAGCATACTTATGAAAATAAGAAAACCCTAATCAAAGTGAAAATACTTAACATAATTTAGTAATAAAATTTCAGTTGGGTGAAAGTTTGAACTCGTTGGAGTTAAAGATATCAAAGGAAATCACTAGAGCCTAAAGTCCAAAGGTTTCGATTACTCTCTAAATTGGTATTTGTATTTCTCTTCCATGGAGAATTCACATTGAATCTGTTATCACAGCCAGAATATTTTCGATATTTTCTCTATCTTTCCACTCTCAAGATCAATCAAAATGTCTCAACAATGAAGAGAAATTCATGGATGAAGACGTACAAGAGCGACTTGTCGGGATCGAATCCAAATTTGAGGGCATCAGTGTGGGGATGGTAGATATGCTGGATAATATCCACCAACTAGGGAACCTTGTCGAAAAACTCTATAAACCATGGGGTACTGAAATCCTTACTAGAGGAAACAATTTTGTGGGGGAGTCATGATATGGTAATTGCGATATCCACAACCACGACAATATCTTTTTCTCCACCTGTTCTGTTCCACCACAGGTGTAAACTTTGCAAACCCATATAGCTGCTTCTGCAACCTCAAATATGGGAAACCCAACTTCTTTGGTATAAAGACTTGTGCCTATTTTAAAAAAGTTTCTTTGATAATCAACTCATGCTACGAAGAATTCTATTCTGGGTAGCAATTTCCCGTCTTTTACACCTTATGTCTGGCAAGGGTGTCGACGTTTGCAAACCAGATCAATTGATTTTGTGGTTAAACTCTTCCAAAAAGGAATCCATTAATCATTTTATCTTGTCATTTTGTTGAGAGTATTTGGATTGAATTGTTTAGTGTGTTCACATGCCGTGACCGTGTTTCAGGAATATTAAGTAGCTCTTAATAAATTGGAAGTCAAGAAACCTCGTCGGATGAGATACGGAATTTTGGTGTTTTTCTCCTTTGGCGGTGAATGTGGGCTAATATGGCTCGAATAATGCGATGAAGTTTGAAGGAAAGGAGAAGTTGAGAGTTTATGTCATGGCTTCTATTAAAGTTTTAATTTTTTGGTGGAGTAAGCCGCGGCTGTCTGGCGGGGACATCCACTGAGTCTCTTATGGTGAAGTGGAAGGATACTATCACGGGCTCTACTTGATAGGTCTTGGTGTCGAGGGGTGGTATTTTGGCGGTTTCATCTTTGTTTTTGTTTTGACATCTTAGAGAGGCTTGTATCTCGTCTCTTTTTTCTTGTCCTTTATTTGGTCGTTATGTTCGTTTTTTCATCAATAAAATTTACGTTTGTGAAAAAAAGAGGAAAGCAACTAATTTACTGTTGGAGTTCTAGGAAGCCCTACTAAGATAGGAGTAGGGTAAGTTTTTAAATAGAGGGACCTGAGATGATTTACACAGTTTATTAATGAAATTTTAGTTTGGTTCAAGTTTGAAGTTCTTGATCTTAAAGAAATTAATCAATAATCAGGGAAATCGTTAGGGACTAATGTTCAACATTTCCCTCTCTCTAAATTTGTCTCTCACTTTTCTGCATAGAATTCACTTCACTTGTTATCTTGGTTCTCTTACTTACTTTTTGTAGGTTCTTAGGTTCAAGCCCTTCCTCTAGCGATATAAACGTAGCAATAAATAAATAAATTGTAGGTTCTTAGGCATTGTTGAGTGCCAACTATTATTTAAGAGGGTAACTGTAAATGTAAATTATTGTAGCAGTGTATGTCGCCCATCTTTTCTACTTATCTCAGCCATTGATTAGAATACTTTCATTGTTTTTGTTCTGGTTTGGAGTAATTTTTGGCACAAAGCCACGCCAATTCATGTACTTAAAGGGTGGTGAGAAGTGACCCACCACCGAACTCCTTCCATAGATATTACATTTTTCCTTTGTCCTGGACGCTTTAGTCGTGATGGTTCACCAATATACTTCTTGTGAGAATTGATAGAGACGAACTTCGCTCTGTCAGAGAGAGAGAGAGAGAGAGACTCTCTTCTACCCTTTTATTTTATAGAATAAGTAGTGGCACAGTTATAACAGTAACCCCCTCCCTCCTTAGATGGATATAATTAATAACCTCTAATATCCTTTTTATAAAGAATTTGAACAGATAAGGACAGTCAGGTCGGACAGCTGGAATTATCCCTGCTGAAGGGGCATTTGCAACCTTATGTGTGATTTTCACAATAGCCCTATCCTTACAAAAAAAAAATCCCTGTCCAATGGGTACTCTGGACACCTTACTCCATGCACCTGCAAAAATCTTCGGTACTTAAAGTGGATTTCCCATTGAAAGATGTCAACGAGAGCTTTCCAGATCTGAAACCTATTCAACTCCGACTTGCAGTTAACAAGTTGTGTGATTTTTTGAAAATTTATATTAAAATAAAACATAAATGCATAAATTACTCAAACATGTTGGTTTCTATTTTTTTTTTCACTCTACCCTTCCCTTTTATAATGGGGATCCACTCAAAACATTCTCAATCCTCACATAATGGAGCTCAATGCTCTTCATATGATGGTTATTACGAAGACGTGCATAATCTGAGCTGTACTGCAGTGGTTATTTTAGTATATAGTTTACCTGGATGCTATAATTGCAGCTGATTGTACTCTTTAGTATTCAGTAATATTGGCGAAGGGAACATTGCTAGTTTTTGATATCCCAATGTTGGCAGCTCTACTTCAATGAATTTTAATGTTTTTACGTGTTATGATTTACAGCTTAGAGAAAGCATTAGTCAAGATCAAGACAGATCCGACTCTCTAAAAGTTCAAATACAGGAGCTTGAAAGGAACATTCAAAAGGTGGAGTCTAGGATTCAACACACCGAAACAACTCTGAAGGATTTGAAGAACATACAGGACCAAATATCAGTTAAAACTGCCACTAGGAGCACTTTATTTACGCTTCAGCAGACACAGTATGCTGGTCTGGATGAGGAAAATGAAGACACAGATGAGGAGTTGAAGGAATGGCAGTCCAAGTTTGGAGAAAGGATCAAGGGTTTAGGATTTAAAATTCGGAAGTTGAGTATGGAGATGGACGATATTGGGGAAATAAAAAAGTCTAAAATTGATGTAATTGGCAATTCTAATCTGGAGATTGGCAAGCTTCAGCAGGCAGCTGATGTAACTATTATTAAGTCTTTGCACGGTTCTTTATTTTTTTGGATATTATGAATTCTGCAGTCTACGAATAACATGTGTTCTTCTCTTTTCAGGAACATATGTCGTTGAGGCATGATCGAGATTGTACTATCCAAAATGTTTTTCTGAAGCATAACTTGGGGTGTCTTCCGCCTACCCCCTTCAGCAATGAAGTCACTTTCAATCTCATGAATCGAGTGAAAACAAGATTGACGGATCTTGAGAATGACTTGAAGGATAAAAAGGTGGATACAGGACTGTTATCAATCATATCTATGCTAAATTTCCGGCTTTTAATTTCTCATAGGTCTGTGCAATTTCTGCTGGTTCCTAACCATTATCCAGGCTAAGTTTGGACTACTTCAAGTACCTCATACCATACTTATTCGTTTTACTCTTAGAAATTAGAATAGTGGTATACTCTTGTCAAACACTTGCCAGATTCTGACACTCCACGTATTTTTATGCTCCTTTTTGGTTGTCTTCTTCTTTTTCTTTTTTATAGAAAAATATTGATTAGCATTATTGAATTTGCTTTCTTCTCTTTTCTGGCCTAGATTCTTCTGTGCAAAGTATTAGGTTAGATGTAATACACACAGAGAGGAGTTGTGGGTTGGAAACTCAGGGTTACAGATCCCTATATCAAACTGGCTTGCCTAGCAAAAAAATGTTCTATTCGAGTGGATCTTGACTCTCATGCCAGCATATAACTTTTGCAGATAGGTAAATTTGGATATAACATTCCACTATAAGAATACCTGAAGATGTACTACAAGTCTACAACCCAATTCGACTATACTGATCTTATCTTCAGTGTCAGTTTACATAAACTGACTTAAATGGCTCGCACTACACACTGCTTTTAATATGGATCTGTATCTACAGTTGCTATGTAGCAGGTCATGAATAATCTATATACTTTCTCTGTTATGAAGGTGGATGAAGTCGATATTTATAAACTTCTTCTAATCAATGAGGTTTGAGAAACGTCCCAGAAGTATTCTCATACTGCTTTAGTTGCTTGTTTTTTTTGTTTTTGTTTTGGATTAGCATTTATCGATTCAGACTATATAATTTCGTTCCACCCAGTGGGATTTGTCTGAAGTCGATCCTAATACATATATCAACTTATTGATTCAGAAATCTAATGCAACTGAACTTCAGTCCATATGGGATAGCTATGTCGCTGCAAATCAACGCTACAGTGATTTAGAAGGTCAGAAACATGCTGAAGCAAAGAGGAAGGTCAGTCATGTTTTGCGCTTTACTGTATGTTTCTCAGGGTTTGCTCTCCCGGTCTTTGACTCAACTTCTTGTTATTTTTTGGTTAACACAGGCAGACGTATTGAGGTGCATGAAAGAAAAAGAAAAAGAGCGTGATATGGCAGAGCTTCAACTCTCTAACTTTAACCTATCACACATTGATGAAAAGGAAAAAACCCTGCATATGGAGATTGAGAGAAAGACGCGTCAAATGGCGGAAAAACAATTTGAAGAAAACATACAGAAAAAGAAAATTGAACTCTTTTCCTTGACCCAAAAATATAATGCTCTTAGTCGAGAGAAAGATGTCATGACCAGTGATTCCGAATACAGAGTGAAATTGGATCTAAAGAAGGGAGAAATTGATAGCCGAAGGAAGCACCATAAAAAAATGCAAGTTGTTAGATATCTTTTTCTTCTTCTGGTATACTTGTTTGTTTAAGATAAATCAATTTTGATACCTCTTATTTTTTGCTTTGTTCAGACTTGATGAGTACAGAGAAAAAATTAGGAGTGTGCTGAAAGGAAGATTTCCTATTGAAAAAGATTTGAAAAGAGAAATTGATCAGGCTCTAGGGTTGCTCCGCATCTTATCTCTCTAATTGTTTTCCATGTCATTGTATACTGATAATAAAAATGTCGTTCCTTGTTAAAATACGCTATGGGGCAACATTTGATGAATTTACTTTTTTCTAGCGCAGGGCCCTCAAGAAAGAATATGACGACTTAACCTCAAAATCAGTTGAAGCGGAAAAAGAGATGAAAGTGGCCCAGGTGAAAATACAAGATGTAAAAAATACTTTGCTGAAGTTTCAAAAAGATATGGACGGTAATTCTTTCATTCTAACTTCACATATTTTATAGGTTACTGTTATTCATTAATGTGGTCCCCAAACTCTTACATGTATTTTTTTTTAATGCATATGTTTATTTCTTGTATTGTAGCTCTTATGTTGCTATGAGTATAGTTATAGGCCACTCTCTCTCTCTCTCTAAAGATACACAAATGAACATCCATTTTGACACCATGTTACTAAACTTGTGGTCTGGTATCAAACTGTCTTCTTTACCTTCAAGCGCAACTGGACCTCAGATTTGATACCCAGAATTAACACGCGCTTCGGGTCGCCCATTGGTGTCCTAACTTTTTCGCTTAGGAACACAGCTTAACTTTCGTTTTGACACCCAAAAAATGGAACTAGACTTCTGTCTTGACACCCAGAAACAAAACTGGACTTCCATTTGTTATGGCAATGTCTTTTTTACCTCCAAACGCGACTTGACTTTTGTTTTGACATCTAGTTAGGCAACTAGTCTTCCGGTTTGACACTTAGATATGCACTAGTACATTCATTTGGTATCACATTGTATTTCTCTATTTTCTCCGTTGAATATTTTTTCGGGTGTTATATAAGGGGCGATTTTGAAAAATCCTATGAATTTTACTGTAGCATCTATACCATTTTATTTTTTTGCTTGTTATATACTATTAATATTGTCACTTGACGGGAGTGATAAAGGTCATACATGGGATTCAATGGTCTTTTTGTTTGGAGGGAAGATTGAAGTTGTGTAGGCAAAGTGCTGTTGGGGACCATTATGATTTTCTGATGCTTTTAAACCATAACCGATTTCATGAACTAGACATTCAATCTGAATTTTTTAGTTCAGTATGTTGTATACCAAAACAAAAATGTATCCTCGTAATACTTAAAATAGTTTGGTGTATTATAGACATAATACCTCTCAGTTTGCTTTATACCAAAGCTTTGTTTGTTGCTTAGAATGTCCTTACTGCGATTGGGATTTGTGAGTACGCTTTGATAGTCTCGATACAAAAATACATTATCGGTGCTTGATTAGTGCAGGCTTCAGAGTAACTGTCAGTCTGTCTTGTGGACTCAACTATTTCGTAAGGGCCAATTATTTTGGCGGCTACACACACGCCCTAGGCTTTGGGATTGGAAGCATAGGCCTAGTAGATTCATCTAGGCTATTAGGAGGCCTAGCTAATGCTAATTAGTCTAGTGTTAGTTCTGTTACCATGATAACTTTGCAAAATTCATTGGATACTCTTTTTATATAAGGAGAGAACATGGATTTCATATACCTAAACTACCCTTAGGAAGATTCGGTATGCCTAATAACTGGAGTACCTAAACTACCCTGGATTTCATATACCTAAACTACCCATAGGAAGATTCGGTATGTCTAATAACTGGAGTACCTAAACTACCCGTATTCCTGTCATAAAACATAACGAAACACCTATATATTTAACATATTTTACCTTTTTTATGGGCGACACGCGATGTTTGTTTGCTAGGTTTTTCTGGGAGTGAGTTTTGATAATTTTTTGTTGAAAAGTCCCGAAACCTTTTTTCTTACTTTCAAATCTTAAATAGTCATATATACCCCGTGCTTTTGAAGAAATAAAAGTTAAAGTGATCAGTCATGATTGAAAGACTTTTAGTAAATATCTATTGGATTATCCTGATATAATGAGGGTTGGTGCGACGGTTAGGACAACGCCTCATGACAAAAAGGTCATGCGATCAAACTACCACCAACGCAGGCCACACACCAGCAATTATCCCGACTTCAACGGCGCGTGCGGACTTTGGGCTTCGTAATGGGGCCAAGGGGAGTTGTTGGGCCAGTGGTGAAAAATGGTGAACACCCGGTGAACCACTGGTTCCAAAATAAAAATAGAAATATTTACAGGATTATTAATTTTATCTTCTTAAAAGAATCTGTGGAAGTATAATTTCAAAACTTGATAGTTATAAATTTGCAATCTTTTCCCTTTTTCTCAATGCAGCAAGGAAAAGATTTATCGAATCGAAATTGCAATACTTTGCGCACCAACCACTTAATATAGAATCTTTTCCCGAAGTCTTACACGAAACGCTGGAGAAAAGAGACGTCCAGAAAAGGTCTGGGAATTTGTCTAGTGGTTTTGGTACGAAGCAGTTAGATTCAATTATGCTCACATTCTCTTTTGTTGTCTATCACGTGCAGCAAGTACAATATAGCTGATGGAATGCGACAAATGTTTGACCCCTTTGAAAGGGTTGCACGTGCACATCATGTTTGTCCCTGCTGTGAGCGCCCTTTCTCTCCCGCGGAAGAGGACGAGTTTGTTAAAAAGGTATTTTTGCTTATTATTCTCAAACATCTAACATCCAATCTCTTGATTTACTGTCAAAGATTTAAATGTCAAAATTGATTAATATATAGGCCATGCCAAATACCAATTGATGTGGTGCGTCCATTTTGAAGTTTACCTTGGGGCACCGAGCATCTCTATTATATAGTTGCACAAAAAGCGACTGATGATTGGTAAATATTTCTAGAAAGAATAAATATGTAGACTACACCACTAACTAGGATAGAATATTCTGGAAGGAGGATAATTCTAGAATGGAGAATGTCTAGAAAACTCCCAAAGAGTCATAGTTGACTTTTAACAGTCCCCTCTCAACAACGACTCTTTAACATTCGATTTGCTAACCATTCCTAAACTTTTTCGATGGCTTGAAAGTGATTTGAGGTTGAAACGCTTCAAAAATATGTCTGCGGTTTAGTTGTCCGCCTTGATTGGCGCAAGTGTAATTTCTCACGTAGAAACTTTTTTCGTATGTAATGATAGTAAATCTTAATGTGCTTTGTCCTTGCGTGAACGACTGGATTTTCAGCAAATTTATAGCTGATAAATTTTCACAATAGAGCACAACAGTTATTTCAACCGGCTGGTGCAAGCTCTCCAATATTAATGTCATTCATGTATGCTCTTGCACTGCAATTGATGTGGACCTATAGTCTGCCTCCGTTAGACAAGTAAAGCAAGAAACCAAATACCAGCAAGAAATCAAATACCTTTGATACTTGACAAGTACACCATTGGTTGTCTCTTGCTATACTTGACAAGTACCCCTTCAACTCACATATCCTTTTTATAAAGAAGAGCATAGTTAACTGTGTCTGATGAATCACGAAATCCTTTGTGATGCTTCATGTTTTTCTCTCCATGTATCCAACCAAAATTTGAATCTTATCACTCACCTGAGTTTTTTATATATCGGTCTATAGCTTGGTATTTTAAACATGCTTACTTAATCTGTTTTCCTATTTTAATTCTATTTGAGTCGCCAACATGTTATGCAATACAGCAAAGAGTGAAATCTTCAAGTTCTGCTGAGCATATGAAGCTGTTGGCAGTGGAATCATCAAATGCTGAGTCACATTTCCAGCAGTTGGATAAGCTTCGTATGGCATATGAGGAGTATCTCAAACTTGGAAATGAAACAATACCTTTGGCAGAGAAAAATATTATAGCGTTCACTGAAGATTTGGATCAGAAGTCTCAGGCGCATGATGATGTAATTTTAATTTCTCTTCTCACTGTTTCCCATCTTATTTCTAGTAAGAATAACATGTTCCTATCAAGTTGGTAGTTGCTAAAGTATTGACTAGACTGTTATTGTAGTGCAAACTGAATCTTTTGTCGATTATTTGATAGTGCCTTGGTATATAAGATATCTAGGGAAAACACTTCTATTCCAAATTTTAATTGTTGGTATTATATAGTATAATATGTTGGAGACCTGGAGTGTCTACAATTGAGTTATATTTCACTTTTTTGGGAGTAAAATACGTTGCTAGATACAACGCATTATACAAATGTTGGAGCATTTCTAATCAGTTTAGATTACACTAAGACTAAATTGTATTTTTTTTAAGGGCTTAGACTAAATTGTAAGTGATCACAACAAATGTGATGGTCAGTGCGTGTTTGACTATTTTACCTGCAATTGCCCTGGGTTTTTGGTTTTCCTTCTCCGTTTTTCCTCTCCATCTTCACTGAGATTAGTACACAGAATAGTCAGCATGGTAGTTTCGAATTTCTTTCTTGCAAAGCAAAAAAAAAAGAAAAAGAAAAACTGCTTCAGAATAGTTGCATACCGTCCAAAATTCACTCTAAGGCCGCATGGGGTGTATCGGGGCATATTCTTGTCTTGATTCAATATTTCTATGTTGATTTAACTTTAATTCTCTTTACCATTTATCCTATACATGTTAGTAAATTAATACCTGGGTATATGGAGAAGATGTTACTTCGAGTATGGAGGTCTTTAGATCTCTAATGCCGATACTAACTGACAAGAGATGTTGTGGATTTTTTTCCAAGGCATCAATTCTAACTTCCCTGGAGACTGGGCTCTATCATTTTATTCCTTTTAACTTTCTAGATTGAGACTATTGATATCTCAATTGTTGTTATCCCCTACTTTATGCATGAACAGTGTTAAACTATGCTTACTTGCAGGTTCTGGGTGTTTTAGCTCAAATAAAAATTGAGAAGGAGTTGGCTGAAGAAACGGTCAAACCTGTAGAAAGTGCTGATAGACTATTACATGAGATGGGGGATTTGCAAGATGAAGTTGATGATTTGGAGTCCAGGCTTGATGTTCGAGGTCAAGGTGTCAAAACTCTGGAAGAACTTCAGTCGCATTTGAATACTTTGCATAGCATGAAGTACGTTATTTCCTAAACTTTACGAAACTCAAGTCTTATAGATGGTTTTTCCATTTTATAGTTTGGTTTCTTTTTCTTAGTTGTAAGTTGTTATAGAGAGAATGGGGGTTATCTCTTTTTATTGAACATGCAGTGTAGTATCGCACACCAAGGGCTATGAAAAATTTAAGTCTAATAGATGGGTTTTCCATTTTAAAGTTTGATTTCCTTTTCTTTTCTTCCTGCTCTCTACTCAACCATATTAAGTATTAATGGATGACAATATCTCTAGTTTGATGCGCTTTTTTTTGCCATTTTTTACTCAAATATTTTTTGTTTTAATGGTGAACAGGGATAACTTGACTAATGACGTGCAAAAGCTTTATGAAGAACAAAGCGACATGAATGATGATTTGAAAAATATTCAGTTGCGGTGGCAGACCTCGAGGGAAGACAAATCAGATGCATCTAAAATAATTGATAAAGTTAAAAAAGCGGAAGATGATTTAAATAATCTGGCAGTGGAAGCAGATCAATTGGACTTCAATGAGAAGGTACCACTAATCATGAAAGTGGATCTTCTTTATTTATAGAATAAGCCTTGATCTTTTATTTAATAAATCAAATACTTTACTCGCTAAACCTTTCCTTTCACCCCACATTAAACTTATTCATTACTGTTGGATGTAAGGTTTTTCCGACTTTTTTCTTGGATCTTCCAGCATTTGGTGGAGGGTCTTGGTACTTTGCACAAGGAAAAGGAGAAGTTCCTGTGTCACCATAGAGAGTTGACGATAATACTTGGCAAGCAATTAGAGGAGCAGGATGAATTTAAAAGAGAATATCAAAAAAAGGTTGAGACACTCGAAGAAAATACTTTGAAGATTAAAGAGTAAGTCTTATAAATGATCAATTTCTTTATGCATTTCCTTTTGCAATTGATTTTAGTATAACTTTTACCCCAGGTACAATGACTCAAAAAAGGGAGAAAAGTTGAAGGAATCACAAGAGAAGCAATCTTTGTATAAGTCTCAGCTTCAAAATTGTGAGAGCAGAGAGCAAGAAATTTCAGCAGAACTGAATAAAAGTAAAGAGTTGAAGCTGACTCAGGACCAATTAAAACGAAATATTGATGACAATTTAAATTATAGGAAAACGAAAGCTGAAGTCGATGAACTTATGAGAGATATTGAATCACTTGAAGATAGAATTTTGAAAGTTGGAGAAGTTTCCACTTTTGAAGCTGATCTGAGAAAACTCGTGCAGGAAAGAGAGAGATTTCGCTCTGAGGTACTTGAGGACATCCTTCTAAAATTACAAAGCATTGTCAGTTTATTATATTCTCTGATTACACTTGATACTAACTATTAAGACGTATTGCTTATGTTTATCATGTCTGCATTCTATCTTGATTGCCGTTCTAGGACCAAGTGTATCAAATACTGTCGTAGATAGGGATTGTTTTAGGAGGAGTGGACGTCGCCCCTTCAAAAAATTTGGATAAAAAAATGGGTTAGGAAAAAATCAAGTGTATAATTAAAAAGAAATTGGTATATAATTAACGTCTTTTATATGTATGATTGTATTCTTAACCGGTGATACTCCTATGGTATATGTCCTGATTGCATTATATCTAGATTGCTCTTTCTAGATTAGTGGTATTCGCATCATATGATTATGTCTTTTAAATTGAGGCTTCTGCTTTTTCTTCCCATCTTTTTTCTGTCTTCATGGAGAAGCTTCTTACAGACCAGATCGAGGATACTATTACTTAATTAATTAAAAAATAATCATGTTATCATAATATCATTCTAATCTGCGATTATTCATCCATGTGAATGGGTAGCCCTTCCAAAGGTTATATCATTAAGTAGCCTTCTGCTCCAAATTGGGTTTATAAAATTCATAATGTTGAAGGTGTCTTTTGGACATAGAAAATCTGTAATCTCATGAAGTACCCATTGTCTCTTGTATCAAAAACCCCAATCCCTACATTCGCTTATTTCGGGTTTGAACATGTTGATCCCTTTCTAATTTTCCATTTGGAGCAAACTATAGGTCTAGATAATATATATTGGAGTCCAATGAAAGTAGCAAAATCAGAGAAGCGATAATTAAAAGGAGGAAAGTTCAAAGGTCAGTCTAATTTAAAGGCGACCCAGTTAACTCTAGTCCCAACTTCTTTATATGTTGAGACTGCTAACACCTAGATGTGTTTTGCTCTGATAGTTATTTTTTCAGATCACTTGATTTATCGTCATCCCACGTGCCATTATCACCTTGAAATTTGTAGCGTGTAAAATTTTAGGCCCTCTTTCTTGATACTTAATTCATATATGCCACTGCATAAATAGTATGTTTGATTGTTGCTTCAATATTACAGCTCGATAGATGTCATGGGACATTATCTGTCTATCAGAGTAACATTTCAAAGCACAAAATTGACCTCAAACAGACACAGTACAACGACATTGACAAGCGGTACTTCAATCAGTTGATCCAACTCAAGGTGCAACAATTTCTTAATTCACGGGCCTTTATATTTGCCTTTCTTGTGCAATCATTTGTTATTCTGATATGAATTCCTTATACAGACGACGGAGATGGCAAATAAGGATCTAGACAGATATTATAATGCACTCGACAAGTGAGTATTTGAATACATTTAGTCTTTTTCTACTAAATTGTGTAGATTAATACTTGTGCAATTTGTCTAAGATGTAGAATTCTCATGCCATACTTCTCTGTAATAAATAATGACTAAATCTATTATATGATACTTGTAATTGATACAATTACGAAACATATAAGCTTCCTAATAAGATTAGATAGGAAATATGAGAAATGAGATACTCAATTACCTTATTCAAAGCAAAACACCTAAAATATGAAACACGCACATTTCAAGAACTCCCCTGAAACTATCGATTTGTTAGCTTGTTGTTGGACATATTTGAATTTCCTACTTCTGGTTTGTTAGTTCTTACTTGGCAATGAGGAATCAATTTCCGAATTATGTTTGTTAGTTGTAACTTGGTATATGTGAATATCTCAGTTATTCATTTCCTTTTTGGATTACGTAAGTTTGTCATTATGTTTTATTATACTTTTCTATGTTTTTCTTAATGGATATATTGCATATGTAGGTTTATATGCTCATTTATTAGGATTATATGCAATTTTTGCCTATTGTGCCACAATATACGTGATTGTGTTGCAATATTAACATTATCCGCTGTAACATTTTTTCATTTGTGATCACTTCGCATTGTAACTTGAATTAACTACCTTGGGCAAACCATATACATCTGTAGACTTGTCAATGCAGAAAAGACAAAAGCTATTATTAACATTTAGAAGCGTAATGTCTCATTTTTGTTAAAAATGACCTATGATATACAAATAATCAATACTTGTAACTGTTAGTAGGCCAGTCATCATGATCATGGTCATCATCAATCCTGAACCTTACTGAAATGAGACCATAATTTTTACTATTGTCTATAGAGCACTTCAGCGTTTCCACACTATGAAAATGGAGGAAATAAATACGATCATTAGGGAGCTATGGCAACAAACGTACAGGGGACAAGACATAGATTGTATAAGTATTCGTTCAGATTCCGAGGGTGCTGGCACACGATCTTACAGCTACAGGGTATGTAGGAAGAAGGTCTATTTCCTCTTGTTTACTTTCTTTCATTTCCTGAGGGTCTTTATTCTGTTTCATTTTTATTTTCTTCAGTTTTTTTTGTTTTTTGTTTGTCTTCTTTCAGGTTCTCATGCAGACTGGTGATGCTGAGCTGGAAATGCGAGGAAGGTGCAGTGCTGGTCAGAAGGTAAGCAAGTATTGAATCTCTCAAGTTTGAGGTGTTTGACATCGAGGCAAATTCTAATCTGTGTGAACATCATCTTTGTGTGGAATAATTAAAGAAAAATCATACCTGACAATTCCTTGAATTTTGACCAGTTTTGAAACTATATGCACTAATTTGAAAATTAACTTGCACCCAAATGAATAGAGCAAGTGCCTTTGTGAGTGGGGTTATGTCAAAAGTTATAATTGGGAGTATGTCTAATATCATTCTATAACTGGGGATGTATGTCTTATAGCGGTTATACGGTTGGGGACTTGGGGGGTCAAACTTCAAATATTTCCAGAATTTGTACTTTGGGATAAGTATAATTTTTTTAACAAGTCAGATAGAATGTACGGAACAGAAGTGCTGTCGATTTAACAACCAGGCCATGTTCTCGTTTCAGGTCCTTGCTTCTCTCATAATAAGGTTGGCATTAGCAGAAACATTTTGCCTCAATTGTGGAATACTAGCTCTGGATGAACCGACAACAAACTTGGATGGCCCAAATGCTGAGAGCCTTGCTGCTGCTCTCCTAAGGTATGCACAAACTGATGTCTCTGAATTTGTTGAATGGATGTCTTTATATCTAAGCTCTGCTTCTTT
Source organism: Kingdonia uniflora (assembly GCA_014058105.1). Lineage (NCBI taxonomy): Eukaryota > Viridiplantae > Streptophyta > Magnoliopsida > Ranunculales > Circaeasteraceae > Kingdonia > Kingdonia uniflora. The sequence continues at coordinate 576,906 of JACGCM010002347.1, forward strand.
CCTCGTCATGGTTTCAGAATTATGGAGGATAGAAAAGGCCAGGAGAATTTTCAACTAATCGTAATCACTCACGATGAGCGATTTGCCCAACTAATAGGCCAGCGCCAACACGCAGAAAGATACTACAGGGTCACCAAAGATGAACAGTAAGTCTTCACTCATTCTTTCATGTGTCTTGTGTATTTTGTTCAAGTTTGTCTGAATAATACGTTTTTTTTTTCCAGTCAGCATAGCATTATCGAAGCTCAAGAGATATTCGACTGACAATGCAAAGTGGAGTATTTATCAGAGGCATCAAGGATCACTGATCCGTTCTCATGATTGGCATAAGTTATTTGTTGTACATGTAACAGATGTTTTCAAGTAGCTGTACTGTAGCCCGAGTATGACTGTTTCACTTTCAAAGAAAGTAAAGAAAAGAAAAATCGGTCACGGGATTGTAGAACTGATACATTTGCTACTGATGAAACAAAAAATAGACTGTGTCCATATATGTAAATCTCAATCTCTCCATGCTAAATGATGTTTGAAACCCTTAGTTAAATAGTTTGGATCTACAAATCGTTACTCGGGCACAAGACAGTTATATATAATGTCTAGAGTGGAAGCGGAAAAGGAAAAACATTCTATTATAAAACTACCTTGGAATACCTATTGTCCGCCTTTGCCTTGGCAGCGGTTTATTTTACTACAATCACGATGCCAAGGATTGGCTAGTACGAGTTTGTGTAAGTTGACGCCAGGGGGAGGCACCCTCGAGTTCTTGGAATTCTTTTGCAAGGGTCAAGGATGACATTAGTGTTGGGAAATGCCACGGGATAAGCCCCGGGAGCAAGACGGGCTCCACCTTGGTTAAGCAACATCACCATATTTATCAATACTAAACACAAAAACCAGATTCTCATGTCTCACTCATTTTGTTTCTCATTCACACTGTATCAGTGAGATTAGTACTAAATGACATTTTTGTATATAGAGACCGAGTATTAATTGAATGCGAAACTACGGAAAGTTAGAGCCGCTTTTAACAAATGACGCTTAATATACCCTTTTTACGATGAATTTTGTCGTAAATTTTCATCCTTTAAATTTACATATTTAAATGCTACTAAAATTTCACTAATTACCGCTTGTAGCTAAAGAATATTTGCAAGAGTTACAAATACATAATAATCAACCGGAATGGCGAACTTTAGCATTAACAAATAACAACCACTACTGGAGATCGTCTAATTGTATATAATTAAACAAATCAAGATCATATAAGAACACACACATCATATAAGCAAAAATTCATGTTGATATCGATTTATCGGAGTCATTAACGCCTCACTCCTTGTTGCTTTACGAAATAATTGAAATTTTTACCAAAAAAAACATCCATAATACATTTTTTGTGTTGCCTTTAGAGGATGTGACTCTCATAGTTGTAAACAATTTTAGCAGAACACCTAAGTACCACCTTTGCAACTCTCATAGTAGTAAACAATTTTTGGTGTAGTCACCTAGGGGTATGAAATGGGCCGGACTAGTGTTAACCCGGCCCTAGAGAGATAATGCCTTTAGGAACTTAGGGTCGGGCTGGTCCGACCCATAAATGTATTAATGTGTTAAGGGCTGGCTGGCCCTATTCGTAGCTATAACATCAACCCTTACCCACCCATTGGCCCTAGTGTTAGGGCTCAGGGTTGGGCTAAGGGATAAGCTTAGTGTTGGCCCATCTTGGCGACTTTAATCTCTATTAATAAAAATAAAAATAAATACAAAAAATAAGCATCATAGAATATTATCAATATCTTTTGACAAAAACACTAATCAGTTTATTAGAAATAATAAAAATCTTGAGAGGGAGACATATGCCTTACTTCTCTATAGTGTTGCAGGGATAGATTAAGTGTGAAAGGGTTGAGCTAATGGCCGGGCTAAGGGCTCTGCAAACATTAGATTCTGACCCCACCCTACCAGTTACAAGGGACGAGTCAGCCTAGCTCTTAGATGTTCAAAGTAGGGCTTTAAAGGGCGGAAAACCTAATTTGTAAGGGCAGAGTTGAGCCGGGCCAAAGGTTGTTTTCGCAGGCCTAAGTCTACCTATAGTTAAAATAAATTGGAGAAAGTGCTAAAAATTAAGTTTTTAGCCTCCACAAGAGGGTAGTTATTTTGGGTTTCAATACTCTCTCTTCTCCGACATTTTGGGTAGCCACCTTGAACAAATTTATTACGTGGAAAACATCTTTTTAACTAAAATAAGTACGTGAAAAATGTTTAAAAAAGATAAAACTCCTCTTACGTATTAGAGCCAATCACCACCGGGGGGGGGGGGGGGGGGATGTTAGGATCATGGGTATCGACCGAGGGTTGGGGGCTTGCCGTTAGTGGAAAAAAGGGGTACCGAAAAAAATGTTGTAGGCTCACCAATGTGTATGGGCATAAAAAAAGTTGCCATCCGAGGGCGTTCAGCCTTGAAGCGGGGTAGAATGTTAGGATCATGTGGGTTAAGACCAGTAAATATCGCACCACTAACACCTAGGTTTTATGTGGTGCAGTGTATTGGGGTCAAAAAGTGGTTCAGGGCTCGCCATTAACGGGAAAAGAATAAAAAATGGTACCGACTAAACAAATTAGTTGGGGCTCGCCATTAAAGGAAAAAAGGGGTACCGATCGAAGGGTTGGGGGTTCGCCAGCAGTAGTAAAAAAGGGTACTGAAAAAAATGCCAAGGGCTCGCCAATGTGTATGGGCATAGAAAAAATTGGCATCCGAAGACATTCGGCCTTGAAGCGGGGTGGAATGTTAGGATCATAAGGGTTAAGACCATTAAATATCGTACCACTAACACCCAGGTTTTATGTGGTGCAGTGGTAATGCGGTCTTAACAATTTAAATTTATGACACATCACTATTAAACTTGTTATTTTGAGAAGCTTGGTTTTTGTTGGACATTCAAATCTCATCTCTACGTCATACCATTAGCTAAAATTATAGGTATTTTACACTGGATGCTCTAGAATCTACTAACTCACCAAATTGTAACTAAATGTACGCATCGTTATCACTGTTAGGCCAACCTGATCTTGGAATGGGTATCGATTAAATCTACTTCACGCCCACGATAAGCGCGTGTAATTTGGATGGAGTTCGAAAAAAACTTGTGGTAATAAATATTTCAATTCTCTCATATTCAACCTGAGTCGAAGTTCCCCAAATTGCACGATTACGTTATTAACATCTTGTTCAATATTATTACATAAAATATTTTTGAAATTTTTAGCTTTAACCCCCCATATTATGGTATCAACTTGCCATTGACCCCCACATTCCTTGAAATTCGACAATAAATCCCATTTTAGCCTGAAAACAAAGTCAAATTCTGTTGACCAATAAGGACTCCAGTTGACCAGGTCTGTTAAATTTTAAACCCAACTATACCCTTTTTATCCGAGATACGTATTAAGTTTAAACTCATAACTGTAAACATATACAATGGGAGATGAAATCAAACATCAGTACACAACAACTCAATCCCTATTTAATTAAGTCCAAAGTTGTTTAAAATGTTATGTTATGACTTTGTGTTCATTTTGGGGGTGGAAGACGAATTGCAGGCACACAATTGGGGGGTTAAATCATTTTATTTTATTTTATATAATGGTATGTTGGTATTTACACCAAGTCAACCGAAATCCTTCTCGGTCAAATAAATTTGACTTGGTTTTCAAACTAAAATGGGGTTTATTGTCGAATTTCAAGGAATGTGAGGGTCAATGGCAAGTTGATGTCATAATGTGTGTGTGTGTGTGTGTGTGTGTGTGGGGGGGGGGGGGGGGGGGGGGGGTAAAAGCTAAATTTCTCAATATTTTTTATAAAAAAGTGTTCTTTAATTAATACCTAATGTCACCAACGGAACACGTAACCTCGAGAATACTTAATGTCCACCACCTCCTCCTTGGCAACTATTTATTGCATAGTATTAAAGGTGCGTACGGGTTTGTGTGGGTTGACGCCAGGGGGAGGTGTTGAGAATATAGGTAGCTAGTCTCTCTTCTACGAAGAGAACGAATCGCGGAAATCGCCGAAGTAGTTATTAATCAAACAAAGAAGAAATCAAATGACAAAAGTATTTTCCCTAAGAGGGAGGTGGAAAACCCTTACGGACAAAAAAATCACTCCCCGTGAATAATCCACTATGATTAAATCGGTTACAAACAATCTCTCAAAGCTTCCTCAAGCTTTCTAATGGAGTATCTCAAACCATAGTTATCTCTAAAATTAAACTCACACACCGTATTTATCAAATAACCTGAGTCTCCCTTATATACTTGAGATACTTATTACAAACAAAACAAATCTCGAGGTAAACTCAACAACCAAAAACGATTTTAGAAAACCAGTCTACGCATTGTTCATTCAAACGACTATCAACCTCGTTCGAACGACTATGTCTGGGTCAGTTTTTAGGCTAAAAACCAAGCTTCGTTCAAACGATTTTGACTGGGTCAGTTTTTTGGCTAAAAACCAAGTTTCGTTCGAACGACTTTGAATTCGAGTTCATACCTTAAAAGGAGGCACCTTGAAGGTCTTGAAATTCTCTTGCACGGGTCAAGGATGACATGAATGTTGGGAAATGCAACCGGAGAAGGATCGAGAGCAAGACGGTCTACAACGTGAATGGTAGATATCTCGCTCCCCCGGGGGTTAACGAATCAACACTCTTAGAATGATACAATTTAAACGCGTAATGAGTCTTATTTTTTTAGACAATATGTGACAATACATTGAATTTTTTTTGAAAGAAATGTATATTAGGGTTCGTTGTAGAGAAACAAATTCGTTGTAGAGATGGTCCAATTATACTTGTAATATTTAGCAAATTTGTATCGTACAAGAACACACACCAAGATAATCAAAAGTCGTTATCAATTTATTAAATCAGAGACAATTAGTAGGGGACATTTCTCCATAAGGAAATGTTCATAGACGCCTCACGTCTTTTTTCACTTACATACTAAATGAGAAAAGAAAAAATAAGAGATATCAAAGGTATTAATCATCAGAACTCTACAAAAATAACCCTTAAATACATTATTCTGCAATGTCTCTTGAGGTTGTGTTCCCCTAGTAGTAAGCAATTTTCGCGGAACTTCTAAGGCTTACCATCACGGCAACGCATTGCTGAAGAGCATCCACGGTGATAAGGATTAGGTACTTCCGGGGGATTGTCTCCTGCTTTCTGGTTTTGGCATGCAGGGTGATCCTTTCCATACAATGCGCATGGGCTAAGGTCAATGTATTTAACCGTATCAGGCTTTTCTGCTTGGGCGGTGTTGCTTAGCACCGTCAAGGTTACTAAAGCGATGCACAATAACCACAACTTTGTTCTACCAAGAGCCATATCGTTTCGTCTTCGAAAGTAAGTGTTTGATGAGATGATTAAAATGAAAGCAGCGTTAGCTTATTTATATATAAATGATGCTTCAATTATTAGTATTGTGTATTGGTGGGTAAGGTTTATTTTGCACTTTTTAGACTCCGGTTTTCACGAACATATTTGGGTTTAAGGTTGCCCTTTATTTCGTGAATTATTAGCTAATTTTGTGTTAGAGCATCTCCTAAAGTGCCTCACTACTTGGAATCCAAGGTGCCACATAAGATTTGTTGGCTCAATATTGTACTATCACCCCATGATGTGTTGCTATATTCCCTTAAATTTACATCCCCAGAGATATCCCCAAGACATTATCCACAAATGCAGGCCACTGTGGCTGAGACAGAATATGCATAAAATCAGCCACAGTGCCATCCGTCTTGGACAAACACTTATTTTGGAAATTAGCATGAAGGCATAGTATTTCAACGTCTTCAAATGAAATATTTTCAAGAAGCCACTCCTGAATGTCCTGATAAGACTGATTCTTGATGCAATGATCATGATCCTTCCAGGCGATTTAACAAACGCTTACATGCCAAAAGATCAAAACAAAATTGTTCCCAGAATCACTTCAAAGTTGGAATAATGGTGCAGAACCCCAGTTTCTTTCAACCACAGTGATTTACATTGATGCAGAAACACTGAAACAGAAGCCTGATTCAAACACCTATTCACGGTTTACTTGGTCTAGGTCAGTCCCAGTATGTTATGAGATCAAAGTAGTTAAAGGCCATTGCCTGAAGACTCTTATCGTGAAGTGTTTTGGCTTACAAACTAGGACCTTCACAATCACAGACTCAAATAAACCTAAGAATTACAAGCAAACATAGTTTAAGATAGAGAGTATCAAGACAGGTTTTATTTGCATATCAAGTGACAATTCAAAACACAAGTCCAATAGCTAGACAATTAGTCATCATTTAGGCAGATAACTCTTTAAGACAGTACATGGAAAATAAATTACGCAATTATTGCAACTTGAGATTTAGAAAATTTGAAGATTCGTTCAAGCTCCTTTACCTTAAAATGATCCAGATCTTCTCCATCTTTGCTATGGATTGCTTGATGTCTCTGTAATGCTTCAAACCTCCCCACGGAAAAGAAAAGTTGCAGTTTGGGTTCTAACAAATGTGTTCAGATACAAAAATGATTTCCAAATCTTAGAAACCAAGTGACAAAGCTAGAGATCCCATATTTACGGCCATGAGAATCGTAATGCCCATAGATGTAGTTCACCCCCAACATCTCTAGTGTAAACTAGAATTGGAAAGCTATAAAACTTATTCTCACAGAGCTTCCCTTCTAAATTGGAGATGCCCATATTTAATTTCTCCAAATGTGTCATACTCAGTATCTTTTAACAAAGAAATTTCAAATTTCATCTTGCAAGGTACATCATCAAATGAACTAGAGCATACTACCGAATTACCGTTTGTGTTGTATCCGCATTATGAGTGACTAATTTTTCAGCCAATTTGTCGCCACTAATCATCTGTTCTTCCGCCATATCTGCATCACCTGGATGGCCTCAACGGCAGGAATTTCTTTGTCTCTTCATTACCAGTGAAGCTTCTATGAATCCCTAGAAAACTAAACGTATTATAATTTGCATCTTCCTTAGCCAAAGCCTTGGCTTTTTCTCTCTCCTTCTCCTCGAACAACTTCATCAGTTCCGCCTCTCTTCCCTCCTTTCTAAATGCATTCGTAACAACCTCGTTCATCTCTGAACTCAACCCCAACTTTTCATTTGTAACAATATCATCAACCATCTTAAGAACGTCATCAAGCTTCCCAGTCTCACACAAAGCTCTCAACATGGCTTCATAGCTTCCAACTTCTAGCTTTTGTGTCTCCACCCTATGAGCAAACAATCCCTTTGCTTCCTCAATCTTCCCTGATTTTATCAGCCCGACAACCACCTTATCAAAATCAATCACTTTCTCAAATGCAGTAAGGTTTGGTTTCATCCCTGACTCCACCATTTTGGTAAAATACCGATGAGCGTCATCAGCTCGATTTATTCCGGAACAAGATTCTACTAGTAAAATGTATGTATACTCATCTGGCTTGTTAGGCCATTTATCCCCCATTTCCTTGTATAACTCCTCTGCCTCGGGCAACATTTCACTTCCACATAACTGCTTTATCAAATTGTTAAAAGATGAAGTATCAGGCTTGCATCTCTTCTCACCCATTATTCTGAAAACATTGATCGCATCCATAAACCTTCCTTGCCTACAATACTCATCTACCATTATCTTAAAGCTTCCAAGATCCACACAAATCAACCTTGGCGGATTATGTTCCTCCAACATCCGATCAAACAACCGCAATGCTTCATCAAACTTCCCATTCTTGCTCAAACCATCCAACATCAAATTATAAGCCATCGCCCCCATTACAACATTTGAATCCTCACCTAGCGTTTCTTCGTAACATTCCATCGCCTCCTTCTCCATTCCGTTGTGCAAATACAATTTCACCAAGCTACCATAAACAACCCCATCTGAAACAACCCCCAACTTCTCCTTCAACTCATTATAAACTCCCAAAGCTCCATCAATATCACCCTTCTCCCCAAACCCCAAAATAAGATAATGGTACACAATGGGGTCCGGGGCAAACCCCTTTTCGAGCATTTCCTCCTTAATTTTCAATGCTCTATCAACCTCCAAATTCTCCACTAACCCTTTGACCACAATTCGATAAGTCGTGGGGGTTGGCCTAAAAGGCGCATAATTCATTACAAACTTATAATGCTCAAGTGCAGTTTCCGTATTCTTCCGATCAAAATACACATTAAGTACAATATTATACGTAACTACATTCGGAGCCAACCCCGCTTGAATAACAAACCGATAAAACTCGAGTAATTGACCATACCTCGATCGCTGAAGAAGCGCATTCAACACAGCATTACAAGTAAATATTGTAGGCTTGCAATTAGAGTAAATCGAGTGGCGCGTAAACAAGTCTGCCTCTTTAACATCGTCGTCGCGAATCAAAGCGAGAATCTTGTTGTGGAGATTAAGGCGAGCTCCGGTTAGAACCGAGACGTGTTCGGGGATTCTTGCAGCATTGGGTTTAGGGGTTTGATGAGGTTTTGGGGTTTGGGGTTGGGTTTGGTTGCGAAGAGAAGCGAGAGATGGTTCAACGACTCGGAGGAGGAGTTTGCGGTGGCGACGCGAGGTTGTGGCTTCTTCTGGGGTGGTGAAGAGAGAGGAATGAAGGAGGCGATGATGAGAGAGAAAGGGGAGAGGGTAACAATGGTAGTGATTGTTGAAGTAGGGTTTAATTAGGGTTTTGAAATGGTGAGGAGAGAAGGAGAGCTTTTTTGAGAGAGTCATGGCTTCCTCTTGTTTGATAGTCTGATTTGAAAATGGCAGGTTACTTGGTATTTATATGTACTTGAATCATCTCCAACAATGTCTTGCTTAGTTTTGGTGCTTGTACAAGCTCTGAGCTGAGCTTCCTTGGCGAGCTTGATTAAGAGTTGGCCTAGGCTGCTAGGCGCTCTCATAAGAGCATCTCCTAAAGTACCTCACTTACTTGTTTTTGAGGTGCTAGGATTTTCGTTATTTAAGAGTACCTTACTCACTTGGTTTTTCTCCTCAAAAAGCAAGATTGAGTATTAAATGGGCAGTGGCCACCCAACATTTAGGCGTCTATTGAGAAAATCAACTGTATTGGACCTCACTTAGTTGGATTTTGGTTTTTTTTCACCCAAGTTAGTGAGGTACTTTAAGAGATGCTCTACGAATAATGTAGGTGATATACGTCAGTCCTCCTTTTCATTAGTCTTATCATATTTGATTATGCATTGTCAAAAATTTTAAGTATGAATCTAGAAATATACTAAATGATACATCGAATTTGAAATTTAAGGTTTTAGAACCGTAATATTATTGGATAGTGTGTTAACGAATCAAAAATGGTGGTAGTTTTTAATGTTTGTGTTTATCAATTAATGTGCCAAAATTTGTTACTATCGGAGATTTGAAATTAAATCGAACTCGATGTTGATAAGAAATAACATAAAACGAAAAAAAAAATGGTATTTTAGAATACCAATAACTTTCTCTCTTTTTCTCTCTACCATCCTTGAACCCATGACCTTAGGGACAATTATATCCCAGACCACCACCAAGGCCAAGGAGGACAGTGCCATATTTTTGAACTTTATATATTTATAACTATAACCCAACTATATAAAATAAACATAAAGTCCACTTTGGATAAACAGTTAAATCTCATAAAATAACTATTAGGAGGATGGTGTCAATTTTTTTAAGGATAAATCTATAAATATACCAAATGAAATTAAATCAAACTCAATGTTCATCAAACATAAAATTAAAAAAATGGTATATTAGAATACCAAACCACCACATTAAAAAATGGTATTCGATGTAGAATTTGAAATTTAAGGTTTTAGATCCGTAATACTCCTGATAGTGTGTTAACGAATCAAATATGGTGGCCGTTCTTAATGTGCAAAAATTTGTTACTATCAAATTAGAGATTTGAAATTAACTCGATGTTGATGTTGACCAAACATCAAATTAAAAAATGGTATTTTAGTCCCCATTTTCTTCTCTCTCTCTACCAACTTGATCCCATGACCTTAGGGACACGTATATCCCAAACAACCACCAAGGCCGAGGAGTATGGTGTCATATTTTTGAACTTTATATATATTTATAACTATAACACCAACTATATAAAATAACCATAAAGTCCCACATTGGATAAACAGTTAAACCTTATAAAACCCGCCATTGTTGAGTGAGAGATAGAGCTCACTAAAACCCCTCAAAAATGCTAAATCTTCATCACTAAACCCTAATTTACATCTTCAAACGATGAGCAGAAGCGACATTCTCTCCTCACCTAGGGTTTCTCACTCTCAATTGAGCTCCATTAGCTCAATTCCACTTCGAAATCGACTGGTTCAGGTAAATCTAAGTAGAAGAAATCACAAAAGATCATTTTTTTCGATTGTTTGTAGCTCTAATTCAGACTCTGATGATTTTGTGACAAGGGTTTTGAAAGATAACCCTTGTCAGATAGAACCCAGGTTTCTAGTTGGTGATAAGTTCTATACTTTGAAAGAAAAAGAAAACTTGAATAAGAGTTCAAATGTGGGGATTTTGCAAATTGCGAAACGTGTTTTCGAGAAATTAAAAACTAAGGGTGGATTTGAAAGGGATGGAGTTGGGGAGGAGAAGGGGGGAAGTTTAGGTCCTGTGTATCTTAAGGATATATTGAGAGAGTATAAAGGGAAGCTTTATGTACCCGAAGATGTGTTCAAGGCAAACTTATCGGAAGAAGAAGAGTTTGATAGGAATTTAGAGGAGTTACCGAAGTTGGGTTTTGATGATTTGATGAATGTTTTGGAATGTGATAAAGTGAAGATGTTGACTTCGAAAGCGGTTAATGGGATTGCGAATTTTTATGAGTATAGAGATTTCATTGTTGAGTTGAAAGATATTCCTGGCGAGAAGAGTTTGCAGAGAAGAAAATGGTGATTCTTTATTATCATTAACACATTTTATTTGCGTATTTGTTTTTTTTCTATTGGTTTCTTAAATTTGGTGTTTCGTTTTAGGGCAATCAAGTTAGATGGGAATCAAGCACACGAGGTGTTGAAGCAGTACACAGGCCCACAGTGTGAAATTGAAAGGAGTAATACCATGGTAATCAAGATTCGCTTTTAGCTTTGTATATCTGAAAAAAAAAAAAAAACTTAGTTAATGAAAGGCTTGATTGATATCATACAAACTTTGTTAGTAAGAGAACAGTAAAATCAAAGCTAGGAAAACTGGGTATGCATTGGTCCTAGGTCCAATCACGTGTCGCATTTTTAACTATTTGAGACAGACTATTGACAGAAATGTCCAAACATTGCCTAAGCTTCCACAGGGTTTGTTGCATCATAAGATTGGCCTAGTCGTCCTGAAAATTTACCAGATAATCCATGTGGACTAATGCCCAATTTTTTTATTTTTTTTTCATGTCCATGGCTTCTCATGCCGGACAGAATCGAGGTTTTGTATGTTTTACAGTTAAGTGAATTTTTTTGCCATACGGTGTTTGCATCAAGATGCATGTTTCCTTAGTCAATATTGTTAGAAATTACTGTTGAATATTTAAGAAAAGCGGATTTTTGCTAGTAATATCTTTTTGAGAATCTGCTTGTATTAAGGATAATGAACTTATGCTTATAATACCCTGACATTAATCTTCACACGAAACTCTAAGAGAATTCTGAAAATAAACTAACTAAATTAGAAACGAATTCAGTAGGTTTCTTATCCAACTAAGATTAATAATGGGCATAACATACTCATATTTAGGCTACAATTGTATTACTCTTTGTCACACCATAATACCATTTTCTCTAATAAATGTCTTTCTTAAGGCCACCGGTCAACATTTGAGAATTATTGACAGTTAGTTTCTATGATGCAGTCTTATGTGGGAACTCCCGAGTATCCTCACCCAGTGGCATCTTCTATATCTAGCAGGATGATAGTGGAGCTTGGAGTTTTGACAGCTCTGATGGTTTCAGCGGCTGCTGTTGTTGGGGGCTTCCTAGCATCGGCAGTATTCACTGTCACTACTTTTCTGTACGGGGTTGCTGTATATGTCGTATTGCCTTTGGCAAGACCCATCTTTAAGCTCACCCTTGGTCTCATTTCTGGTATTCTAGAGAGAATATGGGATAATCTGATTGATATCTTTAGCGATGGAGGATTTTTCTCAAAATTGAATCAACTTTACACTTTTGGTGGAGTGTCGGCAAGTCTTGAGATGGCGAAACCAATTATGCTGGTTTTCTTTACCATGGTCCTTCTTATCCGATTTACACTTTCGAGGAGACCAAAGAACTTTAAGAAATGGGTACTCAATTCTTCATCTTGTTTCAGATTTTCAATCTAATTAATATTCTTTAACCGTTGAAGTTAATGTAAAATAGTAGTAGCTTAACTGTTTCCTTCACTTTTGGTATTGTGCAGGATATTTGGCAAGGCATTGAATTCGGGCAATCTAAAGCACAGGCTCGAGTTGATGTTAGTAACTTAAGCTAAAACATTTTTCAATGTTATTATGATACCTGGAAGCAAACTTCATTAACTTATCATTGACAATTCTCAGGGTTCTACGGGAGTCAGCTTTAACGACGTGGCAGGGATTGAAGAAGCAGTAGAGGAACTCCAAGAGGTAAATTTCTAGCCTTTCCAGTTTATTGGAACATAGCATTACTGGAAGCCCTTTCTTTTTCAATAAGCGTAGGGCACTTTTTGTACGCCTATTATGAAACACATTTCGCAGTGCTTTTCCCAGCCTCTCCCTAGGTAAAGTTAGAGGTCGATTGTGTTGAAGCACTGCTGCGTACTAACTAAAACATGTTTCTATATATTAGCGTCGAAGAATATTTATTCCCATGCACCCAAGCAATCTAATCTAATACTTATGTCTATTTACAAGCTGGTTAGGTACTTGAAGAACCCAGAATTATTTGATAAAATGGGAATAAAACCTCCTCACGGGGTCCTTTTGGAGGGGCCACCTGGATGTGGGAAGGTATTTTACAATCCAGATCTGTTGGTACTTAAAAAAAGATAAAATACAAATATTCTTCCATGCTCGTAATACGTTATTCTGCTTTTTGTCAAGACCTTGGTGGCCAAGGCCATAGCTGGTGAGGCTGGCGTTCCATTTTACCAAATGGCCGGGTCAGAGTTTGTTGAAGTGCTTGTCGGTGTTGGTTCTGCTCGTATACGTGATCTATTTAAGAGAGCCAAGGTAATTGTACTTATATTTTCTGGTATGGAATTTGTTTCTATTAGGTACACTTACTTATAACTTATGATTTGCACATGCAGGTAAACAAACCGTCGGTTATTTTTATTGACGAAATTGATGCATTAGCAACTAGGTATGGATTATATTATTTTTGGTTTGTGCTTAGTTATGACATTGCAATAATTTGCTATTCTAGTGTCAATGTTTTAGCCCTGCATTTGTCTAGCATACTGTGGTTTTCCCTAGAAAATATAAGAAGAAGACGAACACGAAGGTGAACACGTCAGTATTAGAGAGAGTAATAGTGAGAACACAAAATAGAGACAGGGCTTGAATTTTCTTCATCAACTTCTCTATATCTTCTTTTCTGAGAAAGAACTCACCTTTATCCTTGGATGGCTGATTAGCTCTGTTCATAAGTCAACAAGATCCCATCAAACTCAGTTGATGACAAACCACAGCTGGGACATGTTTGGAAGCCACCCCGCGACCTCTGCCGCATCCTCCTCATGGATTGTGGCTAATACGAGGTCTTTGTCCATGTCGTTTATCATAACATGGACCCCTCTTGCCTCCGCAGGCACTATACTTTCAGCAAAAAATAGGGACAAGGAGAGCAGATTTCTCTCTATTTTCTTGGAAATTGTAGGACCGAGTGACACTCGGGATAAGTAGTGTACTGAGTGCTAGAAGCGCCTTCTATGCTTATATGTGAGAATGGATTCACATTCTCCCCTCGTTAAATAGCATAATATTCACCCAAGTTTTTAACTGTGTGCACAGTGGATATTTGTTCATAGATCTCATAGATTTGCTAAACTTTTTTTGTCCGCCTACTACGAATCCTTTAGGACATCTCAAATTATCTTTGATTAGCAAGTTCGTCTCTATTTTCTAGCGAAGAATGTACCTAGAAAACTCATGTTATCCATATCTGAGTTCTCCATACTATTCCATTTGCATCTTTTTGGGTCTACTCATTATACTCCTTAGCCTTTGATGTGGGTTTCTCAGGAGTAAGATACTTCAATTTTACGTTGCTATTGGGAAAAACTTCAATTAGTTTTACCGTTGAAGGTAATTCACCGTGCCTTCTAATTTGACTTAACTCATTTTCTTCAAGAAGAATTAATTGGATGAAGTAAACCGATATTGTGGTCGACCATTAATAATATATCAATCATCTTGAATACATATGAGATCTTGAAGAGAGAGAGAGAGAGAGAGAGAGAGAGAGAGAGAGAGAGCTTTTTTAAAAAAGTAGGACTTCTGAAGAGGTTTGCTTTCTAGAAACTAGGGTTTCTGATTAGGCTTGCGATGTTAAAAATAACACAATACTGTTTCTTCATATATGGAGATATTCTCTCTTGAAAATATACTTCTATAAAATATATACGTTGATACTGGAAAAATTTTAAGGTCAAGACACTTTGGTTTTGGTTCAGTCGCCCGAGAATGTGTATACGTGCACGTGGACATATTTATGATTTATTTAACAACTCTCAGGAACTGATTCGGATTATGATCGTGGTACATGTTTCCAAGCAAATTATTGAGCAGCACATGTCCTAATAGATCGATTTTTTTCTTTTAGAAGAGTTATTTTGAAATACCGCCCTATGTTTGTAGCCCTTTTGAGATACCTACCATAGGCAGGACCAGACCCAAGTAGATCTGAGGGTGGGCTGGCCACCCTAAAATCTGAACAAACACGATATTCCCAGGTACTGTGTAGTAAACTTTCTCATATTCCCTTTCTATAATAATTTTTGCCCACAGCCCACCCTCAACTTCATTATTACACACCTATACAACAGGTTGCTCGTATCTTCCAAATTCGTGGGCAGTTTTGTCACTTTGCCAACTATAATAAGACATGCAATGCAAGTTGCCTTATACAATTAATATATCTCCTACAAGACCCTTTCTGGCGTGTGTGTGTGTGTGTCTGTTGTTCCCTTGATCAGCCTGGATCGAATACCGGGGTCGGCCCCTGACCATAGGTGCATCTTAAAATAGACTACACTGACATGCAGGTAATATCTCTAGTTCATTCTTCAGTTGCTGGCTTGAGAAGAGGATATTTCCTCGTACTGTACATGCATGGGTGGGTATTGACAAACTGAACTATAAACGGTGTTGTCTGCTAACAATTTTATTTGAAATAATGAAAAAGCTTGCAGTGTGTTGGCAGGACTCAAGGCATTTCTTAGTTGCCGATTAGCTCATTCATGACAATAGCTGTCATACTATGCATTTTCTTGGGTCTATCTTTGGCTCAATAAGTATAGTTGATCTATCTATGTTATCTAGTCTTCAGTGCAGATATGACAGATTATTAAAAGCAGTAGTTTGGTATTTTATATTTTGGATTTTGTTTCAATGACGGGTTAAATGATTACTTGATCATGAAAATGATTTTGTCTTCTTTCTGCTGTGAGCAGGCGCCAAGGAATTTTTAGTGGATCCACCGACAATCTATATAGTGCTGCTACTCAAGAGAGAGAAACTACGCTGAACCAGCTTCTTATAGAACTTGACGGATTTGATACTGGGAAAGGTGTTATATTCTTAGGTGCTACCAATCGCAGGGACCTGCTAGATCCTGCGCTTCTCCGGCCCGGTCGTTTTGACCGTAAGGTTTGTTTTTGACATCCTTTCACTTTGTTAATACGCTATAGTGAGAACATCCATCAATATGGACATTTTAAAGCTGACTGATTTAATCTTGTATCTACAATGCTGTTAAAGAATCTGTTGTAATGCAACATAATAGGTTTAGTGTGGCTATGTGGACGATTGTTTCTCATAGTTGATTCAGCAATCGATTAGTTTGGGATTAGATTACTTTTTGAGATTTCGTAGTGGTAATGTCTATAGAGCTTCACTAGCTATTTCACGACTCAAGCTTCGCAACGCTTTTTCACAATGAAGATGTGAAACCAGAGGATTGGGTCAATGCTTTTTCGAGCCTAGCTTTTTGTCGAAATCATAGCTGCGGTAGGAGCTTGCATGAGGTAGAGGCTTCAATAGACAAAGTTAGCGACAAGTTAGCTGCTGAAGCCTCGAACGGCAGAATCAAGTCGCAAAGAGCTGGTTACAAGAATAGTTAGGTTGTTAGTCAGTTGGTAGAGATGACCTAGCTTTCTGGTCATGCCCCCTAGTGGTTCAACTCCGTGAGATTCCATCGGTTCCTTGATTGACATAGCTCGGATCGCACAGGACTGAACTCTCCGTAGGCGACGCATAGAGCCAATGTTGA
The DNA here is from genome assembly GCA_014058105.1 of Kingdonia uniflora. Taxonomy (NCBI): domain Eukaryota; kingdom Viridiplantae; phylum Streptophyta; class Magnoliopsida; order Ranunculales; family Circaeasteraceae; genus Kingdonia; species Kingdonia uniflora. The sequence goes on from JACGCM010002347.1 coordinate 593,400, forward strand.
CCTCTAAAATGAAGGGGCCTGGAAAGGGATTAGTTTTGGATTAGATTACTTTCTATTTTTGAGCGATTAGTTTATATTCTAGTTTTTGTAATAAGGGCAACTCCCTACTAAAATCCCTATATTACAACTGTAAAAACAACTCATTTATTTAGTAATAACATTATAGCTGTTTATGGTTCATGGAAACTAAATAAAAGGAAAATTAGTTCCCACAAGACCAATTTCCACGTGTGAGGAAATCAGGGGGGGAGAAATAATTTTGTCCTGTTTTTCGCTTTTTATTTTTAGAATAGAGGAAAATCAATTTCCGTATATTAGCATATCTCTACGCTGGTAGATCATATTAATATGGTGGATGAGGGTGATTTGTCATTGTACATTCCTTCTATATATTGGGATGTTGTTTTAGTACTCCTGAGAACTTGGTGATCGGTAGTGAGATATTTATTATTTAATCTGTTATCCCTGATACCCTTTGCAGATAAGAATCCGTGCTCCGGGAGCTAAAGGGAGATTAGACATATTGAAAGTTCATGCTCGCAAGGTGAAAATGTCACCCACGGTTGACCTTTCCACTTATGCTCAGAACTTACCCGGTATGTAATAGAAAATTTTCCTAGTTTGCTGCAAGCTAGTATGCTTAATTACAAGTCTCAGGAGTAAGATACACTTATATTATCATCATCTAAGATCTTAAACCTGATCAAATGGGCCTTCCCTCCAAAACATCATAAAATGTATCCGGCCATTAAATGAGGGCATACCCCTTCTAATAAAAACGAAGTGAGCACATCTAAGTACGTCACATTTAGCCTTCACAATTAAGTGTCGTTTTGACGAACTTTGCTTGAAATTGTAGCTATATATTATTTATTTTCTTGCTTCAGTATGCCGCTTGCTTTAGGCCCCTAGCACTTACCATGTAATTTGTTTCAATAATCCTTTGAGATGATGTACTATTGAGACGGAAAGTTTCAGTTTAGATTTACATCTCTTGTATCTGTGTCTTCCTCTGATTTCTCTGTTTGTCACAAATTTCTGACTTAAAAAGTCCCAGATCCAGTTAGTTGGTCAATGGCCTGTGTCACGTGACCTGAATGGCCACAGGGTATCCAATCTTAAATGCTAAAGCTAGTTCAGAAAAATTATTAGTGGATGGGCCTAAACATGATCATCCTATTGTCAACGTGTTTTGATGTTGGGGTGTAAATTAAACTTCAATAATTTAATCGTGTCAAAAGGCCACAATACCCCTAAAGCAGACAAACAAATGGGATGGGGTTGGAGTACGTTAGAACTAGAATTAAGAACTTCGAGCGAAAATTAATTGCAATACATAATGGGGTCAAAATCAAAATACTCCTAAATGGTAATTGTTATCTTATTTGATTTGCCAATTTCACCTAATATCTCCTAAATTTTCAACCTTTCAAACACGTTCAGTTTGTTGTGGAGGTAAAATTTAATGCAGTAACATTCACATAAACAATAGTGGTGGAGCTTGTTCATCTTACGGAAAACATCTAGTATATGGTTATCAGGATGGACAGGAGCAAAGTTGGCACAACTTCTCCAAGAGTCCGCTTTGGTTGCAGTTAGGAGAGGCCATGAATCAATTCTCCAGTCAGACATGGATGATGCTGTTGACCGTCTTACCGTGGGACCAAAACGTGTTGGAACTGAATTGGGACATCAGGGACAGTGCCGCAGAGCTACTACTGAGGTTGGAACTGCTATGACGTCTCACTTGCTTAGGCGGTATGAGAATGCGGATGTAGAACTTTCTGAACGCATTTCCATCATCCCTCGTGGGCAGGTTGATATATTCCCATCTTAGTTCCATATTCTTTTTTGTTCCTTCATCTAGTACGTTGCTTATATATTATTCATTTCTTTCGATGTTACCAAATTAATCTGAAACTAAGTATTCCCATCATCGACTTTTAATAATCTCAAATTGTCTGGAACAACTGCCGATTTAGTAGGGAATTTTTCTTCCTTTTTTGTGCTAGATGTTTCTTACCTGTCTCAGTCTATATAAAATTGGTATGAGCAGTTAATCACGTGATCTTATTATCTCCTATCATCTTTATTCTAGAACTGAAATGTTCTTTTTTTTAGACTAGAATTGCTATATTCTTTTTATGTTTTTAGGTGAAATAAAAGCCCACTTCTTACAAATGAATTTTCATGCTGGGTTCCAAGTTTTGCTCTAATTCAAATCGTGACAGTAGAACGCTTTCACTTTCATGTTTTTTGCCAGTTTCTCTTATCTGCATTGATGAGTTAAACTTTATTGCTGATGCATGCAGACACTCTCACAAATTGTATTTCATCGTCTGGGAGATGAGTCTTACAAGTTTGAGCGCCGGCCTCAGTTGTTGCATCGCCTTCAGGTATACTCATTTAAATTAAGATGTACTATTTTTTATGTTCATTTGACTGTGTTGCTATGAGAAGGTATTACTTGGAGGGAGGGCTGCTGAAGAAGTTATCTACGGACGAGACACTTCTAAAGCATCTGTTAGCTACCTTGCTGATGCTTCTTGGCTTGCTCGCAAAATTTTAACTGTGTGAGTCCTCTTCTTGGTTTAATGTTACGGAGATCAAAATAACAACATATATTGGTCTTAGAGAAAAGGAATATATAGAGCATTGTATTGTAGACCTGTAGTAGCCTGAGAAGTAACAGGAGTTATTCTGTAAGGGTTATTGCAACTCTAATCTAAATCTTGAAATTGTTTGATTTTAAACCATCAACCTTTTGCTATTTTGAAGGAGACTTTTACCTCTGTGAAGGTATTTTCGTTCGAGGGACCAGAATATTCCGCTTACTATTTTCCTTTCTATCTGCCGAGAGACTTTTGACTTTCTGAACAAAAATCACAGTACCTTCTTTTCACTTTACCGCGCTCATTTTCTGTTTCAAAACCTTTCCAGCTCTCTATCCACGCGAACTTTCTGCCTTCTGTGGTGAAGTAATCTAGCCACAACAATCGTCAATTTACCTTAACGGCATTGTGAGCTAACTTCTAGGTGATGGCTCTCCGTTTCTCTCTTCTTGATATCTAACTTGAGCATCACATTCTCCTTCGAAAGCTCGACGGACTACTGGAATATATCACAAAATATAACCTGATAAGCCTGTGGGTTTTAGGATGGTATATTGCGGATATTTGATATCCTTAGTTCAAAATGGCTCGCGATATTAGGAACAGGATCTAACTAATCATTTCCCCTCCTTACCAGATGGAACTTGGATAACACAATGACCATACATGGAGAGCCACCTCCCTGGAGGAAAAAGATGCGCTTCGTGGGACCACGACTGGACTTTGAGGGATCATTATATGATGATTATGACCTCATAGAACCCCCAATAAACTTCAACTTGGATGACGAGGTTGCTCAAAGAACTGAAGAGCTGCTTCGAGACATGTATGAAAGGACGGTTTCTTTGCTGAGGAAGCATCATGTTGCTCTACTGAAAACAGTGAAGGTATCTATCTCTCTTCTTCACATGCACTTATTCATATCTATTTCTTTTGAAAAGCCATATTGTCATCAGTTGCATAACTAAAGTACTCTAGTTTGACCATGATCAGTTGCTCTTATCAATTGAGGTTAAGGTACTATGGTTTTGAGTTTGTTGACCATGATCAATTACTCTGAATTTGAATCTCTTGGGTTTGAAAATCTTTTTTGTCAAAAAATGGCTAACAATACTGTGAATGTACTTAAATTGGCGAATACTATTTCTGGAGCATAAAGCACTGTATTGTTTGGAGAACATAATAAATGATTTGCCCTCTACACAGTATAAATGACAGAATTTGCTTCGAACATATGCAGTGTTTCTCCTACTGGAAATATCATTTTCTGTAAATAACTCGAATATTATTAGTGACACGCCATGGGTTTTGAGTTAGCTTGCTCTTTGAGGTTCTTCATTAAGTTCATACCATTTACAGATAAGAGGTGAATGATTCGTCCATTAACTGTAAATAGCATTACTACGGCACCTTCATGATTTTAAAATTAATTTATAAGATGCTTTCCAAGGAAAGATAGTTTTGGTTGTATGAGAGTATTGCAATATATCACAGGCATATAGTGTAGGGAGCTGCTTTTGCCAATTACAGCTTCTACCTCTTCCTATCTATGAAATTTTTGACCACTAAATATTTGTAATTGGAGTGGGAAAAAACAATCCAAAGTGGTACAGCTAGAGAAGTGACCTAAAGTTGTAACCTAGTGGAAAGTGTTAATTTTTGTTGGCAGGCAAAAACAACTTCGTACATTATATTTGGTTACTACTTGAAAACTGCAAAGTTGACGATATACCGTAATAGACTATCACATATTATGAATTTCAGCTTACAATATGTTGTTTATAGTGCGATTACTTTAAACCTTGTGTCTATGTAAGTTGTAGACAAAACAGACAATTTCATTACTTTCATCTGAAGACATTCAATCTCTCCCCAATCCTGTGATGCAGGTACTTGTAGATCAGAAAGAGATCAGTGGAGAACAAATCGAGTACATCATTGACAGGTACCCTGCAGAAACACCCACCAGTCTTCTTTTGAAGGAGGAGAATCCTGGGAGCTTGCCATTCTTTGGAGTAGAACAAGGGCAGAGTTTGGAATTCTCCCTTGTGACTGCGAATGGAGAAATCGGACAATAGAGATACGCCATTATTGGTGAGATCTTCTGATGGATACCACTTATCCTTCTGCTCCTACTCTTATTGTGTGGAATGTTACATGACCTGCTGCAATATGCAGACACAATAACAACAATCTAGGGAGAAACTGAGCCACAAATTGTACAATATTTCCATCTATCAAAATTTTGTGTAGCAAATTGAAAAAAGAAGAAGATTGTGTTTAATGGACGGAAAATTTGGATATCCATAACAATCGGGTATAATCATTTATTCTGTTTAACTTAAGATACCAACATGTCAATGGAAAATATCGTGTTCATCCTCGAATTTGATGTTTTCGAAATTGGAACTCATGTATGGTGTTTGCACCTTTACATTTAGAAATCCATTTCAACTTCGTATCTCATAAAGTGCCACACATTTGTTAGAAATAATTCGTAGGAACACAAGTTAAAGCACTAGTAATTCAAAGAGAGGCTATGAAATTAATTGTTCAAATCCAACTACAGTATCCTCTTTGGATTTCCGGTTAAGACATAGTGATAATTGAATATAAGTTTTAGGTAGAAGTTCCAAGCCCTAGACACATGCTATTGCTATGTTATTATGAGATGTCTGTTGTGAGTTAGAAACAACCACCCCAACATCAACTTTGGCATGAATACTAGTTTTAACGAAAGCTATTGTTTCATGTAATCACTGTAGTTGTTGTAACTTTTCAGTCTACATGAGATTATATTTCCAGATACTCGATGTTATTACCGCTCCGAATTTGCGATCTACATGAGATATGGGAAGAAATTGAATATTTCTAGATACTCAGATATTATCGGCCACTCCGAGATTTGCAATGGATCTAGGGGCTAAGGGGGACAAATAACCCTTGGTATGAATGCAATAAAGTAATTAGTGTACTTTTTTACCCACTAAATATATTTGTAACTCTCCTCCACCTCTTTATCCATGAGAAAGGGAAAACAAATTTAATCTCTAATTGTGATTCTCGTTACATTTTAAAAAGGTCTGATCAAAAGTACCTTGATTGATGTTTGTTTCAAAGCTAACTTAATTTGAGAACAAGATATTTGATGTATTCGAGGATTATGTATTTTACTAATCGTAGTTTAGAAGTTAAGACTAAGCCCTTCGTGTTTTGTGGGGTTATGGATGTTTTGCAGGTGTATGTAAGATCTATGAATGTAAGCCATAGCCTTAACCAGGTTTACATACAAGCAAACTTTCTTATTCTATCTCCAGCTTGTAGTTAAATGGGAAAAAATGCCTTTGTCAAAAATGTTCTAAATACTTTCAAATTCATCCAAGTTGAGCTAATGAAGAAGCAGCACACTGAAACAATTAATGTAACAAAACTATACCTATTAAAATCCAAAAAAATTCCAAACATATAGGTAGATATGCCTTCATGACTTGCTTACTATGTACAAGAGGAATTAAGCAGATAGAATCAACATCTCAACTGAAGTAGACCTGGCAACCATTGAGTATTTACTTATTTATTCCCAACTCGGTTTAATCCATAATGATAGACGATTATAATAAGTTAAGTATGCAAAGACTCACTCATCTTCTTTTCATTGAAATTGTATATTCCAATTTTGCTATCATGTAACCTTGTCCTATCTAAGTAATAGATACAACCACCTTTTAGTCCCGCGTACTCCAATGCGGAAAGAGCAAACGATGATTTAGTACCCTTGTCCTATCTAAGTAATAGAGAACTATTCAACTTCATCCACTTCCGAGTACGAAAATCGAACTTGAAGATTTTAAAGCGTATCCTCGAAGTTTTTAAAAACCAGGAGAATCTCATTGGCTACTTCTACTAAGTAGTAGGTAGGCAAGTCTCGGGGAAACAACATAGTATGGTGGCGTAAGTTATGTTGCCTTTGGACAAGGGCTACCTACGGCACATATCCTTAGTTCTCTACCTCAAGTGAGAGCATAAAATTGACACTTAAAATACACAATGCTGCAGTAAGAATCTCTGCGTCTACCATCTTCTTCTAAGGTAATCCAACTGTTGTCTCCAGGTCTAGTAAATGACAATCTATTATTCTTTACGATCATAATTATGGTTTGATGAAGACAATGGACTAGATGATAAAAATGCTCTAGAAACCGATTGTTCCAAAGGCGGGAGTTGGATCATGACACGGGAAAGTGGATTGAGCAAGTAAATCTGATATTCATCATTCACATAATCACGAATGATCCACCATCCAAAGGGAGAACCCTGAACACAAAAACGTAAATTTTTGGGTAAGTTAATGTTGTAAGTTTTTTGGGTAGATAGACTGAAGAAGATGTCCCTTTGGGTGACAAATGCTGTGGGGGACATCAGCCATGGGAGATCTCGAATCCCAGAGCGACAGTTCCTTTCGAGCGTAACAGATCGCCAAGCCTTGCAAACTGCTCCAAACTTTATGAAATCTTCAATATGAGATACCCGTTTGGCAATGTCTCCAATAAGATCCCCTGGTAATTGAGACCAATCTCACCTCTTGTATGTGCATCTAATTCTTTTCCTTTTTTCTTGTTTTTATGAGAACTAATTCTCTTTCTTTTCTCTCTTGAACTCGAAGGTTTCATAGTTTAAAACCAAATACTAGAACACGAATCTGTAATATGTACAAGCAATAAAACAGACAATAAGTTTTTCTCTAATGAAGACATAGAAAAGAAGTTTGTACTAATTGAAATCGTAAGAAAATATAATAGTACTGTTCCTTTGAACTAAGGAAGGAGTGATAGATCTTTCTGTGGTATTGGAAGAACTAGGGTTTAGTGCAAGTTTAAAAGATTAATGTTTGAGTTTAGGGTTTAGGTTCTATTTAATGTTGAATAGCATTACGTACCTCCAAAGTTTAGGTATAGGTCTCAGTTAAGTCTTTCTAACCCTCACCATTCAAGGCCTTAATATTAAGGCTTAGGTAACCAAGGCTCAGCGCAGAGCAGCAGTAGTGCAGTACCTAGGGGCCAGGGCTGGATAAATCGTTGTGTTGTTTTGGAAGAACTAGGGTTCAGACCTTTGAACTCAAGGGTTTAATCCTAAAACTTGAACACGATCTGCATGAGTGATGTTGTTCTGTAAATCAAAGGGTTTAGTGCTGTGTGAAACGAACTCTCACGACATTGCTTTGTAATTAAAGGGTTTATTGTTGTGTGAATCAATATCCATTTGTATCTTTGATAAGATCCGATTTCTCTATCTATATGTAGTAAAGAACAAATTAAGAGGTGAATATCTAGGTCAAGGCCTACAATTTTGTATCTCAAATTGAAAATATGGACTGTGCTTAATAATGTCCCGGAATTACATAATAATTGGTCGCAGTGATTGAGTGTCCATGGATCCCTCTCCCCCGCTATAATTATTATATTTAACTTAATATAGCACTAGATTAGACTAAAATGTTAGAGATTTATGGGGAAAGGCTCGAATGTTGCTAATAGCTGTTGCACGATGAGCAACCTTACCCGCTGGTCCCAAGACCGAGGTAAATTTTCTCAAAAATTTTGCTTGATACTTTTAAAGTATAAATTAAGTCTTCAAAAACATACTACGGCCAACTTAGACTCTTAAGTAAATTTGTTACCCTTTGTTTCAGGGTTATTGAGGTGTTTACTGCTTAATGTCAAAGATCCCTCCATTTCTCAAATGTCAAAAATGCCTCCACTTAATTTACATATGTAATAGCCAATATGGCCAAAATCCAAGTAAGAAGGCCTTTTAAGATACCAACATGTCAATGAAAAAGATATGTTCATCCACGACTTTGATTTGTTAGAAACAATTCATGCAGAGCACGGGTCAAAACACTAGTAATTCAAAGAGAGACCATGAAATTAATTGTTCAAATCCAGCTTCAGTGTTCTCTTTGGATCTCCAGTTAAGATATAGTGATTATTGAATATAAGGTTTAGGTAGAAGTTCAAACATAGCCTAGACTCATGCTATTGTTATGTTCTTATGAGATGTCTGTTGTGAGTTAGAAACAACCCACCCCAACATCAACTCGGCATGAATACCTAGTTTAAATGAAAGCTATTGTTTCATGCAGTCACTGACTCACTGTAATTGTGATAATCTTTCATTGTCTAGATGCAAAAACAAAGTCAATTAGTAAATGAGATATGGGAAGAAACTAACTAAAATGCAAAGTAGGACTACATCTGTTATTATGAGGTACCAACTAAGTAGCAATCAAGAGCATCTCCAATTATCTCAACAAAACTGGTGATATCAGCTTTTCTCCGATCTCACTCGCTCTCTCTATCTCTTTTCGGCATCTTCATCTCTTCAATCTTAAGCACTTCTCTCTCTATTCACTTCTCTCTCTCTCGATCAAAATTAAAAGAAAGTAGTTTGAGTTTAAGGTTGCATATCATTAAATTAGTAGCTCTAATGTTTGAGTTAAATCTTCACCAGCGGATTGTACATATCATTGTGTTGTTTTGGAAGAACTAGGGTTTAGAGACATTCCTAAATCGCCAAACACCATATACATGAACGACAAAAGGTTTATTGTTGTGTGAATCAATCCCCCTCTGAAATCATATTTGATAAGTTCTTATTTCTCTATTTATTTGTTCCCTCCATTCATCTCCATCGACTATATGTAGTAGAGAACAAACTAAATGGCTCCTCAGGTGAAATCCGGGTGAATGCATAACATAACTAAATTACATCATAAATCTCAGGTTATTCAAACATAAATCTCAGCTTCTTACTTAGCCATAGTATAGGGATGAAAATGTTTAGGAGGGAGGTGTTGAAAAAAATTCTACCATAAAAGGTTCTAAATACTTTCTTATTCAACTTCAGTTTTCGGTAGTCCGAAGTTGAGAGAGCAAATAAAGAAGCAGCAGCACACAAAAACCGTATCTGATCACCTAAAGCAACTCAAATTTTAACTCTAGAAATTCAAAAAAGAATAAAAATAAATCCCCAAACATATAGGAAATAGGAAATAGAGAAATTAAGAGGATATAATCAGTAATTCATCTCGTCTTCACTGAAGTAGACTTGGCCTCCATTGAGTGTTTACTTTAGTTCAGCCTTTATATCAAACTCGGTTTAATCCATACTCCTAGATCATGATCATTGTAGTGTTTGCGCCTTGGAAGCGAAGACTTTATCATCTTCTCTTCATTGAAATTGTATATTCCAGTTTTGCCATCAAAATATTTTGTCCTGTCAAAGAAATAGATACAACCACCTTTTAGTCCTGGGTACTCCAATGCAGAAAGAGCAAACGATGATTTATTACCCACAAAGACAGCATAGTCACCTAAACTATTCAACTTTTTCCACTCCCGAGCACTAAAATCAAACCTGTAGACTTCAAACTTACGGTCCATCTTTTGATAAACCAAGAGCAGCTCATCGCCTACCTCCACCAGGAAGAAGCCATTCAACCACATGGAATGAATTTCTATCGGTGAAGCAACATTGTCTGGCATAAGTTTTGATGCCTTTGGACGAGGGATACTTACATCACATATCCAAAGTTCACTGTCATAAGTGAGAGCATAAAATTGACATTTAAAATACACGATGCTGCAGAAACCATAACCATAACTATGTCTAGGCATGCTATCTTGTTCTAAAGTAGTCCAACTATTGTCTCCAGGTCTACAAAACAACAATCCATCCTGATACTTGTTTATGATCATAACAATGCAATTGTCATGGCTTGTTGAAGACAATGGACTAGCTGATAAGACTGCATTAAAAAACCGTTCCTCCAGCTCCAATGATGGGAGTTGGATCCTAACACGGCTAAGTGGATTGAGTAGGTTAGTCTTCATATACTCACGGACCATCAACCATCCAAAGCGAGAAATCCGAAGACAAGAATGTAATTCATGAAGTATCTTGGGTAAGTGACTGTAGTAAGTTTTTTTGGTCGATAGACTGTAGAAGGTGTTCCTATCGGTTAAAACTTCTTCAGCAAACATGGCTTCTTCAGGGAACATCACCCAGGGTAGATCTCGAATCCCAGATCGACAGTTCTTGTCAAGCGTAACAGAGTGCCAAGACTTACAAACTGATCCAAAACTTACAAAATCTTCAATATGAGAAATCCGTTTGGCAATGTCACCAATAAGATCCACTGGTAATTGAAACCAATCTGGCCGCTTGTGTGTGCATCTAATGAGCTTCATGTTTTTCTGAGAGCAGATTCTCTTTCTTTTTTCTCCAAAAGGGCTAACAATTGAACTCGAACCAGATTTTATAGGTCAAAAACAAATACTAGAGCACGGATACATGTAATCTGTAATATGTAAAAGCTGTTAGACAATAATACAATAATGTAAAATCTATTGAGGATTCTTGGAACAGGTATATAGAACATATATATAGACATAGCTTCCTAATCCTACTTAAATTCTCCCCATAAACCCTAAAGGCCTATGGACAAATAGGAGTCTGTATAGGACACCCCAACCCTATTGGGTTCCTAGCTTGGGCTTGGACCCAACTCCTAACAAAAGCAACAATAAAACAAACAATAAGTTGCTCATACAAATATAATTACACCATAAGTTTGTCTCTAAAGATACATAGAAAATAAATTTGTACTAATTAAAATCGCAAGAGAATAATAATTTTTGAGTACAAATTCGCATAAGAAATCAATTACCTGATTAGAAACGTGAATCGAAAATTTACTGGTTAGGGTTTGTAATCTTCGTTTGAGAGAGCTTTGCAGCACCAACAAATCATGAGACAGAGTGAACCAACAGAGGAGAGAAGTTAAATAGGTAATGTTTGAGTTTAGGGTTAGGGTTTAGGTCTGGGCTATTCCTACGACCTCACTTAAATATTTCTAACTGAGTTTTTTTTTTATCATACAATATAAAAAATCACGGCATAATTACATTAGTACCTGCTAATTTACAATAAAATATGTCTATCAGTCACATGCTGGCTACAATAGAAGATAATTCCGGCTCCATGTCGCGTTCTCCATCATAACCGTCCCGGGTATTCTGAAGAAAACAAAATACAGACCTGTTATTATCTTAAGTATCGAAAGAAAAAAAATCCAAAAAATGTGTCAATTTAGCATTTTTCGGTTCTGCGTAAAAACTATAAAAGATGGTGATCGTTAAGATATGAGATCGAAATGGTTAATATTTAAATTTAGTACAATACGATAATTTTATGCTCCTTTTCCTGCAAATTGGCTAAATAATTTTATGAGTTATGCTCTGATTAAGAAGTCTTTCCAGCATAAGTGTGTTAAATGCATATTAAACGAGCATGACATACATTGGATAAATTTCTAAGTTAGTCCAGTAGAAACACTAATTTCATATAAATGCATTATGCATATGTAAAGTTGTGTATTATAAGTGAACTTTAAGGCAGGTAGCTAACTAGACACAACGTACCTCTGCATCCTTCAACCTGTGTTGTGAAAGATAGTGATCTAATGCACCATCACCATAGAGAATTTTAGCTCCGCCATCGGGTCCAATGGCATCTTCATCCACCACAACAGCATCTATTCTATTGTTGCCTGTTCTCGTGTCCGGAATCTCCAAAAGGAATGCAAGAGAGAAAGTTAAGTGAACGCAAAAACATCTGAAGATAACGCAAAAACCATAAGTATAACTGTTAAAACTCCTTCAATAACCACAAGTATACTTCCATTATGCCCAAAAAAAAAAAACAGACACATAAACTGCTCTTATATGTTTGTCACATAATAGTCAAATCAAAGATTCGCGCCAGTAAACTTTCAATCCAAGTCCAAGTGATTTCAAGTATCATACAAAGTATGCGTAATAAAGTATAACGTTCCCACAGATATTAGTTATTTACCCATAATCAATCAAGTCATCATAAGACAAAACTCATGGAAATCAAGAACGCTGTTCTTATCTAGATCAAAAGCATGTATCATGGTCAGACACCCTTCATCGGACTTTTTGTCTCCCAGGCACTCAAAGTGCGTTGTAAGCTCTTTGATGTTATGCACCCCGATCCATGCTCGGCCTCGTAAACCTCAAAAGCTATTTTCAACTCCTCTTCTCCACCATCTCCTTCCATTAATTTCATAAAATCTCCAATGTCCAACAAGCCGTCACCATCCCCATCAAGTTCCTTAACTACCACCTTGGCTTCTTCCTCTGACATCTTTTCACCCATCGCCAAAAAGTACGTTCTTAGTTCCTCAGACGATATTCTTTGATCGGAGTTTCTATCGAAGTAAGGGAAAATTTTATGGACATCGTCCTCCTTTGTTTTATTTCTAGGTTTATAGGCAGAAATAGGTGAGCTTGGGGGGATTTGTTTAAAGCTTATGTCGAAGACATTAGCACAAGCCATTAGATTTGATGAAAAAGAAGAAAGACTATCTAATATTCTGATGAGAAACCCAAACAATTTATACAAAAGCTATTAGAAAGAATACTAGAGTTAAGTCTTTTTCTATAGTATGAATACCATGGAAGTTGCACACAACGTTCCAAAATGAGCCAAAGTCTAAATTTCTTGGACAGTGACTTTAACCAACTAAAGTTCTCAAGTTCTAAATACCTGCGGTGGTATGCTGCTCTAGCAATCTTGACCTCCTTGGAAGTATCTTATCACACCCTACCAAAGCTTATTTTCATCAAATTTGATGAAAAACTAGAAGATTCATCTTGGATTTTGGCGGCAAGTCTACGCACTAAAAACCGCCCATTCAATAATTTAAAGTTTTTCCATGTCATGGTCTTGGAAAGGACGTACGATACGACCTGCCCATAGAGCACCTATGATAAGATCTTCCAATCCAATGCCCAAAACAAAATAGTCGCAAGGATGATTGCTTCCATCCACGGTACTAATCTTTCCTGATAAATGCCTATTGTTTTTTTACCTTCCATAAGACTCATCCAATCGCATACAGAGTGAGGTCCCACCACGCTTTCAAAAAAGGTAATAAAGCCTCGGTCAAACACCCATGAAACAGCAAAGAGATTAAGGATGTGATCTCAATCCTCCATCGCAATTGAGTATAGCGCGTGCCGAAACACTAGGTTTTGTAACTACTAGTCCTATGTAATTTACACATCAAGGTAATTTAAGACCTTTTCCAAATGTTCATACTTAAAAGAGCGTATAATGTTTTCCAATTAAACAAGAGTAACAGTAAGGGATATCCCTAACCATCTCTTGTCCTAGTTAATGACAATCCTAAAGATTTACTCACTTTCTTATTGGCATAGCAATTCTATGTTTCCCAGGTATCCATCCTAAAAGGAGACTTTGGGCTTTAAGAACAATTACAGCAAGTACAAAATATCTCGTCCAAACACGATTTACCATACATTTTTGCAATTATAGTACCATCGTTCATTATACTTCATATAATTTAAGAAATAGTTGGGGGCAATGGAGAAAATGGCAACCAAGACTTCAAAATATATTGTGGATATCAAATTGTCAATATATTATTGTTAGCTCGTGTATGATATGAGAAAGATGACACAAATATTAGATTAAATGGCTAAATCATGAGCCAATTTTATGGGGGGAATTTGATACTGTCAAGCATCTTTACAATATCAGACAGATGAGTACAATCCCCTCACACTTTTGACACCTTTCATGGAGGTTCGATTGAGTTGACTTTTGAGCACATTTCTTTTTGATATAATCCCCTTACCATTGAGATCATCCTCACAAGTCACAAGCGTACAAGTCATTTCGACATTTCTAATAAGATGAAAAAATGTTGAAGATTGTACCCTTTTTACGTCATCCATTAATCTCGAAATGACCTAGAATTTAATGAGAATTATCTTAATCGTGAGGAAATCCTATCAAGAAGGAAAAACTGCCATAAATCATATTTGGGTAGGTCCCATGAAATGTGAGTCATAAGTGAGCGAGCCATACTATCTCTGCCTTTACTACTGTAGCTGCACGCGCCACGCGTGTGCAACTCTCCTCTCCACACTCGCTGTGTGCAACTCTCTGAGTAAGAAAGTCGGCAAAATTCACAGCTTCTTCTTTCTTTTCCCCACACCTTACACTATCGATTCCTGGCTGGAGAAGATTTTTTTGACTTCCCACAGTTGGCTGCTTCACCCACTTCGGCTTTCTGGCTGGAGGAGGTTTTAGGTGAGCATATTGGTAATTTAATCATTTTCTATTAACAACAAGGGCACACCTCACACCTCTTATAATCCCTTGGTGGGTGAGGGCTTTGTCACCCAAGTTGGTGATGAAAAGAATTAACTTTTCTTCCCTCCATCCTCTCCTTTTACAAGGTGACTTCTTACTTAAACATAGGGACCCACCTTTCTTGATTCAAGCTTTTTGCCCCAGAACTTTTCAAAGGGTCAACATGTGTCGAAGTTCTTTCTACTCAAAGCAAGTGATAGGGCTTTATACAGATGGTTGAGGATGTAATTAGAGATCAGACTGGAGGGTAGTTTCGGCATGTAAAGTATGCTGAAGAATTTCAGCTCGCCTGAGCTGTCACTGTAGGTTCGGGCAGCCTCTTCTAAAAAGTAAGATAATTACTATGGGATCCCAAGTACTATATAACTATATGCTGTACCGTGACTTGTATTCTAATCCCCTATGGACTTACTATGCTGGTAATAAGTCCAAATTTTGAGACGTACAAAACCACGACCTAATTATTGACTACCCACGTAAATGTAACCAACTAATCAAAGGGCCAGAGAGTTGAACTTGTACCTCATACATGGCATCCATCAAAATATTCTCCAATATGGACCGTAAGCCTCGAGCACCTGTATTTTTACTCGTTGCTTCTTTAGCAATCAATCTCAAAGCCTTCACTGTAAAATGCAGTTTCACCTGTGGGACCAGGATTAGTTGTTAGATCCCATCTTACGAAGACAAATTTAGTAAAATCTCAAGAATTTAACTTCATTACCGTTTGTACACCCACAAAAATGAAAACAAAAGAATAATTTAATGCATATGGAAACGCTATAACGTGAAACTCTCATGCTTTGTCCTCACCTAATGTGAACTAGATATCCAACGGGAATTTATTATGTGTACCTCTTTGAAAACCTACGACAAATACAACTGAGACATTGGTTGTCTACAGAGATGTGAAAATAATCTTCCATAAAAACTCTTAACATTTACATGCAAGAAATAGATACAATTAGCAAGAAAGTCTAAGAGCTGGATTATTCTTGGTATAACATGTAACCGACTGTGGAAATAATCATCGAGGAAGTGCAAAAGATAAAGTAATCTTGCTATGAAAGTTAACTGTGCATAGGAACATGTCTAGACAGCTATTTATTGTGGGAGATCATACATGGTGAGTTATCCATCATGGAACCCTTCAAACATTACAGAAGCAAGAGAGGGTTACAAATAAAGTACTCACACCATTCATTTGAAACATCTTTTTATATTGCTTTCCCAAAGCATTTTTCGGCTCTGTGAGAACCTGCAACAACAGATAATATAAATGAGTAACTTCTTTTTTTCAGAACTACACGAATAATTATTCTTCTGAAAATAAATGAGTAAAACTGTGTGTGTGTGTGTGTGTGGGGGGGGGGGGGGGGGGCAAATGGGCAAAATGTGATACATGCTTCCGCTTCATCCAGTAGTTTCACAAGAGACCGGACAATAAGAAGCCGCTAAGACATCTGCTCTCTGCTTATGCCTTCAAAAGGTAGGGGATCCCCTTGAAGGTGCGAGTGTACCGAGAGGACTAAAAGAGGGGCCAAAAAAGAGGAGGGACTGATGCGAGCACCTGTAGGTTAGGCGGCACGAGCGTACCGAGAGGACTCAAGAGGGGCCAAAAGAGAGGAGGGACTGATGCACGAGCGCCAGGCTCCATAGGAGTAGACGTGATATTGGATAGCTGGTATAAGCCAGTAGAAAAGTTTAGGATGAGGCCATTCTCTTAAACCCTCCAGTAGGCCTCTTCCTTTGGCCCCTCTTGAGTCCTCCGACCTACAGGTGCTCACCTCGGCTTAGACCTCACCCTTGGGGGTTGGCTTTGAATTGATCCATAAATATTTGGGCTGTAAATGGATTGGATTTAAACCGAAATCTGATCTAATCTAATCCCAAAAATAGAGTTCGGATTTGAAATAATGGTTTTCGAATCGGATTCCGATCTACACAAATAAATCGAAATAATTTTCGTGCCGGATTCTGGCGGATTCTGACTGGCCAATCCAATCTGAAATAAACCAGAATGGCAGAATCTGAAATATGATATAATATCAAGTGCGTAATGAAAACACAAAATAAGTTGTTATTTTTTTATTTTATGGTATTCCCTCCCTCAAAATCATGGACTGGAAGGGGTATACACTAAATAATGATGGCTCGCCTCATTGTACTTGCAACACAAACTAATGCTTTAAAAAGTACCTGAACGAGTTGATCCTCGTTGAGAGCAGCTAAACTAACAAGAACAGCAAACCGACCAACAAATTCCGGTATCAAACCATATGCAATAAGATCACTACTTTCTACCTGCCAAAGAAGCGTGCATGAGAAACAAACCTTGTAGCCTAGAGGGAAAAGGAGATATGTTTGGAAATCATAACATGTTTGGTAAATACAATTAATAATACTCTATATCCTCGATACAGCGTAGGGTAATCTATATATCGAGTAAATTTTCCTCTTCATCATCATAATAGTATGATTCATGTATCGCGAACTAATACAAATCCTCAATAGATCACATATTGCAGAAAAATGTCAATGTTTTAAAATCTGCATATTTTTCTATAAGCCGCATTAAGTCGAAACAAATTTTATATTCCCAGAGTTGTGTACTCACTGTTTCAAGTAATGACGAAGTGATTTCATTGTTGGTCGGACCACCTGTCCTCATGTTTGAACGTACCGGGGCTCCAAAACCAATAGAAGAATCTTGCCGTCTATTTTAGTTGCCAAAATATATAAGGATTTAGGCTATCAAAAAAAGAAAAAAAGAAAAAAGCATTACACTAAAGCCAATTATTAAATATTCATATCTATAAACACATATTCATATTACCTTTCTGAGATGGTTTTCTCTAAGTTGATAAATGCACCTCCACAAATGAAAAGAATATCTTTCGTGTCAATCTGCAAAAAAAGATTATAATACCCAATATAATTGTTTTTCATTATGAATAATACTGAGAGGACAACTAATGAGGGCTGCCTTAACACCTAGTAAATATTACAAGGCATGTCTTTAACCTGAATGTTTTCACCTCGAGTATGCTTCCGAGGTCCTTTTTCTGGAACATTTACAACCTGGATAAAAGCATAAATCATTTCCAATGAAACAAAAAGGATGTAACAGGGGTAATAGCTGTAGGATGATATAGGTATTTCACAAAAAGTATGTAAATGTACTCACTGTTCCTTCCAGCATTTTGAGTAACGCCTGTTGAACACCTTCTCCAGATACATCTCTACTTATATTAAGGCTCTCAGACTGAAATACAAAGAAAGAAATTGTGTTTACACCTGCAGAAAAAGGAAATAAATTACACAGTAACCTCATTTCTCAACAACTGACGCCTCAATGGTACCTTCTTTGTAATTTTATCAACTTCATCAATGTAGACAATACCCTGCTGAGCAGCTGCTACATTATAATCAGCAATCTGAGACACACACAAAAAAAACAGATTGACTCACTTGATAAGTGAGGAACCTTGTGATTCGGAAATATGGTAATACAAGGGAAAATCTTCAAAAGAGATTTGTTATTAATGATATAGTTGATTACCGTAAGAAGTTTGTATAATATGGACTCCACGTCTTCCCCTACATATCCTGCCTGTACATAAGAAACATGTGTCACACGCAGGAAAATCAAATCATTTTCTTGCGATGAATTTAATGTATTTCTCTGTCATTAGTAAATAATTAACTTCCATTAAGATCTCAAATAACAGTCTCATTAAGGCATCTCAATGACACTAACTAAAACCTCTTATTGCAAGCCAAAACTTGAAGAAAGGCTCCAAGTCATGATGATGCTAGCAAATTATTGTTCTCTATCTACACTGGCCGCTCGCAAAGTGAGTGATAGCGATTGACCTTTTCATTTCACGACAAGTTGTCGTCAAATGTTTATTCCATGTAAGTTGGCACAATATTTTGGACTTCAAAAATTTTGAAAATATGGGGGAGACAAATCTGAGTATGATGCAACACGCAAAGGAAACACGGGATCCGTTGGTATTGGTGGTTTAACATTACGGTGTGTATTTTTTTGCGGTTTTAGAAAACTTAATAATGCTTTCAGGATTATTAGGAACATTTTTGTGGTTTGATAACACATCCACGGCTGGGCCAAAAACCGAAGGAACCAAAATACCGAACCAAACCGAAGGAAATGGCTCGGTTTCGGTTTCTGAAAAACGGAACCTAAGAGTTTCGTTTTCGGTTCCTCAACATCAAAAACTGAATAAAACCAAATAAAACCCGAGAGATCCTAAATTAAAGAATAAAGTTGTAAAACCCATATTTATCTTCTCGTTCTCTGGGTACGAAATAGAACTGTCTCCCATAGTTAATGTTTGAAAATATATCTCTCTCTTCACACTTAGACCATGGTTCCTCGCAACAACTACCTCACAAAGCAAGGGATTTGAGGCTCTCAACGAAGTTAGTAATAATGTTTGTTTGATTGAATTGTTGCTGGAATTATGCCTAATTTAACCCAATTAACCAATCAACTAAACCCTATATTTGAGTTATTAGAGATTAAACCATTCATTTGCTATGATCTTTATGGTTTTTCATCCTTTACAAATGAGCAAGCTTAAACCATAGCAACAAGAGGTATGCAGCTCCGCAATTCAAGATCATGAATTCAGTTTTGAAGTTCAAATTGTAGGATTTTGATAGAGTTCGCAATGGGTAGGAGATTTTTTTATTTTGTTTGCGATAAACCACTTCGGTTTCAATTCCGGTTCCATCGTCGTTTTGTCGGTTCGGTTTCGGTTCCCAAATCTGGAAACCAGACTTTTCAATTTTGGTTTGGGACCCAAACCGACCCATACTCAGCCCCCTATCCACTGTTGCAAATACATGATAGTCAGTTGTGAGAGGTTTCAACATGAGCTTCTTTCGACTTTCACGCAGTCCTGCCATTTTTGTAAGTTTGGAGAGCTTTTGATGAGGTTTAAGATGAGAACATCTTGATGTTACATTAGAAAATTCACCTTGTAGCTGGAATTCTTACACAATTAATTTTGTAGGTCATAATCTCAAAAGTTATTGTAGCGCCCCGCTATTTTTTTTTCCTTGTTTGATCTTTTAGTTAGTGTGCATTTGCATTGCGGATGCTATTTATTAACTTGCTCCTTGTAATACCCTATGTATTCTTTGGTTATGTGGAATACTTGGTCAAAACCCACCACCGTAACTTCCCCAAATTCTCCTCCAAATTCTCCACCACAATCTCCTCATTCTTCTCCTTAAACCCTCAACTCCTCTCCAAATACAACTACTCCATAGCTATAGCCGCCAATCAAACCCAGAAGAGAGAAAACAAAATAGTTTAAACCTATCTCTTCTCCTTGTATTCTAGAGAGATAAACAAACCTCAAGCCTTTAATTTTGTAACCTATCTTTCCCCTACTGATTAGAAGGTGTGAGAGAGTAAAATCATACATTATCAAGCCCTCACGAATGTGCTGCGTCGGTTGTGGATTTTAGCATATCGGAGTAATCTTCTCTTCGCTCCCTTATCGTTCCACATTAGAGGCAAGTACCATTATCACCGAGCATTTAACGTTCATGGATTGCTTTAATTTATTGATACAATTTGAGAATAAATCGAACGAATATGCCATGTTAATTTGTTAGGTTATTACGATCGCGTTGTATAGCAGTGATGTATTATTTTCATCAAATTGTTTTTTATTATTTAGAACCTGTAGTAAATAAATCCTTGATGTCATGCATATTATACTTGATGGTGGTCCCCTATTAGTAGGTAAGTAGGTACTGTAGGAAATATTATTTGTAGAGCATCTCTTCACAAGTTTGAATTTTGGGAGGGAATTAGGTTATGCTTTACCAACTGTTAAAAGGCCATACATAGTATCCAGTAGCATAAGTTATGACTTGGCACATAGTTTTTTTTTACAAACATCCCTTCCAGGTTAGGAGATTGGTAACCAGAAAATAGTTGATAATTTTAATATTAGCATTAGAAGTTAAGATATGCTCATATGAATCATTCGAGCTGATGTATTTAATACGCTCTATTAAGAGGTAAAACCTCGTGATTTTGAAGTCTAATATGATTTGTCGTTAAAGGATAAAATAATGCCTAAATCTTGCAAGTGTCAAGTGAGGTCGTTGAGCATAAGATCGTCAACCATATGATATAGTCGCATTGCCTATAGAGCAAGGATAGATAGGTCAGTTTGGCTGAGTGTCGATCTCTCAAATCATTCATGCATAGGAGAACTTATAGTCGTGTACACAGTAGAGCTATGTTGTCAGGGTCCTTGGATTCGATTCCCTAAACAAAATATTAGGAAACTGTTTATCAGTGTCCCAGGGTTAGGGTTGCAAGTCCCTAAATTATTTCCCTGTTACTTCTCGGCTGCATGCTACGCGAGCATCCTGTGGGCTTAGATCCCTGAAAGTTAAAATAAATCAGGCTTTAGACCTGTAGGTTGAAACTCCTTAATCACCTTGATTCGTTGCTTTCCCCCACTAATTCCTGGCTCACTAAAAAGGAATTTGCCAATCCAAGACTATAATAAGGGATACGCTTCTGTTGAGGGTTGAAGGGTACGAAAGTGTGGTCCCACTGAATTAAAAGTGACTATGTGTACATCGTCTGTTAGTTATCCCCCACACCTAATAACACTCAATAAATACTTATAATACCGGTTGGCGCCGACGCTTAAAAACAACATTAATAATTGAACCTCATCTCCACAATAAGCATTGAATCATTTATACATATAGATAGAATATTATATCACATTAGTATCTCTTAATTATCTCAATATATCATTTTCAGTGACCGGTAATAATTGTACTTGTTGACGCCTTGTGCGCTATATTTTTCACAGGAGACCGAGCACAGTAGATTTTGGTTATTGAGGTTTGGGTGATCATTTCGGAATTCTTTGAAGTTCTTTTGGATCGCTCAGCTGTGTCGTAGGGTATTTATGACATTTTGCTTCACATTATCGTATTCTATTTCTCGTTCTTAGTTTTTGTTGAAAATATTATTAATTTTATTCAATAAGTGAGATATTTTTGCTGCGTTGCTTTGGTGTAAGTAGATGTAGTTAATTTCTTTAGAAATATATTACATCTATGGGGTTCATCCGTAAGATGCCCGACTTGTTATGCTTCAGGGTTTGCTTTATGATTTATTATCAGAGAGCGGATTTTGGGGTGTGACAGTTATTATTATTTATTGAGTTGCTAGCCTCATGGTGCTGCTTTTATCCTTCAGGCAGATTGTTTCAAGAAACATGTACGAAATCAAATATTAACGCATCCTAAGTTGTTTTATATTGAACTATTTTCTCTTTCTCACGTCTGTTGCGACAGCCACACAAAAAAGTGTAAGCTATTCTGAAAGAGAAAATGAGTGTTACTCTGACACTTCAGAAATTATGAGACTACACTTGCACTTCAGTGACGTATTGGATAACTATGAGTCATGATAGAAAGTTTTGGAAAAACAATACTAATCTCAAAAAAAGTTGAGAATTGTTAAGAATTCAAAGACTGAAAATAATTCAGCAGAAACCAACTTGCCTGAGTCAGTGTCGTGGCATCTGCAATAACAAAGGGAACATTCACGAACCGTGCCAAGGTTTTTGCAAGTAATGTTTTTCCTGTCCTTGAAACAAATGTTCTAAGTGCATCAGTGATATAAGTAACCAAAAAACATGAGCATAAACAAGAAAGGAAAGTCGTCCCAAATGACAGTTCAAATTCAGTTTGTTTTTTTCATCATAATTATGTTATAAGTTCAAATTCTTAGTAGCTTTTACATAGAGAAAACGAATCTCACAATTTCATTTTTTTTAATGAAAACTGATGATACTTAAGATAATCACTATATGAAATCAAACCTAGGAAACCATATAAACATTAAAGGAATCACAAAAGTTATAATAGCATACCTGAGCCTGTTGGACCCATTAAAAGAACATTACTTTTCTCGAGTTCTACTGCATCATAATCTGTTGCATCGGCTATATTACTTGAATTGCCTGGAGCCCTAGTAGTTCACATTGTTATGATAAACATTAGAAGCACATATTCAAATAAGGACCTAACACGCTCATTAATATGTTTACACATGGAGATGATTTCTTTTTAAACATAATTTCATAGTCAATGGTTATAATCATACGAATTAGCTTATTCAACATCTCTAATATCATCAAATGTTTTCAATCTATCATAAAGATGGCCCAGTGAGGGTACAACCTTTAATAAAAATTCTTTTATATGATGATGTTAGAAATGTTGAACGGTCATACTCAAGGAAGGCCATTCATCATCTCCATAGTGGTGCATGTTGGGAATTGGACTCACCACCAAATGCCTTAAAAGGTCTTGTGGGTAAAAGATATCAATTTTTCCGGGTTTTATAGGTCTTAAATTGCTATTTCCCAGAGGGAACCCAACAAATATGGGAACCATCACGGTGTAAGTGCCACTTTTAGGAGAAGATACCAAACTAGCAACATGTATCACTGCAAAAGAAGCAAAAATGATATTGGAAACGTACCATTTCTCCTGAGACTCGTGATAGATCCTCTTATAATGATTGTAAACCGCAACGGAGAGCACCTAGACCGAGGGCGTATATTTAGAAATCATGCTCAACAGAAAGTTTGTGACAAGCATAAGTTCGAAAAATAATAGGAAAAAAATTACAAATGAGAAATCGTTATTTGAAAAACCAAACTACGTTTTCCAAATATTTACGTAATCTGTCATGCAATTGCACAAGCCTCATCTTTCTTTAAAAATTCTATGCAATTTCAACAGGCACTTTTCTAGTGGTTCATAAAAAAGGTAAATGACAAGGAGTCAAAAAATCTATAAGAAAAAATGAGCATTTTATCCTTTCACCCCTAACTATACGATTTACAAAGCCTATTTTTACATGTAATAATATTGATGAAGATTATAAGGCTCTTTGTACTAAGACCAGTAGCTACAGCACCATTGACACCTAGGCGTTCCTAGTGCTCGATATGAAGCTAGTATGCACATCCCACCATAAAGAAAAATTGGCAGCCTTGAAGCGGGGTGGAACATTAATTCCTCCTCTTAAAACCATCAAATATAACACTAGTCCTAGGTTTTCTTGGTGCAATGGTACTAGGGTCTTAGCAGAGATCCACTAGTACGAAAGATACAGCGTCATAAGTTCAATAAGTTTTTAGCAATGCGGGGGGGATACAAAGCTAGTATGCATAGCCCACTGTAAAGAAAAATCAGCAGCCTTGAAGCGGGTGCAACATTAGTTCCTTGTCTTAAAACCGTCAAATACAACAACACTAACGTCTAGGTTTTCTTCTCAGCAAGATTAATAAGTTTTTGACAATCCCATTATCAGAGAACATGTAGCAACTCCGGAGAACTCCACACCATATCTTTACATAACCAATTTGCTGATATCGTACTCACCAAGGATCAAAATGTCAAAATTGATTGTCAAAGTCATATTAGCCAAATAAGCTTTTCTCGCTGAGGGGTAGAGTAGAAATTGATATATGTAGGTTATACATGCATTTCGTAGTCTGCTAGCAAACCACTTCCTTTGCAGTTTTCTAATTATCTAACTGTATAGTAGTATACTTGCAAACTTGGGAGAGAACAAGAAATTCTCTCCTCCCGCTGCCTTTCTCTCTTTTCCTTAATTCTACTGTTCTCTTGTTTTCATAGTCTATGGTTAAATCACTTCAATCCTCTTTCTTTAGCTGTACACGTATATATAGTAGAACACTTGAGAAGTTAAATATAAAATAAGATCATTCCCTCACTGTTCCTAAAAAAAGTCCCCCCTATCCATAAAGATCATTACATGAATTCAGTGGAACGTACATTGCCTTAACAAAATAACCATAATAGTAGGTATTGTTAGTACAACATGCATTAGCTACACACCAAAACCACACTTAAAATGAACTCAAAGAGCATAAGATAAAAATTGAATGACAACCATAAGACCTTGGGGGTCATACCAAGAAGGCATATTTGTATGAAAAATAATAACGGGTATCAATACCATGGCAAAGGTAAAGCAATGAAATGAAATTTTACCTTTTTTGCATGCTCTTGCCCAATTACAAACTTGTCTAGCCCTTTACATATCTCTTTTGGCGACGGAATGTTGTCTCCCATATTAGCACCTCCCCAAACCCCGTCTTTCGTATCCGATCCAACCCCACCTTCGGACCTCGAACTCCCTCCTCCCCCACCACTACCACCACCACCGTGAAACCAATTCATATTCGGACCCACAGTCCTCACTATAATACCACCTCCAGGTGGTTGCCATACTTCAGGAGGTTCTCCATCACAAGCCCTTAAAACATCCAAAATACTAATATGTTCCCTACATCTCTCCTTCTTTTCCTTATCGATATCGGGCAAAACCCTTTGAGTATCCCTCAAAAAGTCACTCCCTTTATCAACAAAATCTCCTTGAAGAGACACTAATTTAAAGGAATTGAAACAATAAGGTGTTTTGAACTTGCAATGAATGTTTGATGAGCTTGTTCTACCAACGTGCATATGATTCAAAACAAAGTACCTTGATTGAGAAACAGTCCTTGAAGCTGCTTCTTTCATGGACTTTGATCTTAGAGCAGCAGCAGCAGCCATGGTTCCGGTTCAAATCAAGCAAAAAAACAAAGCAATCTAATTGAGAAAGGTTTAGGTGTTTAGACGAGATGAGATTGAAAGGGTTTAGAGAATTGTTAGAGAATTAAAATGGGTTGTGTTTGATTTCAATAATGGAGGTCTGATTTAAGCTGATTTCAAGAAATAGTGAACCTTTTTTTTTTTCTTTTTTTTTTTGGATATTTTGGTTTTCTTTTTTTGACAAAATGTAGACTTGTACGGTAGAGCTTAAATGTATCATAAAGATCGTGACAAACAGGCAGTTGCGTGATAGATTTCGTGAGTTTAAGCATGTGTGTGCACGTGCCACTGTACAATTTACTTAAGCTTAATCTTTGGTATTTGTTAATACTAAAACGCCTAATCAAACGAACGACCAAAGTTCACAAATGATACCATTTATTCCCGTCTGTATACATCACACAATTAGAAACCCTCTATCCTTCTACATATCGTTCTTTCCCCCTCAGACCTCCCAACGCGACTCTCCTCATTCTTTTCCTATCTCATTCTGATCATGCAGCCTTCTCTGATCGTTTTCTTATGGTAAACGGATTATATAGATGAAACACATAACAAGTTTGCTTCTGACCTGTATTCCCTAACAAGATTGCCTGAAAAAATCACAAAGGGTGAGATGCAGAAACCTGTATTACTCAGACCTGCACATTATGAAATTACAACTTCGTTATATATAAGAATATAGCTTTACTCCAGTATTTGCCACCAAATTAGAATTTGTATCCCTCATATTTCCAGTAAATGTAATGTGTGTAGAATAAGTCGAATGAGAGAATTTTCTAAAACCAGATCTGGCCAGTACTACAAAATTAACTAACTAATATACATGCAAATTTTAACCGTTTAAGCACCACAATGCCAAAATAAAGCATTGTTTTAGGTCACACTATCTGGCAAAGAAAAGTGTCTATCACGTAGCTGGGATGAAGCAAGTTGGAAGGGAATTTCATCGATCCAAATAGTAATGTCGCTTTGAGCTACCATTGATTTGGATAAGCCTCTCTATATTTTGCATCTGCCCCCATCGCCAGCTGCCTCGTAGTTGCGTCCCTTACACGTGCACTCAAGAGTTTCTGCGTTATTCTATCTTTTGGTTTAACTTTCTTACGTAGCATCGACGCCAACGTTTGTTTCTTCTCTTTACCGTGGGATCCATTTCCACCAACAGATGCCCAGTCCTCTCCCATAACTTCAGACTGTGAAGTTGAAGCAATTGCAGATTGGCGTAGAACTTTTTCATTGTGCTCACGAACCTTTGCAAGCTTAGCACGCTTCAGATTCTTCTTGTCATTCTCTCTCTGCTTCAAATCCTCTCTTTCTCTTTCTCGAACATTCTTCACTGCGCGTTTTGCCAACTGCTCAGTTACCCCAGCTTCCAAATCAATAGTTTTCTCCTCTGTTGGGCCTTGGTCGATTGCTTTACCTTCAGGATCTCGTGGTATGATAGGTCCATGAAATGGACAAACTCTCAAATCTTTCCTCTGACATAATCCGCCTTTTTTCAATGGAGCGAGACATGGTTGGACTTCAACTGGTTCTTCCTTGTATAGAGTTGCTTGAACATTTAATTCTGCAATTCTTTCCGCTGGAATAACCGCATCACTATCTACCCTGCCCCAATGGTTTTCAAGCTCTAATCCCCTCTGATTAGCCAGAAAATCACGATTATTGCCCCAATTATCAAGGTAAGATCCCCAGTTATGAATTGGTGCTTCAGCTAAAAGCTTGCTCTTAACAGAGGTCGTTCCATCAAATCCCTCGGTCGCTGTTGTCCCATTAGAAGTTTCAATCTTTACAGGAGTAATATTCTTCACCTTACTCAAAGTAGAAGTAATGACAAGATTTTCACTTGGTGGATTTGGTGCACTGCAACTCCCATTGGCAACCATATCTATCTTACACTCTTCCCACATATCATCATCATCCCGATCTTTAGGGTTAGTAAGACTACAACCTGTTTGCTCACACTTTGTTTTCACCAACCGAAGACGGTTACGGATGTCGATGAACTCTTTCAACGAAGAATCTCTAAACCTGGTATCGGTGGCTTCAACCCTCACAAGAACGGACATCCATTCTTGCACAATAACCAAATGCTTATTTACTAACAATTTGTGTAATTCCCTCAACGCATCAAAAACCACTTTGTTGTCGCTATCCTCACAGATTTTTTCCCCTTCATTCAATGACTCAAGTCGGATTTTTTGCAAGGCAGAGGGCCTAAAATCCTCCACATCGTCATCATCTACCGAGTCAAGAGGGATAAATCCATCTTCTTCAGTTTTAAGGATTTCTAAACATTCTCCAATCTCATCAATCGTAGACTGTACTTCATTCTTAATTGAAAGGAAATTTTCCCTTAGTGTTTCGAACTTCTTCAGTAAAATCTCCTTTGATCTAGCCTCCCTTTCATTTCTATCTCGTTGTGCTCTAGCTGCATGTTGCTGAAGATTAGGGAACTGGAAACGCAGGGTATCTTTCAAGTACCCATACCCTAGTCTGAGCTGTCTATAATGAATCCCAAATGAAGTATTCCACTTTTCCAAATATTCTATCGCTTTCGTACGCAAACGAGATGCAACAGCTAAAGGAGCTGGAAGTGGTAAATTCCTTCTGAAACCAATACTCAAACTCAAAAACTGATCAAAGTTCACAACTAGCAGCGATCTAAACAGCTTGGACCGCATGAAGAGTTCGTCAATTATTAGAAGTGTGAGGTACCGTACCTGCAAAGGTATCCAACGTTCAGATCTGAAAATGCCCTTTTTGCAAATATAAAAAATTAACAAACAATGAGAAGAAATGAAACTATCACGTCGTATTAGCCTAAATATACGAAACAGTGTAATAACATTTTTGCAAATTTATACAGTTATACCCTCCAACAGATAAGAACAGATGCATTTTTTTTCCTCCCAGGCACCCATTAACACTTAAACAGAAAACCCCAAGTAAATAACAAAAAAAGTATTACAAAACCCACATATATAAGGTCATATCGTAAACCACTATTTGGAAAGTCACCATATATGTCTACAATATAAACTTGCAAGCACAAACCTCCCCATTAATTTGACATTGTATAAAATTCAGGACGAATTTAAACTCTTTTTAGTCCCATCTACAAAGATAAGAAGCATCATTACAGTAATCAATAATATTCAGTTTATTAGCAAGAATATCACGCTATAACGCCAACTTATGCAGTCAATAGTCGATAAACAGTCACATGAGTGCTCAATCAACTAACTTCACTATACAATTATCTCAAAATCTATTTAAACCTTAGGACCATAGTTCGTGTGCTTGGTGAACCTTGCAATTCAGATTATTCATACTACTCACTTTCCCCAAACAGTTCCAGTTAGTAGCATATCATGCCATGATTTAGCAACAGGTTACAATGCCTTTTTCGATATTTTATCTACATGGTTTAACATTTGAAAGCCGGACTTATGCTACAGGAACATTATTTACTGGCCATAAAATGTCTTGTTATTACTTGGACGGAGCGTGAAAAAACCTTTATAGTCAAAACCGGTAGCTACTAATGATGCAACTAAAACGGGTTTACTATGCAAGAAGTAAAAAGACTTTGTAAGTATCTTCACCTAAATCACGCTAAGTTTATCTATCCTTTTTGGTTAAGTAGACTTCCAAATTAGGTAAAATGAGTGCAAACTTTCCGGTGGAGGAGATAATTCTCATAATGCCTACAAAAATAAAATGGGAATTCAAGTCTGAGTTATGAATTGTATCCGATTCTGTCATGGTTGACGGGTGAGAATGAAATGTTTCACCTTTTGAGGTTGCACTTTTTGCTAGGAGAAAACCCGCCTTTTCGGAAACCACCTAGCAACCTAGGTTGTGTTTTATCGTTTTACACTAATCGCTGATTGCACTTCGAAGTATGGAAACCTTTGGCAATCCAAATCAAAGTTTTTTTTAACCCATTTCAACAAATCAAAGTGCCCCAATATTCCCACTTTCCACTACATGATTTTAGTGCCATAATTATATAATCACAGTAAATTCGTATGCCATGTAATTGCGTAAATTAATCCCCAAAATGATCTATCTAGGGCATCAATAAATGAAATAAAATTGAAGAAAAAAAGATGAAGGGGTAGTAATTGGATGAATTGGGTACCTGAGAATGGTCCTTTTTCATCTTCTCCATTAAGGTTTCGACAGCGAGTCGAAGCTCCGAGTCGGACGAGCGAACAACGAGTTTGATTGCTTTGAGAAGGCGAGTTTCGATCTCTGGGTCGGTTGAGTTGGTTGCCTTGTCTATCAACGAACTCACCTTCTCTCTTCCTTCTCTCTCGCTCTCCTCCATCTCTCTCTCTCTCTCTCTGTTGGAGAAGAAAAAAAATACAGATTTCGAGGAGGATTTGATTCAAGGAGAAGAGAAGGAGTAGTTAAATTGGGGAGAAGTCAGAAATAGTTAGAGTTCCAGTTATACTCTTTGACTTCTGCGGATAAACCGGTTTTTGTGAATTGACTAAAATAATAATAAAAATATGTACAGGGCCCAACCGGGTTCGAACCGGTGACCTATTGATCTGCAGTCAATTGCTCTACCACTGAGCTATGGACCCATTAGTTGATCAAAATTATCAAATAATTTACCTATAGAATAGTACTTGGTTTATTAAATAGTTTGTACTCACTATCTCTTGCAATTCTCAGAGCATCTCCTAAAGTGCCTCACTACCTTGGATTTATAGGTGCCACCTAAGATTTTCGTGATCCAATAGTGCCTCACTACCTTGGTTTTGAGTCTCAAAAAACAAGGCTCAGTCTTGCTTTTAAAGTTCGCGTTTGGGCACCCAAATGTTGGGCGCCTGTTCTGTTTTTAAACATGCGCCTAATTATTTTTTCTTACAAAAATTCAAATCGGGTGCCTAAGACTTGGACGCCCAATTTTATTTATTTCAAATCGGGCGCCTAAGTCTTGGGCGCCCAATTTGGACTTGTGAAAAGAAAAAAAATTAAAAAAATTAAAAAAAAATCTAAGTCAGATACTGTTGGAAGATATAGAGTCTCACTACCTTGGATTTGGTTTTTTTTCAACCAAGGTAGTGAGGCACTTTATGAGATGCTCTCAGGCTTGTGGTGAGGTCCACGTGGACAGTGTTTAAAGGTTAAGGTATTTGTGCCTGAATGACGGCTTCTTAGCTCATACAAACTTTACAAGTTACACCTACTCCTTTCATTGCCAATTGGTTTTGAGATGTAACCTCCAGTTCTAATACCAATGAAGGGAGCTCGTCTTAAAACTCTTGTAGCAATGCTCGTGACTGTTAGCACGACCGGAAAATATTGGTGGTGGGCATAATTGTTATGCTAAGGTTGCATATTGGCTTCTGCAGCATAATGCAAGTGTTATGGTGGCTGCATGCTAGACTTTTCGATCAGGAGTTGTTGAACAGCTTCGTACTCATGCAGTACACTCAGATTCCTATCTTTGAGAAGGGCTATGAGAAAAATCTCAGCTATTGTAGCTAAGGAAGCCATTCAGGAGGCAAAATGCAATGATTCTGATGTGCTTCTTGTAGATACGGCTGAAAGAATGTAGCATAATGAGCCATTGATGAAAGCCCTCTCGAAGCTTATTTATTTGAATAATCCAGATTTGGTTCTGTTATCAAAGTTCAATCAGAAACTGGCAGACCTATCGACATTAAGGAACATCTGGTTAATTGATGGAATCATGCTAACAAAGTTCGATACAAGGTTGGAGCTGCACTCTCAATGGTATACATATCTGGCGCATCAGTGATGTTCGTTGGTTGCAGGCAAACCTACACTGATCTGAAAAAGCTTAACATTAAATCGATTGTTCGTACCCTCCTTAAGTGAGTGTTGCTGTATCAAACTATGTCTCCCTATAACTTGTCTTTTACATTTATGTTTATGTTTATGATTATCAGTTTATGAAAAGTTAGAAACTGCATTCGCCTTTTTTTCCAGAGATTTTGATTAATAATAGGTTTTTTTTTCCAGAGATTTTGATTAATAATAGGTTTACTTCCAGGGGAAAATTAAATAGCAAACATCTTACAGAATATTAGATTTAGGGGGGCATAAGTATAACCTACAATATTTGGCAAAATATGGAGTCAATTGCTATTTATCATCGTAGCTGGGGTTCAATCAAAACTGAGTTCTTGAATTAATCTCTCGATGGTCAAGGTTAAAGTAACAAAAGTATACGATATTGCAGGTTAAAGGTTATTCATACATGGAGTCATGGACACAATACATTTTATCACAAATGCTGTGGCTCTCCGACTTCATAAATTAAGTTGTAGATATCAAGTCTCACATCATAAATTAAGTTGATAGCTTCAGTTTCCTTAACAAAAATGGCACTGCATAAAATGATGGCAAGGGACTGTCACCTAGAGTTCAGACACATCTCAGGTCTCCAGTCGCTCGAGAAGGAATACACTTAGTAATTGTGTGAATTTATGCAATGAAAAGATCCACAAACTGAAGACAACCTCATCTCCATTAATGTTACTGATAGAATTACAAAAATGATATTATTACAAAATTAATCACATTACAATTATTTGATACAGACTTAACTGCAGTGCATCTACAACATTGATTTTTATTTTCGTCATTATTAGCAAACCTCATTTGATTGACAGAGGCGAAAGCAATTAATCTTCCGCCAGTAAATCGTAATTCACGGAAAGAATGAAGTATCAAAGGTGCCGGCTATTAGTTGTTTCCATAAACCCACTTCTCTTCGTTGCTAGTGTAGCTAACCAACTCCTCTGGTTTAAACCACAAGTTTATTTCATCTTTGGCAGTTTCAAGGCCATCGCTGCCGTGAATGATGTTTCTGCAAGAAGAAAACATTATAGCAAATTTAGAAGAGGTACTTACCCTGCTAATGTGAGACGTGAATTTCATAGTGAATTTATATTTCATCCAGACTATGCTGGACCAAAACAATGAAAAAATCTAACACAACCCAGGATCTTGGTGAGAAAGAAAGGGTACTACAGAGCTTAAATCTTAAGCATATGGGTGTCAAGAGGTTAACACAGCCAGCTGCCAGGTTCATGGACGTGAACCACATGAAAGCTGTGAAAAAAATAATTAGCAGAAATAAAAGAAAACAAGGGTACAGTTGCGCCAAAGGGGTTTTACCATCATTACATGAGCTTGAGGTATAAATCTAATGCAAGACATAGAAATATGTGTGTGAGGAATCCATACTTAGTAGACTTATCCGACTCTACCCAAACTTTTCTGGTTTACCCCAACAATACCCACTAGTCCGACTGTTGAGCAGTTTTTGGATATCAAACGGACCTCCCCAGATGGTAATTTTAATCTGGCCAATTTACCTTCTTTTGCAATCAGTTTCACTACAGCACCTGCTGCTCTAGCTAATTGTCCACCCTTTCCAAGTGTGATTTCTATGTTATGTATGGCCATAATAAATAAATAAAGCAGTATGAACTAGAATGAACAGTGCAATAGCAATAAATGCGAGAATATTTACTTCCATAATATATTTATTTCATAATAATTCGGGATCTAATCCCATAAAAACAATAAAGCTTTCTCCTGTAAATTCACATCTTCTTAACCCCGGAAATATGGCTGAGGAGAAGAATATTTCCTTTTTTAGGGTACTCCCAGGAACAGATCCAGTAGAAGGCTTATTCTGAAGAAAGTATCAAGTTTACAGGACAATGCCCTAGTCGGTGTTCAATTTAGGTAGGTATTCTAACAGGGTTGGTCGTGGAGCTACGGATGGAAGGCGATCTCCAGACAAGCCTAATTGAATCAAGGTGCTCCAACAGACTATAGTTTTGCTAAGCAAAATAGAGTGAGATAAATCAAATAGCTTATAGTTAAAGGACATGGGCCTGCATAGCGTCCAGCTTGCAATGAAGGATACTGACATGTGTGGATCATAAAAACATTTCCAATAAGTCAAACAAAAAGTGTAAGAACTCTACTAAGAGCATCTCGAGCAGGAAGTCCACCCAAAACCACCAAAAATAGATTAAAGATCCCGAAAAGGTGGTTTTGGCTTGTCCAAGAGAAGAAAGTCCTAAAATAGCCAAAACCACCTTTCTCTCTTTTTTCTTTGTGTGTGTGTGTGTGTGTGTGTGTGTGGGGGGGGGGGGGGGGGGGGGGGGGGGGGGGTTCTCTAGGGCTGTACACGAAAACCCGACCCGGGGGTTCGGTTTCGGGTTTGGTTTTTAGAACCCGAATATAATCGGTTCGGATTCATGTTTTGGTATGCTTCAATACCCGACCCGAACCGATTAGTTTATAATTATATTAGGTTAGGTTTTCGAAGTTATGTTTCATAATTCATTCACCCCAACTCAAAACCTCTGAGGCGCCTCTGCGATTGTGAATCTCTGAAACTGAAAACCTATCTGTGATTGTGAATCTCTGAAACTCCAAAGTTGATTGTGAATCTCTGTGATTGTGAATCTCTGAATCTCTGTGATTGTGAATCTCTGAAATCTCTGAATCTCTGAAATTATGTTTTTGTTGATTCTGTTGAATGTTGTGTTGAATGTTAACTTGATTCACTTTTGATTTCAGATTGGGTTTTCGAATTTGGGTAATTTCAGATTTATGATTTTGGGGGGTTCATTGATTCACAGATTTTGGGGGTTTCATTGATTTTGGGGGTAATTTCAGATTTCAGATTCGTAACTGATTTTGGGGGTAATTTCAGACTAACAGACTAACAAGTAACAGCTGCCTGTGTTGAATGATTTTGGGGGTTTCATAGATTCGTAACTGTAAGTCAGTAACAAACTAACAGTTGCCTGTGTTGAATGTTGTTCAGTAATTTCACTTGATTCACTTTTGATTTCAGATTGGGTTTTCGAATTTGGGTAATTTCAGATTTATGATTTTCGGGGTTTCATTGATTCACAGATTTTGGGGGTTTCATTGATTTTGGGGGTAATTTCAGATTTCAGATTCCTAACTGATTTTGGGGGTAATTTCAGACTAACAGACTAATAAGTAACAACTGCCTGTGTTGAATGATTTTGGGGGTTTCATAGATTCGTAACTGTAAGTCAGTAACAGACTAACAGTTGCCTGTGCTGAATGTTGTTCAGTAATTTCACTTGATTCACTTTTGATTTCAGATTGGGTAATTGCCTCAATTCCTAACAGGGACTGTCTTCCTTCAGTGGTGTCTTGTTACATTGGTTAATCTTATCTGAGAAAGTCCCATAGCACCGCCATTTTGCTGCCTCAAAAGAGCATACTAGAGCGCAAAAGGCTGAAATAGTGTTTATTATATTTTTTTTGCAATTTTTTTGCCACTCAAGCAGAAGCGCCATCAAAGATGCTTCAATTTCAACCTTTTATTTTGCTTGAAAGAGGAGAGCACCATTAAGACCTTGCTTATATCCTTTGTGTGACTGCAGGCTAGCAAAAAGATTACTGATGCTAAGCTTGCAAAAGATTTCCAAGCTGTTCTGAAAGAGTTTCAGAAGGCTCAAGGTCTTGCTGCCCAAAGAGAAATAGCATATGCTCCTTATGTTCCCCAAGCAGTTCTTCCCTCTTGATAATTTCATTATTCTCATTAAGAGCATGGTTCTGGCTTTTGTCATGTGCATATAAATTTGAGGCATTACAATTTTGTTTACTAAAGTATAAGATGTATTGTTTTTGTTGGTGTTTTCCTCTCTGATTTTGAGTGATGTATGTTCCTAATATTATGCATTTTTCATCCCAAATAGCTATACTGCGGCAAGCTAGACATAAGTTCATACAAGAATCCAGAACACCACGCTCTTTTGGTGGAGTCTAGAAGGTAAGTCCTCACATGCATGCCTCTCTCTATTCTATGCTAGATCATGTTGGACTATAATTTGGGTATCCATGGCGTACACTAGTTCTATCTTCGCAATTGCAAGAGAATCTCTATGAGCAGTCTTTTAGTAATGACTTTGAGCAGCAAATATATCATCAGCAAATATACGATTATTCTTTATTTTCATTTTTATGTTGAGAAATGGAATAACAGATGCCCCCAATGCAATCTCATGTGCATTATTCCTTCTTCTTTTTTCATTCCAAAGAAGTGTTTTGCTTATACTGTATATGCTATGTCCTCCAGTTTGGTGCAGAATTTTGTACTTTTACTAACCAAGAGGTACCTTGTTAGATGTGTGTTAAGAAAAAGTCCTTTAAATACCACAGTTCTTCGGAAATAAATTCTGAAGACATATTTGCGCGTATCTAAGTCTAAACATGAAAATGAGAAAGCCTAGTGGATAATCCTTGTAGAGCATACAGACAATAAACTTTGGGGTTATACCGCAAAGACAATGAATAATACAGGCAAAACATGATATGTTTGTGTTTTTTTTATGAGGCGGTTAATTATTTTTTTTGTAAAACTTTGTACATTTTTATTTTTGTTGTTAGACATAAGGTCTTGCTTCTAGATAACGAGATTGTTTTCAACGAGGCCATTATCGAGGAAAGAGAACAAGGAATCCAAGAGCTCCAGCAACAAATTGTTGAGGTGAATGATAATTTTAAAGATCTTGTTGTGCTGGTCCAT
The DNA here is from genome assembly GCA_014058105.1 of Kingdonia uniflora. Classification (NCBI taxonomy): domain Eukaryota; kingdom Viridiplantae; phylum Streptophyta; class Magnoliopsida; order Ranunculales; family Circaeasteraceae; genus Kingdonia; species Kingdonia uniflora. Next base: position 629,571 of record JACGCM010002347.1, read on the forward strand.
GATGAAAGAATAAGGACTAGTTAAGTAGTTATGATTTCAGATTTGTGAAATTATGGACTTACTTGTAGAGCTCCATCATAATTTCAGATTTGTGATTTATGGATTTGTGAAGTTATGGACTTACTTTTGTTTTTGGTCTTGTAAGTTATGAACTAGTTAAGTAGTTATGGACTGTAATGTATGTAATTGCTATTTTATGATGTTTTGTTGATTTGTTATTTTACAAGTGATTTTACAGGTGATTTGTTATTTTACAAGTAATTTTACAGGTGTTTTGTTATTTTACAAGTGATTTTACAGGTGCTTTGTTATTTTACAAGTGATTTTACAATTTTACAGGTGCTTTGTTATTTTACAAGTGATTTTACAGGTGCTTTGTTATTTTACAAGTGATTTTATAGGTGATTTGTTGAATTGGATATGAAAAAAAACCAAAAACCAAAAAAACAAACAAAAACAAAACCGAGTTCAGAACCCGGCCCAGAACCCGACCCGATCAATTCGGTTCGGTTCCGATTCAGTTCCTGTACATAGTCGGTTCGGGTTCGGGTTCAGATGCGCTAACCCGACCAGCCCGTGTTCGGGTTCAAATGTGGCTGAACCCGGCCCGGCCCGACCCGTGAACAACCCTAGTGTTTTCTCTTTTTGGTGGTTTTGGGACGATTTCGACCGCCTGCTGGGGATGCTCTAAGAAGGCTAATAGGTTTGGCAGGAGTGGGTCCCACATAAACTACCAAAACTGCCAAAAAAAGAGGTGCAAGAAACCTATCACAGCTACAAAAATCTTGTTAAAAACACCTCCTGTTCGCAAATACTACTACTCTAACCTGTCTCCACGGAGCAATCGTTTGTGTTAAGCTAAGTTCTTGCATCATTTTATCTACTTTATAAATATTAAAATCAAAATTTTGAGGCTAATTGGCATAAAACTTTGGTACCAAAACTTGGGTGTAAAAGAGAAAAAGTAATCCTTATCAATCACCGCATCTAGCAAGAACGGGTAAAGATAGTGATGATTTACTTGAAAGAATTGAGTCCCTTGAGGCCATTTTTCGAGATTGCGTTAGCACGAAGAGGCTTTAGCTAGTCTATTGGAGATGCTATAAGAAGTGTGATAAATTTGGCTAGAAGCATATTTCATGGAATATACCATAACAGGTCTGATCATTAGGCTAGTGGTATAGACTAGTAAGACATGAAAGACAGTGAAAGCCATCTTAGAATGCCTAAAAACAGAGGTAAATAAATTGGAATGTGTTTTCAATCCTTCAAAAGCCTAATATGGCCAAGAATAGACTTTTCTTCGAAATAGACAAGTGTAGTCTATTGGAGATGCTATAAGAAGTGTGATCAATTTGGCTAGAAGCATATTTCATAGAAAGCCATAACAGGTCTGATCATTAGGCTAATGGTATAGACTAGAAAGACATGGAGTAAAGACGGTGAAAGCCATCTTAGAATGCCTAAAAACAGAGGTAAATAAATTGGAATGTGTTTTCAATCCTTCAAAAGCCTAATATGGCCAAAAATAGACTTTTCTTCAAAATAGGCAAGTGAAGAAACAGATACAATGGGTAAAAGTGTGAAAAACAGTACCTTCCAACAACAACAGCAAGATCGCCCCTAATTGTTCCCGGTTCTGATTTCTGTGGGTCAGTTGCTCCAATGAGTTTTCGGCCGTATTTTATGACTCCTTCCCCTTCCCAGACCTATCAAAATGCAAAGTGTCTACTTCAGAAAACTAACACTATAATCATCGTGAAATGGTGATAGTTTTTTTTCGCTTCTAACCATGGCAAGAACAGGTCCGGAGCTAAGGAAGTCACAGAGACCGTTAAAGAAAGGCCTTTCGCTAAGATCATGGTAGTGTTTTTTAGCAAAATCTTTCGAAGGAACTACCAACTTGACGGCTACAAGCTTAAACCCCTTACGCTCAAAACGTGATACAATCTCTGAAATCTGGGAGAAGAACAAAAGTGTGTTAGCAATTCTATAAACCAATATTGACTTACCGACTACCTTGTTCAGATTTACCCCCATTTTGACCAAAACAAAATAGTGATCACATTTTTGGTGTTTGTAAAAATGGGGAATGTTTGTGTCTTGGATTGTGGGTGTGTTGAAAAAAAAAAAAAAAGAGATCACATTATACATTATTTGGATCAGACTAATCCATAGTTTACTAGTAAAAGGGGAACTTTTTAAAAGCATAATGTCAGTTCTCATAAACTGAAATACATAATGGTGTCTTACCAGTCCTCTCTGTACTCCATCAGGCTTAATAGCAATAAACGTGCGTTCTATCTAAGGAAAATGACAACAACAAAAAAGTATTACATGAAGAAGTGAAAAGTATGACCAATCAAACTGAAAGGACGTGGAGTAAAAATACCTCTGCGGCATATGCCTCCTGATCCTGGAGCATGTAAACTACAGAGAGAAAAGGAAAAATCGGTTAAATAGGAAAAGAAGTCGAGGACGAAAAAAAATCCGCAGACAACCACATCCCTCCTTGTGTGTAACAATTAGATAGTGTCACATGCATACAACCACATGCAGTTCAGCTACTGTTAAATAACTTAATGACCCTGTAAATCATAACATACTTTGACAAAAACTAGTGTAAATCATAACATACTTTACATATAAAATACAGTGAAAGGATCAGTACGAAGGTTTGATCAACGTAAGAAGCAGGATTGCAGCAAAAAATGCCCTCAGCTTGGAGCTAAGGCATTATTATGTCGGGAGAAGTCTAGGCCAGTATTCAAATCTAGAATGCAGCCACGCCTTTTTAAATCAACCCGTTACACATTTATAATTGCTTTTGAAGAGGTTGCGAAAGCCACGTGTCATAGCTTTAACAAGGGCAAGGGCCCTCTTCATTTAATCGCTACCAATACAAGTTTCCTACTCAGACCTTTTACTTTTAAACATCATATCCTTTCAGTTTTCACTAACTTCGCACGACGACAAATAAAACATTATTATCCTTATATTACCACAATATAAGAGTCATTACGTTCTTTAATGTCTCAATTTGAGAACCAATATCAATGTAGAATAATAGGTCAATTATTTGCATCCATCCTTGTAATACACACTAGTTATAGAGGATGTAATGAAGTACAATACAGTGTTTGGTTTGTGTCATAGTGAAGCTTCCGTAGTGCATATTTTTATGTGAACCTTGACAAATTCTATTGCATTCCGACATCAAATCGCCAAAAGTATTCTCCATAACAATTAAAAAGTGTTACACGCATACATAGAAGGAAAATGTACACGCACAAGACACGTGTACAAACCACATACACACCCGCTAGTGATGAATAATGTAACAAGTTCGTTTTTTTTATACATTTACAAGTCCATAAACTATAACTTCTAAGTTATACTATACTGCACAAACATAATGCAGCGAAAGGATCAGTAAGAAGGTTTGATCAACGTAGAAAGCATGATGGCAGCAAAAAAAAAAGCCCTTAGATTGGGAGCTAAGGTACATAATGTCGGGAGAAGTCTAAGCCAGTATTCAAATCTAGAATGCAGCCCACGCCTTTTTTCATCAACCCGTTACACATTTATAACTGTTGTCGAAGAGGTTGCGAAAGCCACGTGTCATAACTTGAACAAGGGCAGGGGTCCTCTTCCTTTTACCCACACTTCATCTAATCGCTACCCATACAAGTTTCCTACTCAGACCTTTTACTTTTAAACATCATATCCTTTCTTTCACCGAGGGAATTTAATAATAGTTAAAAGTAACGCATGCTTTTCTTCAGGAGTAGAGTATAAAAATAAGTTGTTATCATTTAAGCACTGCAATATAATGAAGACGAGATGCACTATCTTCGTATATCAATAAATATAACATTTTATCCTTATTACTGTGATACAAATGTTATTACTTCCTTTAGAGTATTCAAATTTCGGAGTAGCCAATTATTAAGTACATATCTGTCAGTTCGAACCTAAATTCATAGATAGAACAAGTTTGAGCTGGAACGACTAATGGCCTTCCAAAGTTGTTATTTTTATGTATGATGCAAAGATGGCTACAAGATTCATGTTATGTATAAGCCAAATAACCGATCATAAAATGCGACAATGAGATATTTTGATGTTTCCGGGGAGGTGAAAAACATGTGTCTCACGTGTGGTTGTAGATTTTCATTGCGTATTGCAATAACAAACTAGAGTTGCCTGTCACGGGATGATGGTCAATAGGAACACAAATGTCTCACGTGTAGTTATAGAATGCCATTAAGAGCTAGAGTTGGCTGCCTATCACAGGATGATGGTGGATAGGAACACTAGAAGTCTAGTTTTTGTGTCTCTGTATACAACTATACATTCTTAGATACATATGTTTATCAATTTAAAAAGCACCATTCCAACTTGTTGATTTGTCAGTCAGGCAGACATGACATTAAAGAAAAATGTGCATGCAATTAAGAACATGAAAAACTTGGCAGACACAACGTTAAAGGAAAATGTGCATGCCATTAAGAACATGAAAAACTTATTGTAGCAAAACCTGCTGCAGGAATGGCTAGGACTCCTGTAATCCAACCGTTGGGCACACTCCTCGAACCTGTCTTCCCATAAAAGTACGCCGGAGAAAGCACATTTCCCCTGAACGGGGTCCCTGCTGCCGCTGCTCCTATAGTCCTTCCTTCTACAATAAAAGGGAGACGTAAGATTTTAAACAAAAAGATTCAACAACTTCACAAGCATGTCTTATACATAAACACAATAAACATGTGTTTAAACTGGCCACTAAGGACAAGTCTAACTGGGCTATGTGGATGGTGCTTCATAAGAAGTAATAATTTTTGGCAGATCCCTATTCCTAGAGACTGCTCTTGGGTGTGGAGGAATTTTCTTAAATGTAGAGAGGAAGCTAATACTTGTGTTTTACACATCCTGGGCAATGGTAAGGACACCTCCTTTTGATTTGATCCTTGGAATGCCAGTGGCCTCCTTAAAATTCTTTTATGCAACGGTACAGGTACAATTCCAAGTTGGGTTTTAATGCCAAAGTATGTAACATCATTATCAATAATAAATGGCATTTTCCTAAATACATCACTCACTCTAGCCCTGATATTGCTAACAACTTGCCTTGTATTTCTAAAGTTCCTGGTAAGAGAGACACTATTGTTTGGACACCTTCTACTCATGGTGATTTCAATGTTGCAGATACCATCAAGAAGTTTAGAATTGAAGGGCCTTTTGTTGAGTGGAAGGAGCTGTGTTGTGACTCTGGAATAGTACCTAGACATGGCTGTCATTTGGATAATGATGCCTCAACACTCAAGACAGGATGGTTCAAAGACATATGTTAGTAACTTCCTTAAGTCCTATCTGCAAGGCATCCAATGAAAGTAAAAAACACTTTTTCATGAAATGTTTTCTTGCTAACACTATATGGAATAGGCTTCTTCTTAAGAGTGGGTTGTGAGATCTGCTGGGAGAACTTCAATGGCTGAACCTGAGCGGGCTCTTTAAGAGTAAAACAACATCCAGGATTCTAAGGATTTCTTCCACTTGTTTCTTCTACCATATATGGAGAACAAGGAATAACTTTATCTTTAGGGGTCAAGCTGTGGCTCCGAATCAGATTCTTAATAGCATCAGTTCAGAGATTCATGCTAGAGCTGCTATGTTTTTTTTAAGAGATTGCTTGGTAACTCTACCTACATAGACATTTGTACTAAGTGGAACTTAATCCCAACTTTCTTTCTGCCTAAGATCAAGCTTTGTGCATGAACTCTTTCCAGATGTCAACTCTTCGATACTTGACACAGATGGATATATAATATATTAGAGATACGCATGGAGGTTATGGTGGTCTACTTGGGAATTACAGAGGGAAGTTTTAATGAGCTATTGTGGGAGAGGTCCAAAGATAACTATTGGTTATTATGAGATGCATGCCATTCACAGAGGGCTGCAACTGTGCATTGACCAAGGCTTCAAGGAGTTTGACGTCGTCACAGACTCACAACAGATGATAGATTATATTCATAACAAGAGGAAACCTCCATGGAACTGCATTCTTTTGCTTCAAGACATTCACAACTACATAGAGTAGTTCCGTAGGTTTAGCATTACCCACAAATTCAGGGAGGCTAATAGGAGTGCTGATTTCTTAGTTTCTTAATTATAATATAGACGGTGAAATTGTTCTAACCCCTAGCACCTGACCTAATTCTTTTTGTATTCATATGAAGAAGAATGCTAGGGGGAACCAATTTATTAGGACCGTAGGACGTAATCATGTAAATATTTTTGCCCATAATTTATGGTCCATGGGTGTACCCTAGCCACAGCTTGCTTTCGCAGGGAAAAAAAACAATTCTATAATCTTTTTCGTGCAACTTTTGGTTATCACCCGCCACTCTGTAAGTGGCATTGCCAAGATAGGCAAGAGCATGAGCCCATCGGACTCGAACAATCTTTTTCTTGCAAAAGGTAAGCAATATATTGAGAACAAATATTACAAACTCTTGTGTTGGCATAACAGCACGTATCCATAGCAAGACTAAGGAAGCTAGTGCAAACAAGCTCTACACTTAACTAATTAACATAATCTATAGTACGCCTGATAAGGGTTTTCAGTACTCCTTACGAAGTGTGGAATGTGATTGTACCAAGCAGTGTACATAAGAGCTTCTTGCTAGAGCAAGTTTGAATATATTCACAAAAGACCAATCCACTACAGAAAGATCAAATATATGAGCAACCCACCTCCAAACAGTTTAAGAAAGAGATAACTCTTTTGAGTGTCAGAAATATCGGAATCGAATCTACATTGGAAAACTTAATGCAAAATCAATGGGACTTATCCCCAAATCCCTCAAATCTAAACCAAGCATTTGCCAGATAATAACAATCATAGCCAAATCTCAAACTAACACAAAAACAACATTTTCTCAAAACACCCAATTATTTTCCCCACATAAGCATTACGATCCACACCAAAATTATCAATAAAAAATCACCAAATCAAGTGAAACTAGATGAATTAGATACGAATTAAGAACAAAAAGCATATAATTCAGCTCAACGTGAACGATATTTGGCAAGGTTAGAGGTTACCAGCGAAGAGAGGAGAACTCTTGGAAGCAGAGATGAGAGATCTAACAGTCCTCGAAGCATATTTGTAGATCTGAGAGCTCATTTTGGATTGATGAAAGGTGTTTGAGATTGTGTCTGAGTGAGTGAAGATAGAATGATAGATTTTATGTTTATGGTTAGTGAACGGTAGGGTTGGTATAATGTCATTGTAATTTACAATATTATACTTTCCACCTCAATAAGTATTAGATTTACAATTATGTCCATAGTACTAGTAATTCGGTGATCCGAGGGGAAAACGACGGATGATAAATAACGGAGATAGAGTGACAGAGGGAGTTTCGTTTGGGAGAGAGAGATGATGAAGATGAATAAGGAGATGGGTAAAGATTGGCGAAAATGAGAAAGAGATAGAAGGAGAGAGAGAGAGAGAGAGAGTATGAAGAAGATTAAGAGATTACAAATGGATAAGATAGGAAAACTAAAGGAAACCTTTTGTTAAATACTTAAATGGTGCATATTGAGTCTAAATTGGAAAAGAGTTACATCTTTGAATCGACCTATTAATTTGTGGATTTTAGCATATCGGAGTAATCTTCTCTTCGTTCCCTTATCGTTCCACATTAGAGGCAAGTACCATTATCACCGAGCATTTAACGTTCATGAATTGCTTTAATTTATCGTTACAATTTGAGAATAACTCGAACGAATATGTCATGTTAATTTGTTAGGTTATTACGATCGCGTTGTATAGCTTTGATGTATTATTTTCACCAAATTGTTCTTTATTATTTAGAACCTGTAGTAAATAAATCATTGATGTCATGCATATTATACTTGATGGTGGTACCTTATTAGTAGGTAAGTAGGTACTGTAGGAAATATTATTTGTAGAACATCTCTTCAGAAGTTTGAATTTTGGGAGGGAATTAGGTTATGCTTTCGAAGCTTAATTTACCAACTGTTAAAAGGCCGTACATAGTATCCAGTAGCATAAGTTATGTCATTACTTTGATTGAATATGAGTGCACGAGCGTGTTCGAATATGGGCTCATTGACCATAAGTATCAATACACCGAAACTTCATTCAGGGTTCACCCTTTTAAGGCTCGTCAAAGGACCTTTATTCGAAGACAAATTAGGTCCCCTAAAAAGGAATAATATGAATAAGGGTTGCTCGGCGTGTGGTGTGTGCGTCTGCCTTAGTAACATTATGCGCTTTTAAGCTATTTTACTAAATCGAAACATCAATGTTGTTTTGTATCGAAAATTTAGAAACTCGCAAATTATAAGATAATTTGTATCGAAAACTTATAAACTCGTAAATTGTAAGATAAAAGATTATGCCATTGATTACCTTTTGATAAAAAGTACAAATTAAGGGGGGAAACGAGAAAAAAAATTAATTCATGGATTAAGAACACCAAAACAATTTACTTATTACGACCAAATAGGGCATGGTACATAAGCAAACGTTGGTTCTCAAATCAAATATATCAAACAAATACAAACAATCAATTCAATTCTAATGTGCCTCAGAATAAAAAGAATGAACCAGCAATCGCGACAACACCAGCAACCGCAGATATTTGTAATCCACATGCATCGTTGTTGGTGTCGGGCATGGTTCTCGTGGGCGTCATAAATGTCGAAGAAGGTCCCTCGATAAGGGGAGTCATGCCATCATCATTTGTCATTTCACCAACAGGTCCTTCAGCCGCAACATTACTAGGAACATCACCAGTGGGTCCCAAGCCACCAGCATCGGTGCCCATGTCTACCCCAGGGGCCGTACCAGGGGACGGTGATTGTGTAGAGACTAAACCGACAACGGCAAAAAAAATTAGAGCTATTACTACGATTTGGCGGGCCATACTAGCGAAGACGATAAATTTTACGAATATGAATACGATGAATGCAGCACTTCTCTAGGTACAAATGATGTATATAGAGAAATACTGCATGTAGTTGAAATGGTCAGAAGAACTATCTCTATATAAGGTGGTGAATGGGGAGGATAGTTGGTTTTTCGAAATTTAAGGGGGAATTAGAAGATGCTTATTTTTTTTAAGTTAAAACGGTTATGGCTTTTGTTTCTTTACTTTTTTTGGATTTCAGATTTCTCCTTAATATAGGACAAACCTATAGTTATATATCAATATATGTCCATTGTAGCTTTGTAGGCGCGGGAGAATGGAAAAACAAAAAGAAATAAGATAAATAAATGACTCTTTTTACTATTGTACTTTAAAATTATTGGAGATATTTTTGTAACTTTATCAAGCAGTCAATTAGAGAACACCTATCCCCATGCATAACTTGCATAACTGAAAACGTGGTACATGCGCACTCAAATTTGACAAGAAACTATCTCGAATAGTTTCCTTCCCTCATATTTTAAAATTTGGGTATGTTTAATGCTTAAGGGACTATTTCGCAACACCGACATAGAACATTCAGATCGATGCGCACTCATATATATATATGACAATGGTCCTATCATTTCGGATTCGACCTCCACGTGATGATGATGTTGAATACTGTGAACGATTGTACTGTTAAAGAGACACATGTCCCACTACTTACCGTTATGAAGACTAAAAAAACACCTGCCCCACTACGAGTCTCTACTTTTCCAGCAAATCATGGTAGTTAACCACGACCGATAGGGAGGTCTATAAATAGCAAATATAAAATCACTCATGAAATACCACATTTAACTCTCCATAACTCATATTCTCACATACACGGGCAAAACAGGGGGTTCTAGCGTTATAGGAGGGTCAGCTGAACCCTATGGTTGTCGAAAACTTTGCCTCGAGCAGATACAAGGAAAGATTAGTAATTAAATTTAGTATATAATTGATCCCCTTGAAAATGCATCAATTACAAAAGTTATTTAACCTAGCTAGTTCATATTAACTAGTATGACTAAGGGGATTGAAGTTTAAGTCCTAGTTCTAACAATTTCATTTTATTTTTTATATTTGGTTAATCTAGTGCCATGATTTGTCCTCGAAGAAGCACCCTCACAATTTTATTTCGTGCGCCTTGATCGTGCTATTTTTTTGGACACAAAATACCCTTATTTTGTTTCTTCGACTTCGAGGACTCGCGCTCCCAATCCCTATTTTTGAACCTTTTGGAAAGAAATCACACCTCTGCCTTTGTTCACATATTCTCTACTTTATTTATTTCTATAATAGCCCTCGATTATAATTTGTAATCCCCGTCATCAATATAACCTTCATATTATTTCTCTTAATAATTAATGAGTATAACTTGTAAGAGGCATCTCTAACATATCGGCACCCGATTACTGATAATTAGAGTGATATTTTATCTGAAGATTAATTAATTATAGTGATTTGGGTATTTCTTAATCGCATACCATTTTACTTTATCATGAAGCATGTGTTTTTTTTGTTCTCTCGCGCATTAAACGTCTAGGGGAAACGGTGAATGTTCTCACAAACCCGTTTAATTTGCCACACTTTCCATGTGCAAAAAAAAAAATGCATGTGAAAACTGAATGAAATCAAAAGAGAAAACATCGTTTTAATTGTAAAAAATGTTGGGCTCTCAATAGAAAACATCGTTTCACTTCCCCCTAAACTCCTCAACATTTCCCGCCCAAATTGGATTCTCTCTTCAACCTAATCACCTCTTCTAGGGCTCACACGCACTCTCTCTCTATCTATTCTAGGGTTTTATTTCGATTTTTTTCGGGACACAATTACGCAATTCTCATGTTTCTCTTCTCCCAATTTCGATGAAATCGCCATTGTTCTTCGAGGCTTGAGGTTTATAGGGTTTCGTCTCTGATTTCAGAGACGAATTCGTGTTAAAATCGCATTTCAATGTTGCAATGGTGATAATTTAATGTGAAATTGAGATTATTTGTTGGATTGCGATTTCCGTTTGGCTCATTTGGTTATGTTTTTGAGATTTTGTGGCGTGATTTAGGGTTTGATCGTGATGAAGATGGAATTGAGATCACAGATGTCGAGTTTGAAGCGATGTAAAGCGGAATCATCTGCGGGTTGTGATGACGAAGAGAGTTCGGAGAAGAAGAAGAAACATAGAGTTGGCGGTGAGGTTAATGAGATGAGTAGTGTGTCAGGTTCTTCGGAGCTTTCGTTTTGCCCTAGTGAGGTTGAATCGAAGAAGAGGGGTGATCGAATTCGGCTTCCGCCGCTAGTGAAGACATCGCGGAGGAGGGTGAGTGTTCTTCCGTCTCGATTTAAAGACTCTGTTTTTGTATCAGTGAAGGTCGAAGAAATGGGAGTAAATGGAACCGTGGGAGGAATTAAAGTTAAAAATGAGAAATTTAGTTGTAATGCAGCTGAACTTGTTAGTTGTGGCGTTAGGAGACGACAAAAAATGGGGAAAGTTCGATATGAAATGTCTAGCTCAGGTGCATTTCTTCACGAGAACTTGATTGATGTCGAAGTTGTCGAGACTGAGTCGCTTAAGATTTCTGATTGGATTGAATCATCGTCGAAGGGAATCATGAAGAAGTCTGCTGAGGTGGGATCGTTGCTGAATGAGAATGTAGTGAAATGTGAATTGATGGGACTGTCGTCGAAGGAGAACATGGAGAAGCGGAAGGCGTTTTATCGACCGGAGGATTTCGGTCTAGGCGATATTGTTTGGGCGAAATCAGGGAAAAGATATCCTGCTTGGCCCGCTATTGTGATTGATCCTAGGTTGCAAGCTCCTGATACTGTTTTAGATTCTTGTGTTGCTGGAGCACTCTGTGTCATGTTCTTTGGGTATTCGGGAGATGGGAAAGAAAGGGTATACATCTCTCTCTCTCTCTCTCTAGGAAATTGGATTGTCACCATAATCTAACTATTTGATCAAACAGGACTATGCGTGGGTGAAACATGGAATGATCTTCCCTTTCTTAGAATACGTGGACAGGTGCATACATATTTACTTTTAGTTTACCTTGTTCTGTAAGTGGTTTATATAATGGATCAAAATGTCAAATAATATGAGTATATATTCATCTATGGTTGTAATATTTTGAACCATGGTTAATAAAATTTCCTTATCAATTGGGTTTAATAAACTAAACGATTTGTACAGATTTCAAGGTCAAACTCAGTTGTACAGGAGTAAACCAAGTGACTTTAGAATGGCCATAGAGGAAGCTTTCTTAGCTGAACACGGCTTTATGTCTCCGCTAGTGGAGAAGCAAAACAGTTCATATCATCAGTCTATTCCGAGAGTGATCTATGAGGCCACTGGTTCAAACCAGGATCAAGAATGTCAGTCTCAGAACCAGGCAAGTTACTTCAAAATGCAATCTTCATCTAATCCATCGCTGGTACATTATTCTTCATCTAACCTGTCGCTGATACATTATGTTGTTGATAAATGGAGATGTTATTATTGATTAGTTAAACCCTTAATTTATGAAGTTGTTGTGGTGCGTATAAAAAAAGGGACTACAATTTTAAACCCCAATTTTCTCGAATACTGAGATAATATTAGGAACTATTAGTGCTATGTTAGGAGTAAAAATAATGGTTGCCTGCTGCAGCCAATGGTAGGTGGGAAGATATGCTACACAACTGTGGTAAAGACAAGATGTGTTATGATATATGAGCATGCTGTTACGTATTAACACCAAGTGTTCGATGTTGTCACGCTTTGATTTTGTTGTGGTCATGTAACATGTGCAATGTCAGCCCTAGTGTATATTGGGTCATGTGCAGAAACCAAAGTCATGCCCTTTTAACAAAACGCAATTGCGCAGTCTTGAACTCTGGTCAGGTCTCATAGAGACAGATTTAAAACACACCTGAAAGATTCTGTTCCTTCTTTTACATGCCCCCATTATTTACTTTCCTGTACGGTCACACACCCGCAGGACTGGTCTTAAACACGTGCATAAGAAGGGGGGGGGGGGGGGGGTTGAAGGTGCTCGTAGACACCTATTTTTGCTTACGAAAATCGAGTCTGAGTCTTTGCCATTTTCTTGATTCACACTTATCCTTGAATCCATCTTCAAAGCTAAGAGATAAACCTATTGCCAAGTTTTATCAAAATTCATGTTTTGCCTGGCACGATAGCGCTAGAATTAAGCCATGATTTGGCACGATCGCGCATGGCTATCTCCAAATTCTTTCTTCTTTTCAGATGTGTTATTTAATAAGTTGTATACCACAAATCTACAATATGCTTTCAAGAATAGTCTTTTTTAAAAGGCATTTGTAAAATCATAAATGACGATTATTCACGAATGCCTTCATTTCCGACTTTATATTTCTGAATCTCACCAGTCATCCATCCCACCATTGTCATCCGTCTCTCCAGAGAGGATCTTTACTTTTGTGATCAAATTATTATTTTACGAGCAACACCCTCCTCAATATGTTCTTGCATCTTGACAATTTTCTAATTCTCATATTCACTATTTCTTTTTCTACAGGACATAGCCCAGAGTAAAGGCGCACCACACTGTGATGGTTGTGGTTCAACCTTAGCTAGCAAAACTACAAAAAAGACGAAGGGCTCAACACATAAAGGTCAACTTTTGTGTAAACACTGTGCTAAGGTTTGTATGAAGTATCTTATGTTGGTCTATTTCCCCTCTTTTTTACCTCTCCCAAACAAAGACCCATAGGAGTCAAGCACCATTTAATGAGCAGCGACATACGTAAGTCTGCCTTAGGATACATGGAAGTCCATGTTCATTCTATGGGATTTACGGACTTGCATGCCTTTGACCGGTGGTTGGCCTCAATGGATTTTTTTTGTTCTCTTGGGAGATACCAGTTGTTTTCCTCTCTTTCATGGAAACATAATGAACTTTTCACATGCATATCTTGTCAACTGATTTTGTTTGCAATTATCTACCACTGTTGCAGTTGTTGAAATCGAAGCAATATTGTGGCATATGCAAGAAAATTTGGCATCATTCGGATGGTGGTAATTGGGTAAGATGAAGGACAATTTATGATCTGTTAACTTGTCTCTTTGTTAAACATGTAACCATGTTAACATTTTGTTATTTGGTTGCCTTTCCTGATTAAATTAGGTGAGGTGCGACGGATGTAAAGTCTGGGTTCATGCGGAATGCGGCAAGATCTCCAGCAAACTTTTTAAGGTACCCCCTCACCAACACTGATTCAATAACATTCTTATTGTACCTCGCAATTGCGTGTGTTTATTAGGATTTATGAGTGTTAAAAGGCAAGTTTACTAACTGCAATATTCATTTTTAAAGGATCTGGAAGAAGTTGACTATTACTGCCCAGACTGCAAGGCAAAGTGTAATTTTGAATTATCAGACTCAGAATGTTTGCAGCCAAGAAAGATGTGCGTCTACACGGTTCTGTTTTTACTTTTTCTTTCCCTCAAGCCCTCTAATCTCTAATGATTCCATTATTTTATGATCTCTTGTGAAACAGATCCGACCAAGTCAATGGGAAATTCTCACCACCTGACAAGATTACTGTTATTTGCAAAGGCATGGAGGCAACATATTTTCCAAGACTTCATCTGTAATCTTCAATACTTCATTATTTCAATTAATTTGATATATATCTAGTATTACCTGCAAAGTCCTGTATAAAGAGTTATATAGCCGGTGTTTCATTCTTTCCTAAATGTTACTTATTGTGCTTGGAATCCCCCTTTCTATTTATTTCATAACTGCTACATAAAATCTCTAACATTCCAACAATTTATTAATCACGATCTATAGGCATAAAAATGTCGGTGAATAATTTTTTCCCCAAGTTGTTCGATAAATTTGTTACTTAAGATGCCAATAATAGTCACTTCTTTACAGAAGGTCAATAAAGTTTCTTAGACCTTAGAGAAAGTACCCTCTTCATATCTTTAGCTGTTAAAAATTGCTCACAAATTTATGATCAGCCAAATGACTACCTATAAGTAGAATTTCTGCTGGTATTTGATTTATTTTATATGTCTACAAATAGATATAGATATAAATCCCGTATTAGATATATTCTGATGGAAAGGTAATCCTCTTATAACTAAACCACTCAAAGGAATTCCCCAAGATGCGAAGCAAATTTTTATCTGATGAAAATATTACCAAATCTCACTTTATCTCCCAAAAGAACGAAGCTCATTTTGTGACGATTGCATAAAAATCCAACCCAACAGTCTTGCATTTTCACCTTCCCTTCAAATTGTTTTGCTTTCTCTAGATTACAGTTCTTAACTATGTGGACCACCCAACTGAAGACTACTTCAAATATAGTTAGAAGCTTCATCTTTTTGGTCTAACCTAGTTGGGAAGATTGAGGTTAAGGGTAGTTGTTGAGATATTTAGTCCCACTTGGGGCATGTTAAGCCTTGCAACTTGAAATATAAGATCCTGGGGCTACTCTTCTCATTGCCAATTGGTTTTGAGATGGCGCCTCCAGTTCTAAGATGGTATTAAAGTGGGAAATTTCTTCCACGTATCGTGCTCAATGGCTCATGTGCTTCACGTCACCCAAAATTCGACCGTGTTTTTGGCTTAAAAATTGCCCCACACGTGAGGGGGCGTGTTGAGCTATCTAGTCCTACGTAGGAGATTTTAAACCTTGCAACTCAAAATATAAGATCTTGTGGCTACTTATAATTTCCAATTGGTTTTTAGACGGAACTTCCAGTTCTAATAGTATTCTAGATTATTTTTATTACAGTTTATTTGTTGTACTTGTACCCCTTCCTTGATTAATTTAAAAATTGCTAAAAAAGAACGAAGAAAAGTTTGAAATGTTAAACATCAACTATAACTCTTTAAGGTCTTTAGAACCTTCTGCAATTACTCTAATTTCTCTTCCTAGAACCATCTTCTAGAGAATTCTTCTATCCAATCTAGAATTATTTTTCTTCTAGAATATCTATCTTAATTAATGGTGTAATCTAGGTATTTATTTTCTCTAGAAATATCTATCCTCTATAATGTTCTTTACTTAGGTAATCTAGAGTACTCCAATGTAAACTTTGAATAAGGGAGACTTGTGTAGTTTGATCTAAGCAAGTTTATTGAGTTGTAATATTCCTTAGTGTTATTAGAAGTATGCTTTTGTAGCTTCTCTTCTTCCAATCATTTACATAAGGTGTATGACCTTCAAAAATTAACATCTTGTACTAAATTTAAATTTCCACCCTGGGGAAATACCCAAGAAACTCCTAAAGATGATAATTCAAATAGATGCATTACAAAGTGATCAATTGTCCCATCTTTGCCATCATGAAGAAAATAAATCTCCCCCCCCCCCCGGAAGAGTGCAGATGTTAATCCATTTCTTCCTCAATCTTTATTTCAAACTCTGCCAACGTCCCCACCTTTTTACTACACCAGAATCACCCTAGGAAATATCTTCAACTAGGAGTCCACACGAAATATTGATTGTGACCTAATCTCTATGTCTTACCCACTCTGAAATCAATGCCTTCTACAAACAAGTATTAATGTAAACATAAGTCAGTAGAGGTTTGGGATTGGATTATTGAAACAGTTTGACAGGAAGATTTCCTTTTGGAATCTTGCAAACCTTGCACCCAAAATGATACCTTGAAAAAATTATTTGTACGTTTCCTTTTGGATTCCCCAATTTCACTTGCTTTTAATATAGTTCTACCCCTTAGAATAAATGGAGTATGTTGTGATGCACTTTAGTGCATGGGATATGGACATGGATTCAAAATCCAATAACTATGTAATTTTCAGGTTTAATGACCCCATTCTTCAACCAAGAACACGCATACGCAAACCTTTATCTAATCAAAACATAATTCATACTGAACATACTTGGCATAGGTCTACAACTTTATTTATATACTAAAAGACGTTGGGAAATAATTCACTATTCCTTCTAATAATAGGATAGTAACACAAGGTTGAAATTAAAAACTATCCTAAGATTTGTAAGATGTTCTATTACCAAAAATAACTCTTAAATCGAATTGGATAGTTCCCTAGAAATTCTAAAAGCATTGCACTATTTTAACCATTTATGTGGGTGTTTCAGAATCCTATATTACACCGCGTTGACTCTCTCCGATCTAAAGGGATGTTTTGCATTTCTCTATTGTGTAATTTTTGATCTTTTTATTTGGGCTATAATCTTTCCACGTCATTTTTTTTACATCAAGGGATTATTGCATAAAAATTAGAATAAAGAAAATAACTTTCTTTTTTATTGTAAGACACATCCTCTTTTGGAGGCATTTCTACTAAGGACTTTCCCTCAAGGTGATATATTTCATTTGAGGTCTGCTTACCCCATTTCCCATCACCTAATTCTCTCTCTTAACTTCCGTTTCAGAGTTGTGTGTCAGTGTGGTTCATGTGGATCACACAAACGGTCACTTAGCGAGTGGGAGCGACATACGGGTTCTAAAACGAAAAATTGGAAGCTCAGTGTTAAAGTGAAAGGTTCAATGCTACAACTGGAACAATGGGTTTGTCTCATTATGCATTTATATATATTTGGATAACAATTATTTTGACAGAGATTTACTTCTTGAATCATAGGGTACGTGCATAAACGATGATATTTTATCTCTCTGATATTTTGATACTCATTGCGCTTAGTGAATATTTTTGTTAGTAACTTAATTCTGCAATCTTTTTATAATTGTATTATTCCGTAGTCTT
The DNA here is from genome assembly GCA_014058105.1 of Kingdonia uniflora. Classification (NCBI taxonomy): domain Eukaryota; kingdom Viridiplantae; phylum Streptophyta; class Magnoliopsida; order Ranunculales; family Circaeasteraceae; genus Kingdonia; species Kingdonia uniflora. The sequence goes on from JACGCM010002347.1 coordinate 647,296, forward strand.
TCAATGAATATCGCGTATTCAATAACATTGTCAATGGGGCATGACTTCAAGAGTATTGCTATGTAACTTTTGTTACTTGGACGTTGCTAGATTTATAGAGGAGAGTGGAGGAGAAATGACAGAAGAAAAAGCGTAGGCCATGAGTGGCACTGCGATATTGGGAGAGATATTTAAAGGTATTGGTGTTACTGTATTTGTAAAGTGAACGTCATTTGGTGGTGGAAGATTTGCAGCTACGTATCTTAGATATTGCACGATCTGGCTAAAATGAATATCTACAGAGGCTAGAGACTCCAAGATTGCTGGTGACATAAGACGATTAAGAACAAAAAGTTCTCAACATCGTTGTTGACTATAGATACCTCATAACTTTTCTCTTTAAATTTTCTCACTATTCTCCAAGATTTTGCCATCGTCATCTTCGTCTATAATAAGTTATCACCAATGACCTCTTTTGCCGTCTTCATTCGACCCTTATCTCTCTACTCACTCTTTCCTTTCCTTGTAGATTCATTCAACTCTTACTTTTTTCTTCATTCTCCAATGTTTGGGCCTTCCTCATTTGCAAATCCCAGTGTGCTTTGTTGTTATCCCTTTCACTCTTTTTTCTCCCTTCAGTTTTGAATGTCTAATATTTTGGTCCTTCCCAATTGAAATAACTAGAATTTAGATATCTCTAAGTTTTTAGATTTCTTTTACCGGGTGCAAAAATAGAGAAGGAACAAAAATATAGCTAATTTCTATTTGGGTACATTCACACTTTCAACTCTCCCACTCTGCACCCATTCAAGTTGGAGCACTCCAGGCAAGCATGTTCAGCCACTTATAGCTACATATCCGTTGCTAAGTATTGGTACCAGGGCATTCTCTTCTCTCCTTCATAATTATCTGTCCATCACATAAATATTTATGAAAGGATAAAATAATAAAAATAATCTTTGGATATGAACTTCAATAAACTATATCTATATGTTTCATATTATGATATAATGGACGATTAATCACTTGTGGAAAGCTCAAAAGATGGAGATCCTGATAAGTCGGTATGTGATTTCTCATATTATTTTGTCAAGATTTACATAATTGTAATTTCAGATTTGGTTTACTACTCCTAGGTGTTTCTAGAATATCATGGGAACCCCCTTGGAGATTCATAAGAGAAAGTAAGTTATAGAAAGAGAGGGAGGGAGGGACCAAAGTGTTTTTTTTTTGTCAAAATGCTTGCGAAGCTTTTTAGAACCTCAATCTCGCTTGATCACAATCGCACTATCATTGACACATACAACCAACAAAGTTATACCTGTACAAGTTTGGGGTAAAAGACAGTTATCATTCGTGATCTCAGTTATTCAGTGAGGGGGTTATTCATGTGGTTGTGCTTGTAGAACCCAGCTCGCTGTGATTACTTGTTTTTCCCCCTGAGCAATAAACCTTGTTGGGAGGTTGTTCCATGTATACTTCCCCTTGTAAATCCCTGTGAGGTAAATTGTGTTCTACACATAACTGGTGCAACTGTTAGTGCAGATTAGCTGCAAGGGGTATCACAATTCAATTGAATTAAAACTTCGTCACAGGAGAAAATAAACATCTATGTCTATGTATCTTTTCACCACTAGGCTTGCCTTCAATCTTGAAAGTATATCACCAGGGATTGTGTTGGACTGTGGATACCGACCATACATCAACTGGTTTCGTACCTATGGTTAATAAAGTAAGATCCCAAGTGAACTCGCAGTCAATAGCCCCATTTCCTCTTCCATGGCTTTCTTCAATCTCGGTTGTAAGAAAACATTGTCGTAATTAGTCAGATTACAGATGGAAGAAAGAGAAGCAAACTTCTGGGACAACAAGACAATCAATGATAGTTAAGAAAATGAGAAATTGAACGAGCAGTGGTACAAGAACGTGTACCGCTGCACAGAGAAATAAGGAAAGCCTTGAGTCAGAAGATGACGAAATTTTTGAAACTTCCAAGCTTAAAGTGAGAGGTGATCATGGAACTCTTCCATGCAGATTTTGGATTTCATCCCAAATGCTCTTCGACGTTGAAAAAAAGTAACGTTATTGCTAACTGAATTCTTCATACTATTCCACAATGCACTCTCTTTGATGCATTCCACATACTCTTTGCAGTGTAGGTCGATGAATCCATTGTAAGGTACTTAAGTGTTCCTATACGTGTGAGAAAAACCTTGATTAATTCTATCCATCGAAGGTAATTCGGTCTCTCAAGCCTAATGGAGGTCATGAACTCATGATCATATCAAAGAGTTGGGTGCAGAAAATGAGTTTTACCTGATCGCTCTGCCACATCTTTTCTCGTACACCGTTTTGATTGACGCTTATACAAAGAAAATACTTGCAAATTTGTGAAGCACATAAAGGGTGTAAAGTGTCATCTTAAGCAATGATACTTTCTTCTGGAGAATTACACAATTTCATTTATGTGTTACTGGGAGATTCATACTGTCGAGATAAAACTCTCCAATAACAAAGAAATCTGTATCTAGGAGCTGCAATACTGATCTTTTACCTTTCTTGGTTGTTACATTCTGGACCTAGCTCAAGTTCTCAGAAAAAAACCAAACATGTTGAATAGCGAAAGATATTGGGTTCCGTTACAATGTAGATTTGGTCTAATAACCTAGATATGTTTATCATAATACCATGAGAAGTTCCCTTGGGCTTTCAAAAATAAGTAAGTTGAGAGAGAGCATACTTTGTAAGTGGCAGTTTAGCCAGTTGACTACCCCTTGCCTTACATTCTCCTTTAACAGTTACCTATATTATGATTTGCTCAATAAAATAGTCTAAACCGGTTTTGATAAGAGACATGCTTTTATTGCTGATAAATCAGTATTGGTTGGAGTTTTTAATCTGAAAGCCTGATAATATGCAAATAATGATATCAAGGTTAATATACAACTTCAAATGTTGTCATTGTATCGATTGACCTCTAAATCTTATAAATTTTCTTAGTAGTTTTACATATTTATGATTTAGGTTATCATTGACAGTTTCCTTGATGATTAGAAAATAATGTGACGTTTTATTAATTGGAATGTTTTGAACTGTGTACTGTTTTCATTTTGGCAGACTCAAGTTTGCAATTGTTGTGTTTTTACAGATGCTGCAAGTTTCAGAAAGTTATGAGCTTGGTCTCGCTTCTGCAAATCATCATAAACAACCTACATTGACGTCACGGAAACAGAAGTTACTTTCTTTCTTGCAAGGTTAAGCTATTTACCTGACAGAATCTTTATTTTGTTACATTGAACAGCACACAATGAAGTCAGTGAAAGTAAAAGTTATTCATTTTTCTAAAGATTTCTTTTTTTAATCTTGACTTAATTGGAAAATCTTTTTTAGAATCACTAACATTAGTTAAGACATTGATTAGAGTTCTTAACTTGCCATTGCAGAGGATTATGAGCCTGTTTATGCTAAGTGGACTACAGAACGATGTGCTATCTGTAGATGGGCTGAAGACTGGGAGTACAACAAAATTATGATTTGCAATAGGTATTTCTCTTTGTTCTTATCTGTGAACCCTTTGTCCAATTAGCCGATGTAGTTTGAGAAGCCTAAAACTTATTGGATCCAACCTAACGTCACTTTTGTAGCAACTCCCATCTCTGTAATTCATGGTAAGAATATTTTACCTTATAGATATTAGGAAGCCTACTGCCTACTATTTTTTGCTAGGTAAGCTGGGGTTAAGGCAGACCCCAACCAGGAGACATATATTCAACAAAAACAATTACAGTCTGTAGTATATTTTACCCCTAGCCTCATCCTTTACAAAAATATCAAGCTCAACAGGCAGGGAGCTAGGGGTTAACATACTCTCTCCTATTACTGAAGATAAGGAAGCAAGAAAGTCTGCTCCTTGGTTAGCTTCTCTAAAAACATGAATAATATCAAAATAAGCAAATTTAGAGATCAAATCCATGATAGATTGATGCAGCAGGTAGCACCTCCAAAGTGGATTCTTTTTGCCTTTGATGTAGCTTATCATCTGCAGTGAGTTAGTTCCCACACAAAGTTTGTCAATGCCAGCTTGTAGGACAATAGTCTGTCCTCTTTCTATAGCCTTCATCTCTTGTTCAGCAACTGAAGTAGGATCATTCATACCATGGTAAGCAAACAAGACAGTTCCCTCATGGTTTCTGACCAGACCACCATACCCACCTCTAACCTCAGTATGGGAGCCATCAGTGTTGAGCATCCATATCCCTTCAGCAGGTGCAGGCGAGGTGCATTGAGTTTGTTTTTTGATGACAAACACAGGCCTAATATTCCAGGCAGAGCACAAGTCTCTCTCCCTGTTGTTATCCCAGACCTTGTTGATCTCCATACTAAGTCTGAGCTGTACTTCATTACAAATGGTCTGCATAATTTGTTGAGTGGTAGTGTTCTCTTGCTTGAAGATCTTGTTATTTCTGGCCATCCATAAGTTGTATATGAAAGAGTTAAAGACCACCACCATGATTTTGAATTTAGTATAATTTTTGCTCATATTACAGAGCCATTCTATCTCATCTTCAAGGCTTCCAATTTGCTTGTTGATATTGCTTTTGATAAGCAGATTAGACCAAAGTTCTTTAGCCACACCACGGTCCATGAAAAGGTGTTTGCAGCTTTTACTGCTAGCCCTACAGAAAACACACTCTGAATTGTTCAAAACTTTCCTAGCCATCAACCAGTCTCGAGTTGCTAAATTCTCCTTGCAAAGCTTCCAAGTGACAACCCCTGTCTTGGTATCACAATGGGTGCCCAGATAATATCTTCTCTACTCTCCATAAGTTTCTTGTAGGTTGCTGCAACAGTAAAGACTCCCATCTGCATCTGGTGTCGAAACAATCTTGTCTATACTGCCTTGAACTCTAGCAATAACAGGTAAAAAAGCTTCAATGCTGCCAAGAGTAGGCATTAGATGCTCTGGTATATTCCACTTGTTTTCCATCACAACATTGCTCACTCTAGCCTCCAGAGAAAGATAGGAATCATAGGTGAGTTCAGCTCTAAACTCTTGTTTCAAAATACCCCTTGGATGCCATGGGTCAAGCCAAAATTGAGTAGCAGCTCCATCACTAATAATGTGTTTTACAAAGTTTTTAGCTTTGTCTCTAGCTTGTAGCAGTTTCCTCCACACCAAAGAGCAGTTATCAGGCACTTTAACAGACCAAGGTTTCTGTGTCTTAGCAAGTTGTGCTTCACCCACTCAACCCAAGGGTTCTTAGCTTTTGAAGCCACTTTCCACAGCTGTTTCATAATGGCTGCAAGGTTCCAGGTCTCGAGCTTCCTTAATTCCAGTCCCCTCTTGCTAACTGAATGACACACTTCCCCCCACCCAATAGGTGCATTCTTTTTACTAGTATTGTGACCATTCCAAAGAAAGTTAGAGCAGATTTTCTCAATCTTGTAGATCACTTGTTTGGGTAACATGAACACACTAATCCAATACACATTGATACTAGTAATCACAGACTTCAACAGCTGCAACCTCCCATCAAAAGAGAGCAGTTTGTTTCTCTAACTATGGATAGCAGAAGTCTTACTTTCAACAAGAAGATCACAATCTTTAGCTTTCAAGTTAGTAGTCACTAAGGTACTCCAAGGTACCTAAAGGGCAGCTCCCCTTCCCCAAATCCCAAAATAGTCTGGATCATAGGCTTAATATCAGGGTGAACCCCAAAAAAGTAAACTGCAGACTTCTTGCAATTAGTCTCAAGTCCTGTAAGCTCCTTGAACTCATTCAGGCTTTCTTTCACAGCATTAGCAGAGATAATGTCTCCATTAGTGAACACTAGAAGATCATCAGCAAATGCCAAATGTGTAAGAGTGATTTTTTTACATCTGTGGTGCAGGCCAAGAGCTCCTTCATTAGCCTTCTTCTCAAGCAGTAAACCAAACATTTCCATCACAATGACAAACAAATAGGGGGAGAGGGGATCTCCTTCCTAAGACCCCTCTTCCCTTTAAAGTACCCCTCCAGCCCACCATTGAGAGAGATTGAAAAACTAGTAGTCACACACTCTTTTATCCACCCAATAAAGATGATAGGGAAGTTCAAAGCCTTAAGAGTAGTGAAGAGAGAGTTCTACTGCACCATATCATAAGCTTTTCTCAAATCCACCTTAGTAGTACACCTAGCTTGGGCAGAATTCAAGTGGTAGTTTCTTAGCAGCTCATGAGCAATGAGGAGGTTATATGCTATGTTTCTACCTTCTAAAAATGCAGACTGGTTGAAGCTAATGAGGGGGTCAAGCACACACTTGAGCCTATTTGTGATAATCTTGGAGATAACCTTGTAAATTAAGTTACAATAAGAAATAGTCTTGTAGTCCCCAAAGCTAGTAGGATTAGGAATCAAAGTAACAGCTGTGGAGTTAATGTGAGAAAACATTTTCGACTTAGCAAAGAAGTTCTTAACAACTTTATAGACATCTTTGCTGACTGTTTCCCAATTGTTCTTGAAGAAATGGGCATTGTAGCCATCAGGCCCCCAACTTTGTTGTCATTCATGGCATGCACAACCCCATAAATTTCTTCCTCAGACACCTCCCACCTTCCATGGACATCTTTGCTGACTGTTTCCCAATTGTTCTTGAAGAAATGGGCATTGTAGCCATCAGGCCCCCAACTTTGTTGTCATTCATGGTATGCACAACCCCATAAATTTCTTCCTCAAACACCTCTCACCTTCCACTTCCCACCTCCCTGGAAAGAAGCTCATGGTCCTCAACCCTGACTGTATTCTTAAAAGTGAGTCTCTTAATTTCCAAGTGGTTAGCAGGATCACCTTCCTCCCCCAAAATACTCTTAAAGTAATCCACTGCTCTAGCAACAATGATATGAGGCTTTACAATTTTATCACCCTGCTCATCATGGGTAGATAGAATTGAGTTTCTCATCCTTCAAGCCTTGACAGCCTTATGTAAATAATTGGTGCTTGTGTCACCCAGCTTTGCCCATTGTACTCTAGCTTTTTGCCTCATGAAAGCCTCATCCCTTCTAGCCAGCACTGAGAACTCTTTAGCAGCTACATTCTCCTCCACCAGAAGAGAAGCATTAATGGGGTCAGTCTGAATATTGGTCTGGATTGTATTCAGTTTTTCTGTAACTTCATTAGTTTTTAGAGTCACAACACCAATGTTGTTTTTGTTCCAGCTAGCAAAATTAGGCTTTAATCTCTTCAGCTTGTAACACAACCTAGCCATTGGGTTCCTCTCTGCTCTCTCAACCCAAGACTCTTTAACCAGCTCATTGTACCCATCAATACTATTCCAGTAATTAATATACTTAAAAAGTCTTTTTTCTGTTAGAATTTTCTTTGTAGATAGTCACCACTACAGCACTGTGATCAGACACCCCAACCCCAATGAATTCAGCTTCAGAATCTTTGTATACTTCTCCCCATTTCTCATTCACAAGAGCTCTATCCAATTTGACAAGGATTCTCTGAATGAGGCTCTTATTAGACCAGGTGAATTGAAACCCTTTGTACTTGAGGTCCAGCAAACCAGCATCATGGAGGTAATTATGATATTTAACTACAAGGTCACTGGAAATGGGCCTTCCTCCCAATTTATCACTATTGGAGAAAGCTGCAAAAGTCACCAACTAAAATCCAAGGAACAATAGTAAACCCAACAAGAACATGGAAGTCATCCCACATAACTTGTCTAATAACAACATTGTTAGAGCCATGCACCACAGAAGCAACCGGTTCTCTTGTATGTTTTTAATCATAGTAAACTTCCTAATAACTTCCTCTTGGCCCTTTTCCAGCTCTTTCTAATAATTTCCTCTTTCTGCTCTTTATGCTTGGCGTTCTCACTTTCTAATAACTTCCTCTTAGCCCTTTTCCTGGCACTTTTTGACATAGTGAACTCTCCTTCATCAACATACTCCACCATGGTACCTTCACCAGGTGTGTTTTTAATCATTAAACACACCTCAGGGGATGCATTAGTTGTGCAAGGGCTTCCAATTGAAGTATGTAATCCTCATCAACTCTACTCTGGATCGACACTGGATTGGGATGATTCGATTTGGCTCTTGTAGATCTTCTCACCTCCCCAGGAAGCAGGATCCCTCTCGTATTGTTCTTAACACTCCTACCGTAGACTTTTGCACCCTTCCTTGTCACGGGTTTGTTTTCTGGTGTAAGTTGCTCTGGCCTCCGGTCATGGCCAGTCCCAATGCGTAGAATTGCCAAAGTTTGCCTAAAGTGGTATCAACGGTTACAGGGATGGATTGAGAAGGTATTTTGTTACCAAAAATAGTAAATAGAAGCCCTAGATCAACCTTGACTAACTCATCAACCCAGAATGGACAAATGAGATTAGATCGCGGTCAAAAGGACGGAAGTACCCTTGGAGAGTTAGGTGGGAGACAACCTACTGCCTACTTGTAGAGTTATTTGCAAAAGGAATTTTTTTTTTGGGTGATTTATAGTACTTGATTTTATCATTTGACCAATGCTTTCAATTGTTAGATTTGCATGTTTCTCATGTACTAGATCTAAAGGCTATAACAGACAAAACATTTAGTTTTTGGTAAGCAAGGTCAAGGTAGTCTGATGCGTTCGTTGCGAACGCAATTGCGACCGTTGCGTCTATTACGAGACTAAAGCGCAACGCATCAGACCTCGCATCCCCCCCTTGTTGCGGACATGCGCAATTGCAACGCAATATGTCGCATCACATGTTGCGTCGCAACACTCGTTGCGATCTGTTGCGACTAGTTTCTCTTCTCTCTCTCTTTTGTCTCGAGATACGAATTACATTTGTTTCGAGATACGAATTACACTAAAAAGCAATTAAATGTTAAGATACTATATGTTGTTTCCATCTCTCTCTCTGGCGGAAAACCAGAAGAAGAAAGAAGAAAGAAGAAAGAAGAAAGAAAGAACATGTTAGTGTCTATCTCTCTCTCCTCTCTCTCTCGGTTTTTTTCTTCTTCTTTTTTCCTGAAAATCACGCTTGATATGGAGATTATGGTGAGAATTGAGAGATTGAGGGTTGAAAACTATAGATATGGAGATTGTATTTGAGTTTAAATTGAGTATTACGGTAAAAATTTTCTGAAATTTTGAAATTGAGGATTAAGCCTTTTTCTGAAATTCTGAAATTTTGTTATTTAGTTATGAAATTTGTGATGAGTTACGGGTTTAATGAGGTTTATTGTATTAGTTTAGTAGTGGGATTTAAGGGTTTAATGGGGTTTAAGGGTTTAAGCATATATTTATGGCTTTTTACTAACTGATTACAGTTGGATACTCTTGAGTCTTGAATGTCTTCTTCGGCTTCTACTGCAACTGTAAACGAGAAAAAGAAAGATGAAGGTTGGGAATATGGGGAAGCAAGGAACCCCACGAATAGAAACGCTGTTTGGTGCAAGCTTTGCAATAAGAAGTGCACGGCGGAAATATCTCGATTGAAAGAACATATATATACAATATATATATATAGTAGGTGTAGATATGTTATGCTATGTATTTTATGATATTGCATATCCATATATACATTATTTCACTTAACATATCGCAACATGTCGCATCGCGGTCGCAATACACATGTTGCTTATTGCTAGATATGGTCGCAATCGCATCGCAACACGCATTGACTACCTTGAGCAAGGTTATAAAACAATAGGTTAATTACTTAAAGTCCATTTATTAAGTTGGTACAATATGTCCACATGACAACATTTTAAAATGTAACCTTTTTTACTTCATTTTCTTGAATTATATGAGATTATTTATTAGTTTACTGATGTTTGTCCCAGATGTCAAATAGCCGTCCACCAAGAATGCTATGGAATGAAAAAAATCAAGGACTTCACATCTTGGGTATGCAGAGCATGCGAAACTCCTGGTGTGCAGAGGGAGTGTTGCCTCTGTCCTGTAAAAGGCATGTTCTCCAAACTTAGGGGAAGCTCATTGAATAAAACATACTTAGAAAAACCTTTGAATTTGGATTATTGTCGATCATTTTATTACCAAATTGAAATCCGATACAAAACCTATTAGACTACAGACTATGGGATGGAATCGGGTTATGTGTTCTGATCGATAAATGCACTTTCAAATTTACTCTAAATTTTGACCGGATTTAGGAAAATAGCGGGACCACTGACAACCCTATATTTTAATATCAGGTTAAAAAACTGCATCTTAGAGTCTCGCATTAGACTATTAGTATGATTGACCTTTCTACTTGTGGGCCTGTTTATGTGGTTGAAATTTAGCTATGTCAATCATTCAAACATGAGTCGTGTCTATGGTCCCAGACTCCCAGCTTATACCAAAAAAATGTGTTTCTAAAACCTCTTAGACGTTTCCAGTGATAAACATTATGATATTCAGGTTAATGCATCTCCGCAACTCTGAAAAAAAATCATTATTTCTCTAAATTGTTGGTTCCAAATATTGTTTGCTCTTTCTTTTCTGATTCGGTTTTTCTTTTCTTTATGTTAGGGGGTGCATTGAAGCCATCTGATATTGAAAGATTATGGGTTCATGTCACATGTGCTTGGTTCCAACCTGATGTTTCTTTCCCAAGTGATGAAAAAATGGAGCCTGCAGTTGGAATTTTAAAAATTCCGTCAAATTCGTTTGTGAAGGTAAAACATTTTTTAGGTGAAAATAAAAGTTTTCTCCCTTTGTTAGTTCCACCTGTACCATAAAACTATTTTCTTTTAGACTTTTCATAAGTCTTACTAGCATTCAAGGAAAATAATGGGATCTATAGTTTCTAAATAAGTATTATGTATCTCATGGATAATGCAAATTTTTTTTCACTTGGAAAATCTTATGAAGTTTTTTTTTTTTTTTTGAGAATGCAAAAGTAATTTATCGAAGAATGGAGCGAAACTTTCCGAGGTCGAAAAATTACAACCCGAAGGAAAAAACAATACAAATTCCTAACCATCACGACGGATCCGCAATAACCAATTCTTTCCACCGTATCACAAAATCCTCAAACCAAACCTCTTTCATGATAATTGAAGAAGAAGACCAATACAGATAGTCGCGTACACGTCAAATATGATTGCTTCCACGGTCTTCTTAATCTTTTCATTAAAGTGTCTATCATTTCTCTCCTTCCATAAAACCCATCTAATAGCATATGGAGTAAAGTCTCAAAAAGCTCTTTCAATCTTCCTTCTAAACGGCTTACACTACCATGATTTTAAGGAAATTTTTGAAGTTGTTATGATACATTTGTGAGACATTAATACCTAAAAAAAGTTTTAGTAATGCTCTCTAAAAGGATTCTAAGATGATCTCATGTTTAGTTTGTGTAGTAATGTGAGATTTCGTGAACTTTGGATGGGCATTTTGAAATGTTTTCACTTTCCAATAGTCCATCTAGCGGTAGAATGAAAATCTGATGTATGGATTTGGTATGCAGGATAGACTACAAAGATTAGATCCATATGAAGAAATATAGTAGAAGTGTACAATCATAATGATAGGAATCGTGGTATTATCCACGACCATGCATAACACATTTCATACGTCGTATGCGCACATTTTTTATTTAGTTATTGTTATTTACTTTGACTCCTTGAATAAATGGATTAGTTTCCTAATTAGATTGGTATTAGGGTTTCTATTTGTGCTAGGTCTCTTCTCCTATAAAAGAGATCCTAAGCTTAGTTTATTTTTTATGTTGGTTTTAGTGAGAGAAAAGCTTAGCCTTAGAGAGTTATGTAGAGTTTGGGGTAAAACTCATAAACCCTATGTCTCTAACCTTTATTTTTAAGCGATTAAGTGGGTTTAATTCAAATGCGAATTTTAGGTTAATTTAATTGTGAATTAGATCGTTGCTTCCGCATAGTTTTTAACACATAATATGCAGAACACATAAAATATAACTAAATAACTAATGAAGAGCAATCATAATAAACCCAAACACATGAATTTACATGGGAATTCCACATAATGGGGAAAAACCATGCGTGACGATGACTGACTGGCTCACTATGAAGAAGAAACAAAACTAGGTTAGACAAATCTCTTACTTCATAAATAAAGGACTCACCTTATACTAGATTAACCTACTAAAGTGACTGAAGTACAACGAATCGTATGTACACCAACAGTGGGGAGCGTCCCAACTGAACTTTTGATGGATACTACAAGTGTACCTTAAAAATAGAGCAATACTGCAGATTTAAGCCTTAACGCAAAAATATAAGCACAACTTGATGAGCTTTGACATAGCTGCAATACTCATCTTAGGTACCCATTCAATATAACTGATAATGGTGTTTACTCAATGGTCATTTCCTCCTTTAATTTCATCTTGTTGTTTGATTTCTCATAGTATTGGAAATTGAATGGTTTGATTTTGGATCAATTTTAATTTTTTTATCTGATCAATACTTATGTATGCGCTTTCTTTGCCGTTGATCCTTAGGTTTGTGTTATTTGTGAGCAAACACATGGTTCGTGCACAAAGTGCTGCAAGTGTTCCACATACTATCATGCAATGTGTGCATCAAGGGCGGGATATCTTATGGAGGTAAGTTTCTAGATGTATGTCTCTGACATAAGCCATTTTAGTGAAGATTTATTTGGGGTTCGGATCAGCAGCAGGAATAATTATATTATCAATGCCGAAAATAGTCAAAGTATGAACTTTATGAGATGTCAGACTAAATTAGCCCTTTATCCTCTTAGTAATGCATGAAGTTCCATCTGCTCTTCTAGGCAATTGCACATTACACTGTCCTATATTAATTGTGTGTTCTGACAGTTAATTTACTGTTAAATTATGTAGAAAATACGTTTGAAAAAGGGGTGAATCGAACTTATAACAGTTTTGTCCTGAAATGTGTGGAGGCTAGTCTCCTTATTTATTGAGTTTCTCCCAATACCCTACTAAGACTTTTATCTCATAGACTATAATACTACCTAAATAAAGATTCTCTCATAGATATGGGAACCAAATCCTGGATGCTTTTAAGAATAAATAAAACAGCAATAAAGAAAATAAAGAAGCGAAAAACAACTCTAGCACAAAATAGGGAAGAGAGAGAAAGAGCCCAACGCTTAATGGACACAGAGAGAGACCCAATTTCTTATTGACAGCCAGGATTCTTCACATTATAGTCTCCTCCATTACGATCTTAAATGTGGTGGATCCTTTCATATGGCACAAGGTGCATTTTTTGTGTAGCTCTCCATTATCTGTCAATGCACTTCCCAGGCGATATCATTCTTGTCTTGAAACAAGCTTCTCCTATATCCAGTACGTGAGAGGTGTGCATCTTCAGTTTATACCCTTGATAGAAGAATACTAGAATGTAAGGTGGTGAAATGTTGTTCGATGTTGAGTATCCACTGGGCAGTTCCCGCTCAGAGAGAGAACTTCGTGAGCTGGGAGGACATCAAAAGAGGCTGAAACGGGAATCGTAGGTGGTACAATAAGAGGCTAGAGGGCCTTGAGAGGATTGGTGGCGGCTTTCATAGTGTTGACGACTGCAAGGGTCATTGCCACTGTGTTGACAGGGTGTAGAAAGGGCTGACGGCAATTTTATCAGATTTGGGAGCAAAGTGTGACAGAAAAAAGAGGTAGTAGCGGGTAGGGCAACACTACCACTTTCTTAGGACTTTTTGCCACATTAACGGGCCTTGCAAAAAAAGGATATTGAAATGCCCTGCTGGTTGGCAAAAACTGTAAGCACTCTCCTAATCTACTGGATATTTTCCTGCATAGTCTCCAAAACCTCGAAAACCTTGCAGCCTCAGGCTTCAAGACGAGTCATGCAATTCTGGACAGATTCTCTCAAATTTTGTCGGCTTATGCACCATCTTGAAATAGAAATCTTCAGAAAAGAGGAGATAAATACCTACAGATCCGGGCTTGCTCTGATACCAGATGATGTGAACTGTATTTGCGGTAGAGAGAGAGAGAGAAACACAGTAAATAATCAATTTTGAGGGATGATACCCTATGAAAATAGTAGAATAATAGGAGAGCTTCTATTTACCAACCAAAACTCAAACTCATACTTCATTTACTCTAAGACTCGTAGTCCGACTCTTATAGTACTTACTGAAAAAAAGATTATCCATACATATGGGAAGCCAAACTTGGATTGTCCTAGGAAAAAATAAAATGCAATATAAATAATGAAAATAAAGAACGGAAACAGATCTAATGCAAAAGAAGGGAGAGAGTCTGACGGTTAACACAGAAAGAGAGAAACCCTCAATATGTGATAGACGATCCGGATTGTTCTCACATCAGATATCTTCCCTTTTTAGTGCATTTCCAATTTCACCCACCAAACCTCTCTAATCCAAAGTGACATAAATATATGAAATAATGCACCAAGGTGACCAACTTCCCACTCATTAGGTGATTCAGGTCTATCTGAAGAAGCACATTCCAATCCATTTTCGTCACTCTACATTGCCGCGTTTACTAAATCAATATCAGTATTGTAAGTTGTAACTTAGTTATTTTTTTGTCCTGGTTTGATCCCCAACACTGCTGGATCACCCCTTTTCCACATGTACCTAACAAAGTTCCATCTAGTTATTTTCCTTTTTACTGTCAAAATATTAATTGATGTGCTTCTTTTTCTTTAGTTTAATATGAACATTGACTGGTGAAATCTTTGTTGATATTCTTTGTTGCTTTGTTTGTTACTTATGCAATTAAATTTTACTTGTCTTATTTGTTTTGCAGTTGCACTGCTTAGAGAAAAATGAGATTCAGTATACAAAGTTTGTCTCATACTGCGCCTTTCACAGGTATGAAGTTGGCTTGGGTTGAGGCCTAACTTTATACAGTTCATGTTTAGGCCCATGGATTACCCCGATCCTATTTGTTAAATTCTAAGTTTGCGGAAGCAAATAAACGACAAACGATCTCTTTTATTAAATAAAACGACTACAAGTTCTCCCTAGTTCTCCATAGGGTTCTTCCCTTTTTCCAAAAACTCAACACCCCCTTTCTCCTACCCTAGGATCTTCCATAGATAGGAGATCTCTACATTTCTCTACACTCCCCAACCAAAAAGGAAACTACTAGAGTAATCCTATTTTTAGAGGATTCTCTAGGACAAAATATAATAACATAAAATAAACTAAAATAGGAAACGAAATAGAGACCGGCCACTAAAATGTGCGCCTAGGTCACGACCTATCACTATTAGTTAAAGGTTTTCTTTCTTCCCAAGTTTTGTTTAACCGAAAAAACCATGTTTTTTTAATGCCGGTTATTCCATCTTTGCAGCTATCCAAACCCAGATAATGTATTAGTAATACAGACACCTTCAGGTGTTATCTCCACAAGAAGTCTGATCCAGAATAAGAAGGAAAATGACTTGCAGCTGATTTTGTCTACCAGAACTGCCATTACAGAAGATTCAACTTTGGATGCGAATCAGATTTGCCCGTCATCCGCTGCAAGGTGCCGGATCTATGAAAGATCAAACTATAAGGTATACTTTAACCTTGGACAGGTTTTCTATATAATAGTTTTAGTTTCCTGAACACTGTTGTTATAGGATTAAGTTCAGTAAGGTACCTTTTGAAAGGAAGTCAATAACTTCATGGTAGGATATATGGTTGGTGAATCTACATTTAGTAATTATCAAGTTTTCATATTGGAATAGTTGTTTTCTTGTTACTCTTAGACTAGTGGGTTTACATGTTTTTGTAGGCGATACTTGTGCAGATAGATGTGTTCCAAATAATGAAACTTACAATAAGTATGACTCGGTGGTTATGGATGTGCACTGTATTTCTTGGAGAACCTTAGGAGTTAGTTTTCAGTGGAAGAGATAATGAACCTAGCCGTTAGTTTTATTTTTTGAAGTAAAAACTAAGATCTAGCAGCTGAAACCTCTATCCTTTGGGAAAGTGGTGTTAGCCATTTATTTTAAAAAAAAGTTGAAAAATAGTCTGGACATTATTGGAATTAGCATTTAAGGTGTAGGTTTAAGAAGCGTTGAAAGGGTAGGGATGCGCAAATAATCTAATTAGAGTTTGATTGGGATTTAGGTATTTCTATATTTGAGTTAGACCTTAGTCTATGAAAGGGTCCTCAATTATTACTCTTGTTTAAGGTTTTGCAGAAATAGACAACTTTGTCGCTAACTACATTGCAAGCCTCCTCTTAATTTCCAATTCCAAACTTTCTTCTTCAGCAACATCGGTTTATTCAATGAAGTTCTTTGAAAATCTGAATTATCAACCTCTCTTTATTATTTTAATCTTTGCAATCTTGCATCTCTTTCTTTATCACTGCAATCACACATCTATGTCTGTAAATTGAATCTTACTTCTCTGTTTGTTTTAGTACTTATTTCTCCTTTGGATTTGATTTGATACGTCTCTATATTATTTAGTACTTCTCTCTCTAATTTGATTGTCGGCTTGGTTTCCATAGTTGGGTTCGGTTTGACTTGGTTATCGATTGGTTTCTCTTCGTAATTTACTCTATATTATTTTATATAAATGGTACGTTATGCGCCTTCCTGCTCCCCCTTACCGATGTAGGACAGCTGATAAGACCTCTCAAGTTCTTATGATCTTTATAAACACTTTTCTTGGCGGGGGACGATTCACTTTAAGCGAATCGTGTTGAATGAACAGGCGATGAATATGCCTATTTGTCATATAGTATGAAGAACTTTTTGATGCGTAGGTAGACGAGGGGTTATGTATCAGTATAGGAGGCTATGAAAGACATGGGGTTATGTATGGGAGGATAAAAAAGCTCCGTCTCATAGTAATGCGCAAATTTAATAAGCATTATTAGCTAATTGGTAGAAGGATTCTTCAAAGCTTATTACTTGGATTAATAATTTTGTAGACATTGTCTAGCAAAACAAATTTGGGAATATCTGAAGAAGTTGTAAAGTGGAATCTAATTTTGCCAAATAGTATCAGTTGGAAGCTGATATTCGGGTTGCTCGACAAGGAGACAAGAGTATTTATGAAATTTTCTGTTTAATAACATGTCTCTGGGATCAGTTAACACTCATAGTTAGTTAGTTAGTTACTACTGGAGTCAGTGCTATTGAGTTGAATACCAAATATAGAGATGAAGACAGTTTCCTTTTGTTTCTGATTGCTCTTCAATATGACTGAGGTATTTTTTGGTTCTGTTCTCCTTCATAACCCCTTTCCCTCAGTTGGCGCAATTGCTAGCAAGTTATTTTGTGAAGATGTAAAATCACACACAAGCAATGATATTCTTTCTAGTCAGTGTTTTAGCTGTTCCCTGTAAGATCTCCTACAATCCTCTATACAGATAACAAATTAGAGTTCGTATGGAGGAGTGTAACTTTTGTCAACAAAAGGGTCACTAGAAGCTTTGATGTCCTTCGTGGGTGAACAAAGGCAATACCAATTTTTTTTGGCCAATAATTCCTCTCCGGCCGTAATTATGACATGGATCTAGGAATTCATCTACTTCTACATTTTCTCATATTACAGAAAATCCTTTTGCTATAAAGGGTCCTTAGTTATTGCAGTGGAATTAAGTTTTGTTGTTGCAACTGTAACACTTTATTCTTCTTTTTCCTCTATGTTCTAATTTTTTATTTATAATATGATGAAATGATTCTAGTTTTCTTATATTCGTTTTCTTCTTGTTAGACGGGGCTAGAGGCAATTGCCCACCGACTAATGGGGCATCGATGTCATTCTTTGGGTGTAATAGAACTGTTAAACTCATTCGAGGTAGTTCTCTGATATTTGTTTCATAGAAATAGTGTCTTGTAAATTACAGATAAATGCCACATAAAATGATTTTATTGATTTTCCTCCAACAGGAAGAGATGAATCCAAAGTTTTGCTCTCTCAGAGAACGCCTTAACAAATTACAGGCAATCTATTCATTTCCGTTGTCATTTATTTTTTACCAGCCTGATTCACTTTCTTATCTTAAGTGGTGTTATTTTGGCTCCAGAGAACTGAGAAGCTTAGGGTTTGTTTTGGCAAATCGGGCATCCATGGATGGGGTATCTTTGCACGTCGGAAAATTCAGGAAGGCGAAATGGTATATCTATAAACTATAATGTTTTTCCTAAAAACTAAAAATTGTCCTTAATTTTGATAGATGAAATCCAAGTTGATGTATGTTTCTGGGAAGAAAAAAAAACTCATATAAAGTGAATGGGCTTTTAGATTTTTTCCACGTCCGGGAACAAAGTTTCTTTATTTTTCTGATTCTTTCCTGCATTGGCTAAACTATCACTGTGAAAAGAATGAAGAAATCTACTAAGCTTTAGCCAGAAACATGCTCGCAGTTAGTAAAATAAGCAATTTATCTGAAGGGATAGAATTTCTGATCAACGA
Organism: Kingdonia uniflora; assembly: GCA_014058105.1. NCBI lineage: Eukaryota > Viridiplantae > Streptophyta > Magnoliopsida > Ranunculales > Circaeasteraceae > Kingdonia > Kingdonia uniflora. The sequence continues at coordinate 665,633 of JACGCM010002347.1, forward strand.
TTCAGGTTTTCTATTTTCTATATCGAGTTTAATGCTATAAATTTTTGGCAGCTTTTTCTACATTGACTTGCTTGTTCCATATCTTGGTTTGTTTGCTCTCCACCAGTGAAATATGATGCTTAAGTACATAGCATTTTTGTTTCTGTTTTCAGATTTTTGAATATCGTGGTGAACACGTAAGGCAAAGAGTTGCAGATTTAAGGGAGGCACGTTACAAGAAAGAAGGCAAAGACTGCTACGTGAGTTACTTTTCTAAACTCTTTGAGCCTATAGAAATTTTTGGCAAGCATTTAGCAGATTCTCGACTTCATGTCCATTTTTAATACATAACAATGATGGATTGAGAAAATTCGCAAAACCTACGTATCCATTTTGGTAGGATCACACTTTATTTTCTAACAGTCTTTTGATCTTTTAATTTGCAGTTATTTAAGATCAGTGAAGATATAGTAGTCGATGCTACAGATAAAGGGAACATTGCACGCTTAATAAACCACTCAGTGAGTTTCTTATTGTTTGACTAGGAACTTTATTTTGTGTGACTTGTGATTTTTGTATCTCTAGGTTCTGGTCCTCTGGACTATATGCAATTATGGCTATTCTTCCTAGATATCGATTCTGGCCAGACCCAGCCCTGGCTATAGGCCGAAGAGGCGGTAGCCTTGGACCCCCAAATTTTAGACAGAAACAAGGGCCCCAAATGGTCAACAAGTATATAGAAAAGGGCCCCAAAATAGCAGAAAGTGGAATTTGGGCTATTTGTTAGAATTAGTTGATATGATCAAAGAGGTCCAAGGTTCAATTCCTCATATTAGTTTTGATAAAAGTTAAAAAAATTATTAAGAAAATCCACTACAAAAAAAAGAACTCCTGTGGAGGGGCCCCACAACCAGTCCTCGGCTTGGGCCCCGTGGACCTCAGGTCCCGCCCTGATTCTGGCTGGGTTTGTTTGTTTGTTTTTTTGCAAGATAAGCAATATTTTTATAAATTTTTTAAGGAAATGTGCAAAAGTGGAAAAAAGAGCAAACCTAAAAATTCTTAGAAATGTAGAGGCAAAGGTATCATTAGAGAGCAAGGCATCCCAACTAGGTTGGCACCCCAAGGACCCCGATCATCTGCAGCTTCTTCCAAAATAATAGACAATCAAGAAAATCTAAAATACTCCTTGTACGGAGCCTCAATAGCTGTCAAGAAGGCTGGTCTTCCAACATGCCACTCCACTTCATTAGCTTGTAGTCTGCTGCCTCTCTTAGATGCACTGTCTGCAGAGAAATTCATCTCTCTCCAATTAGCTGTTATTCTTAATCTTCTAAACCCTGTCTTCACCCTTTGCCATTTTGGAACTAACTGCCAAGGGATCTTGTCACTATTGAAGGCCCTAACAGCAGCTTCAGAATCTGAAGAAACCCAAACATTTTCAGTCTCTAACTGCTTTGCCTTGGTCAGACCTTCTACTATAGCTACACATTCTGCAAAAAAATCGTAAATGGAAAGTTTATCACAAGTATACCAGTTACACCTCCTTTGTAGTCTCTGAAAACAGCTCCAATGCCACCTATACCTGGGTTTCCAGAAGAAACACCATCACAGAAATTTTTTGTCTCTTGAAGGACCCTGAGCTGTTATTAGGGAGATTGAACAGATGACATCCCCAGTTTCTTAGTTCCACTGCACATTCACAACCCCAGAATATATGAGCTGCAGAGTCTTCGTATTTATGACAAAAATAGCACCCGCACCCAGAGATTGTGGTTACTCCCCTTTTCTGCAGTTCACTATCAGTAGCCAAGGCATTATGCATAAGACCCGAGCAGAAGTTAAGAGTGTTTGGGTAAAACTGTGGTCTTCCATACAGAGGAGTGCCACCAAACTTTTGGCATTTTAAATCTAAATTCATTAAAAGCTGACTTAACAGAGAATGTACCTGAGATGTCAGGTTTCCAAACACAAACATCTTCTTGGCCTGCAACTGGTATAACTGAGATGAAGTCAATCTCCATGGTGTTGAACATCTGAAGAAGGCCACTGGGGATCTCCCAAGCCCCATTTACCAAGACTTGATCCACTGTGATAATGCGATGAGAGTCTTCACCTAAGATTTTCTCTTTGAGAGAAGAGTTAGATATCCAATGATCATGCCAGAACAATTTTCTTGAGCCATCCCCAATCTGCCTGAAAACCATATCTTGCATTTGACTGACAAGTTCCTTGATTCCTTGCCACATGGTAGATTTTTTGTAGGCAGTAATCATATCCCTATTGGCCTTGTAGTACTTTGCTTTCATGTATGTAACTTGGAAAACGTATATTATTAGATTCGTGGTGATATATATTATGCATGTTCTTTTTAGATATTGATTTTAAAGCTTTCATCTACCTGCTATTACAGTGTATGCCCAATTGCTATGCAAGGATTATGAGCGCAGGCGACGAAGATAGCCGGATCGTACTTGTTGCTAAGACGAATGTTTCTGCTGGCGATGAGCTAACGTATTACCTTCTTAACTGTTGACTTCCTGTTATAAGTAGAGTTTGACACTAATGTTGACAAACCTAAGGTGGAGTTAGACACAAATGTTAGCCTACGCTCCTGTCAGCTTTTCGGTGTTTATCGAAAAACTTTAGGGCTCACAATTATGCTTAATATTTGAATTGATTAAGGATCAATTAGCCAAAGGGTCCCAAAGTAGTCACCGAGCAACCTTCGGTTGCCTGGCTTTGAGGTCCAAAGTTATTTTTATTAAATCTCGCGATTCGGGTCTCCAAATGTTTGTCCCCCTTTCTTCCCTATTTGTGTTGCGAGAGTCGGGAAGAACTTCTTGCGAGAAGTGGTACCAAATATCCTAGCTTTTTTTGCGAGTCTACCAATCCACCGTCTAAGTTGTTTAACCTTCTAGGTATTTCATCCTTGTAAAAGTAAGGTCACATTTCAATATTTCTAACCTCTTAAAACTTGCAATTCAAGTTAACAGTGAAAACTGATTCTATACTAACTTGAATTGCGAATTAAATGGGGTTAGAAGTATCAAAATGCTTGCAATTAAAATGTGTGAAAATGATCTTTTTATCACAAAGAACATTCGAGATGGGCAGTTAATTTTACACTACCTCTAACCCTATATGCATGCTCTTATGTATAGTATATTAGTATGTGAGTAGGCAACCCCTATAACCAAAATCCCATTTGCTAGGTTATATAGAAGCTCCATCTCAAATTATATCTTGAGATTTCTCCCCCAAAATAACCCTTAAAAACTAGAAGCAACCTTGGGGAGGTTCTAATGCCATTCATCTTGACTGGAAACTCTCCATAATTCATCTTCAATGTAAGTACCTGTAGCGTCTGGTCCTAATCGTTCTCATTAACAAGCCCTCCTGCTATGTCTCTGTCTCTCTCCTCATGTTAATTGTCGCGTTTTTTTTTTTTTTTTTTGAGAAGGTACAATAATCTCATTTCTATACCTCTGTAACCCGCATCCGAGTTAATCAGATGTAATAAAACTATCCCAATTAAAGCCTAGGAATAAAAGAGATGGTTAGTAAAAAGTTGAGTGGTTGTGAAGAAAAGTATGTTACTGAAATTTGGAAGATAGTTGGCGCAATTGGAAAATTTTAGTGGTTTTAGAGAGAGAAAAATAGGTTGTCTGTCTTGATATTAATTTAAGGATCAAAATGAATATACAATTGTCAAAAGGTTGATTTCACTGAAAAGAAGGCCTTACTTCAAGGGGCACTATGCAACCTTAGGGTGGGTATATGTATCTTTAATATGTGGACAGGGTATGTAACCTATATACGATATTAATTTTGTCCGTATGTCGTAATATATCATGATTTTTTAATATATGAGGATGTCTAATGAAGTTTATTAAATGTTGGAAAATAGAACAAAACTGCTGTTTAAATTTTAGAAAAGGTTAACCGTAGTGTTCTTAAGGCCACATGGGATACAAAATCAATTAATTAACTTTGATCCATAGCATACAAAAAAATTGATACATTTTGCCATCTTGCTCTGTGATGTTATCCTAGAATATGTTATGTTTATGTGCGATTAATTCAGATTGCTTGACTAACAGGTACGATTATTTGTTCGATGCTGAAAGTGAAGAATCTAAAGTTCCCTGCCTTTGTAAAGCTCCAAATTGCCGGAAGTTCATGAACTAGATTACAAGTACATAGTTTTTGACTTCTCGAGTTGTAATTTTCTTGTTCGGAAAGGCGTTAATTTCTGCAGCAATTTTAGCTGGCAGTATAAATTGTAAATCTCAAATATACCTCCATTATTTATTTATTTTTTTGGGGCTTGTCGCCACCAAGAATAGGATCTCAAGTCCGAGAAAGGGATCTTCATAGATATATTCACCAAAATGTAACTCAAACACATCAATTCATACAATGTCATTGGTTTATATAAAATGTTCAGGTTGTTTTTATGATACTAATTTAAATCTATGAATGCAGAAGCTAGATTCGTATTTGATTTAACTCTAAAACTCATCTCTTTCATAAACAAAACAGGAACAAATAATCTAGACTTTCCTTTTTATAGGACACAAATGGATTAAAATTAGCAACCCCTAATTCTAGTTCTAGTCTAAATAGAATTTTATTAAAATTGGGAAAACTTAAGCAAGTCTCTAAATCATCTTAGCATCTCCAGTAATGGAGAAATTTGAATCATAAGAGTATAAATTTAAATAGTCCGTTGACGGCGAGAAAGACTATTAGAGGACAATTCAATTCACATCAAATTCCTCCATCTGCGAAAGATTTCGACCGCGAAATCAACAGTTTTGGAATACTACGGAACTCAGAACTTCTGATGTAGCATACTCGTCTTCAAACTTTGAATTCTGCCGCAAAGTTTGCCGTAGCCCAAAGTTGTACTCAAGTACGGGGGTACGATGTTGTCACCAACATTTTTATGTCTATTGAAGTCTAAAATTAAAAGTTGACAAAATATTGTGTTCCGTCCTCGAAACCTGCTATGAAACTTTCCCAAAACGGGTCAACATACGAAAATAATTCTTCACGTGGGGCTATCATCTCCTTCATACGGATCAAATATTGGGATACCTATGATTCTAACATGTGTGAACGGAACTATTGGATAAAGTCTATATGTATCTCGTGTTGTTGCGTACGTGTTTCTTTAATCTATTTTTGTGTATCACTCGGATTGATAGCTACTACTGGAGATGCACTACTATCTTTGGTTATGCTCACTGCTGGAACTGATAAGTAAGACACGTGCTTATCAAGGCACATGTTTATCGCATGTTATAGTTGGGGTGGGGTGTCTTAATGGACTCCAACAATCCTATGTAATCTAGGGCTTTATGGGGAGAGTTAACGGAGAGTATTTATATCCCAATAAGGGTTCAATATTGTAACATAGATAAACCTACAACAATCTCAAGGTTTTCAGTCAATATATCAATCTATATTTTCTTTCATATCTATTGTAACATAGAAACCATTTTTAAAATTTTCCTTTCCTCACTTGATTTCTCAATATTTTTGGCTACCAAACACACCCTAAATGAATACTTTGAACACTATTTATCGACAATATGAATCTCTCAATACTCAATTAAAAACCTTGTAAAATGTGAAAGACTATATGAAGGCAGTTCACTCCAAATTTGTGTAGGGGAAGTTCCGATCACTCTAAACTTGTGATGGAAATGGATCAACTCTTTTATTCATTACGACAACCATAGACGCACATTCACCATAATTCTAAATATCCAAAGATCGAAAATAGTACTTACATTTTTCTAAATATCCAGCATTTGATCCACAATGACTAAAAATTCATGTCGTAAATATTGACATCAAAAATTAAAGCGTCGTAATAATTCGTTGAACAAAACTTGTTTATGGGACACCATTGGCAGGGCGTTAAACACTATTACGCCAAGGGCAAGCGAGCAATGGAGATGGAGAAAATTTAATTACACCCCGTACTTAAGAAACTCACCCCACTTTCATTTTTTCTAACTTAATAGTTCACCCCATCTTTTTGAGAAATACAAAATTAAATATGAGAAAAATGTTAAATTGGTAGCTCACCCCACTCCCATGTATTTTAGCTTCTCACCCTTTCGTTGTTTTAAGGTTTTGAATATTCAAATACGTCTCTCTTTATTTGTTTCACTCGGTCCAAATTATTTTCAATCTCACCTCGCATTAGAGCATCTCCTAAAGTGCATCACTACCTTGAAATCCAAGGTGCCACCTAGGATTTTTCTCATCTAACAGTGGCTCACTGACTTGGATTTCACTATCCAAATTCAAGACTCAGAGCATCTCCTAAAGTGCCTCACTACCTTGGTTGAAAAAAAACCAAATCTAAGGTAGTGAGGCTATATTTCTTCCAACAGTACCTGACTTGGATTTTTTAACAGGCGCCCAAGTTTTGGGCACTTGTTTTTTTTTTCTTTTTTTTCTTTTTCTTTTCATAAGTCCAAATTGGGCGCATAAGACTTGGAAGTCCGTTTTGAATTTTTTTGAAAAAACATAAAATTGGGCTCCCAAGTCTTAGGCGCCGATTTGAATTTTTGTTAAAAAAACAATTGGGCGCCCAAACCTTTGGCGCCTGTTTAAAAACAGAATAGAAGCCTAACACTTGAGCGCCCAATCGCGACTTTAAAAACCAAGGTTGAGTCTTGGATTCCAAAATTCAGCCTTGTTTTTGGAGACTCAAATCCAAGGTAGAGTGAGGCACTGTTGGATTACGAAAATCCTAAGTGGCACCTTGGATTCTAAGGTAGTGATGCACTTTAGGAGATGCTCTCAACCTTGGATTTTAATGTCGCGATTGGGCGCCTAAGTATTGGGTACCTGTTATATTTTTAAATAGACGCCTAAGTGTTGGGTGCCTCTTCTATTTTAAAATAGACACCTAAGGTTTGGGCGCCCAAATTTTTTTTTAACAAAAATTCAAATCGGGGGCTAAGACTTGGGGGCCCAATTTGGACTTATGATTTTTTTTTTTTTTTTTGTTCGCGCCTGTTTAAAAATCCAGCTCTGTAGGAGGAAATAGAGTCTCGTTGACTTGGGTTAGCCCTTTTTTCAACCAAGTCAGTGAGGCACTTTAGAGATGCCCTTAGAACTGTTTGATTTGTTGCCGAAGAGAAGCTCCACCAACGAAAACGCAAGTTTGACTCATTATGATCTCTCGCCCTCTCTCTAGATCTTGATTTGTGTTGATTTGAGTTGAAAAAGGGAAATCGAGGTTGAACCCTTTGCGATTTGATTCTAATTAGGTTTGAACTTGTGGAATTGATGATTGAAGTCGATCTCGTACACACAAGTGTTGCAACATTAAAGGGGTTAGATTTGATTTGATTATCTACAGAGGGTTTGTTTCAGTTGATCTATAAAGGAGTTCGATTTGATCTGCAACAGTTTAAGGTACGAAGAATAATTATTTCAGAGGGTTAGCTTGATTTAATTGCATAAGAGCACCCACACCAACTGCTTTTGGGCGAATCCATCCACCCAACTGCTGTGGATGCTCTAAGGTTTCAGTTGTTTTTTCCCATCGTGCTGTATAGTAGTTATGGATATGATTGGGAATGACTAAATTGCCCTCAAAAGTTTGTCTATTTAACCAAACACCACTTTATCTCTTTTTAACACTAATCTCATCAGTTTTGTCTTCTGCCTATTCAAGCTCTCGCAAAGATTTCAAAAATGGCGGAGCCGAAGACGAAATACGATCGACAACTCAGGTATTTATCTCACTACCCTCTTTCATTAAATTACTAATAACCACCTATTAGGTTGTGAATTACTTCTAGGGTTGTAATCGGTTGTAATCGGCCTAGGGTTGTAATCGGTTGTAATCGGCCTCAAATAGTTAGCCATGGTTTTAATCGGAGACATGAGAGAGACTCCTGAAGAGATTTGGTATTTAATGAGGAAAATCAGAAGAGGTGAGAGAGAGACAGTCGCCAATATGCATTATGCGTCGACCTTGAGGTTTAGGGGCCCTAGGCAAGGTTCGAAAATAAGGCCCCCGAAAAAAATTTGTAGGGCATATTTAATTGTAAAATGAAAATTTTAAACAAGGTGAGGATTTAAACCTCTGACCTTATGATGGGAGTCTATTATTGTAAACCAACAAGCCAACTGCTTTTTTAGTGATTTTTGGGGCTCTTTTTTATGTATTACTTTACCATTTAGAGGCCCCAAATTTACGTTAAAAATCGACTGCTTTTTTAATGATTTTTGGGGATCTTTTTTATGTATTACTTTACCATTTAGAGGCCCCAAATTTACGTTAAAAATCGGAGGCCTAGGCGGCCGCCTATTACGCCAATAGTTAGGGCCCAGCCTGCTCCCACCTTAAGTTTGGCTGTTATAGTAGCGTTGGCGATACAGAAGATAACAGTGAAGTAGGAGAGGAGAGGAGAGGCGAGTGGAGTGATTTTGCAAAGGAATTAGTATGGGGGGGACTTACTTTTGTCCAAGTCAATATTGGCTGAATCATAGTAGCCGGCATGCGACCACCACCACCATTTGCAGCCGTTTTTTATCGTGGGCGATATAATATTAGTCTAGATTATGTGATTTAGATTAATAGTGTTTATCTAAGAAGGATATATAAATTCATTATGTGGAATTACGAGTAATTGGAGAGGCATTTGGGATTGAAAAAATTGTGTACAATATGATTGTACTTGCTGGTAGTATTATTGGGTGCAGTTATTATCCTTTCGGGTACCACTAGAATCATATACTTTGTGAAATGTTGATAGTATGAGAATCGTGATTGCAGGATTTGGGGGGATCAAGGACAGGCGGCTCTTGAGAAAGCTAGCATTTGCCTACTCAATTGTGGCCCCACAGGTTTCGAGTCATTAAAAAATCTTCTTGGGTGGGAGTTGCGCATAATGCACATTGGCGACTGTCCATCTCTCTCATCTCTTCTGGTTTTCGGCCTTTAATACCAAATCTCTCCCTAAGTCTCTCTCATGTCTCCGATCAAAACCCTAGCTAACTATTTGAGGCCGATTACAACCCCTTGCAACTTAACTAGAAGCAATTCACAACCTAATAGGTGATTATTACTAATTTAATGAAAGAGGGTAGTGTGATAAATACCTCAGTTGTCGATCGTATTTCGTCTTCGGCTCTGCCATTGTTAAAATCATTGCGAGAGCTCGAAGAATACGTAGAAGGCAAAACTGATGAGTAGTAGTGTTGAAAAGAGATAAAAGTGGTGTTTGTTAAATATACGAACTTTTGAGGGTAATTTAGTTATTCACGGTCATATCCATAAGTAGTATACCGCAAAATGGTGGGAAAAAATGACTTACGTTAAAAATCGGAGGCCCTAGGCGGCCGTCTGTTGCGGCTATAGCCAGGGCCGGGCCTGCTCCCACCTGAAGTTTGGCCGTTATAGTAGCGTTGGCGATACAGAAGAGAAGAGAACAGTGAAGTAGGAGAGGAGAGGGGAATGATTTTGCAAAGGAAGTAGTATGGGGGGGGGGGGACTTACTTTCGTCCAATTCAATATTGCCTGGATCATAGTGGCCGGCATGCGACCACCACCACCATTTGTGGTCGTTTTGTATCGTAGGGGATATAATATTAGTCTAGGTTATGTGGTTTAGATGAATAGTGTTTATCTAAGAGGGATATATAAATTCATTATGGGGAATTACGAGTAATTGGAGAGGCATTTGGGATTGAAAAAATTGTGTACGATATGATTGTACTTGCTGGTAGTATCATTGGGTGCAGTTATCATCCTTTCGGGTACCATTAGAATCGTGTACTTTGTGAAATGTTGATAGTACGAGAATCGTGATTGCAGGATTTGGGGGGATCAAGGACAGGCGGCTCTTGAGAAAGCTAGCATTTGCCTACTCAATTGTGGCCCCACAGGTTCCGAGTCATTGAAGAATCTTGTTCTTGGTGGAGTTGGAAGTATTACCGTCGTTGATGGATCCAAGGTCGAAGAAGGGGACCTTGGAAACAATTTTATGTGTATATTCCCTAACTCTGTCGTCGTTAATCTTTTCTTCAAGTTTTTCTTTAAGTCGCAGTTTTTTCTTTATTTATGATACTTGTGATGTATGCAGTGGATGAATCAAGCCTTGGTCAATCAAAGGCAAAATGTGTATGTGCCTTCTTGCAAGAGCTAAATGATGCTGTAAAGGCCAAGTTTGTAGAGGAGTCTCCAGAAGCATTAATTGAGATGAATCCGTCATTCTTTTCCGACTTTACTTTGGTTATATCAACTCAGGTATAACATTTTCTTGGGGATTTTGCTTAAAAATGTCTGTATACATCCTCTTTCGATATTCGGCTTATTTTAGTCCTCTGTGTATTTGATTTACTTGGAGTTGCGCACTTGTCATATTAATGTGCGAGATCTTACTATAGCTGTTAAGTATAGAGAATCATTAGCAAATCATACATATATGAATAGACAATGGAGCCTGATGCAAGGTTGAGGCGAAAGACTCTAAAGTGCAACGAAGGGGAATAGTAAACAAAAGAAATTAAGATATGAAACAAAAGAGATAAAAATAGGTACCAAATTTTTCTCAGTTTCAGTTAAAAAATTGCTTCAAAGAAAAGTACGACACAAGTCCATGAAATAAATCATACTAGATTTGCAGAAGGCCCAAGAGAAATTTCCTAGGCTGGTGGACTTACTTCATAGTTATTACTAATACTCTGAACATCTTATCCCATGAAAGCGGCATTTCCAATACCTTTAGTGTCTGAGGAAATAAAATAGAATTGAAATCTGTCACTCTCACATTCCTTAAACAAATTAGTGTTATAGTATATAACATTTTTCCTAAGTCCGCCCCCTCCATCCTCCCATTTTCCAGCATACCATAATGTGTTTATATGTACTCGTCCTTTTTTTCATTGATAACTGTGTCAAAAGCTTTATGCTCGTAGTGTACTCTTTAGACTTCAAAGCGACAAACTAATTTCTTGAACCAAAGTGAGAAATTTTAAAGAGATTCATTTTGAAAATGTTACTATTTAGAAGCATCTCCCTGCTCTCTAGCAAACCAAGAACTCTTAAAAAGAGCAAATACCAAATAATCTATCCAATACATAACTCAAGCCTGCGAGGCATGTGAACACATATATACCATGTCACACTCGTTATCGGAGCCAAGCCCCAGTGATGAAACACTAACCCAGAAAACAAGGCATACCATCTTATGGCTATGCTTCCTTTGCAGCAATGGATTAGCTTGATAAATAAAGAAACCTAAAGCTCGAGATTTGTACTTTTCGATAAAGAGGCTTAGTTAGTTAGGCCTGTTGGTAACTGACAAGGATTGGTGTATCATGTTGTCAACAGTTCTTACCACCAAGTGCAGATCAGGTCTTTCAAACTAAGAGTCCGGTGGATTTGTAATGATTTTGGATCTTAAGGATCGCAATTGAGTAATGATGCTTTAATTTCTTGTAATTCAAATGATGCTTTAATTTCTTGTTATTCAAGTTTCCTACTATTTTCATTACTGTTGATCTCTTAGATCCACACCGTATCATTGTGGCATGGAGACTGGATGCATTTATCTGTTTATATAGAATTTCTGACTTTGTATTATCAACTTTTCCTTCTTCATCGGTAAATATTTGAAGAAACCCTTATCTGCTTTTCAGTTGGTGGAAACGTGCATGCTGAAGCTGGATGGTATCTGTAGACAGGCAAATGTTTTGTTGATATGTGCACGCTCTTATGGCCTAACTGGGCTTGTGCGGATTAGTTTGAAGGTAATGTCAGGCATTATTACTGTGGATTTTTTATTCAAATTCTATGGCAGGTTAGAAGGACATATATGAGCAAAATAGTCTAAGCAAAGTAGCTCCCATCTGGGTGCCTTTGGTACCGTACCCCTTTTGTTTGTAACACTTCTTTATTTATTTATGTCTTCTGTTCTTAACTCTCCCATGTGAATAACTATTAAGTATCCCAAAGATTAACCATTTTCTCTGCAAATGCATTGTTTCTGCACCACGATGTACAGTTTTGTATCAACTTTATCTCTTTCTTACCCTTAAGACTTGCTTTGTATAATTTATACCTATAAGCCTATGACACACGTACCAACTTAAATAAAAAATTTACAGTTTTAACTTGCCTGCCTTTGACATTATGTCTTCTGATTGCCTGCTTGTTTGACACTCACTCTCTTCATTTAATATCTGGCGTAATTCATCTTTCGAATATAAGAAACATAATTTAAAAAATTTGCACACACATCTGCCTGTCTACAGATTTGCACACATAATTTAAAATCACTCTATGGTGGAGTATTATTGTGAAAAATTCAACTGTTCTTTATATTCTTGATCTTTGTTTTCTATGCCTTCACTGAAAAAATCTTTAAGGTGAATCGAAAGAACTATTTTCTGTACATTGAAGGGAGTGTCGCTTCTATTTATACAATGATCTGAGGTCTGTTTTTCACCAATGTTATTCTAATGCTTGCAAGGGCAAGTTCAGGATGAAATAACATTATCTGTCTCGGCAACTGAAATTTGTAACAAACTTTGAAATGAAACCTCCCATCAATTGCAACTTCAGGAAGAATCTGACTGCGATTGAAACTTCCATCATCCAAATAAATGGAAACCTTATTCATTTCTCCTCAAAACGATTACAACTTAACAGAAACTGTTGTTAGTCATTAACTTCGATGAAAACTAAATTAAACAAATACAAACTTATTGGAATGATTTAGAGAGGAAAATAATTTCTTATCTGAATCGCTAAATTGCTGATTTCCACACATGAAATCAAATTTGAAAGATTGGAAATTGTTTTGGTCTTTGCGATTCATAGATTGATTTTCTGGCCTCTCTCAATTCCAACACAAAGTACCTAATCTTCTCAATCTGAGAGTGAATGTAGACAGATCAAATCCCTGATCTAATCAAGAAAATAAAATCTATGGTTGAATCAGTGAATGATGGTGTGAGATCGGGAGATGGATTATAGGAGAGAGATTGATTTAGAAAATTTTGGTTCAAAGATAGAGACACCTCATTTGTGAGACAAAGAAAAATTGGAAAAAAATCAAAATTTGTTATCTTTTATAGCACACACATTTAGGTTTTAGATATTTTTAAACCTAATAATTGCTATAAATAGACTAAATTAACCTTCGATGCCTAGTCACACATCTCGTAGGTCCCACGTTTGACGTATTTTTCCTCGATTATTATAGATTTTTTTTGGGTACTATATAATATTGAGATCCAACGGATACGATTTTCCCTGTTTAATTGTTCAATCGAAATGTATTTTTCTTCTTTCTAATTTGGACCGCCAATTTCGCGATTTTGTCAATCTGGACCGTTAATTATCTCGGTTGTTTCTTTGTACCATTGTGTTTTGATGTAATTGAAATATCATTATAATTCCCGGTATTTTTGCTTTTTTACCATAATGAGTTTGTTAAACCAGGATATATATATATATATATATATATATATATATCGAGGTTATATCAAAATATTGGATGACTAGTTCATCATAGATTCGAAATTTTGCCTTACGTGGAACCCATTGCTTTCTCTGTATGCCCTCTAGTTGTTTTCAAAATTTCTTCAAGTTTCTTACATTTCGAATGTTGAGATCCATTTCCCCTAGTTTTTGGAGTTGGTTCTAATTTAGTGCTTGTGCTTGGCAGGAACACACTGTGATTGAATCAAAGCCTGATCATTTTCTTGACGATCTCCGACTAAATCGTCCATGGCCTGAGCTCAAGCTGTACTGTACTGTACAATTTTGTTTTGTGGATTTTTGAACGCCAATAATGAACTGATGACAATATTGTTTCTTTAGCGATATGATCCAATTTATCTATTTATCTTGTAGAGTTTGAGGTCTTGATCCTTCAATTACCCTACACTACAGGTTTGCAGAAAGTATTGACATAAATACCCCGGATCCTGTTGTCCATAAGCACATACCATATGTTGTCATTCTCGTTAAGTTGGCGGAAGAGTGGGCTAGTTCACACAGTGGGGGTTGCTCTCCTTCAACCAGAGAAGAAAAAAAGGAGTTTAAGGTTTGCACAATGAGTCTCTTACATGATTATTGACTGTCTTCATGCTTCTGCAGAATTTTGATCTTATTAGCATTTTATACATTATAGGATCTCCTAAAGTCACGGATGACTGCTTTTGATGAAAATAACTATAAAGAAGCTATCGATGCATCATTCAAGATATCCACTCCTCAAGGCATTAGTAAGTATACTATGGTCAAAAGCATGAATTGCTATTTTCGAATACTGACGTATCTATAAGTTATTAAGAGCATATTTGTGATACTGTCCTAAATCAATACACCCAACGAATTGACTTGTCCAAATAAATCCATATAGATTGAAATACTGCTTGACAAATTTTGAAATAATATTTCTGAACTTATATTGCATTATTTCCACATTTTGATTCTTGTTTGGTGGAAAGCGTGGATCGTTATTTTTCTTGCCTATATTTATCAAACTATACTTTTTGCATTCCAGATTCAAATCTTCGTCAGATAATCAATGACATCTCAGCTGAAGTTGATTCTAGTTCTTCGGATTTTTGGGTGATGGTGGCAGCTCTAAAGGTGGGAGATCTCTTTAGTCTATTCATACTTCTAACGCCGTTTTTTAAATTTTAATATGATAAGAAGTGTAGAAATAACTAGAATGTCCATATAGACAGTTAACCTTATTATAATAAGGCTTTCTATTATTAGGCTTGTTTTGGTCATGTTGGTGAGAGAAAGAAGCATAGTTTGTGAGGGTATGAGTTTGGTAGTTGTGGGGTTATCGGGAGGAGAGGAGAGGAGAGAGTGATAGGTGTAGTTGAGAGACAGATATGGAGGAAAAATATGGTGGCTAGGTCTATTCCACTCATGAAATGACCATATTAACCATTGCCGGTTCGGTTTATACCCAGTTCTCGACTTACAAACCGAACCGAACCGAGCACATCGGTTCTTGCCAGTTTAAAACTGGGAACTGAACAGGAAAAAACCGGCGCTTGCACATCGGTTTTTTCCGGTTCTCTTAAGAACCAGAAAAAAAACCGGCGGTTCAGATCGGTTCGGTTTCCATGTAACTTCCTATTTGGCTCTCCTTTTTCTGCACCAGTGTCGTTCTAAAGATCTAGGTATGAGCTTTCCAAGAATACCAATTTATCACTTTCCAACTGTGGATCTTAAGTTGTTGAATTTAAAAATACAGAAAATAAAACTACCCAAGCACACTTCATTCTTTACTTTTCCCTAATTATGTCATTAAACACACTCCTTGTAGGAATTCATTGCAAATGAAGGTGAAGGTGAGGCGCCTCTGGAAGGATCAATTCCCGATATGACATCCTCAACTGAGTAAGTTACTCCACTTATAGTTTGTGCGGCTCATCTATAAAAGGGTTGGCTTCTATTTTGTGATTTGATAATTAATTATGACAATTATCTTGCAGATACTATATAAATTTGCAAAAGATATACCAGGCTAAGGCTGAGGCCGATTTCCTTGCGGTTGAGCAACGAGTGAGAAATATTTTGAAGAGAATTGGTAGAGAACCAGCCGTCATTACAAAGACAAGCATAAAAAGCTTCTGTAGAAATGCTAGAAAACTAACTGTGAGTATTATATTCCATCAAATTTTAAAACAGGGTACATATTTTCAGTGCCCTCGCCTTCTCATAAGTTGTCTAATATGGGAAGGCTAGTGGTGAGTATTATATTCCGTCAAATCTTAAAACATCTTGGCACATATTTCACTGCCATAGCCTCCTCAAATAAGCTGTTAGTATTAAGCCTTTCTTTTGTGCTCTACAGGTATGCAGATACCGCCTCATTGAGGAAGAGTTTAGTTCTCCTATCCTGCTAGAGTTGCAGAAGTATTTGAACGACGAGGATTACAGGTGAATTTATGGTATTGCTTTGTATTAGTATTCTTCATTACAAATATGAAGAGATCCCTCGATAAAATGTAGTTGTTAAGGTTAAGGAAGACTAGAGGCACTTCTACAATACCCTCTTAGAAGTTAAAAAACTTGGAATTCCGTCAGGAAATTATTGTAAGATACTCCCTATATTTGGGCCTTTTTGCGATGCCTCCTGCGTGATAAATAAGAGATACTACCCTCGCTTATCAACAATTGACAAAGAAACATGTGATGTTGCATGCTGAGGGGTATCACAAATCGACCTCAGAAATGGGGTATTTTGAATTACCTCTTACTTGTACATCCCTTAATCGATAAAATTTATGCTTCTTCTTTGTGTGTGACAGTTATGCTATTGGGTTTTATATTCTTCTCCGAGCTGTTGATCGCTTTGCGGCCAACTACAACAGATTTCCCGGTCTTTTTGATGGGTAATCTCTCTTAAACTCTTAGGAGCCGAGTCAGATGGATTATCTGAACGTTTCTTTACATTAAACAGGCACTTGCAAATTCCTAATATACTTTCCTACAGAGGGATGGATGAAGATATTTCTCGGTTGAAGACTATAGCTCTTGGGATTCTAGGTGACTTAGGTTGCAATGGCTCAACCTTGACTGAGGATCTTATCAATGAGATGTGCCGATTTGGTGGTGCGGAGCTTCATACTGTGGCTGCCATCATAGGGGGAATTGTGTCACAGGAAGTGATTAAGGTATGTTTTCAGTTTGTAACTATCAAAATTATTAAATTCAGTTATATATGGATTTTGTAAAAGTGATATATTGTTTTGATTATCCAAAATAGTTGATGATGGAGTGCGATAGAAGTTCTCTTTACGTGCTTTCCATGGAGAAATAATTATTGCAACAGATTTGTGTAGAAAAGCTGATGACTTGTGTAAAAATAAAATAAAATTCCTGTAAATTGGGAAAACAGTTTTTAAGAGAAAAATGCTAGGACTCTTTCTACACAATTTCTCATTGATTGAAACACTCTTTCTTTCACATCATCAAAAACCAATATTTAAGAGGGAATTTAGCAATGCTTGCAGCAAAGATGAAATGCACAGATTTATCTTAAGAACGTTCTAAATGTCAGTAGTTGATTTTTCTTTACAGCTCATTACAAAGCAGTTTGCTCCAATGTCTGGGACTTTCATCTTCAATGGCATCGATCACAAATCCCAACTGCTGGCATTATAACAGCTGGTAATACGAACACCCTATATTTCAAATAACAAAACTTCATATGTTTGTTCTTTGACAAACATAATCATTTCAACCATGTTTGATTTGCAGTTGCTCAAATGTTTTTGTGACTGTCTGTTTGGTTTCTCTTTTATTGTCAGATTTTTATGTGTAAGATGCAAATATAGCCGACATGCAAGAAGTGGAAAGTACAATGGGACAGAACAATTTTGAAACCTCTGTTTATATCATTTGTCAGGATTGTAGGGCAGTTTATAGGCAGATAACAGTAAAAATGATATGTAATTTTTGTAATCACATTCTTATATTAATATTTTTCTTTGCATTTTTGGTTCCGTTGCTTCTCAATCTCTTCTGCGGAAAGAAAAATAAATATATTAATGTGGTAATACCTGCGTTTGATGTTAATTTAAACTACTGCTGTTCTCCTTTGCATGTTCTCAACATTTGTACCTCAGATTTGAATGCCTGTTTGTCCAACTGCGAAGGTATTGCCCAAACTTAATTCATGTAATGGCTATAGTGGTAATCAAATTTAATAACATTAAAAGCTCATTGAGCTACTAATTTCAATTTGCAAAGTCTTATAACATCGACTAAGTGAGGGATCACCAATTTGCGATCTGGATGAAGCTATAATAGCGTCTCTTGGATATGTCTACTATATTTTATTAATCACGGCCTGAGTACAGATACACCTAACAAGTGAAATAACAAGCTGTTTTTCCTGCAATGTTGAATATCCATTTGAGATGAATCTAGTAAGGCAATGACAAGGAACACATGGAATTTGATGATCCATTTAGTTTCATTTCAAATTGGTAACTCATTATTGGGAGGGAACCACATACGCATGATATAAAAACCTTGGTGCCCTACTCTATTGTTATGTCCATTTATTCTATATACCCTCAAAAAATTTCAAAGGGAAAAATAAATCACATTTTCAATTTGATTGAAAACAAAATACCGTCACAAGTAACTAAAGGGACGGTCTGCCAAGGCAACCATTTATCACTAAACCACAGCCGTAGCTGTCTTGGTAGTATTGAAAACGCTGTAATCGCAGAAATCCCGTCTACCGCTGCAAAGAATAGTTTCCAATATCAAATTCTCCATACCAAAACAATATAGTACCTTTAATACGTCAACAAAATTATCCACGGGAAAAAAAATCATGAATGCAGAGATCTCACCATTGGTTAACAATGACAAGAATGGTGATAAATGGCTGTGGTGATGTGCAAATTATAAAAGCTAGTAATTCGACTGAGGAGTGGGTTATGTTGTATCATAATATCTTGGGATATGCGATTAACACTAAGTTTGAACTAGATCTCAAATAAAGTTTAATAAGAAGAAAACTCAACTCTTTTCATAAACAAATCAACTCTACTAATTGCTGCTTAAAAACAAATAACATTAATCTCCCCTTGTATAGAACACAAGGGGGGATTAGAATTAACAACTTTAATTCTAATTAAAATAAAATTATACTTAAATTAAGAAAACTTATCTTTTTTAACTTTGTGTTGGTTAAACAAGAAAGTCCCTAAATCAACTTAGCATGAGATATTTGAATCAAAATAGCATGAATATAAATAGTACGTTGACGGTGAGAACGATCATTAGAGGACAATTCACATCAAATATAATGCAGATATTGATTACTCATTTGTTTTTTTGCTCAGCTTCAAATATATACTAAATTATAGTTCCAATAGTACAATAAAAAAAAATCGGCTTACTTTTTGTAGGCTTTCTTTAATTTTCTTTTTATATTTTCGAATTGGACTACATAGACAAACTCATAAAGCATCTAGTAGGTAAATCTGCTTCAGAAGCCTAAATGTTTGTATTTGTATAGACATTTTCTCTTCAAAATTAAGAACAAAGAACCAAATCCTCCACAGATGAGGTATAAGCCTAAGAAAGATGGACACCTAGTAGGTAAATCTGCTTCCTAATCTTAAATGTTTTTTTTTTTTTGTACATACACTTCTAATGAAAATAAAAACATTTTTCCTACAAATTGACCATAAAGAACCAAATCATCCACAGAGCAAGTATACGCTGGCATAGATGGAGCAAAGTCCCGGTGGGGAATTATAGCCTTAAAAAAACAGAGCACAAGTGACAGAAAGAGAATAAGTTGTCAAACACAGAAAGTATAAGTAGGACAACCATACATGAGCATAACATTCCAACCAACAGGCAAGAATCGGGGATGAATGGCTTCGACAAAGACTTGCCTCCACGTTAGACAGAATTGCCCAATGTCATCCTCTCCATACTCGTTTAGTATGTGCTCTACAACTAACTTGTGATTCATGCCTTAGTAAGAGTATATCCAGCAGGGTTAAAGTTTAGGTTAGGTTTGCAAACCCAAAAACCCAAACCCAAACTCACACTATTTGCCTTCTAGCACGATTGTTTTGAGTGTGGGTTTGCTGGTGTTAATGTCAGAACCCAACCGAGTTTGAGTAGCTCCGGTAAAAAGAACTCCTCCAATCTCAATTATTTCTCCTCAGCA
Source organism: Kingdonia uniflora (assembly GCA_014058105.1). Classification (NCBI taxonomy): domain Eukaryota; kingdom Viridiplantae; phylum Streptophyta; class Magnoliopsida; order Ranunculales; family Circaeasteraceae; genus Kingdonia; species Kingdonia uniflora. Next base: position 685,333 of record JACGCM010002347.1, read on the forward strand.
CTCCCTGTTACTTCTTCTCTCCCAAAACCATAGATGAGAACCTCTACGCTCTCCCCAAATGGCGAACTCTGACACCTCCAGTAATAACTCTACACCGTCGACCCCATCCTCCCATAACCCACCTTCAACACCATTCGCTCAATACCCATCATCATAATTCACTCCATATCTCTACCATAACCAATCACAATTTCAACCTCAATTCTAATCACAGACCCCACATTCGTTTATCATGTCGCAAGGAGATCCCAGTTATGGACAATATCAAAATCCATTTACACTCTCTCAGCCGTAACCTCAGGCGTTTAGTCCGTACTATCAACCTTATCCGCTCACTCAACCTTAAGGTTTTCAACCTCCAAATTACTTTTAGAACTACCTATTTCATGGTGAATCAACTCATCATAGCCAAAGTGACGCAAATGCGTCAATACCGTAAAACAAAGACAAAATGTGCAAGTGCCAGAAGATGCTGAGTTTTTGGACGAGACGAATGATGGTGGACTACATTGGACGGAAGTGAACTTGACGTGTCTCGCAAGGGGGTGGGTAACAACTTCTGTCCAGACAACGGGCCGCACAAAGGCTTTCACTTTCTATCAAAATGTCAACATTGCCTTTAACAGAGCCTCGAGTGCCCCACACGACGATCAAGTGGGTCGACCAAAGCTCAGTGGTATACCCTTAACGCACAATGTGTGGCGTACAAGGGGATAGTCGTTCAAGAACGATTTAGGAATAACAGCGAAAAAAAATAAAAAGATCGGGTATGTTATAATTTCCTTTTACTCAATTTCGTTTATTTCTCGAGGATATACACGTTATTTATTTGTATTTGGTAATTTTGTGAATTGTAGGAAAACGATGCATATCAAGGCTTGAATGACAGCAATGACTTCAAACACCGTGAAACCTATAAGATTTTGGCGTGAGAACCGCGATGGGCCAACCTAAGAGATGATGGGTTGAACCATGCGGGGAATGTACCAAGAAATGCAGCCAGGAGAACATCGAACAATTCTTCTTCGAGGAACTCAGTCGGATCAAACAATCTATCGGAGGACCCCGACGACCCACCTACACCTCAATCTGTGGGCCCAAATTCTGAATTAAATGGTTCGCTGTATGAGGGTGGAAGCAGGCCCATCGGCCAAAAACTCTTTAAGAAGAACATTGCAACACAAAAAACATTGGATGGTGTTGTTGCATCTGATAGCGGTATCCAAACAATGCTGGATGAACTACGGTTGGAGAAGAGACAAGCAAAAGAAGAAAATAAAATAAGAAGAGCAGAAGCAAATCAACAATGGCAAGCCAAAATAGAATTGGAACAAGCAAACGAAGATCGCAAAGGCAAGCGGAGGTCATGGAACGTCTGGCCAATAGGGGCGGACCAGGTACTTGAAGTGGTGATGAAATGTAATTTAACTTTGCTATATATAGAAGTTTTCTTTCCAGGAATATAGTTTACATTCCAATAATGTAATCGTTTGAATAATGTACTTTGCTATTGAAGAATGCAATCTTGTTTTCGAAATGTTTATTTCTGTTAATATTGCGTTAAAACAAATACAATATTAATGCAATATCAAAAACTTGTTTAATAAACTTGTACGACTAAGAAACATTAAATTACATCAAGAACACGCAGATAATACAATAAATGGAGTACTAGGTTTAAAGATTTACCTTTACGGCCCACAAATGCTCGATTAGATTATTCTTTTAAAGTGCAGTTCTCGACTTCGAATGCTGTTCATTTTTTATATAAAAGATTCTATTGTTCCGCGTTCGTGTACAATATTAAACTGTTCGCCTTCGATGGTTAAGGGATCATCCAGATTGTAGTCTAAGTATGATGGGAATGAACATCGTTCCTCTTCGGCGATCATATTGTGCATTATCACGCACGCCTTCATGACATTGTTCAAAACCTCAGGTTTCTACAATTTAACCAGATTTTTTACAATATTGAACCAAGATTGTAAAATCCCAAACGCCCGTTTTATGTATTTTCGACAACTTTCTTGTTGTTGAGCAAAAAAAAATTATTTTGCTATAACCGGATTGGATATGGTATGGACAAGTGTTCCCCATTTGGGGTATATGCAATTTGCTAGGTAATACCCCATATCATAAGCTTTTTCGACAATTGTGTAATTGCAAGGCGGGGCGATACCATCGGCCAGGTCGGTGAAAAGATGTGATTGTTGCAGAATATTAATATCATTATTAGACCCTGGTAACCAAAAAAAAACATGCCAAATCCAAAGGTCGTGTGAAGCTAGCGCTTCAAGAATCAGTGTCGCCTTGGGGTAACGACCAGTAAATTAACCGTGTCAAGCTATGGGCAATTTTTTTATATCCAATACATGCAATCAAGGCTTCCTAACATGTCGGGAAATCCCCGTGACTCTCCAATCACTTTTAACCTTTCGACGTCGGCCGCGTTTGGTGCTCAAAGATATTCCTCGCCAAAAAAATTGTATAACCGCAACACAAAACCTTTCCACATATAACAAGATTGTATTTTCTCCTATTCAGATATACTCCTCAAAAAGATCTACCGCAACACCGTAGCTTAGGAAATGTAGTGCTGCGACTACCTTTTGGCACGGTGATAACCCCATAGTACCAGCGTTGTTGGGTTTTTGGACAAAATAATGATCATGTGCAACGACTACATCGAATATACGCATAAACATGTTTCTACTCATACCAAAATGTCAATGAAATTCATGTGGCTTATATGTGCAATTCGGCTTGAAGTAGTCCCGTATAATGCTATAATTCCCCAATGGGTGATCTCGATTCTTTATCTTATTCTTACAGCCCATGACACTCCTGCCGTGACTCGAAGTTGCATCATCTATACTAGGTTTATTGCAGTTTGGTACATAATGCAAATTGTCGCCGCACAATCAAAAATAAGATCGTCAGAGGAGGACGACGATATACCTGGAGGATTACCAATGGATGAATCAGATGATGAAGAAAACATTTAAGGCTATGGAGTGGAGATAAGGGTGTAATACCAGATGGGGAATAAGTTTCCAATCAAAGAGAGAAGTTTAAAAGGGAGAAGTGTAAAAGTGTAAAAGGGGGAAGAAGATATAGGTCCTGGAAATAAGGGATTTAGCAGTGAAAAGAACACTGCGCGGTGTTCCTTTTACCGCGATGTAAAAGGAACACCGCACGGTGTTCTTTTTACTGCCAAATCTCTGATTCTGCTCGAACAGGCACAAAGTCTGCTCAAATAAAATAGCTCAGTGCAAATTTTGTTTAAACAAAATTTGCTTCTATTCGAATAAAACTGCTCAGTGCCAAATTGTGCAAATTTATTCGAACAGACTAATAGTCTGTTCGAATAGACATTGAAAAAACTCTCCCAAAAACCAAAAAACTTCAGTCAATTTCAGCATTAAATAATCATGGCTAATGAACATCACACAAACTCTCCCAAAAACCATTCTGGCTAAACTACATCATGGGATTACAAAAAATAAATAAAGGGACGCAACACACAAACACGACAGAATAAGTACTAGTAGTTATAGCTGAGCTTTTATATCGTCTACAAAAACATCAAAAACACCTATATCTACTCAGAATCATCCCCAGTACCCCACCCCCTGCGGCTAGTACCGCCTTCCCTGGTTCGCGGGCCATATCCACACTGCCTCGTCCTCACGCCACCTCCAACGGGTAGTGGCACCACCCGTACGTCATGCCCCTTCCTCAGATGTAGGTCCTGAACATGACAAAAAAAATTTATAAATATTTTAACAAAATAAATATGACATTAATAAAAAAAAAATTAAATAAATGCATTACTTACATGCACATATAGCTGGTTGTCTGCACTGTCCAAGTGACTCCTTAGAGTAGCTACCTCATCAGTCAACTCCTGGAGCCTTTGGGCATCCCGCGTAGACTCTGCAAGGGCGTGTCACTGCATGCCATGAGTCAGGTGCCACAACTCCTCTGCGCCATTAGAATAAAATATGGGTGGGGGGTCCCTCAAGCGGGCGATGGGGAGCATCTCACACCTCCCTGTCTACTCTATGTGCCACCCTGAATCTTCCCCTCCGCCTCGCCAGGCAAACTGAAGTCCTGGGACAAGCTATGAACCGACGCCTACGTAGCCACTACAGGTGTAATACCAACTCTGAGTGCAGTGGGTTTGAACATATCTATATTCCCATCCTCTGGGAATCTGTCAACAGGTAGCCTACCTCCAAAGTTTGTTCAGCCCAGTATGTGGCGTAAGTTACTCGCTACTCCCCTATCATAAACTACTCACAGTCAAGGAATCCAACTTGTCTCATCTCCTGTAAAACTGCTAAACTAATATGTGGCGATATGTTAAGCGGAGTATCCAAAGGAATATGTGCCTCGCCGGTCAACTACCTCCAGCATCTATCCTCCAAGTTATATTCGCAGTTTCCATTTGGTACTTGAAGTGGCATCCTCTTACGGGATAAGAGTTTTGCAGTCAGTACTTCCTCAATCTCAGACACTGCCAAATCAAACTAAGGTTCTCAGGTGATCGTTTTAATAGTGCGGTGGTCAATGTGGTATCTTCCTAGCATAAACAAATTGTCTTCCGGGTCATTTGTTTTTTTCTTGTTCCCTCTCTCCCGTGCTCTGAGGCGCGGATAGGCCGTGAACTTAACATCTTCCTTGACAATAGGGCGACCAACCCCACAATACTTGTAAAACCAATACTGCATTTTAGAACAACATAAAAATGTAATTTTAAATTATATTTAAGACGTTTATTAGATAATATTTGATTTGTAACTTGTAAGGAAAAAGTGTTAGTGTACCGTTAGAAGTTAGGAAAATATAGTGATGGCACCCCCGGTGGTGACTGCGGTCTTCAAACCATGGTACAGGGAAGCAAGAATAGCAGAACCCCAATCATATTGAGCAGCCTCGTCCAAATCGGCCACGGTCGCGAGATATCCAAGAGGGATAGTGTCGTTAGCCGTTTGGAACCATAAATGTCCCATCATGAAGAGGATAAAAGTGCGAGCAATTGTAATATCATCTTCCCGATCAGCTGCGATGGTCAAGTACGTCCTTAAATATGAAATGCAGACATTCCCACTCTTTATATTGTTGGATTCAATGTTGGGGAGCAATTGCCTCGCATTAGATAATACACTCCATACGTCGTCATACAACACCTGTGTCAGATATCAGCTGATTGACAATGATGTCAGTATTGTGAAATTCAATGGTGTGACCCCTATCTTTATACATGGGAACAGAAACGTGTGCGTGGTCGGCCACCAACGCTTTGTAAGCGCCTGAATTAGCCGATTATCTGAATTGCCCAAGCGTATATCCATAAACTTTTCAAATATATTCACCACGGCATCCCTTACAGGTGGAATTATGGAAATCTCCTTCCACACTTTGATCACTATAGTGAATATGCCGTGTACACGCATCAAATCCTGATTCTGTTCATTGGAACATTTTGTCAAATACTTGATTTATAGAAATAATAAATTCATAATTACACTAAAACTTACCTTAAGTTTCTTTCCCGTGTAATAGATATGACTGACGCCGTCTGGGAGTTAGGTAATACACCTCTGCGGGAAGTTTTCTTGGGTTGGGTTTGGTATAGATTGGGTTTATTGAACATCTTTAAATTTCATTTGCTTTTTCTTCCTTCCGGACCTCGAACGAGTTACGGCTTGCTCTAGATCTTTTATTACTCTAAACCCAGGGATAGTACTGAGGTGTGGGTCTCCCTCTGGCATCTGTATTTTAATTTTGTTGGAATCATAATTTTTTTTACCTTCGATTTTTAGAGAGTGCAAGAAGTAAAATGTGGTGAATAGTCGAGTTGGGTTGCAAAATTAACAAACAGTTGAAGCGGCAGTAAAAGAAACACCGCGCGGTGTTTTGATCTCTTCCGAATTAAAAAATTAAAATTAAATACACGTCAACAACTCCAACTGGCTGCTGGGAGAGGTCGGGTGAGGGTTTGAGTTTTTTGTGGGCCCTCTGTTAGATCCTACACCTAAACTAAAACTCGCTGCTAGAGATGCTCTAAGGATAACTCCTGATCACACTTGGGAGCAACAATTCCATTTAATGTTATTTAACTTACACAGTCTTCATTGCTATCTGAAACATTCCCATCTTCCCTATCGAAAATCCTCCTTCTATCAACGCTCACACCCTTTGTTTTTATGTGTGTAAAACATGACAAGATGTATAAATATTAATAGATCTATAAGGACCTAGGACTTAATACGATAATCACATACCTTGATCCATAGCTTGATTAATTGAGGTATGTCATTTGACCTTTCCTTTAAGATAGTGCTTTAGTTTCTTATTTCAATTAGAACTATTTTCCATAAAAAAGTAGAGAGTTGTAAGAAACCCTAACCTCATTAACCAATATGATTAGTTTTATATTAGAACTTAGATCGTCATAATTAGAAATCCATAATTACTAAAAGACCCTTACTCATGTAGGCCATAATAAGTCTTACAATGTGTTGTTCATTGAAGAGGGAGAGAAGAAACAGATGACATAGATTTTTAAATATGATTTCTCTTTATTTGTATTGTATGATGTTGTTTTGTTTTTGACACATGGCATTCTGGAGTTGAAGCAGTTCTCTAAACGTGGGTCTATTTTGAGTTCTCTAAACATGGGGAAGAGATAAGTTCAAATATAGTTTTATTATGAGGAGTGTGGGTATTATGTTTTAATTTAAGAGAAAATTTGCTCTTGCCCCCCCACTGTTGGTCTAAATTTGAGGATGGACCCAAAACAGGCTTGACCCGCGTTGACTTTTATTTGACTGGTCTTATTTAGGTGAAGTCTCAACTTTACCCTCGCGTGCCTTGCATGTGAAACAGCAACCCAGGTTGCCGGTTACCCACTTTAGGGTGGGAACTCTAACTTCTTTCCCTCTTTTATTACAACCCCTCTTTCTCTCATTAATTTTTGTTTTTAATTTATCCATTAAAGTTGTTGATCTATTTCCCTCTTTTTCTCTGCTCGAGTGCAATATCACACTCAACTTGTGATATGTAATGTGAGTACTATATCTCACTCTCTCTATCTTTATTTTGCATATGATTAGAGGTATTGGCTTTATTTGAAACCCTAATTATTTTATATTTTACTATTTAAGGATTGGGGGTTTCAAATATAAATTATGCTTATTGAATTAATTAAGGTTTGTTAAAACTTTTTCATTCTCCAATTTGCATGGGGTTTTTTTTTTTTAATTTGTATTATGGGGATTGTGATTTGGGGACAGTTTTAAAGATATGGTGTTAGTTTATGAGATGAGATTATGAAACCCAAATATTCATTTTGGTTGTATGTGAAATTGGGGGCAGCTTTGAATGTGAATTTGTTTATATATGTTGTTTTGTTACAGGGATGACAATGTGAAAAATGTGATACTTTATTTGGGGTGGGGTGGGGGGGGGGGGGGGGGGGTAATTGGACAGAACCTAGGGGTGGTTTAGGGTTCACATATGACTTGTATGTTGGAGGAAAGGCAGAGAAATTTGGCATAGTGGCTGGGGATAGGTGAGAATGTTAACAATGTTTTTGACACAATACCTATTTTTGATACCCAATTTGGTAAGAATGCTAACAATGTTCAGCCTATTGGTATACCCAAAGTTGCTACACCTAAGAGGAGGGCCAAAAAGCCTATACCTGCACCAAATAAGCCTACACCTACACCAAAGAAGCCTGCTCCTACACCAAAGAAAAAAGCATCAGTGGAACCCAAGGAAAAAACTCTAACAAAGCCTAAAAGAAAAGGTAGTTCAAGTAGTGCATTAAAAAGGAAAAGGGCTACAGAAAGTGAATTACCATGGGAAACTCTAGATGATATACCTATGTTGTATGATAGCGAGGATGATGTCATAATACTGGATGAAGATGTGGGTGAGAATACAGGTGTGAATAACTAGGCTAAAATTAACCCTGGTAACTTAAATGTTGAAGAGGGTTATTACTCTACTCGCACCTCATTGGATTGTGATGAAGGACCTACTTAAGAAGTTATAGACAAGGTTGATGCGGAGTTAACAAATTTTGCACAAGATACTGAAAATATTTTTGCAAATGAAGATAATGATGTGAATATTGGGAATCCACATCGATTTGGTACCTGAGATGGAGTGGCCTACAGTGCATGCTGCAAGGGCCTATATTAAGAAGTGGTCTATATTGAATAAGGTTGAGTACCATCAAATAAAGAATGAGGGTAATAGGCTTAGATTCATTTGTGTTGAGCCAAAAACATGCAATTGGTTATTTTATGCCAGAATTACCTCTGATGGTTACACATTCAAGCTGAGAAAAAGTAGTGTTTTGAAGCATATTTGTCAAGGAAAGGCTAAGACATTAAACAAGTTGGCTCATGCTGGTTGGGTGGCAAATGAAGTTGAATACCCAATAAGAACAATTAAGTTCACCAGGCCTGTTGATGTGATAGAACTGATGCTTGTAAAATTTGGGTTAGACATCTCATACTATACAGTATGGAATGCATGAACTATTTGCATAGAAAGAATTATAGGTTCATTTGATTATGGGTATGTGGTGCATCCTGAGTTATGTAGACAAATATTAAGTGCAAACCCTATAAATTTAGCTAGGAGTAGCAAGGATGTTGAAACCAATATGTGAATAGGAGCTTGTGTTGCTTACAAGGCCTCTTTTGATGGGTTTGTGAATTACTGCAGACCAATCCTTGGTATGGATGGTTATTTTTTGAAGGGGAAGTATGGTGGAGTATGCCTATCTATAATTGGACTAGATGTTAATAATGGATTATTCCCAATAGCAGTGTACCTATGTAGATCTCAATGTTATAAGACATGGTATAATTTTTTTTGTAAAAGGTAGAACCTTATTTGAATCAGTATAAAAGCAAGTTAACATTTATCAGTGGCAAGCAAAAGGGTCTTATAGGTGCTATTGCAAAAGTATTCCCTAATGCAAACCACATATTTTGTTTTAGACATATGTACAAGAATATGAAAAGATACTACAGAGGGACACATTTGAAGAGCCTAGTATAGGGGGCAGCAAAGGCTTGGAAGCAAACTGAAAAATAAGAGAAGCTGAACAAGCTTAAAGTTGATAACCCTGAAGCACATGACTGGTTGGTGAAGGAACCATTTGAACACTAGGCAAGGTCACATTTTGACTTTACTGCCAAATGTGAGCACGTAACAAATAACTTCTTAGAATCATTCAATAACTGGATATTGAAGATCAAAGATAGGCCACTACATAGAGCCTTAGAGAAATTAAATTTGATGATGATGAAGCTAATGTATGACAGAAGAAATAAGGCTGTTGAGTGGAACCAAAATGTTATGATCTTGACAACTTGTCATATATGTTTTTTTAATGCTTTTAGTATATATATTTTGAAATGTGTATGGATGTTGTATATTTTATCAGGTTTAGTGCCTAGAGCTAAGGAAAACATTGCAAAAATTAAATGGAGACATTCTATGGACAATATCACCTAGAAGGTGTTGGTAATGGTTGCTATGTTGCAATTGGGGCCAATAGTAAAAGGTGGAGAGTTAACATAAAAAAATATGAATGTGATTGCCATCTGTGGTAAGTGACTGGTCTGCCATGTATGCATGCAGTGAGTATATTGATGAAATTCAGAGTATCTTGGATTGAGTAAGTACTTGATGCATTTACCAATTAGTTTTTTTTTTAACTTCTAAATCTTGGCTTGAGTATATTGATGATCTACCATGATTTTTTTTACAGGTATTGCAGTCTTTATCACAGAGTTTCATCATATGTTGAAACATACAAAAAGGCCATTTATCCAATAGGTGATTAATCTTAATAGGGCAAAGTAAAGGTTCATTGTTCTCTTGTTATATTTGATGATAATGTACTTGACTCTAAAAATGCCATTTATCAAATATTTTCCAGCCTATTGATGACTTCTTGCCCCCACCATTGGTGAGGGGATTTGGGAGACCAAGGAAAGTATAGATACCAGATCCAGATGAAGCACTTAGCCCATAAAAGAAATGTGGTAAGTGTGGGGGGTTTGGACACAACAAAAAAACTTGCAAAGGTGATCATGCTCCACCAAAGCCAAAGATCACATGACATAAACAAATGATTGATACACACTCAAGTAGAGCTGAGCACAGGAGGAACACCAATTAACCACCTGCAACACCAAATGTGGGAGGTAGAGGTGGGACCAAAAGTGGTAGAGGGAGGGGTAGATCAAGCAGCACAAGGGGTGGGAGAAGCGGAGGTATATTTACTCATATGAACAACTTTGAAGGGGAAATATGGATTGGGATTAACCTATTTGAAGGTGGTTCAACTAGAGGGTACAAGGGGTAGTAGTGGTGGAGCAACAAGAGGAGTTGCAAGGAGTACGGGATAGAGGTGGTGTAAATAGAGGTCCCAATGTTGGTAGAAATGCAGGATCCATTGCAAATTGAGGTGGTGCAACTAGAACCTTTAACCCTCAGGCTCTAGTACAACATTCTCAGGCTTCAACTTCAAACCCTTAAAAAAAGAGTTTTCAACCACTAAGCAGGATTTGGAGACCATAAGCAATAATATAATATAATTTTGGATTATCCAATTCTATTTTTGTAACACATTATGTATGCGTTGTGCCCTAGATTTGTAGGGAAGGTTACATGTTTTATTTTGGACTAGGATGGTGTTTAATTTTGATGAATATGCAGTATCAAATATATGTAGTGCATATGGACTAGACAAGGTCTTTTTTATGTATCACATTATGTATTGACTAGACAAGGTCTTTTTTTATGTATCACATTATGTATCACATAATGCAGTATCACATTATGTATATTATTATTCTTTCTTAATAATACTAGTGTATTGACTAGACAAAGTCTTTTTTATGCAGGGTAGGGAGTAATGTAGTACATATGGTGTTGATACATGGAATCATTATAGGTACTATAACCCCCAATCACATTACACTTGACTATTTTTTGTTTTGGCGAATACTTAGGTTTAAATGCCCCTTATCTTCTAGTTTAGTACAAATTAGGTCAAATTAGTCTATAAATGACCTATTAACATCCCCATCCTCTTCTATCAATCTCTCATATCAAAGAGAAAATAAACTAGGCATGGATTCAGATAATGAGTGGATGTTTGGTGAGGGGTGCAATTCTCCAAGGGGAACTAGGTACATAACTAGTAATGAATAAGAGGAGAATGAGTGGCAGTGTAAGTGGGGTGATGATGGTTCATTAGATAATAATGAAAGTGATGATAATGGGGATGATGATGAAAGTGAAGAAGAGAAGGAAGATGATGAAAGTGATGAAGATGAGAAGGTAGATGATGACAGTGATGATGATGAGAAGGAAGATGATGACAATGATGATGGTGAGTTTGAGGAGGAGACTGAAACTAAAGAGGATGACAGTGATGATAATGGGGATGATGGAGGGGTTATAGGTGGGGATGGTGGTGGAGTTTTAGGTGGGGATGCAGGTGGGGGATCTAGTTAGGTTTTGACTTTTGGTTGTTTAGTTAGGTATTATGCTTGTGGGGATGGGAATCTAATTGCAAAGACTATTTTTTGCCTGTTTTGATTAATGAAAAGTTTGTTATGCATGTTTTGCATGGAAACCATAAGATAGAAACAAATACACATTGGATTCAGAAAACAACCAACTTCATTAATCAAGATTAAAAACCTTAAAACAATAGACATTTTACAGTGGCCTTCCTAGTGTAGTCTTCCCTTTAAATCCCCTACAAAAATCATTTAAGTCCATGCTCACAGTCATCTTAACATTGAGTTGTCCATTCTTGTTTTTTTCCTCATCTGAATTCTTCTCTTCAGCTTGCATTACCTCTTTCAGCCAAACAAACTTCAAACAGTGGGTGTTAATATATTTAAGAAACTTTTGACCTTTTGTTGATTCAGTTGTAGAAGTGCACAAGTTCCTTGGGGTACCACAACCACAATTTGTTGTTCTCCATGGACATTCCTTCAACCAGTGATTAAAGGAGGCACAACCAAAACATCCCCCATTGAATGATGGCCCAGGCTCACATTTTGACTTCTTGATGGCATCAGATAACCACATGAAGGCATCATACTTGGAGTATTGACAGCTTAGAAACAACCTATTGGGATTTGCTTCAGAGTTTGATACCTTCATAATCATAATCCCATTGCATCCCTGTTTCTTGCATCTGCTATATATCCATAGACACTCCAAAAAAGTTTGATGGCTTTCATTACAAATTACACAATTCTCAACCTGTGAATATGTATGTTGTTATGTTAGACTTAACCCCCCATAAAAGTTCTTGCAATTTGTCTTTGGACCCCAAACCTTCAAAACATCTTTAATGGCAGAAAACTATAGTTGCAAAAAAAATCATTTTAACTTAATTAACCAAATAAGATAAGAAGAAAATCTTCTTACATTAGTTCCTAATCCACCTCCCATCGTAATTCACAGAAATATAGAGAGATAGAGAGAAATAAAAAAAGACGGAAAGAAAGAGATAGACTAGTTGAGAGATATAGAGAGATAGAAAGAGATAGAGAGAGAGAGAGACTATATGAGGAAGATGAAGTTTGGAGGGAAAGAGACCGTTTGGAGAAGATGACCAACAACCATATTTTAAGGTAATCCACGCCATTGGATCGATGTGATCATATGTTATTCGAGGTTTGTTTTGAACCGGTAACCTGGGTTGCTACTTCACGTGCAAGGCACGCGAGGGTAAAGTTGAGACTTTACCTAAATAAGACCATTCAAAGAGCAGTCGACGCGGGTCAAGCCTATTTTGGGGTCCGTCCTCAAATTTAGACCAACAGTGGGGGGTAAGTACGATTTCATGTCGAATAATGGGGGGAATGAGCAAATTTTCCCTTAATTTAACTTGTTTGGAACCAATGTATTTGATCACCTACTATTGACCATTTAAGGCTCTGTTTAAGCTTGAAGTCGAAGCGGATCATTTTAAAAATAATGATTATTTATACTCTTAATAATTGAAGTTTCGTTGAATTTATTGAAAGATCCTTTTGTTGGAAAATACAAAGGGTATTGTTTTTCCTTGAAGTTTGAATGGTGGAACTAAGTAGTTTTAGTCCCACATTGGATATGAGGGAAACACAACTCTCCTATATAAGTAAATCAAGCACTTACCTTGTTGTAATGTGTGTGAGAGTTGGTGTGTCACACGCGCATGTGAGGCATGTGTGACCCATGTGTACAAACTAGCTTGGGTGCATGGGCTACCCATGGGCTTGCTCGACCTAGGAAACCCGCTTATTATTATAAGTCTATGATTTGGCCTTAGGGCCTTGGGTCATGGGCTCATGGGGATTCCTTTAAACACTTAGTCATTTTTTGGGTTTGAGGTGTGAGTTGGGGTATCTATAACAGACGCACCTTAAGGTGTGACTCTTGGTGAAGAGGCACTAACTTGAGGTGTGACTCTTGGTGAAGAGTCACCTATGCTCTATATAACCCAATTTCATTTTCATTTATAATCATCAGTTTTTTTAGAGTTTTCTTGAGTCTTTTTACAAAGAGAAAATAGACACAATCAAAGTTCGTTTGGCAGAAAGATAGAAGTGTTTTCTTCTTTCTGTGACTGATCGCTGTATCTTGGAAGACAGGGGCCTACATTCTTGCAAAGTACTGTGGCAGGGGCAAATTTGTCTTAAGGAGATAGTGTGTATACACTAGACTCGATCATCTCCTTAAGAGGTGTTGGTTTTTTATGCAAATTGGAATACAACTTTATCCAAAATGAGCAAGAGGTTGTACAGAGTGAGATAGACTCTATAATGCACAACCATACTTAGGAATTGGTAGATCTTCCACCTGGCAACAAACCTATAGGTTGCAAGTGGATTTTCAAACAAAAATTGAGACCTGATGGTTAAATTGAAAAGTACAAAGCCAGACTTGTTGCCAAAGGATAGAGGCAAAAATAAGATTTTGACTACTTTGATACATATTCTCCAATGACAAGAATAACTTCCATTCGTATGTTGATAGTTATTGCAGCAGTGCATAAGCTTGAAATACTTCAAATGGATGTTAAAGCAACATTCTTGAATGGTGAATTAAATAAAAAAATATATATGAACCAACCTGAGGGGTTCATTCTCCGAGGCCAAAAAAATAAAGTGTGTCGGTTGGTTAAATCTCTTTATGGATTGAAGCAGGCACCTTTACAATGGTATGACAAAATTGATGGAGTCATGATGAAGAATGGCTTCAAAATTAATGAATGTGATAGATGTGTCTATATTAAAAGCATTAATGGGGAACATGTCATTGTGTGTCTTTACATAGACGATATGCTCATCATGGGGACTAACATCAATGTCATTATGTCAACAAAGAAAATGTTGTCCAAGAACTTCGATATGATGGACTTAGGTGTTGCAGATGTTATTCTTGGCATAAAGATTAACAGAATACCATAGGGACTTGTGTTGTCTCAATCACATTATATAGATAATGTACTTAAGAAGTTTAATAAATTTGACTGTCGTGGTGTTTAGACACCATACGATAATATGCATCAATTGATTAAACACAAAGGTGAGCTTATTTCTCAAATAGAGTATGCACGCATCATAGGCAGTCTAATGTATATTATGAACTACACTAGACCAGATATTGCTTATGCAGTTAGCAAACTGAGTCGGTATACTATAAACCCTGGACTGAGCCACTGGGAAGCGTTAATCAGAGTTTTACAGTATTTAAAGCATACAATAGGCTATGGGTTGCACTACACAAGATATCCAGCTGTCCTTGAGGGATACAGTGATGCAAACTGGATATCAGATTCTAGCGTGTCATACTCCACAAGTGGATACGTGTTTACACTTGGTGGTGGACCTGTCTCATGGAAATCCTCAAAACAAACATGCATAGCTCGATCGACTATGGAATCAGAGTTTGTTGCTCTAGATTTAGCGGGAGATGAAGCTGAGTGGCTTCGACAGTTTTTAAAGGATATTCCTATATGGCCAAAGCCAGTACCTACCTTATGTATCCATTGCGATAATCAAGCAGCTATTGTAAGGGCAAAGAATAATGTCTATATCGGTAAGTCACGACATATACGTCTACTAAAAGAAAAATAGGCAGTAGCCACAGGTGACTTCCTGTTTTTACCACGGTTTTCTCAGTGACAAAGTGCCACAGTATGAGTAGTGGCTACTAGACTAAAGTAGTGGCTAAAACTACTGATAATACAAAAAACACCGATTGATAATAACAACTCTCTCAGGAAAAAAACTGTGGGAGAAACCAAAGTTCAATTTCCCTTACGATTACGGGATAACAAAACCCAATCTTCACGTTTATCTCCATGATTCCCAAACATCGATTTTCCAATTTCTCTCTTAAGGTTTGCCAATCTTCGATTCCTAATTCTCTCTCTTGCTTGGGTTTCGAATGGAATTGTTCTAAATTGGGGGAAGAATGTAGAAATCAAGATGAGATGAAAGTGTTAACAATGGCCATTTCAAGTTGGTACGAGCAAATATGGAGAAGAATTACGAAGAGGGTGCGGTTAGGGTTTCAAAATTTTCAAGAACTCATCGTGGGTAGAAATCGCAACTCCTCTAGGTTTCGTAGTCATTAAATCTCTTTTAATTCTGAGTTTTTACTTGCTTTTAGTTTGTACTCTTTGTTTCAAATCATTTATCATTACGCGGTCTGTAGTTTCGAGCTAAAATAGCGGTGGGATCTCGTTCTTTGTTTGTAGTTGTAAGATAGATTGGTTAAAATTATGATTATTAAGATGCTGAAATTGCAAAACTTTCATAAACTTTTTGCTCGCCGAGGCCTTTCACACATTTCTGCTTGTGGTGGCAATTAGGAATTTCATAACTAGCAAGCCAGATGGGTTCTTCGTGGTTACTTTCGATGGTTGTGAATTGTGTTGTTTGCACAAGGAATTCTCATCAACTGGTAATTTGCGAGACCAAATATTCACTTGGTTGCTAGCAATTATCTCATTGCAAACATCTTCAAAAGCTTTCCTGAGCTCATCCTCTTCTTTAGTTAGCGATAAAAGTTCAATGGTGACAATTGAAATAACTAAGTTTATGATTCATTTCTACTGGTTGAACAATTATGCTTAGTCGTCTCATCCCTAAGACATTCTTCTTGATTAATGAATTTCCCATGAATTTTATGGGAAAAAAAGGAACTTTCTGAATCTGATTTGTTTGTCTTCTTTTCACACTGATTTGTCAAACAGCTGATGGATTCAAGTACTAGAACTCGATGGGGGAAAAGGTCCAGCTGCAGAAAATGGAAGAACTTCAAGGTACATTTCTATCATAATATAACATCTTACTTACCATGTTAATTTGTGCAAGTTTTGTTTTTGTTTCGTTTTTATTATTGCATTTGTAGGTTTACTTTGATGTGGCATTACAACATCATCAAGTAGAGAATCTAAACTCTTTACTGGAAATCAAAGTTTTGGACAGGTTATTCATTTCACCTATTGCTCTTAAATGATTAATCTCTTTTAATTATGTTAAGTGTAGGATTAGCTAAATTCTTATCTAGAAATGAGAGTATCCTAAATATATATGCTCTTAATGGGTTGTTCATTTTTAAGACTATTTTACTATAATTTTTAGTTGTGTGTTAAGGGTTCTTTGGCAATTCAAATGTCTTGTTGGTTTATGTTAATTAACTTTTTGTACATTTATCTTTACAAGTGTTGAAACAACTGTTGTACATGAAGCTACGACGGAATATTTAAGGAAGTTGTGAATATTAAATAATTTGCTTTCTCATTAAATAATTTGCTTTCTCATTTTACAATTGTTAACTAATTAAACTATCCAATGTGGTTTAACTTTAATTTCCACATCTTTTTCTTGAGTGGAGTCTTCTTTTGGATTGGCTGCAGACCTCAATGGGATGGTTTTCTGTACTGTAGCCTCCAAGAGGGACTTACTTTCTATTTATCCTGATAGGATTAGAGTGGTCTTCCCATTATACCCTCAAACCCTAATAAAGAGTAACACTAGGTCCCACCTACCTTAACTTGGTGTAACAATTAGGCACAACCAATAACACCTATACGACCTATTAACATGTGTTCTCGTGAACCAAAAGAGTAGTGCCGGTATAGATGGAAAATCCAACAATATCCTACCCGGCGCTAATTCGATTTTAAGAAAAATATTTTTAGCTTGATTCACGGTTTTTGATGAAAAAACGGATGGGCATCCTTTGTTTTATAAAGCCACATATGATAATTTGTTGAAGGCAATGTTACATCGAACTTGACTGTCACTCTACGACTACAAGGATGGCTAATATGGTTCACAGACAAATTTTGGTCAGGCCTTTGGGCACATGCCTAATTCATATCGTGGACATCAGGCTAGTAACCTCAATATCTTTCAAGTATAATTTATTTACTAGTGGAGTTTAGCGTGTGAATGGCAAATGTACACTTTAATGATGTACTGGTACATTTTTATTAGTGTCCTGCAACATGTATTTACCAGACACATGTCATTTGAATACTTAGACAAACTATTATGCGAAGACCATCGCTCATACTGAAATAAAGACCAAAGGATGTGGAGCCTACCCATATCCAGCCCAAGCAAACTTGAGAAACCTTTCAGTATTCTCTATAAGCACTTGATACTTATACAATTGTCATGTGATGAAATCACTCGTATCTAAAACTTTATTGCAATTGCATAATTTAAACTGAATATATGCACATATAATAACGGATCCAAATATAATAGCAGCTAAATAATCAAAAATAAATTCTGAATGTCGACTAAAATAATAACCGGGAATAACTCCCACTTGGATAAAAAAATCCTAATGCAGTAACAGTAAATAAACCAATAACTACTCCCACATAAAATATCGATCCTTAAAGAGACTCTAACAGCAAAATCTGAGTCAGAGTAGCCCAAAACCATAAGCTCATCCGATTTCCTATAAACCAATATGTAATCTCTTGTCTTCTTTAAATATCAAAGAACATTCTGACTGTCTGAAGGTTACGATGGTACCTTCCTAACATCCCAGCAACAAAATTAATGTCAGGTCTCATGCATATCATGTCATAGGCTTTCGTATGCTGAAGAAATTGGACGTCACTGCTAGCGAGTAAAATATTATCGATGTACAAAACCATAAATATAGAATGTTTCCCACTCCTATTGACATATATACAATGATCCATCTGCATTCAATTGCCTTAGATCCTTTAGGTAAATGTGTTAACTCTCACACAGAGTTGTAAGACATATAATCCATCTCCTCCGTAATGGCATTACGCCACTGATCTGTAAAACAACTAGCCACAACTGAACTAAAAGATACTAGATCCTCAAAATTAAATAATTCCCCTTCAACTGAATAAAGATGATAACCTGAATAAATGGCTGAACAAATCTTTCTAGGGGATCTCCGAGTAGGAGCTAGAGGTTGGGATGAAGGTGGAACGACAGGAAGCAGAACAAGAGCGAGTAGAGGAAAAAATCTACAGGAGAACTGGTGCTACGACGGGGTCTAGAACAAAATCTGGAATTGTACTCGTCACAGTGTCAAAATCAGATAAACGCGAAAGCATAATAGTATTGATCGAAATAGCAGTTGGACTCCGAGTTACAAAACCCTCCTCAAAGATAAACTTTCTATGAATAGTACTGGTAAAGTGATCTCCTTTCTCTATGAAATGAGCTTGAGCACGTCGAGAAAAATAAAAAACCTAAAACCTAAAACCTATCAATCTCTTTGGGATACCAACGAAGAATCAACTGACAGTCCTCGAAACTAACTTTCCGATATTCGGGCTAAACAATTTTTGCCTCTACTGGACAACCCTAAACATGCAAGTGATTAAGACTATAATTTTTCCCAGTTCATAGATGATCCAGGAGTAGTGTATTGGGCTACAATACCCTGATCCAGCAAATACTGATAGAATAGTCCCAAAAGTTGACCGTCTTGATCGATCTTATCATAATACTCACCTCCTAGATATGACCGAACAACCTTGATCTTTCGATCTAACTATTTCTCATCCTTTAACGGGAAAGACTTAAATGAATGGTTAAAAGATAGATGGTATAACCCATCAACTAGTAAACCATAACCAATATGGAATCATGAGGAATAATATCAAAACCACCATGTCTAAAATTAAGCGAAAAATACCAACGAACTCAATAGGGAGGCGTCTAGCATCTCTCAAGAAAACTTGCTCCTCAGGCCTTGCCGACCGCCTGCTGGTGAACCCTTGTGAAGAATTTGAAATATGAACAGTTGCCCCAGAATCTAACCACCAAGAGTTGGTGGGAACATCAACTAAATTAAATTCAAAGCAAACATAAACGTGCGAGCGCATATGTCTACTGCCGTCAAACTTCAGCGATAAAAGCTGAGATAAGTTACTGTACTGCCTTCCCTTGACAAAATCCTCGAACTGTTCCTTAAAGACATCTAACAGTTCCGGAGAGTAGTAATAGTCCGTCAAGGTCTCAATATTAGTCAGTTGGTTCCGGATCATAGGGTCCATAGCTGCATGAACCAAAAGACTTATATTTGAACGTGTAAAAAATGTATGCACATTTAACTTGATCTGTAAAAGATCTATAACTTGATGTTTATAATCTCGATCCTACTTGGGGTTAGGATGGTCGAGTCAGAGTGTATATGATATTTATGGTATTAATTATTCACTCTGTGGGTACAACTATGTATCCACAAATCCCTCCTTTGGGTGGTGATTTGATATACATTACCCCCTAGATGGTGATCACTCACGCTCAAGACTAGACTGACCACGTGCAGTTTGACTCGAGACACTTCCTCACCTTTGGGCCGAGGGTTATCCTCATCTCCCCGTACCGTGTAGCCTATCTTGACCCACTAATTAATTAGAAGTTTCTTAGCCTCTTTTGGGTGGTCTAATTATTTCAAGTTTAATTAGTGCAAAGTAGTCTTAATGAAACTTTTCAAGAAAGTCTCAAAATTAAGAGAAACGTTCAACTCCATGGACAAAACTCCTTTGGGTGTATTTGCCCATTTTATATCCCGACTTCCTAACGACTACTTGATCTCATTTAAACCCCATTAGAGATCCTTGGGCATTAAATCCCAATATCATGAATGATATATATATATAACTAATACCGAATATAATTATCCAATTAATAATAAATGTGGATAATTTATTGTAATCCCTTAACAGAGTTACCATACATTGGATATTCTTATGCTAGAGTTTCTATTGGTAATTTTTACTCATGTTAATGTCCAGCTAGCTAACATATAACAATAATAATTCCAGAGATTCAACATGATTAGAAGCAAAACATGTATAAAGTTTCATCCTTTTTATAACAGTAAGTAAGAGCCAAACTTAATACAAAAATTGCATATTTCACGATATAAGACCAAAAAGGAACATAGAGTAACAACTGGACATCGTCAACAAAAAGAGCACGATTCTACTGTAACAGGAAAAAAAATTGCATAGGAAAATGGTAGTAACATGTGCCTATAGAGGTTAAGGTCATGTCCAGAGACGAGACGGAAAACAAAAGTTCTCTTAAGCTTAAGTGCTTAACAAGTTTCGGAACACACTACAAAACCGAGACAGTAGCCGGTTCTCTCTCATCAATTGATGAGCCCTTTCTATGGTGTGTGAAGAATTTTCGGGCATTGATGGCATCCTATTCTCTCATCTCACACTTGGGAGGTTAGCAGAGACATGGCGGGACTCTGAACATCAAGCATTTCTCCATTCACCAATATCCAAAGAAGAATAAGCACAAACCAACCTAAAATACCATTGTTGGGTTCAACAATCAACAATCAACAATCAACAATCAAGATTACACCTCATCACTTCTCAAATCTTATTTTAAAACCCCAACCTCCTCAAATCAAATTTCATTAATGGAAATCAGATTACAGAAAAACCCAAACTTTTCTCAAATCACAAACCCAAAGAACCAACAAGATCAAATCTGATTTGGAAGATCAATTCCAATATCATACAATCTCGGAGAAGACGAAATGAGATATCCATAACTAGATCTACTTCTGGTTAACATAGATTGAGATCTTGAGAAACATAGGTGACGATGGGGGTTATTTCCTAAAACCCCAACTGCGTCTTTCTCTGTTTTAATGAAACGAGGCTTTTTCATGGAGGACTCCATTATTGTGGTGGTGGTGATGCTAACGTGTGCCTTGGGTTGGTAAGATTTCTGTGTGTGTGAGAGAGAGAGAGATAGTGATGTCAGAGTTTAGAGTTCGGAGAGTTATTGTTTGGAGAACGTCTTCAATATTTTAAAATAGAAGAAACCCTTTGATCTTTTCAGTGAAATATATCTTAATAAAAAATAAAAAAAACTAATCTCTTCTTTAACTTGTGAGCAGTGAACAATAATAACGTATTAAAACAAAAGCCATTAAAGTACAAGTACAGAGAAACAATTTATGAGAATAATTATTTAACCATAGTAATTTGTATCCTAGCTCTGACACCAATTGTTAGAATATTATACAATTAGTTATGATCAATAATAGGATGTAGAAGACAGATTATACTAACCTCTTTTCATGCTCTCTGAAATTCATTTGTTCTTGAGTAGAGTCTTCCCTTGGATTGGCTGCAGACCTCAATGAGATGGTTTTCTGTACTGTAGCCTACAAGAGGGACTTCCTTTCTATTTATCCTGATAGGGTTAGAGTGGTATTCCCATTATACTCTCAAACCCTAATAAAGAGTAACACTAGGTCCCACCTACCTTAACTTGGTGTAACAATTGGGCACAACCAATAACATCTATACGACCTATTAACATGTGTGCTCGTGAATCGAAAGAGTAGTGCCAGTATAGATGGAAAATCCAACAACCTTATCCAATCATGCGCAACACTTCTAATTTTCCTTCAAGTACATTTGAAATTGGAGAGTCTTCGTCAGCTCGGGCAAACGTGTAAATGCATACTAAATTACTTATTTTCAAGATTTTAATATAAACAATTTTAATATAAATAACGGTACTAATTAATCTCAAATTTTCAAATGTAGTGTTCATCATGACATAGAAGTCGATTATTATAATCCAATCGACAATAATAATGAACGTAACATTGATGACGAAGGTAACAATAACGTTAATGAAGTGGATGAAGGTAGCATTAACGGTAATGACGAGAAAGTACAATTATGACGTCATTTCCTTGGCCAAATGGACGTTGTATGTACGTATTAATTGCTTTGTACTTCATTTGAAGGATAAACAACTATTAAAATCTTTAATCATCAACCCACTATTTGGTCAATGTTGCCTACAAGGTAAAATTAAGGTCCCAAATCTTGATGCATTACCTAATGAATTTTAAGAATTATATGATGGTAATGGGCCGCATTCAAGGTCATTTCGAAGGTATATGCGAGAATATAATGCAGCTAACGCATTTACAAGTCTTGAGGTTCATATGGATAATCGAGTAGCTCATGGGCGAGGTTCATCTTCTTTTGTTATCCACGGAGAGTTACACCATCAAATAGGTACATTGGTTCCAAATGAGGAACAAAAACCTTCGTATGCACAATTTTACATCTACAACCCTGGTACATCTCTTAATACCCATCATAAAAGGAATCCACTCCTAAATAGAGATGTGCTAAAAGTTATCCAAGACACATTGGTCCAATGCAACCCATTCAGTGAATTATATCGTTATGCATACGAGGTATCAGAAGACGCTGCATGCGATAATAAAAAATTCAATGTGCCAATGTACCTTTATTACAGTGTTTTGAAAGATCATTGTAGATTCAATTTAGTGACCTGCCATACCTGTGATAAGAACCATGAGTCATAGACGTGCGGTCTTGTGACCAAGGGCCATTTCTCAAAAAATGTATAACTATTTGATATAGTTACCTTCTAAAGGTTATTAACATTGAAGAAGCAAGAACCTGAATGGAAATCAGACCCTGAGAACTAGATCTCGTCTAAAAAATCTAAAATGTATAATGTTAGAGCTCATGTCCCCATTACACCGATATTGTCTCCACCTTCACCACCTAGTTGTGTTTGGCTAAGTGTGGGGTTTTGTTCTTACAAGGAAGGCCCGACCATGGGGGTGTGTGACGGCACAAGGCCTAAAATTTTATTTTATTTTGCCTATAGCCTAAAGAAAAAAATAAAAAATAAATAAACCCAACCCAGTTAAAATTTGACCACAAAACCAAACCCATTATTCAACTTACAAGTTACAAGTTAAGAATTAGAAGGCCCACAGAGTCACAAACCAAATAGTTAAATGCCCAACTTCTCTTAATCTTCTATCTCCCTACTCTCTCTCCAAACACTCAGACCCTTAAGATGCATATGTAATGTTTAGTACTACAATTTTTTTTTTTTAAAAAAAAAAGGCTCATTTTAATTCTTCGCACAATGCCTTCAAAAAGCTACGGTCAACCCTGTTATAAGGCCTCAATGCTATTTAATAGTCCGTATCTCTTTATATCCTCCTTGTGTAAACTGCGTCTTTTACCCAATGTGGAACTAACTTTGATCCACCGATCTTAACATATAATTTCTATGAGACACATAATGGGCTCTGATAACATTACTCCACATTATCCAACTAGTGATCTACCCGATCATATCAATATATCATATACTAGCATCTGTTTGAAACAAAAACCACTAACTTATGATGAATATATAGGTAAGGGGGCAGCTTTACATGATTTATAATTTTTTACAAATTACTTCCAACTATTGTTTAGCAAGAACACCACTGATTAAGATTTTCCTACAAATTAATCAAATCATAATCTTCCAAAACAGATCTGTAACTCGAGATACTACTTGTGGGAATCGGTTCTGGTCCTTGGTAACAGCTCCTAACTACAGAGGTGCCCAGCATGGGACCTTTGCACAGTTTTTGGTACCAATATCACACAGTCTAACAAAGCCAATTCAATTGTTGCATATAATTTGCCTGCCTAGTAAATTGGGGTTAAGGTGATGCTTTATGGTTACTATCTCGTTTTATATTGAACCAGATGCCCATGCATCAAAGTTGACTCACATTCAACTCTTACATTTAATAAATTTTCGCCATTGTAATTCTTTTTGTAATACGACCATGACAATGATGTATTTGTCTAATACATAATACAACAAAATAGTATAGTGTCGATTTTCGAATGATTATAATTATTTTCATGCAAAAATGATATTCACAATTTATGTTCTCTAGATATCAATATTCTTTACACAAAATTTCTTAGCTTCTGTAACATGAAAATGATACTCATTGCAAAACCAATTTCTTAAAAGTACCTCCAACAACATAATATGATGTTACGGTTTTCACAGGGGTATGGGGTTCAATATCCTCACCCTCATACCCCTCAAAAGTATGCGAAATCTGAACTTGGCGAGGAGTATTCGCATACCGTTCACATCATAAAAAATTGAACCGTTAAACGCGCGCTATATATTTTTTATTCTCAGAATATGTGGGTTAACGAGATTTTCACGTAACCCAAGGATTAGTTGAGCAATTTGTGATAAATTATTAACCCGATCACCCTGGTTTACCAAAAACAAAAATGTTTTTTTCACACTACGCAGTAAATGCGAAATAAAAAAAGAATAGATCAAAATATTTATTAGCACATCACACATAGGATTTTCATTCAATTCTCTTCAATCTCAATTACAGAAAATTTATTACCAAAAAGAATCACACGCCTCCAACGCCCTCACAGAGAGTTAGGTAGGTTGGTGACAACAAAGGATCAGTCGCCCAAACAGTCTCTAATTACCCCCAAAATGACTCAAATACCCCTAATTTTTCCAAAACCTCGCAACTTGTTTTAACTCTCAAAACTAAAAACGCCACGTGTCAAAAATATGGTCAAACCCTAGAAATGAAAAAACCCCGCTTCTCGCCTCCCCCCGTTTTTTTAAAACTTGAAATTAAAATTAAGATATTTCGTCTCTCTTCTTTCTCTCTCCTTCCCTCCCTCCACTGTTTTCCCGCTTTTTTTTTCGTCCTTAAAACTACATCTTTCCCTTTCCTCATTTCATCTCTCTCTCTCTTAACTCGCTCCTCACTCGGTCTCGACTCGTTCGATCTAGACTCAGTCATGAATCGTCGAGTTAGGAGTCTCTGCTCTTCGTCATACAACAAGTACCTTAAACCTGGAGCCCTTGCACAACTACGTGACTCTCGATTCAGATCTACAAAACCTAAACCTAACTTAAAGACTCAGATCTCAATTTGCCGAGTCAACTCGTCACTCATTACTAATGGAGCAACTCAGACTCAGATCTCAATTGATGGGTTTCCGTGTTTCGCAGGGAGGATCTATGGGCCGAGGTGTACACAGAGGAAGAAGATTGTTGCGGCGAAGTCGATTTATTACTTGAGTACGATGGATTCAAGTCCTGAATCGGTATCGCCTGAATCGCTGTTAGATGTATTGAACTCTGATCTTATAGTTTCTCATTGAAAGATAAAAAAAATTATAAAATTAGTTTGTTACTGTTATGATGGCTTCTTGTACAACTTGTTTGATGAATTAATGAAGAATTTGTAGAGTAGTTATGATTTTGTTTTTTAGATCTACAATTATAGATTAATTTGGGGGTTTTCGCCTAATTATCCTAGTTTTCCCCTATTTGTTGTTCATCACTCACATAAGTCCTTTTTGTTCTTAATTGGTAATAGTGATAGTTTGATTAGTTGATATTACCTGAATTTATCTGAAATTAATTGGTTTGGTATTGTGGAATGTGGGAATGCCGTTATTAGTTTTAACTTGAATGTATTCATTTTCCCTATTTAGCATCACTGTAATGTCACAATGATTGTTTCCATGACTAGATCTTATGTCTGTTGATCATTACTTAAGAGTAGATTAGACTGATTGAGGGGTTTATGTCTGTTTCAACAGTTATCTGTTAAGTACTTTGATTTTAGATAAGTGCAACTAATGAGCTTAATCTAGTTGGGGTTTAGTTTCTGCATCTGTTACATAGATCCTAGTTTGGCATCTAATATTGATACTCAGTAATAAGAACAACAATCAAAAGTCTATGAGTTATATATGTTGTGTCATTTAAAAATCAAGACTCTTTCTGCAGTTTGGATTTCTTATCAATTGATCTATCTCTCTGCTCTTCTTGGATTCTAAATTTTTAGTTGATCAGGATTCATGATAGATATGTTATGGTTAATTAACTGATCAGATTTGCATGTTGGTTAGTCCTTGTTTGCATTTTTATTGGAGTCCTGATTTACTTCTATTTTTTATATTTTCTACTGCTCAGCTAGTAAGTCAAGTTTGAGTAGTTCAGGCTGTGAGTTTCTATGTATGGTCTTCCATTTATGCAGGTTGAAGATAATGACAGGAATAGGCAGTTCCTGAACAGGATTAATGTGCTGGCAACTTCAAGATAAGGAAGGTTATTAGATGCACCTGGACACACCCAGCCCTTGATGAAGTAATGACCAATACAGATAGCTTCATGAGAGGCAACCAGGGAGGCACTGGAGCCATCATAAGAAAGCATAGTGGGGATCCAGTGGCTACTGCAACAGGTACATCAAAAGCATTTTGGACAAATCTATGATGAAAATTTTAAAAGAGCCTTTTCATTAATCCAAGCTAGACCATTTTGGACATAACGTTATAATTGCAAACTTAATGACTGATTGCCAGCTGGGTTGAATAAAGTTATTCTATGAGTCCTAGCACCCACAAAGAATCTAATTAGAGTTTGATTGTATTTCTATATTTGACTTAGACCTTAGTCTATGAAAGGGTCCTCAATTATTACTCTTGTTTAAGGTTTTGCAGAAATAGACAACTTTGTCGCTAACTACATTGCAGGCCTCTTAATTTCCAAGTCCAAACTTTCTTCTTCAGCAACATCGGTTTATTCAATGAAGTACTTTGAAAATCTGAATTATCAACCTCTCTCTTTATTGTTTCAATCTTTGCAATCTTGTATCTCTTTCTTTATCAGTGCAATCACACATCTATGTCTGTAAATTGATTCTTACTTCTTTGTTTGTTTTAGTACTTATTTCTCCTTTGGATTTGATTTGATACGTCTCTATATTATTTAGTACTTCTCTCTAATTTGATTGTCGGCTTGGTTTCTCTAGTTGGGTTTGGTTTGACTTGGTTATCGATTGGTTTCTCTTCGTAGTTTACTCTATATTATTTTATATAAATGGTACATTATGCGCCTTCCTGCTCCCCCTTACCGACTTAGGACAGCTGATAGGACCTCTCAAGTTCTTATGATCTTTATAAACACTTTTCTTGGCGGGAGACGATTCACTTTAAGCAAATTGTGTTGAATGAACAGGCAATGAATATGCCTATTTGTCATATAATATGAAGAACTTTTTGATGTGTAGGTAGACGAGGGGTTATGTATCAGTATAGGAGGCTATGAAAGACATGGGGTTATGTATGGGAGGATAAGAAAGCTCCTTCTCATAGTAATGCGCAAATTTATTAAGCATTATTAGCTAATTGGTAGACGGATTCTTCAAAACTTATTACTTGGATTAATAATTTTATAGACATTGTCTAGCAAAACAAATTTGGAAATATCTGAAGTTGTAAAGTGGAATTTAATTTTGCCATATAGTATCAGTTGATATTCGGGTTGCTCGACAAGGAGACAAGAATATTCATGAATTTTTCCATTTAATAACATGTCTCTGGGATCAGTTAACACTCATAGTTAGTTAGTTAGTTAGTTACTACTGGAGTCATTGAGTTGAATACCAAATATAGAGATGAAGACAGTTTCTTTTTGTTTCTGATTGCTCTTCAAGATGACTTTGTGGTATTTTGTGATTCTGTTCTCCTTCAGAACCCCCTTTCTCAGTTGGCGCAATTGCTAGCAAGTTATTTTGTGAAGATGCAAATCACACATAAGCAATGATATTCTTTCTAGTCAGTGTTTTAGCTGTTCCCTGTTAGCTCTCCTACAATCCTCTATACAGATAACAAATTAAAGTTCGTATGGAGGAGTGCAATTTTTGTCAACAAAAGGGTCACTACAAGGATTGATGCCCTTCATGGGTGAACAAAGGCAATACCATTTTATTTCTTTATGCGAAAAATTCCTCTCCGGCTGCAATTACCACATGGATCTAGGAAGTCATCTACTTCTACATTTTCTCATATTACAGAAAATAATTTTTTTGCTAAGGTCCTTAGTTATTGCAGTGGAATTAAGTTTTGTTGTTGCAACTGTAACACTTTTTTCTTTCCTTTCCTCTATGTTCTAATTTTTTATTTATAATATGATGGAATGATTCTAGTTTTCTTATGTTCGTTTGAAATGCTTGTTAGACGGGGCTAGAGGCAATTGCCCACCGACTAATGGGGCATCAATGTCATTCTTTGGGTGTAATAGAACTGTTAAACACATTTGAGGTAGTTCTCTGATATTTGTTTCATAGAAATAGTGTCTTGTAAATTACAGATAAATGCCACATAAAATGAATTTATTGATTTTCCTCCAACAGGAAGAGACGAATCCAAAGTTTTGCCCTCTCAGAGAACGCCTTAACAAATTACAGGCAATCTATCCATTTCCGTTGTCATTTATTTTTTGCCAGCCTGATTCACTTTCTTATCTTAAGTGGTGTTATTTTGGCTCCAGCGAACTGAGAAGCTTAGGGTTTGTTTTGGCAGATCGGACATCCATGGATGGGGTATCTTTGCACGTCGGAAAATTCAGGAAGGCGAAGTGGTATATCTATAAACTATAATGTTTTTCCTAAAAACTAAAATATAATCCTTAATTTTGATAGATGAAAGCCAAGTTGATGTATGTTTCTGGGAAGAAAAATAAGCACTCATACAAAGTGAACAGGCTTGTAGATTTTTTCCACATCCGAGAACAAAGTTTCTTTATTTATCTGATTCTTTCCTGCATTGGCTAAACTATCACTGAGAAAAGAATGAAAAAATCTACTAAGCCTTAGCCAGAAACATGCTCGCAGTTAGTAGAATAAGCAATTTGTCTGAAGGGATAGAATTTCTGATCAACGATATAGGTTTTCTATTTTCTATATCGAGTTGGATGCTATAAAATTTTGGCAGCCTTTTCTACATTGACTTGCTTGTTCCATATCTTAGCTTGTTTGCTCTCCACTAGTGAAATATGATGCTTAAGTACATAGCATTTTTGTTTCTGTCTCCAGATTTTTGAATATCGTGGTGAACACGTAAGGCAAAGAGTTGCAGATTTAAGGGAGGGGCGTTACAAGAAAGAAGACAAAAACTGCTACGTGAGTTACTTTTCTCAACTCTTTGAGCCTACACGAAATTTTTGACAAGCATTTAGCAGATTCTCGACTCCATGTCCATTTTTAATACATAAAAATGATGGATTGAGAAAATGCGCAAAACCTACTTATCCCTTTTGGCAGGATCACACTTTATTTTCTAACAGTCTTTTGATTTTTTAATTTGCAGTTATTTAAGATCAGTGAAGATATAGTAGTTGATGCTACGGATAAAGGGAACATTGCAAGCTTAATAAACCACTCAGTGAGTTTCTTATTGTTTGACTAGGAACTTTCTTTTGTGTGACTTGTGATTTTTGTATCTCTAGGTTCTGGTCCTCTGGACTATATGCAATTATGGTTATTCTTCCTAGGTATCAATTCTTGCCTGGCCCAGCCCTGGCTATAGGCGGAAGAGGCGGTCGCCTTGGACCTCCAAATTTTAGACAGAAATAAGGGCCCCAAATGGTCAACAAGTATATAGAAAAAGGGCCCCAAAATAACAGAAAGTGGAAGATAGGCTATTGGTGTGAATGACTTGATATGATCAAGAGGTTCAAGGTTTAATTCCTCATATTAGTTTTGATAAAAGTTAAAAAATTTATTAAGAAAATCTTCTCCAAAAAAATAAAAAATCTCCTGTGGAGAGTGCCACAACCAGTCCTCACCTTGGTCCTCCTGGACTTCAGGGCCCGTCCTGATTCTGGTTGGGCTTGGGTTTTTTTTTTTGTTGCAAGGTAAGCAATATTTTATAATTTTTTTTAAGGAAATGTAAGAGCCAGCCTAAAAATTCCTAGATATGTAGAGACAAAGGCATCATTAGAGAGCAAGGCATCCTAACTAGGTTGGCACCCCAAGGATCCCGATCATCTGCAGCTTCTACCAAAATAACAAGACAATCAAGAAAATCGTAATTACTCCTTGTAAGGAGTCTCAATAGCTGTCAAGTTGGCTGGTCTTCCAACATGCCACTCCACTTCATTAGCTTGTAGTCTGCTGCCTCTCTTAGCTGCACTGTCTGCAGAGAAATTCATCTCTCTCCAATTAGCTGGTATTCTTAATCTTCTAAACCCTGTCTTCACCCTTCGCCATTTTGGAACTAACTGCCAAGGGATCTTGTCACTATTGAAGGCCCTAACAGCAGCTTCAGAATCTGAAGAAGCCCAAACATTTTCAGTCTCTAACTGCTTTGCCTTGGTCAGACCTTCCACTATAGCTACATATTCTGCAAAAAAAGTAGTAAATGGCAAGTTGATCACAAGTACACCAGTTACACCTTCCCTTTGTGGTCTCTGAAAACAGCTCCAATGCCACATATACCTGGGTTACCAGAAGAAGCACCATCACAGCAAATTTTTGTCTCATCTGGTACAGGAGGGATCCAAACACAAGATTTAATGTTATCAGGCCTTCTGCACTTAGCAGCAATCCCCAGATTTGTAACAACCTGCTGATCATTGGGAGAGTTGTACATAGTAGCCTTGCTAAGAGCTGAACATTCTCTCACTGCACTGAGAATCTTTCTTTTGAACTTGATCGTATTTGCCTGTATGTCGTTGAAAACCATTACATTTCTAGTCAGCCACAAATTATAGAGATAGGTGATAAGAAATGATATCCAGGTGTCCTTAATTCAGGGACTAGAGTGTTGCACCAGATCTATCATTTCTTTGAAGGACCCTGAGCTGTTATTCGGGAGATTGAACAGATGACATTCCCAGTTTCTAAGTTCCATTTCCCATTCACAACCCCAGAGAGCTGTTATGAGCTGCAGAGTCGTCATATTTATGACAAAAGTAGCACTTAGAGACTGTGGTTACTCCCCTTTTCTGCAGTTCACTATCAATAGCCAAGGCATTATGCATAAGCCTCGAGCTAGGTAACAACGACACGGATACGGGTGTCGGTGTCGGATACGGCGACCCAAAAATATGTTAAAACGGGGACACGGCTGTAAAAAAATTATTTCTTATTTTCTACTATGCTTATGTTGGTTACTTAACTTATCTAACACACTTATGGGTTAATTTACGACATATTTTTACGACTAATAACAAACAAGTCCCAACACTTATGGGTTATATTAACTTATGGGTTAATTTACGAGTAATAACAAACAAAAAACAATGATACTAGTTAGTATGGTTGAATAACATGTATAAGAATTGAAAACTTTCTAAAAGCTATGTCAAAAAGGTTATGATCTAAGCAAGAAGTGTCCGTTGGAGTGTCGACACGAGTGTTGGTGTGTCCGAGTGTCCGACATGTTTGTACACGGATTTTTTTTGGAATATGGAGTGTCCATGTTACATAGGCCTCGAGCAGAAGTTTGAGTGTTTGGGTAAAACAGTGGTCCTCCATACAGAGGAGTACCACCAAACTTTTGACATTTTAAATCTGAATTCATTAAAAGCTGACTTAACAGAGAATTTACCTTGAGATGTCAGGTTTCCAAATGTAAACAACTTCTTGGCCTGCAACTGGGTATAACTGAGATGAAGTCAATCTCCATGGTGTTGAACATCTGAAGAAGGGCACTGGGGACCTCCCAAGCCCCATTCACCAAGACTTGATCCACTGATAACGTGATGAGAGTCTTCACCTAGGACTTTCTCTTTAAGAGAAGAGTTAGATATCCAATGATCATGCCAGAACAATGTTCTTGAGCCATCCCCAATTTGCCTGAAAACCTTATCTTTCATTTGACTAACAACTTCCTTGATCCTATGCCACATGGTAGATTTTTTGTAGGCAGTAATTATATCCTCATTGGCCTTGTAGTACTTCGCTTTCATGTATGTAACTTGGAAAACGTATATTATTAGATTCGTGATGATATATGTTACGGATGTTCTTTTTAGACATTGATTTGCTTTCATCTACCTGCCGTTACAGTGTATGCCCAATTGCTATGCAAGGATTATGAGCGCAGGCGACGAAGATAGCCGGATCGTACTTGTTGCTAAGACGAATATTTCTGCTGGTGACGAGCTAACGTATTACCTTCTTAACTGTTGACTTCCTCTTATAAGTAGAGTTTGACACTAATGTTGACAAACATAAGGTGGAGTTAGACACAAATGTTAACCTATGCTCCCTATGCTCTTGTCAGCTATTTTGGTGTTTATTGAAAAACTTTAGGGCTCACAATTATGCTTAATATTTGAATTGATTAAGGATCAATTAACCAAGGGGTCACAATTATGCTTAATATTTGAATTGATTATGGATCAATTAAGGATCAATATATGCGAGTAGGCAACCCCTATGACCAAAATCCCATTTGCTAGGTTATATAGAAGCTCCATCTTAAATTATATCTTCAGATGTCTCCCCCAAAATAACCCTTAAAAACTAGAAGCAACCTTAGGGAGATTCTAATTCCATTCATCTTGACTGGAAACTCTCCATAATTCATGTTAAATGTAAGTACGGGTAGCGTCTGGTCCTAATCCTCCTCATTAACAAGCCCTCCTGCTATGTCTCTGTCTCCTCACGCTAATTTTCGCGTTTTTTTTTCCTTTTGAAAAGGTACAACAATCTCATTTCTATACCTCTGTAACCTGCATCCGAGTTAATCAGATGCGATAAAACTATCCCAATTAAGCCCAGGAAGAAAAGAAATGGTTAGTAAAAAGTTGAGTGGTTGTTAAGAAAAGTATGTTACTGAAATTTGGATGATAGTTGAGGCAATTGGAAAATTTTAGTGGTTTTAGAGAGCAAAAGAGGTTGTCTGTCTTGATATTACTTTAAGGATCAAGATGAATATACAACTGTCTAAAGGTTGATTTCACTGAAAATAAGGCCTTACTTCAAGGTTATGCAACCTTAGGGTGGGTAATATGTGGGCAGGGTATGTAACCTATACACGATATTAATTTTGTCCGCATGTCGTAATATATCATGATTTTTCAATATATGAGGATGTCTAATGAAGTATTATTAAATGTTGGAAAATAGAACAAAACTGCCGCTTAAAATCTTGAGAAGGTTAATCGTGGTGTTCTTAAGGCCACATGGGATACAAAATCAATTAATCTAACTTTGATCCATAGTATACAAAAAATTTGATACATTTTGCAGTTTTCGGGCTATTTTCTTACCAAGCTCTGTGATGTTATCCTAGAAGTTCATGAAATTTGATATGTTATGTTTATGTTTGATTAATTCAAATTGCTTGACTAACAGGTACGATTATTTGTTCAATGCTGAAAGTGAAGAATCTAAAGTTCCCTGCCTTTGTAAAGCTCCAAATTGCCAGAAATTCATGAACTAGATTACAAGTACATAGTTTTTAACTTCTTGAGTTGTAATTTTCTTGTTCGGGAAGGCTTTAATTTCTGCAGCAATTTTAGCTGGCAGTATAAATTGTAAATCTCAAATATACCTCCATTTTTTTTTTTTTTTTTTTCGGCTGGTTGCCACCAAGAACCAAGAATAGGATCTCAAGTCCGAGAAAGGGATCTCCATCGTACATTCACCAAAAATGTAATTCAAAACACCTCAATTCATACAATGCCATTAGTTTACATAAGAAGGCTTAGTTTGTCTTTATGATAGTAATGTAAATATACAAATGCAGAAGTTAGATTTATATTTGATTTGACACTAAAACTTTAACTCTTTTATAAACAAAACAACTCTAGTAATTATTGAAGAACAAATAACCTAAACCTTTCCTTTTATAAAATACAAGAGGATCAAAATTAGTAACCTTAATTCTAGTCTAAATATAATTTTACTAAAATTGGGAAAACTTCTTATTTAACTTTGTGTTGGCGAGCGATACTACTAAGGATAGGAGCGACAGCTCTAGTAATGGAGATGTTTGAATCATAAAAAACATAAATATAAATAGTTCGTTGATGGTGAGAACGACAATAAGAGGACAATTCACATCAAATTCCTTCATCTGCGAAAGATTTCGACCACAAAATAGGCAAGTTTTGGAACTTGAAACTTTCTGATGTAGCATACTCGTATTCAAACTTCGAATTCTACTGCGAAGTTTACCGTAACCCGAAGTTGTACCCAAGTGCAGGGGTACGATGTTGTCACCAACATCTCTACATCCATTGACGTCTAAAATTAAAAGCTGAAAAAATACTGTGTTCTGCTCCTCGAAACCTACTACGAAGTTTTCCCAAAAACGGGTCAACATACGGAAATAATTCTTCGCCTAAGGCCATCATCTCCTTCATACGGATCAAGTATTGAGATACCTCTGACTATAACATGTGTGAACGAAACTGTTGGATAAGGTCTATCTGTATCTCGTGTTGCGTACATGTCTATTTAATCTATTTCTGTGTGGCACTCAAATCGATAGCTACTACTAGAGATGCACTACTTTGTTCGATCTGGCTCGACACTTTGGTTGTGTTCACTGCTGAAACTGATAAGTAAGGCACGTGCTTATCACATGTTGGAGTTGGAGATGAGAATGGTGTACCTTGTTGTATCAAATTACTTGTTCTTGTTTCTCCCTAACGAACTTGTAACTCGATTGAAGTTTTGAGCACAAACTTTCGCGAATCTCCTCCTCCTATCTTCTCCTTATCTTTCCACTTTATTTTACTGCACTTTCTTCTCGCTCTACTCCTTCGACTCTCCTTTATACCCCTAAATTTGTTTAATGTCATGATTGTTATTTTGGTCTGTGTATCTGTCGTTATCCTAGCCGTCACGTTAATTATTGCCACCGTCTTTCTCTTTTTGTCACCGGTACCCACATATCTAATTGGTGACGCCCCCCACGGTGAAATCTGTAACGTCATTGTTTGGGTCATCCAGCTCTCAACTCTGGTATAGGGTGTCTTCTAGACTCGAACAAGATGTCCAGTGAGTTATCTCTCACTTGTTTTTCTTCCACCATCGCGAACACAAACCTGCAACTTTGTTCTTGGATTTTTAACTTCGCGAACATATTAGTGTCTGCTTGGACTCCGGTAATGCTTTCGATGAGTCTCCTCGCGGTCGCTGATGGTAGGTCATTGACCGGACCATCTAAGACGGTCGGTGTCTCCTTGCTCACCGTATCAAACATCGGGGTTTCTGATCTCACGTGGTTATCGATAGGAAGACGTACAAACGGGGTTTCCGTTTCACTGGTCTTTGTGGTGGTATTCCAATCTTTGGGATAGCCATCGTAAATAAGCGGTAAAATCATTGTTGAGTAGGGAGGGGGGATAAAGGCTCCCGTACCCAAAGCTTCAACAGGCCTATCGAGTCTTTTTGTTAATTTCGCTACATCTTGAGCGAGTATAGGTCTCTTCATCGCGCATCTTGCTCTTGAAACTTGCTACATCGGGGATGTGAATGCGGCTCTGATGCCAATTAATGTAAATCTACGAACGTGTAGGCTAAATTCGTATTTGTTTTAACAATAAGTAATTAACTAGATCTCTACTAGGGTTAATCCAGAGGAAAACTCAACTCTTTCATAAATAGAACAACTCTACTAACTATTGAATAACAAACAACCTAGACATTTTCTTTTATACAACACAAGACACAAATGGGTTAAAGTTAGCAACCCTAATTCTAGTCTAAATAGAATTCTACTAATATTGGGAAACTTCATTTTTACCCTTGTATTGGTTAAACAAGTAAGTCCCTAAATCAACTTAGCATCTCCAGCAATGGAGAGGCTTGAATCATAAGAGCATAAATATAAATAGTCTGTTGACGGTGAGAATGACCATTATAGGACAATTCACATCAGATACCTATTTGTTTATACTTGATATGCTTCTTTAATTACAAGAATATTTATTTGATTTACTTATGTTGCCGTACGAGCTCACCTTGAGAGTTGAAAAATCGAATATCTTCGTGAATTATGTTTTTACCAACATCCAAGGTGCGCTAACGAAAATTGTGAGGGTGTTTATTTGTAAACAATACATAACACAGGTGGAAACTATTTTTTGTCAAGCATGCATCACGTTGACATGTACATTTTTAGTTAATCCCCGAGGGCCGTTCGCCAACTGTTTTCATGTAAATTTACAAAATTAACCTTATTTTGAAAAGAGAAAAAAAAAGTAAAAGTAAAAGAGTAATTTAAACTCTAGTCTTCCTTTTCGTTCCTCTCTCCTACCTATATAATCTACAGTTTCATTTTTAGAGAGATGAAAATGCCGAAGATGATCAAGTTTGGGAAATCTCCATTTCTAAGTCCGATTAAGAAGAATATGAAGGTGAATGAAATGTATGAAACTCGATTTGAATTTAATTAGTTTGGTTAGTTGGATCTCAATTTTCATTTAATTTCATTGATCTCTTCGACTGTGCATCTCTCTCATACACAATTTTATTTCATTTTGTTTGGTTGAAAGTGAAAATTTTGACTAATTGAGATTAACCGATTTCGAGTAATTTAGGTCAAAATTGAAATGTTTGATAATCTTTGAAACTAATTGTCTAGTTCTAGCATAGCTCAAGTTGATATGATAAACAATAAGCAATCAAAAGCACAGTGACAAACAATTTTAACCACGTGGGAAACCTTTCTCATGAGAAAAACCCACATGTCACTGCCGAATCGTCCGATATCTAAAAAACCACTATACAAATAAAATTACAAGAATTCAATCACTTACAGACTCGATAAACACATCATGTGATTGCTTCTATTCTAATTGAACTCATCGCAATTAATTCATCGTTCTCGCAACGCCTCGCTTCAATCTCGCGTCAAAGCATGCAAGCTTGAAACTCACAAGCTTTTCAATTTAAGATTAGGTTTTTTAAATCTCGATTGATTCAATTTGAGTTTTACTTCGCCTTGAATCACTCGTTGAAATCTATCTTCTCTCTAAAATATCAAGCCCTAAAAAAGTTGGTTTTGGAAGAGATAAAAAAAAATAAAATAAGAAATGATGTCTTTTATCAAAAAACTGAAAACCCAAACTTTGGTTGAACAGACTAGGTTTTATTCGAACAGAACCAAAGATCTTATTCGAAGAAACAATGGTATGAGTAAAATGTTCGAACAAAATTTTTTTTGTTTGAACAGAAACCAATTTTCTTCAAAAAAATGTAATTTATTTATTTTTGACACTGAACAATGTGTATGCGCTTGTAGATATGCGAGCTATATCGCCACTTCAGGCAAATATCATTGTCTTTAAAGATAGTGGTGTAATAGCCTAATTTCGTGATTCGAATTTAGCCTTTACACCAGATGTGTTTAGAATGCTCATAAACAATAAGTAATAGCTAACACGATAATTTAGCGCTGAAAACCTTTGAATAGGTTAAAAACCACGATCTCTCTCAAGGATTTTAGAAAGTGAAGAAGATCTTATTGAGAGTGCTAGTTTATTACAATGAGTATTTTGAGTATTTAAGTATAGAGTGTTAGAGTGGGGATTAATCCGTCCATTATCTGGAATTCTCTGGTCCTATTTATAGGCTTTATAATATGACCGTTTGACGACCATTTAAGATTCTTAAGGATAGACATTACAGAATATATATATACATACCTGATGGGTTTTAATATGATTGTGTAACGGTCTGATCTTTGCTGTTTCATAACGGCTTCATTGATGACTGTACGTTTGCTTAACTCGAACTGTTGATGTAGAGGTCAAAAGTGATAACTGGGACTCTGTAACTGTAATGTGTCTTCAGTAGTACCACGTGTATGTTGAGGAGGTCGAGTGGTCGTATGTTGGCCGAAGATGAGGCATGAGTTCGAGATGCAGAATAAGCCATTACAAGACGGCTCTCAACCAAGAGCATGAGAAGCATCATGGGCGAGTGGTGTTGGTTGAGAAGTTCGTGCTATATGCACTACCTGACGTTGTTGTTTTATTTCTGACTGTGCCATAAATGTGCCACGTGCTCTGTTGGTGGTCGGATGATTGTATGCTGGTCGAAAATGAAGCATGAGTTCAAGATACAGAATAAGTCACTACAACCGCCCCCTCTCAGCCAATAGTACGACAGACCTTGTGGGTGAGTGGTGTTGGTTGAGAAGCATCATCAATACTGCAATTAATATGGGAATCATTTCTAACGTAACTTCATGAATATCTGTTTGTGGTTGTTGGGTTTTATAGAACCAATGGTTCTAGTCAATTTTGTTGTATGGGAAATCTTCCAGACATTGGGAATTTGATGAGTCGGCTTTAATGCTGATCATATTACAATGAGTACTCTGACTGGTGTGTGATGAACCAAGTCTTCTTCCCTGAACTATTTCTTCCGTATTCTTGTTTCTGTACTTAAAATTTTCTGACGGTTTGAAATTATGGTAATGACAAGGCATCAGTCACGGGAATCCAGGATTCGAAGGAAGATGGAAGAATTGCGTGTCAGATATTTTGGTCACCAAGCCTTGCATCTATCGACGTCGATTCCAGTGTTCCCTACATACCCCCATATGTCGTATGAGGAGATAATGGAGGCAAGGGATAATTATTACCAAATGGTACGCTTCCATTATCTGTTGACATCGGAGGAGGAGCGTCAACATGGGCTGCGGCTGCTGAAGATGAAGCGGCAGGCGTTCGGCCGAGGGAGTTTTGTCGGTACCCTGCGAGTGAGTCAGTCCTGTCTAAGAAATAGGATTCTTCGTCTGTCTCTAGCATGCGGGGTGGTGGGGGCTATGGCGGAAGAAGTGGTGGTGGTGGAGGTTTTTCTTCCAGGGACCATAGATATTGGCCATGAAAAAGATCCTTCTGCTGGCACCGTATCTCTTCGGTGATTTCCAGTTCCACTATTTCCTGGTTCTTGCAAGCGGGGGATAAGAATTTGGAAGTTGTTTCATTTTTGCATCTTCTTCCTCGTTGGCTGCGGAGAGGCGCTTCGAACTATGATTTGCTGTAACTGGGAAAGTAATCTGTGTATTGTCTGGAATACTTGTTATCTGTAAAGTAATCTGTAAGAAAACTTTCTAATTAATAAAATGTCATCATTCTGTTATGTTGATACTGTGTTTCGAATTCTGTAACTTATATATGTAGCTTTCTAATCGACAATAGAAGTCTGTAAATATGTATGTATTAAGAACATTAGTTTGTCATTGGGTATTGTTGGACAAATCAAACTGTAAGGATTTCAGTGTGTATATCAGTAAATGGTAGTTGAAGTCGAGGTTTGGAAAAAAATGGAGGAGTTTACAAATGTAAAGAGGTCGTGTGATGATAGTAAGTAAATAATTGTTGTAAGATGATTGGGTGGTTGTAAAGGTATACGAATGTCTTTGAGTTCCTGATTCGAATTGACTGGAAAAATGTTTGGTCGTATGGAAGTAACTGATACTTTCATGTAGATGGTACTGTTGGATATGCTTGCTTTGTAAGTTGTGATCTCCATATATGTACGCATAAAATCGAAGGAGATATTTCATAACATGGAAAGAATGATCTGTCACATTCTTATGGATTTTCTGTTGATATTCTTTTGTCCAAAAAAATTCTTGTAAAATATATCTTTAGCAAAATCTGTGGGGTGATATAGATTTTCATAGATCTTTATGGTGTCTATATAAAGTAGTGGTCATTGGCTGTTATGTCTGGTATCTTCTACAGGGCCAGTTTGCTCTAGAGGTAGTGTGAGTAACCTTGGTGAGGATGTATTCTCAGCGTGCTCGTCATGCAACAGTAGATTCCATATCAAGGTCGCTGAACTTCGTGAACGATATTTTTAGGGACTGCCTTATGATGAAGGCAGGCGTGCAAAGTATGATCGCTTTTTCTGGGATGTGTTTCGTAGGTCTCTACTGGATGCCACTGTACGAGATAAGACTATTCGATAGATCGCATGCGACAAATTATTGATGAGGATAAAAGGGTAGCAAGAGGAGAGATAATTCCATGCGGTGAGGTAAGCCATCCAGGCTACTTTAAATGTAACTATAGGACTTTGTAAGCTCGAACTTTGAGAGCTAGAAAATGAATAAGTAATTTGTTTTCAGTATTCTATTTTGGTACTCAGTTAAATGTAGAACGAAGCATGCTGCGATCTGAAAGAAATAAGAATAAAATATTTTGTCTTATTGTTTGGGTGGCAGATATTGTGGTTGACAGCTGTATGATTTTAACAACTGTATAGATATCTTCGAATTTTGAATATTGAACTATTTTAGGAATGTCGTACGATCTTGGTATAGTATAAAAGTAAGGTAATTGGTCGTGTGTAGTGCGTTGGGAAAGAGGGGCAAATTTTTTTAATGGCAGATAATAGAGATAGATGTGATGATGGAAGACATTATCACAGAAGTCATGATGATGTTGTTAAATGAAAAGACGTGCCTGTAGAGACAGTAGGGGTGACTGACACATGTTTGAAGGAGCCGTCGTTTCGTAAACTGAGGGAGAGTTTAAAAACTCGTATCTCTCTCCCTAATAAATTATCTACAGCTATAGAGAGAAAAAAAGTGGTGTAACCCATATCTCCAGAGATAGGAAATGTTTGAGTTCTGAGTATGATCTGAGAGGGAAAGCTTCATCGGGTGATATAAATCTGCTGAAGAAAAGACAAGAGCGGTCGATTTCTGTGAAACGTTTGGGTAAAGCAGAAGATTGTTGTTCTTTAAGTGCAGGTTGGTAATATATCTTTATTTTGTTTTGATTTGTTTTTTCTAGTAATCTGTGTATAATAATGTATATTTATCATTGTTGATTGAGGGATTCAAAAGTTGATAATGTAGGGTTTAAGATCCTGAGTGATTGTTTGTTGAGTTATGTAGTGCGTAAGTTTTTTGGGTAGATGAACAGACTGTAGAGAGAAAAAATACTTTCTTTTTGAAGAAGAAGAGGAAAAATTAAAATGATTATCTGTTGTTGTGGAAAATTGGAAAATAAACGTATTGACTGGGTAAAAATCTGGGTAGGGTTGTTTTTACTGTGTATAGGGTATGACATGTAATGTAAAGATAATGATAAAATATTGTGTATATCTGTAGGTCCAGTATGTGTTGAAAACCTATAATTCCCATGAGCAAATTTGTAGTAGCATCAAATTCAGAGGAAACATCGTCATTTTAATGTAAAGATAATGATAAAATATTTTGTGTATTTGTAGGTCATGTAGATAAAATAGACGTTACTATAGGTGTAGAGGTTGGAGAATCTAGTACAATAGATAAAGTTATAGAGACAGAGGATACAAAGGAGGAAGATAAGCTATTTTTCATATATCATGAGGGAGTAGATATAGGAAATAAATTTCTGAAGCATAAAAAACAATTGCAGGGAGAATGGGGGAATTACATGACGGACCAAGGTCGTTGGTTTAGTGCCTATGTCATAGGAAAAGGGGTGGAGGCGATATACTATCAAGTACCTTGTTTAGATAAGTGGAAAAGAGATAAAGGGATTAGTGAAGATGCTGAAATCTCCTACTATAATGATGTTGGGTTGGCAGGCCCGAATGATGGGTTTCTGTGTTATTTGAATCAGGTCGTTTATGGCCTTATAATTTCACTGACCTTCTTTCAGAAAGGGGTTATGAATGTACTGCAGTGCTGCCCTACCCAACTAAATGGGAATGTGTATGAGATGATGAGGGTATGCAAACTTTGAATAAAAAATAGAGAAGGGAAGGGACTGCCAAGAAGTTCGAAGCTGATGACGTGTTGAAATTTTATACATGGAAGTACGTGATACGTTGAAATAGTGGGTACTTGTATAGTGATTCATTAAGGCTAAAATTCTTTGATTTTGAATCTGCGGGTAGACCATGGAATGACCACTTCGTATGGGTAGGGGGCAACAGTATGTAGGTTCCAGATGAACCCACGCTCGTCCTGAACCATAAATATTATAACCCAAGTAAGTAACATTGATCAACTTTGGCCAAACATTATCATGTCTTCGAGCTGCTAAATTTTTTTTTGCTCTTTCTTTTTGCATTTCCTAATCCTTCATCGGTGCCTGATATACCAGCTTATTCGACTGCGTAGTTCGTGATCAGGTCGAGTTAAAGTAAGTTCTTGGTGAGTTAGGTATCCAGAGGGATAAGAGGGTAGATTTTATAGTGCCCAAAGTTTAGCGAGCTCACGATAACCGAGCTATAGCTGAGAAGAAATCTCGTTTATCTGTTGAGGATGTTACTAGTCTTTCTCCTCCTACACCAGAAAATATTAATGTGAAACAAACTACTCGGAGGTCGAGAAAACCTATTCTACAAACTATACCTGCTACTGTGGTGGTTATCCCAAAGTAAGAGATTGTAAAACCTGCTACTTGAGATATTGCAGAGGGGCAGGAAGTTAGTGAAGTTACTCCTTTAGAGGCTGAGAAGAATGCACTGAAAAGAAAACGGCATGAGGACGAGGGCAGTTCTCGTACTAGTGCCCAAGCTGCGGCCAAAATGAGAGAGCTAGAGCAAAAATATTGCATGATGGCGGGACTAATCCTTAACAGCTCGATGAAGTGTATCAAGAACACACTTTTGCGGTATGTGTTGAAATCTTTGATGTGCTGTATTTGGAATATTATCTGTTGTTCTGAACTTATGATTTTGTATTTATAACTCTCGATGTTGACGAAGGGGGCGAGGATGTTCATTGATAAGAGGAGTCAAGAGTTCGGAGATCTGACTCTGTGGTTTGATGCCCAATTAGTTCGGATGAGGGAGCTCAAAAAATATCTCGAGCTAGAGAAGCAGAAAAGGGCTAAAGATGCAAAGGCTACTAAAGAGAGGTATATAGTATTGTCTGATCATGATGATGTGATGTCACGATCATGCGATGCATTGAAGGTGGAAAGAAATTATTTTATTCAGTCGTACTATTCTTTTAGGTTGACTCGTGCTGATGTGGAGCTAGGTCAATCTGGCAGACACAATGAAATAGACTTTCCTGCAGAGCTAGAAGGTGAAGTTGTGGTTGATATTGTTGATCCAGCTAATGTGCCTGTTATACCTACTGAACCAGTTGTAGCTGTTGATAAGACGTTGAATCCTCCATCTGAGGAAGAAATCAACAATAATCTTTAACCAATATGTAATATTCTGTTTCGAACTCAACAGTTCATTTAATTTTGATGGGATTGTATTATGTATGGTCATAAAACTGTTTAAGTTTGATAAACGCTTTTTGATATGTTCTCCCGGAATGTTTGTTTGATAATAAGCTATTTATAATCTGTGTAGGAGGTATGTCGATTAAGAAAAACAATTTATGACCTGGAAAGATCATTAAGTAGAGTGAGGGACTCGGTGGTTTTATTTATTAAATGAATTTAGAAAGTTCGCAACGGAGTGTGGGAAAGATTTTGATGTTGAGAACGCAAAGGCTAAAAATATGTGGTTTACCAAAGATTAGGAGGAAACTGTTGTTGAAAAACCCATTCGTAGATCGAGGGAATTGTTGTCAGAAGAGAATAAGGAGGAGGTCGAGAGCCTGATACCCTGCTCACGGCGAAAGTAACGCCAGCAGGAGGTGGTGACGTTTACATCTCCTATAGATGTTCAAGTAAAGAATTTAAAGATTTTGAGAGATAATGGCAGTCCTCCCGTAGTTCGAAGAAGCGAAAATAGGGTAGTCCAGTTTGACACCGCCCCTGCATATGTGTTAGATCTTTGTACACTGTTTGGATGATAAATGGAATTTGTTCTCTGTGTAAATATAGTGATGTATTGATATTACTCAAATATTATGTTCCTGAATAAATTTGTAAACTGTGACATGTAATCTGTTTGTATATTCGAACTAGTTGAAAATGTTAACCGTTGTGA
The DNA here is from genome assembly GCA_014058105.1 of Kingdonia uniflora. NCBI lineage: Eukaryota > Viridiplantae > Streptophyta > Magnoliopsida > Ranunculales > Circaeasteraceae > Kingdonia > Kingdonia uniflora. The sequence continues at coordinate 729,442 of JACGCM010002347.1, forward strand.
TAGGTTGAACTGGCAACTGTTCAAAACCAATGTGACGCGTTACATGTTCGAAATGAACAATTAAATGCTGAACTAAATTTTTGTCAGGGGGCACTAATGAGTGCGACTGAGTTAGAAGAAAAAATGAAGGTGAAGATATAAAAAGAGCAAAATTCAGTAGTTCGCTTGACCAATACACTGCAAGATAGGGAGGTTGAACTGGCTAGTGAGCTGAAAAAAATGAAGGGGCTGAAAGAAGTTATAAGGAAAAAGGATGTGGAAATTATGGGTATTTCGGGACAAATTAAACAACAAGAGATGGAATCGATTCCTATGCGAACTCAAATGACAGAGCTATTGACGATATTTAAGAGAGAAGATGAAAATGTTAAGGATTTACAAAATCAAGTAAATATACTGGAGGCAAAAAGAGTTTGTGCGCGAGCAGTGATTAATGAGGTAATTGATCGTGCTATTAAATTTGAAGTATTGTGGTATGTGACGAATATGATGTTGAAAGAAATAGAAGGGGACTATAATGATCAAAACGAAAAGATAAATAAATATTGTATCACGATCTGCGCTTTATAACATAACGTTCAAACCTCGAGGTTAAACATTTTGCAGTATCAATCTATAAATAATGAACTACTCGAGGCAAAGGACAAATTTGAGGCTGATCTATTAGCGACCAAAATAACTCTGGAGGAATATTCTCTAGAAAAGGGGAATAATGAATCTGAAGATGATGGAGCTATGATTCTGGTTGCCAATATGGATTCACTTATGACAGTGTAGGAAACTCGTAATGAGGTGATATTGAATGAAAAACGCGTGCTGGAAGACCGTTGCAAAAAAATGGAAACTATGTTGAAGGAGACTGAAAGAAAACTTACAGAATTTGTTCTTCTTGATAAAATGAGGTGTGAAACGAGTGATGTGTATGACAGAGAGATGTCGGCAGTAATCTCTTTCTTCGTATCCGAGTTTGAAAGATTGGAGGCGGAAAGCAAAACTGTATATAACAGGCTGGTTGTCGATGGTGTGCAATGTGAGATGCGGTTGATACGATCTGAGTACCTGGATCGAATGACGTCAAAAATTGATGTTCATATGAAGAGTAAGGTTAAAGAAGGGAAAAATATTATTACTAGGAGGATGCCAGAGTAGATGCGGCGGTGATTATGTGTGCACAGGGAAAGCTTATGTGGAGATGTACATCTAGATGAATCAAGTGATAACTCGAGTGATTTGATTGAGTGGTGATGATGTGTTATGAATGTTAAAGAAAGAATTATGCATACTACCATAATGAAATTACAGTAGATATAGTAGTTAATTGAGATGGATAAGTATAGTAGAGAACTGTAGATTGGTGTACTGACCTTATGATGAACGAATTGTGGTACAGGAGTGTGGTAGTTGTTTTGAAAGAGTTACTAGTCATTCTGTCATATAGTAGAATGTTCGTTTGGCTGAAGCAACAACCGACCTGTAATATAGTAGAAAATCAATTTGTTTGAAGCAAACAAATGATTTGTTAATGTAGTAGAAGATCAATTTGGCCGACGCAACAAACAATCTGTTAATGTGGTAAAAGATCAATTTGTCCGAAGCAACAAACGATATGTTAATGTAGTAGAATATCAATTTGGATGAAGCAACAAACGATCTATAATATATTAGAATGGGGTGAACCCAATGGTAATTTATGATGTTTAGACATATAATCTGCATATAGAAGTACTTTTTGGATATATTAGAAAAGTACTGTAATGTAGGGCAATCAACACAAGTATTTTATTGTTATAAGATTGACATACAAAGAATGTTAGATGGAGTACTGCATGAAATAATATAAAGTACTCTAATACAGGGCGATCAAACATAAGTATTTTATTAATGTTAGACCGACGTACAAGATGATAGATTTATTTAGAAAAAGTACATTGTGATAGAGTATTATATTCGATATAGTTTCAATCTCCTCGTGTTCCATGGATTAGGTACTCGTTCCTCAAGTTTGGTGGTGAGGTCGTAAGAGCCAAGTCCACCCAGCACTGATAAAAGGTCCTTCCCAATTTTTGGCGAGTTTTCCAGCATTGACTTCTTTTTTGTGTTTGGGAATTTCACGGAGAACTAGATCTTTGATTTCGAACTCTCTATGATGAACTTGTTTATTATAAGATTGGGCTAAAGTCTGGTGGTATCTTCCCAAATTTATAATTGCTCTGTCTATAGTTTCCTCGATCCAACTCATATTACATGCCAACTGGAATTTGTTATCTGCATCTGTGATGGTATGGTCATGTAATGGGTGATGGTATTGAGTGGGGATGATTGCCTTAATAGCGTATGCCAACAGGAATGGTGTGCATCCAGTCGATACTCGTGGCATTGTTCGATATGCCCATAAGACATGTGGTAATTCTTACACCCAGTTACCCTTCTTTTTTGTCAACCACTTTCTAAGCCTATCGACGATAGTTCGATTACTGATTTCAGCCTGAATGATGTTGCACTGATTAAGGAACTCAACGACTTTGAAACCAATGAATTGAGGTCCATTGTTAATTCTGATGAGATGAGGGCAGCCAAAACATATTATGATGGTTTTCTATATAAACTTGATGACTTCGTCTTCACGTGTTCGACATAAAGGAACTGTTTCCACCCACTTGGTGAAGTAATCTGTTGCAACTAGGAGATACTTCCTTTTGCCTAGTACAGTGAGGAATTCTCCTACGAGGTCGAGGGCATCTTCTGAATAGCCAAACAATATTACTATAATAGAGTTCCAGGGCTGAAGCTCGAATTTGGGGTCTATGTCATTTACAGGCATCACACTTGCTTGCATATTCGATTGCCTGAGCTTTTATTTTAGGCCAAAATACTCCTTGAGTAAGAACTCAATTAAGTAAAGATTGTCCTGCTGCATGGGAACCACAAGTACCTTCGTGAAGTTCATGCAGGAATTTTTGAGCCTCTTTATTTGATAAACATTCGAGATATGGTACTATGACTGATATCTTATAAAGGAAATTATCAACCACGACGTATTGTTTAGCATTATCAAGCACACATCTTCTTTCAATTGGATCTTTATGGAGTTCGCCATCAAACTTGCTTTGAGGTCCGATATATGTAAAAAAAGGTCATCTCCAATCGTTCTCATCATCTTCGACGCCCTCAGTATTAACAGAATTTGAGCTTATGAGGTTAATGTTGTGGGGGGGGGGGGGATATTACTTCAATCTTAAGATATCGAGCTTCTGTGCCGAGGACTCCTACCAAGTAAGCAAGGGAATCAAAATATTTGTTCTCTCCACGAGGTAAATGTTCGATGGTAGCCTTCTTGAATCTGCTCATTCTGTCGGCTACTGCTGCAGTGTAATCAATCATTTTTCTGTTCTTCTAAAACTTTTATGTATAATGGCTCACAATGAGTAAAGAGTCCGTGTACACAGATAACTTAGACACTCCAATCTCCAGAGGTATATCTATACCGTGAATTAATGCCTCATATTCTATTACATTGTTGGTAACTTCGAAGTTGAGTCTAATTGCTTTCTCAATTCTATCATTGGAGGGCGTAATAAGTATAATGTCGATGCTGATCTTGCGGGTCCGAAAGAGCCATCAGTTAGAAGACGCCAACCTTTCTGAGTTATCTAGACTGACTTTTCCTCAAACTGTTCTTCATTGATTTATGTACTATCTTCTTCCTAGTCAGGATCTTATACTGGGAAGTCTGTAAGAAAATCTGCTACTGCTTGACCTTTTTCAAAATATTATGGCTCGAAACGTATGTCATGTTCACCAAGAGTTACCGACCATTGTTGTACTCGTCTAAATTCCACTCGTTTGGACAATATTTTGCGCAAATGATAATTTGTCATTACATGATCTGAGTAGGTTTGAAAATACTATTTTAACTTCTGTGACGTGTAAACGAGAACTAACAGTAGTTTCTCGATCTTGGTATACCAGGATTCTGCTGTAGTGAGAGTCTTGCTGATAAAATAGATCAGTTTATCTATTTTCTCATCAAGTCGGATGAGGACAAAACTCAATGATTCGTCAGTAATGGCAAGATATATGATGAGCTCTTCTCTTTCCTTAGGTGTGCTTATCACTGAAGGTTAATCCAAATAACGTTTTAGTTCCTGAAATGCTGCTTCACATTCAACAGTCCATTCGATCTCATGATCTTTTCAGATTTCTTTTTTGTTGTTCCTTCACACAATAGGTCGAATAACCATTGACATCGATCTGAAGATTTAGAGACAAAACGATTGATTGCTGTTCTCTTGCCTGTGTTAGTTTCTGGACATCTTTCTTTATTTTTGGAGAAGGCATAGATAATAGTGTACGAATACGATCTGGATCAGCTTCGATGCCTTGCTAGCTAATCAAATGTTCCAAGAATTTGCCTGACTGGACCCCGAGCTGGCGCTTATCAAGATTGAGTCTTTTTTTGTAAAATCGAAGAATTTTGAAAGCTGTGTGTAAATCTGCGATGTGGTTTTCCTTCTTGAGACTGTTACACAACATATCATCAATATAGACTTCTATCATTTTTTTGAGATGGTCTTTGAACATCTGTGTCATCAGTCTTTGATAAGTGGCTCCAACATTCTTTAGACCAGAAGGCATAACTTTGTAATAATACAGACCATATTCTATAATGAAAGTTATTTTCTCTTGATCATCAGGTAGTAGAGGTATTTGATTATACCCTGGCCCGACATCTATCATGGATAAAAGTCCGTGTCCCGCAGTAGAATTGAGCAGATGATTTATGATAGGAAGTGGAAAACTATCCTTCGGAGTATGTTTGTTGAGGTCTGTGAAATCCACGCACACTCTGATCTTTCCATTTTTCTTTAGTACTGCTACAATGTTCGGGATCCATTCTGAATAGTCGCCTTTTTTGACAAAACTAACTTCAATGAGTTTATCGATCTCTTTATAGACTTCTTCTCGGAGTCTTGGTGCTAAATTTCTCTATTTTTTTTTACAGCTTCAGCTTTATCTTTTAAATTAAGCATGTGGCAGGCCAGATTGGGATCGATACTTGGCATTTTGTAGAATATTCAAGCGAATACATCACTGTTGTCGTTAAGGAACTGAATAAGAGCGTCTCGTTCTACTATGGGCAGAAGAGTTCTAATGAATGTTCCTCTTTTATCTCCGTTGATTTTAATGTACTCTGTAATTTTTGCACTTGGCAGCTGGTTTTTTGTAGAGTTTACTGTGAGGTTTTCTGTAATGTTTCCTATTGTTCTCTCCAATTGTTATGCGGGCTGTGGAAGCAATGCTTCTGGTATAATGGTAATAGTATTCTCAGAAGCTCGAGCTAGCTTCTGACTACCTTTAATTTTGTAAATGCCGCCATTCCATTCGAACCGCTGCGCCAAATGCTAGGTCGACAGAATAGCTCCCATATTATGTAGGCAACAGCGTCCCATTATCCCTAAATAATGTGATTTTCCAATGATAACATAAAATACAATGTCCACTGTTGCTGGTATTGCCGTAATATGAAGTATAATCTTTCCTACACGTTCTTCTCTAGAACCGTTGAATCCACATATATCAATGTTACTAGGCTGTACTTTGTCGGCTAAACCCATCTGATCAATCGTACTTTGAAAAAGTAGTTCGATGCTACTGCCAGGATCTACCATCATTGTATGTAGTACGATATTTCTCATTTTCAGCATGATTACCAATGCATCATGGTAAGGAAAGTTGACGTGTCAAACATCACAATCGCCAAAAGAGATCCCTGTGTATTGTGAATTGCATACTAGAAGTAATCGATCTTCTTTATTGTCCATGGACAAGTCGTGACATTGGCCTACTCTTCTTCTTTTGCTCCTGGTCGATTAGCTAATAGTTTGGGTCTCAATGATGTGGCTGAGGGATATATGGTATAAGTACTTTTCTTCTGTCATTTCTTCCACCTGTATGACGTCAATGAGACGTCTGTAGCTTCCATTCTTGTAACTTTCAACGTTTACGATGTATTCATGCATTCGTCCATCCATAAAAATATACACCAACAATCACTGTAAAGTGAAGCAATGCTCTGTCTCATGATGTTGAACTTTGTGGTGAATACAATATGGTTTGTTTTCAATGGGTCGGAGATACTATGCATTGCGAAAAAAATTATCCTTCTGAAGTATAGGATAAATACTGGTTATGGTTACAGTCATCTTGGGAAGACAGGGTTTCGGCATATTACTACCTTTTTGTGGTCGATCTTCATTAGATTTTATTCGCTTCCTCTCTCCTCCTTGATCAATAGCACGGTTAAAATTTTGGCATGTGGATTGATCTCGGGCTGTCAAGTTTAATTTATGAGTTTTCTGTCTGTGGGTTATCATCCTTTCTAGATCGATATATTCGTTGACTTTTTTCGATCATGTCCTCCAAAGTTGTAGGTTTGTTTAGAACGAGGTACTCCTTTACCCTTCCATCGACAAGTAAAGCATTGGTGAAGGCCAAAATATTTATCTTCTGATCAAGCCGATCCACCTTTCGAGCCAACTCCAGGAACTTCTTAGTAAATGTTTCGACCTTTTCTCCTGGAACTTGCTTAAGGCTTAATAAAGAATATAGATTCTCCTCTTGGTCTTCGTTGTACGAATAATTCTTGGCGAAGAGTTCCCTCAGCTGCTTGAAAGTTGTAATGGATCCTTCTGGTAGGGTCTGGAACCATCGTAATGGTTCGCCTGATAAACTGGTAGGAAAGAGCCAGCATAGAATGTGGTTAGATGTGGAATGTAAACTTAGAGCTTCCTGGAATTCTTGAACGTGTTCCACTGGATCAGTCCCCTTGTATTTGTGGATTTTTAGAGTATAGAACCAGTATGAACTTTGCCATCCAGTAGCTCCTGTGCGATCAAGCTCTTCTATAATATGTTGTGGATTCCTTTAGTGGTCTAAATATGAGCATCGAGCAACTCTTTGATGCGCTTGTCAAATTACTCCTGAGTTACGTACTGACGAGCTGTGGTGGCTGGTTGTGGGACTCATCCTTCTCATAGAATATGGTCGCTACTTATTTCACTGAGTCACTCAAGAGATGGAATTCAAACTTTTCCTCGGGGTGGTCCTTCCTGTCTGACTCTAGCAGAAACGTCATCAACTTCTTGGTGGATTTTCTGTATCAGAACGGGCCCGCCCCCATGTTGCTTATGTTTAGATCGAACTTCAGCTCCCAGATTGTTCGCATAAGGTCCAATTATGTAGAGTGCAGAAATTTGTGAACCAGCTAGCTGCACGCTTTTGTTCTTCTGGGTTGCGACCTGTTGATCCTGTAAGATTTTTAATGGCTGCTGAACACTTGCCAGCTGTTATTCCAAAGTAGTTCGCCTTTAAGTTTTGGACTTCAGATTATCTTGTAATTCTGTTAGTCCGGTATTCCCTTCTCCTAGAGGAGTCGACGTACTCTGACCTGGAGGCATCATTCTGGATATTGATAATCAACTATTTTCTGAGACAATGAGTTTGAGAACTTCGTTCCCACAGACGACGCCAAATGTAATAGCCTAATTTCGTGATTCGAACTTAGCCTTTACACAAGATGTGTTTAGAATGCTCCTAAACAACAAGTAATAGCTAACATGATAATTTAGCGTGGAAAACCTTTTAATAGGTTAAAAACTATAACATCTCTTGAGGATTTTAGAAAGTAAAGGGGATCTTATTGAGAGTGCTAGTTTATTACAATGAGTGTTCTGAGTATTTGAGTATGGAGTGTTAAAGTGGGGATTAATCCGTTCATCATCTGGAATTCTCTTGTCCTATTCATAGGTCTTATAATATGATCGTTTGACGACCATTTAAGATTCTTAATGATGGACGTTACAAAATATATACTTTTGATTAGATGCTAATGTTCATGTCATCATCTATCATTTCTTCACACTATCTCATCAGACAATTTCACAAAACAACAAAACATTTTTCTTCACAATTTCAATAAAACCCTCAATCTTTTTTTCTATATCTACAATGCTCATCATCATTTTAGCTATTCTCTCTGCATGTGGTGTGCATGCGGATATACGAGCTATATCGCCACTTCAGGCAAATATCATTGTTTCAAAAGATGGTCGGAGGTATTCAACAATAAAAGAAGTTATTCAACAAGTGCCTAAGATGAGCTCTAGTAGTTATATTATCTACATTATGGAGGCAAGGCAAAGTTTCAAAACCTAATAATTCTATTATTGTGTTATACTTTAAAACTATTCATCTAGGCTCAGTACCTTCAAAATATAGAGAGCAAGTATATCAGTATTACAAGATGTGTATGTGCAACTAAACTAGTTTACATAATGAGCTTATTGAACCATAATCATAGCTGATAGAGAGCTTGCATTGTACCACAAGTCCAACATAGTTTACTGGTTGATCTTGAGTGGGGTCATTTATGTACTGTAGTAAAATTTTTTTTTGTCAAATACGTCAAAAATATCTATATTGTTATTTACTTTTTAAACAACCTGTAAGTGCTTACAATACAAATTTAGTCAACAATACACTGTGAAAACCTTCATAAGATATAATATCATTAGAAGATATAGTAGGACTGACATCTTGATCCAGCTCCTTAATATCTTCTAAGTTCTTAGCCCCCATACTTTTCTTAGTACCTAAACACCAACTTTAAACTATTATTTTGCACAACTCTTATTTTATGGCTCCTGCTCTTACTTGTCTAAAGATAAAAGTTGAAAACATTTTTTAGTTTGACATGACTTGCCAGTTGAAGTTTTGCCAATTTTGGTAGAGCAAGAGAACTGGTAACTAGTAAATATTGTTTTTTTATTACTTTTTTATTTATCTTATAGTGGTAACTGGTAAATATAATTTATGATTAACTTATATAAGCAAGTATATATGATATTTCTTCCTCGTACCCACAAATTGTACTAGCAAATAGGGCTTACCTTGTAAGACACCACGGCAAGGCTTACATTGTCAAATAGTCGCAGTCCTAGGAGGCGAGGTAGGTAAACCTGCGCATCTTATGTCTTATGTCTAGGTCCATGAGCAAACTTATACTCACGAGTAACTACAGTGCATACAGAGCATACGAACTTGCAAACAAAATATGCCTTGTGTACTTTATCAAAGCAACCCATATTTGAGATATCAGAAGAATCACTTAATGTTAACTATTTCTTAAAGCATTGTACAGATGTGCATTGCTAGTTGAAGCTTTGCCAATTTTGGTAGAGCAGTGCTTTTGGAATTGCTAACAAGCAAAATCTTTTTAAGGCTAGTAGGAACTCTTTAGAATCAATATAGACCTTTTGTCCTGAACTCCAACATCATCTATCATTTTTCTTTGTTTAGATATTCATGTCATTTCTTCACATTTGTAAACATGGACCATTTCACAAAACGAAACATTTTTCTTCACACAATACAATTTTAATACAACCCTCGGTCTTTTTTTCTATATCTAGAATGTTCATCATCATTTTAGCTATTCTCTCTGCATGTTGTGTGTATGCGGATATATGAGCTATATTGTTACGCCATGCCTTTGCAGCTCTTGGGGTAATGCGGGATATGTTTTATAGTGCAAAGTTGGATTAAAAGAACTACTGGTATGTAAGGCCAACATAAACGACATACTTGAAGTCCACCATCGAACCATACGCATAGTGTAAGCTTTAAAATTTTGACAACACATCCAAACACTTAAATAACATGTAAATTTAAGAAATCCAAAACTTATACATACATTTGGAGAAATAATTTACAATCCAAATAAATCAATTTAAGAGTAAATGACACTTACAATTGAGCTTAAACAAAAACTCTCACTGTAGAGATCAAATGTAAGTTACCATAATTCGATATTCCCCGCATGACCCTAATCATGAATCACTTGGTGTTGATGGCTCATATGCTTGTCATACTCGCAACTACAAGATCAGAAAATATATGACCAATCTTAAATCCAATGGTCTTAAATCTTTGACAAACACTCATAAATCATAACGATAAGATCAACAATAATACTATTATTGATAATACGTAGTTGAAACCCATCAATTGCATAAGTAGAATGAAACCCTAGAAATCTCGAAATCTTTAAGAAAGGCTTAATAAAGATAAAAGGAGCAAATAAACCCTAGATTAAAGATAAAAATTCTAAAGGTAGAGATGGATAAATTGTAACCTGATAATTATTGAGAATATAAATTAGGCTCTTTGTCGATTAAATTGCAATTTCTAGGATCAACAAAATCACTCGAAGAAGATAGTGAAAAATGCGAGAAGAAAAAAAATGAAGGTTGTATAGTCGCGTATTAACTACCATTTTCTTAAGTAATTTTTTGTTGTAGTAGAATCTGGTACTTGTAAGCTATGCTGTCAGGGGCGGGGTGGAGCGCAAGGCGGTAGGTATGGTCACTGGCAGGGCGGGGCGGAGCACTAGGCGGGAGAATGTAAATTTGTAATATGTGTAATATGTGACTATGTGTAAATTTGTAAATTTGTAATATGTGTAATGTGTGTAATATGTATAAATTTGTAAATTTGTGTAATTATTTAATTTAAAGTTTCAAACATGACTCAATGTATTTTTTTCCCATAATGTATAATTGTATATTCTATATATATTGCAATTACTCAATGTATTATTATTTTTTTCGTTATATAATATTGTAATATGTCAATAACATAAAAGATAAATCCCAAATTGCAAGCAATGAAGCAAACATCAAAATAGATAAATAGAAGATCAATTCAACATAAAATAAAATCTTAGCATATCCAAAATAAAATCCAACCCCATCATAAAAAATGTGCAAAACCAAAAAGCCAAAATAAAAATATTTAGCTAGAATAATGAAATCAAATGTCATCATCGGATCCCGAGTCAATGCCATCATCATCTCCATCACCAATATCGTAGTTCGCATCAACATCGTAATCATTATCGCCGGAAGAGTCTTGAAGATGACGCGTTGTTGATCGTGAGCTTGATGCCCCTCCTTGCAAACAATGTGAAGCAGTGTTCGTGCGAGAAGTACGAGTCAATGGGGGGTCATCAAATCCATCTTCGGCATCCTCAAGTACACCATAAGTGATGTCCGTCCCTAACACAATGTCGTCTCTCGCATCGTCGGGAACTAACCACTCCGCACATTCATCGAGGGAGTTCAACACAATTGGGTCTATCTCTTTTCTTGAAATACGTTCTTCATAATGCTTTTTAAGCCTCTTATTGTATTGGATATATGCAAGATCCCTCATCCGATCATGCTCCAAACAATTCCTTTTTTTAGTATGGATCTACAATAGTAAAATAAATAAACTTAGGGAAATAAACTTTAACTATAAGATAAATTGATAATGTATTTTGTTACAAATACTAAAAGCGACTTACATTATCAAAGGTACTCTAAATCTTTTCACAAGGAGAAGCCGCACTAGTAAGCCCAAGAACTCTTTTAGCAAATCTTTGCAAGGCGGGGACTTAACTTCCAAAAGTGATCCACCACTCCACTACATTAAAAATCATAAAATTTAGAAAGAAAAAGAATAAAAACAAAAAAACCTTAAAATTACTAAATACTAAAAAGAAGTAACTTAAAGCAATACTAAGTTACTAACCCGGAGCAATTGATTTCACACATGCTCGAGCACTCCTCTTTCCCAACCTCCCAGCCTTGGTACGATATACAATCAGATCTCACAAGATTTGGCTTTCATCTTCCTCATCCAAAGTAAGTTTTGCTATGCAATCTAACAAACCCTCTTTTAAGTTTAGTATTTGATTTTATCTCATCTAAGCTTGTAAGAGTTGCATAATAATATTCAGGGTTAAGATAATGGGCCACCGCGTGCAAAGGCTTTTGAAGCATACCAGACCACCTACGATCAAGAATTATTTACATCTTTTTCCATAACTTGCGGTCATCCTTGTTTTGGTATCCCAAATTAGTTTTTAGCTTAAGCTTACAATTCTCAATTGCCGAATAAATATAAGTCATAGAAGGTTTCTCCTCGGTATCCACCATTCGAATCACATCCCCGAAAGGAGCCATAATTTTTAGGCAAGTATGCATATTGTTCCAAAAGGTATTACTCTTGACTTTCTTCATAATTTATTTTCCAATGGGTACTTTGGCCACTTGCTATTTCTTCACTCAACAGTATGAAACATGTCGCTTAGTTCTTGTCTCTTTTCATACATACTATGCAAATATAGAAAAGTGGTAGCAAATCGAGTCACCCACGGCCTTATAATTTCTCTACCCTTTGATTGCTTCCTCATCAAATGGAGCACATGTTTGTGATTGTAGATGAAAAGGGAAATCTTTTTCACATCTTTAATCATTTCCTCCACCAAATGCATCTTGCTCACATCTCCAAGCATTAAATTTACACAATGTGTCGCACATGGCATCCAATAAATCTTTGATTCCGCCATAATCCAATCACCCGCTACATAATTACTTGCATTATCCGTGAATATTTAGTAAAAGTATAAAAAAAAAAATATGTATAAAGTCTAAGCAAAACAATAAAGATAGGAAAAAACATAAATACTCAAGACTTACTTGAATAACATTCTTCTCTCTATCCTCTTCAATCACATCTTTCAACATTTTATAAATGAGTTCCGCATCATGAATATGTGCGGATCCATCAATAGACTTTAGAAAGACCGTTCTTTTTGGACAATTCACAAGAAAGTTAATAAGTGTGCTACCCTTGCCATAGGTCTACCAATCGGTCATGATGGTTACTCCATAAGTTTTCCAATGAACTTTAAAATTATCTACCCAATTTGAGGTCTCTTCCTTCTTCTTCTTCTTCTTCAAGATCTTGACTCTCAAGTTATTATAAGAGGATGGTTTGAAAGATACAAATTAAATTTAAAACTAATAAGATTAAGAGTGTATTTGACAATTTTCTTTAACTTCTATTGTAAAAAATAATTTGTAAGATAAAAGACTTACTTGATGGATCATTGTATTGGAAAATTGCTTGCATCATCTTGGAATAACTTTCCGATCTTGCACAATTAAATAATATGCCGTTTTCATAAAAGAAGTCAACAATGTAACCATGGATATTCTCTAAAGCTTTTTTGTTTTCGTTACAAAAGCATCCATAGGCCCTTTCCTCTTCTTAGAAATTTGAATCCCAACTTCTTCAACCTCGTCATCATCATTTCCATACACATTGACGTTTCTAATCATCTCGTCTTTCTTATTTTGTTTCTCTTCTGTCGCCTTTAGCTTTCTTTTCATAAACTTCTAAGTAAATTAACAACATCTTGTGGAACTTTATCACATTTCCTAACGTCTTTGTACAAAGTCCCTTTGTACGAAGCTTTAATGAGATGTTGTTTTAACTTTTTAATCCCCCCCCCCTTCGACACATGACCACAAAAGTCATACTTAACGTGATCTCCATTTTCTTCTACCGGTTGATCATAATCCCACCATGCATCAGTCGAATTAGCAGGTCTATACTGACCAGTACTTCCCACAGAACCTTTTGCCACGTTGGAAGACATTACAATTTACAAACCCCAAACAAAACAAAGTAAAAATCCCAAATTTCACCTACAACAACACCAACACCAAAAATAGATACAAATGCACTAAACCTCAGCTACCCCACAACTACCAAATCCTAGAATCTTCAATAATAAACTATGATTTCTTTGTCTTCGACTTCGATAACAAACATTGATAATTAATTTCTTCAAATCTTAATCAAAAAACACAAAAGGGTATAAGTATGATGAAATACCTAATTTTGATTATTCCAATTCAAAATGGAGAGAGATTGTAACTCGCAACAGACGTGAGAGAGAGAGAGAGATATGGCAAAATAGACGCAGATAGAGAGAGAGAGAGATAGAGAGATCGTACAATAGAAACCAGTTTGTGTTTTCTTTTTCGCCCAAATGGGCCAAATCATTTGGATTGTTTTGTTTTTTATTTCTTTTTCCAAATGTGCAAAATCATTTGGCAAATATGGAAAGAAAAAAAAAGCCTTTTAAAGAGGCTCCCCGGTCTCTGAAGCTTTTAGGGCGTTAAAACATCAAGGCGAGGCGAGTGTATGAAATTTGGGCGCCCCGGTGCCGCCCCAGAGCGCCATGACGACGCCCCAAAATGCATAGCTTGTAAGTACATGACTTATGTCATGGAGCTGCAGTGTATACAGAGCATTCGACTTGAAAGAAAAATATGCTTTGTGTAAAGCAACCCATATTTGAGACACAAAAGAATCACTTAACCTTAATACTTACTTAAAGCACTGTAAACATGTGCATTGTTTGACAATTTTGGTAGAGCAACTTAAAGAGTTGTTAACCAGCAAAATCTCTTTTAGGCTAGTAAGAACTCTTTTGGGCTAGTAAGAACTCTTTAGAAGCAATATAGACTTTTGTTTAGATGTTACTGTTTATGTCATCGTCTATCATTTCTTCACACTATCTCATTGGACAATTTTACAAAACGAAAAAACATTTTTCTTCAATAATTCAATAAAATCTTTAATCCTTTTTTCTATATCTACAATGTTCATCATCATTTTAGCTATTCTGTCTGCATGTGGTGTGCATGCGGATATACGAGCTGTACATTCGGATATACGAGCTATATCGCCACTTCAGGTGAATATCGTTATCTCAAAAGATAGTCGAGGGTATTCAACAATAAAAGAGGCTATTCAACAAGTGCCTAAGATGAGCCCTAGTGGATATATTATCTACATTATTGATGGAAGGTAAAGTTTCAAAAATAAAATAATTCTATTATTGTGTTATGCTTTAAAACTATTCATCTAGGCTCAATACCTTCAAAATGAAGAGAGCAAGTATATCAATATTACAAGTTGTGTATGCGCAACTAAACTAGTTTACATAATGAGCTTATCGAACCAAAGTCATAGATGATAGAGAGCTTGCATTGTACCACTAGACTAACATAGTTTACTGGTTGATCTTGTGTGGGGTCATTTATGCACTGTAGTAAAAATTTTTTTTGTCAAATATGTCAATAATATCTATATTGTTATTTACTTTTTAAGCAGCCTGTAAATGCTTATAATACAATTTTAGTTAACAATACACGGTGAAAAACTTTAATAAGATATAGTATCATTTGAAGATTTAGTAAAACTGAGATCTTGATCCAGCTCCTTAATATCTTCTAAGTTCTTAGTCCCCATACTTTTCTTAGTTCCTAAATGCAAATTTTAAAATATTATTTTGTACAACTCTTATTTTATGGCTCCTGCTTTTACTTGTCTAAAGACATTTGGCAAATATGGAAAAAAAAACCTTTTAAAGAGGTTCCCCGCTTAGCGCCTTAACAGAGGCACCCCGCCTCAGCGGTGCCCAGGTCTCTGAAGCGTTTAGGGCGTTAAAACATCAAGGCTAGGCGGCTGTATGAAATTTAGGAACCCCAGTGCCGCCCCTGACTGCATAGCTTGTAAGTACGTGACTTATGTCGTGGAGCTGCAGTGTATACAGAGCATACGACTTGTAAACAAAATATGTTTTGTGTAAAGCAACCCATATTTAAGACACAAAAAAATCACTTAACCTTAACACTTACTTAAGGCACTGTAAACATGTGCATTGTTTGCCAATTTTGGTAGAGCAGCTTAAAGAGTTGCTAACAAGCAAATTTATTTTGGGCTAGTAAGAAATCTTTGGAAGCAATATAGACATTTGTTTAGATGTTAATGTTCATGTCATCGTCTATCATTTCTTTACACTATCTCATCGGACAATTTTACAAAACGACAAAACATTTTTCTTCACAATTTCAATAAAACCCTTAATCATTTTTTATATATCTACAATGCTCATCATCATTTTAGCTATTCTATCTGCATGTGGTGTGCATGCAGATATACGAGGTGTGCATGTGGATATAGGAGATATATCGCCAGTTCAAGCGAATATCGTTGTCTCAAAATATGGTCGAGGGTATTTAACAATAAAAGAGGTTATTCAACAAGTGCATAAGATGAGCCCTTGTAGATATATTATATACATTGTGGAGGGAAGGTAAAGTTTCAAAACATAATAATTATATTATTGTGTTATGCTTTAAAACTATTCATCTAGGCTCAATACCTTCCAAATATAGAGAGCAAGTATATCAGTATTTCAAGTTGTGTATGTGCAACTAAACTAGCTTACATAATGAGCTTATCGAACCATAGTCATAGCTGATAGAGAGCTTGCATTATACTACTAGACCTACATAGTTTACTGGTTGATCTTGAGTATGGTCATTTATGCACTGTAGTAAAAAAATTTTTGTCAAATACGTCAAAAATATCTATATTGCTATTTACTTTTTAAACAGCCTGTAAGTGCTTATAATAAAAATTTAGTCAACAATACATGGTAAATAACCTTCATAATATATAATACCATTAGAAGATATAGTAGGACTGACATCTTGATCCAACTCATAAATATCTTCTAATTCTTATCCCCCATACTTTTCTTAGTACCTAAATACCAACTTTAAGCTATTATGTTGCACAACTCTTATTTTATGGCTCATGCTCTTACTTATCTAAAGACAATTGGTAAATATGAAAAAAAAAAAAAAAAAAAAAAACACAAAAACAAACGTCTTTTAAAGAGGCGCCCCGCTTAGGGCCCTAACAAACGCCCCGGTGTCGCCCCCGAGCTTCCTGGTGCCGCCCCTGACTGCATAACTTGTAAGTACGTGACTTATGTCGAGGAGCGGCAGTGTATACAGAGCATTCGACTTGAAAGCAAAATATGTTTTGTGTAAAGCAACCCATATTTGAGACACAAAAGAATCACTTAACCTTAACACTTACTTAAAGCACTGTAAACATGTGCATTGTTTGCCAATTTTGGTAGAGCAGCTTATAGAGTTGCTAACAAGCAAAATCTCTTTTGGGCTTGTAAGAACTCTTTGGAAGCAATATAGACTTTTGTTTAGATGTTAATGTTCATGTCATCGTCTATAATTTCTTTACACTATCTCATCGGACAATTTTACAAAATGAAAAAACATTTTTCCTCACAATTTCAATAAAACCCTGAATCATTTTTTATATATCTACAATGCCTATCATAATTTTAGCTATTCTCTCTACATGTGGTGTGGATGCGGATATACGAGGTGTGCATGCGGATATACGAGCTATATCGCACTTCAGGCGAATATCGTTATCTTAAAAGATGGTCAAGGGTATTCAACAATAAAAGATGTTATTCAACAAGTGCCTAAGATGAGCTCTAGTAGATATATTATCTACATTATGGAGGGAAGGTAAAGTTTCAAAACATAATAATTCATTTATTGTGTTATGCTTTGAAACTATTCATTTAGGCTCAGTACCTTCAAAATGTAGAGAGCAAGTATATCAGTATTACAAGTTGTGTATGCGCAACTAAACTAGTTTACATAATGAGCTTATCGAACCATAGTCATAGCTGATAGAGAGCTTGCATTGTTACCCTATACCAACATTGTTTACTGGTTGATCTCTTGTGGTGTCATTTATGCACTGTAGTAAAAGTTTTTTTTGTCAAATAAGTAAAAAATATCTATATTGCTATTTACTTTTTAAACATTATGTAAGTGGTTACAATACAAATTTAGTCAGCAATACACGGTGAAAAACCTTCATAAGATATAGTATCATTAGAAGATATAGTAGGACTGACATCTTGATCCAGCTCCTAAAAATCTTCTTAGTTATTAGCCTCCATACTTTTTTGGTACCTAAATACCAACTTTAAACTATTATTTTGCACAACTGTTATTTTATGGCCCTTGCTCTTACTTGTCTAAAGACATTTGGCAAATATAAAAATAAAATAAAAAAAATAATGCCTTTTAAAGAGGCGCCCCGCTTAGCGCCTTAACAGAGGCTCCCCGCCTCAGCGGTTCCTCGGTCTCAGAAGTGTTTAGGACGTTAAAGCATCAAGGCGAGGCGGGTGTATGAAATTTGGGCACCCCGGTATCACCCCTGACTGCATAGCTTCTAAGTCCGTGACTTATGTCGAGGAGCTGCAGTGTATACAGAGCATTCGACTTGAAAACAAAATATTCTTTGTGTAAAGCAACTCATATTTGAGACACAAAACAATCACTTAACCTTAAAAATTACTTAAAGAACTGTAAACATGTGTATTGTTTGCCAATTTTGGTAAAACAGCTTAAAAAGTTGCTAACAAGCAAAATCTCTTTTGGACTAGTAAGGACTCTTTGGAAGTAATATAGACTTTTGTTTAGATGTTAATGTTCATGTCATCGTCTATCATTTCTTCACACTATCTCAACGGACAATTTTACAAAATGACAAAACATTTTTCTTCACATATTCAATAAAACCCTTAATCTTTTTTTGTATATCTACAATGCTTATCATCATTTTAGCTATTCTCTCTGCATGTGGTGTGTATTTGGATATACGAGGTGTACTTGCGGATATACGGGCTATATCGCCACTTCAGCCGAATATCTTTGTCTCAAAATATTGTGGAGTGTATTCAATAATAAAATAGGCTATTCAAAAAGTGCCTAAGTTGGGCCCTAGATGATATATTATCTACATTATGGAGGGATTGTAAAGTTTTAAAACCTAATAATTCTATCATTGTGTTATGCTTTAAAACTATTCATTTAGACTCAGTTCCTTCAAAATGTATAGATTAATTGTATCAGTATTACAAGTTGCGTATGCGCAACTGAACTAGTTTACATAATGAGCTTATCGAACCATAGTCATAGCTGATAGAGAGCTTGCATTGTACCACTATATCAACATAGTTTACTGGTTGATCTTGAGTGTGGTTATTTATGCACTGTAGTAAAAAAAATTCTTGTCAAATACGTAAAAAATATCTATATTGTTGTTTGCTTTTTTAATAGCCTATAAGTGCTTACAATACAAATTTAGTTAACAATACACGGTGAAAAACCTTCATAAGATACAGTATCATTAGAAGATATAGTAGGACTTAGATCTTGATCCAGCTCCTTAATATTTTCTAATTTCTAAGCCCCCATACTTTTCATAGTACCTAAATACCAACTTTAAACTATTATTTTTCACAACTCTTATTGTATGGCTCCTCCTCTATGTTATCTAAAGATATTTGGAAAATATGAAAAAAAAATGCCTTTTAAAGAGGCACCCTGATTAACGCCTTAACAGAAGCGCCTCGCCTCTGCGGTGCCCCGGTCTCATATCGTTTAGGGCGTTAAAACATCAAGGTGAGGCGAGTGTATTAAATTTGGGCACCCCGGTGCCGCCCTGACTGCATAGCTTCTAAATACGTAACTTATGTCGAGGAGCTGCAGTTTATACATAACATTCGACTTGAAAACAAAATATGTTTTGTGTAAAGAAACTCATATTTGAGACACAAAAGAATCACTTAACCTTAACACTTACTTAAAGCACTGTAAACATGTGCATTGTTAGCCAATTTTGGTAGAGCAGCTTAAAGAGTTGCTAACAAGCAAAATCTCTTTTGGGCTAGTAAGAACTCTTTGGAAGCAATATAAACTTTTGTTCAAATGTTAATGTTCATGTCATCGTCTATAATTTCTTCACACTATCTCATCGGACAATTTTACAAAACGACAAAACATTTTTATTCACAATTTCAATAAACCCTTAATCTTTTTTCTAAATCTACAATGCTCATCATCATTGTAGTTATTCTCACTGCATGTGGTGTGCATGGAAATATACGAGGTGTGCATGCGGATATATGAGCTATATCGCCACTTTAGGAGAATATCGTTGTCCCAAAAGATGGTCGAGGGTATTCAACAATAAAAGAGGCAATTCAACAAGTGCCTAAGATGAGCTCTAGTAGATATATTATCTACATTATGGAGAGAAGGTAAAGTTTCAAAATATAATAATTCTATTATTGTGTTATGCTTTAAAACTATTCATCTAGGCTCGGTACCTTCAAAATGTAGATAGCAAGTATATCAGTATTACAAGTTCTGTATGTGCAACTAAACTAGTTTACATAATGAGCTTATCGAACCATTGTCATAGCTGATAGAGAGCTTGCATTGTACCACTAGACCAACATAGTTTACAGGTTGATCTTGAGTGGGGTCATTTATGCACTGTAGTAAAAGTTAGTTACAGTTCTCAGATACAGTTGATACTTAATTTATTCACAAAATGCTGCTTCCAGACCAGAATTCGCCAGTTGGCCCAACAGAAGGAAGCGCCGCACTGACAAAATTGCGTGCCACTCTAAACTCCGAGACAGAAAGACATGCCATTCTGAAACAACAACCTGCAGATGTAAGAGATGCATTAAAAGTTCTGTAAAGACAACAGATGGAAACCCAAAAGAACAAAGACGTGCTGTCATCTACCTTAAAAAATTTAGTTCGAGACAGGCTAGAACCTCGAGGTAACAGTCAGGGAGTAGATATTCAATCCAATCATAATCAGCTTGGGCCTGAGCCCATACAGGTACCAGGAATCTAACAAGAAGTCGATAAAGTTTTTGCTTAACTCAGGCAAGCGGAGGACCCATACTGCGGAAGAGCTCGTATTCCTGTGCGTGAACAAATAAATGAAGGAAGTGATGAACACATTCCCCGGGAAAGACGTATCCAACGTCAGACCGTCATAACTCGTCAGTTCGTAACTCTAGAGCACGTCGATAAAGGCATCAAAGAATTATTTGAAGCCCAAATTCAAGCCAGCAAAGGTATCTATAATAGGCTACAAAAGAGCCCAATTGCTCTGGATTTATTAGACGGCGAGGTTCCTGCTAGTTTTCACACGCTAAAAATCCAAAAGTTCAAGGGGAGAGATCCCGTGGAACACGTCTAATAATTCTAGGATGCTTTAGGCTTGCATTCTACATCAAAGCACATCTTATGCCATCTTTTTCCTACCAGTCTCCAGGGAGAACCTTTGCGGTGGTTCCACTCGCTGTAAGTAGGGTCAATTCACACCTTCGAGCAGTTATGAGATCTTTTCGTCAAGAACTACTCGCACAATAAAAATAAAAAGGGAAATCTATATTCTCTGTTTAGCCTTAAACAAATACTGGGAGAGAAGTTTGAATTGTTTACTAAGAAATTCTTGGATTTAGCTAGAAAGGCAGATAAACTTGATCAGAAGATTACTATTTTAACTTTTACAAACGCTTTGTTCGTGGAAGGTCAAGCAAATGAGCACTTAATTCTAAACAAACTTGTGACCCTGGAAGATATGATCGAAAAGGTAAACAACTATATCGATATTTAAAGGATGATAACTGAAAGACATGCAAAATTCCCAAAAGTCAATCCTGACAACAAAAGATCAATCCACAAAACGAGATTTTAATTGTACTACAAATTACGGAGGAGACAAAAAACGAATCAAATCTAATGAAGATCGACCTCAGAGAGGTAGTAACTTACCAAAACCATGTCTTCCCAAATAGACTGCTATAATAGCCAGCCTATATCTCACGCTTCAGAAGGATAAGTTCTTCCAAAATGCTAAATACCTGCAACCCATTGAAAACAGACCATATTGCATACACCACAAAGTCCGACATCATGACACATAACATTGCTTCGCTTTACAGAGACTTCTAGAGTACATCTTTGTGGATAGAAGAATACATGAGGCCATCATAAACGTGGAAAGTTACAAAAATGGGAGTTACAAGATTAATACTGAGATCGTACATATCAAAGGAGGGACAAATGAAAAGTATTTGTACCACATATCCCTCAGCCATTTTATAGAGACTCATACAATCTACAGATCGATCAGATTCAAAAGATGACATCTCGGCCAATGCCACGACTTTGCCATGGTTGAAAAAGAAGCTCGATTACTCATAGAATCTAGTACTTGACGAGCATGGATCTCCTTTGAGGATTGTGACATTCGTCATGTCAACTTCCCTCATCATGACGCACTCGTGATCATGTTAAAATGAGAAATGTCATCTTGCATACAATGATGGTGGATACTGGCAGTAGTATCGAGGTACTTTTCCAAAGTACAATTGATCAGATGGGACTAACCGACAAAGTTGAGCCTAGTGAGATCGATGTCAGTGGTTTCAATGGTTCCAAAGAAGAACGCATAGGAAATATCATACTTCCTATTACAGCAGGATCGGGAATGATTAACGTTGTATTTTACGTTATAAACGCAAAATCTCTCTATTTAGGAATTATGGGACGATGTTGGTTGCACAATATGAGAGCCATCAGGGCCGATATTAGGGTTTGGGTGGCCTAAAGCGAACTCAAAGTGAGGCCCCATATATATGGATTCATGGGAAATCAATTTCTAATTACACTTTATTAAATGATAGATTTGTAATTGTAGTTGCATCCCAATACGCCAAAGTTGCAGGTGTAAGTGAGGAAAAGATCGTTGCAAGATTAAGCATGGCAAAAACAATAGAGGGGAGATGGGCATTCAGAGTGGCTTAACTAGTGATGGAGTTAAGACTTAGAGATAAACGTCATCAGCAATCATAAGATAGTTTTACAAATAGGACTCTTATTTTTTTTCAAGAGTTAAGATAACTCTAGACTCTTTGTTTTCTTTGAGAGAAAGAGGAGTTTAATTAGACCGTGAAGTAAAATTAGTTTTTTTGGAGCCCCTGGATAAGTGGTGCTCAAAGTAACCACTTTGGTCGCCTTACCCCAACACCGGCCCTGAGAGCCATCCCATCAGCTTATCACCTGGCATTATGGTTTAATTGGAATGGCGAGCTATATGAAATCAAAGGCAGTCAGAAGCTAGCTCGACCTTGCAAAAATACTGTAACCATCGTGACATAACCATCCAAAAAATACGCTGCATAGCAATTATAGAATACTACACCTATAGAAAACCAGCTGCCAAGTGCATAAATCACAGAATACGTCAAGATTAGTGGAGACGAACGAGGTACCTACATTGGGACTCTTTTGTCCCCAATAGAGCAAAATACTCTTATTCAGTTTTTAAAAGACAAAAGTGACGTTTTCGTATGGACATTCCATGAAATGCTAGGTATCGACCCCACTTTGGTTTGCCACAAGCTTATCTTAAAAGATAAAACCGAGGTAATCAAACAAAAATTGAGGACATTAGCACCAGGACTATAAAAAGAAGTCAACAAAGAGATCGACAAACTCATTAAAGTTGGTTTTATCCGAAAAGCCAATTACCCCGACTGAATCTCGAACATTGTAGCAGTCTCAAAGAAAAATGGCAAAATCAGAGTATGCTTGGATTTCACAGACTTAAATAAACATACTCTGAAAGATAATTTTCCCCTTCCTATCATCAATCATCTGCTCGATTCAACTGCTGGACATGAACTTTTATCCATGATGGACGCCGCGTTAGGGTACAGTCAAATACCCCTTTTGCTTGAAGATCAAGAAAAAATAGTTTTCATCACTGAGCATGGAATATATTGTTACAAAGTCATGCATTTCGGACTCAAGAATGCTGGAGTAAATTATCAAAGACTGATGACCCAGATGTTCAAAGACCATTTCAGAAAAATAATAGAAGTTTACATTGATGACATGCTGTGTAAAAGTCTCAAGAAGTAAAGCCGTCTCGCAGATTTATACACGACCTTCGAAATTCTTCGATTATACAAAATAAGACTCAATCCTGATAAATGCCAATTTAGAATCCAATCGGGGAAATTCTTGGGATATTTGATTAGCAAGCATGGTATCGAAGCTGACCCAGATCGTATCCATGCCCTGTTATCTTTACCTTCACCAAGGACAAAGAAAGACGTCCAAAAATTTGTTGGCAAAATAGCAGCAATAAATCATTTTATTTCTAAATATTCAGACTAGTGTAGATGGTTATTCGACCTTCTATGAGAAGGGACGAAGAAAGGCACGACTCAAAAAGATCTGGAGATCGAATGGACCTCAGAATGTGAAGCAGCATTTCAAGAACTGAAACACTACTTGGGAAAATTGTCATTAATGAGTACACCCACTGAAGGAGAAGAGCTTAGGGTATACCTTACAGTTACTGATAACTCACTCAGCTCCGTTCTCATTTGACTTATGGAGAAGACAGAAAATCCTGTCTACTTCATCAGTAAGACTTTTACTCCAACAAGGACACGGTACACTAAAATTGAAAAACTGCTCCTAGCCATCATCTATGCATCACAGAAGTTAAAGTAATATTTCCAAGCTCATTCAGTTTGGGTTATGACAAATTACCCCCTTCGCGAAGTTCTATCAAAATGGGAAAAATCTAGACGAGTTCAACAGTGGTCGGTTACTCTTGGCGAACACAATATACGTTTTGAACCATGGTATTTCGAAAAGGGGCAAGCAGTAGCAGATTTCTTTGTAGATTTTCTAGTAGACGACCCTAATTGGGAAGATGATAGTACCGATATAAGCGAAGAAGAGCTTGAAGAAAAATCATATTGGATATCCAAAAAAGGTTTGTGCCTTTTAACTGACGGTTCTACCAGACCAACAGGGTCAGGTATCGGGATAGTCCTTATCACGCCCTCCAATGATAGAATTGAGAAGTCAATCCGACTCAACTTCGAAGCTACCAACAATTATGCAAAATACGAGGCATTAATCTATGGACTGGATATGGTACTGGCGATCGGCGTGCCTGAACTATCTGTTTACACAGATTCTCTTTTGATTGCGAACCATTATACAAATAAAAATCATAAAAATGGAAAGATGGTGGATTAGGCAGCAGCGTTAGCCGACAGAATGAGCAAATTTCAAAAGGCCACAATGGAACACTTACCTCAAAGTGAAAATAGACATTCAGACTCTCTCGCTTATCTTGCTGGAGTCCTCAGAACGGAAGCCCAATATTTAAAGATCGGAGTAGTATTCACCCCCAACATTAACATCATCAGCTCAAATGCCATTAATATTGGGGGTGACAAAGAGATCGCAGACGACCTTTTCTCATAAATATTGGACCATATAATACATTCGATGGCGAACTCCTCGAAGACGTTAATGAAAGAAGAAGACTGATAGATAATGCTAAACGATACACTGTTATCGACAACTTCCTTTACAAAAAGTCAGTTACGGGGACTTATCTCCAATGTTTATGTGATAAGGAAGTCCAAGACTTCCTATACAACTTACATGAAGGCATTTGCGGATCCCATGCGGCAGGACGGCCCTTAGTAAACCAAGCTATTACTCAAGGAGTTTTTTGGCCTCTAATGAAAGCTCAATCCATTGAATATGCAAGCAAGTGTGATGCCTGTCAATGATATGGACTCAAAATTCGAGCCCTGACTTTGGAACTCCATTTTAACACAAAGTTGTCTAACCGTTCAAAAGATGGGCCCTCAATCTCATTGGAGAATTCCCAAATTCACCTGGAAAAAGAAAACATCTCTTAGTAGCAACTGACTACTTCACCAAGTAGGTAAAAGCAGTCCCTTTGTGTCGAACACATGAAGATGAAGTCATCAAATTTATATGGGAAAATATTATCATACGATTTGGTTGCCTTCACCTCATTAGGATAGATAATGGACCACAGGTCATCGGTGCAAAGGTGATCAACTTCCTCAATCAGCATAACATCATTCACTCTCCTTCAAATCTGTACTACCCACAAGGAAATGATTAGGCCAAAATACCAATCGTACTATAGTTGACGGGATAAAAAGTGATTGACATAGAAAAAGGGTAATTGGGTGCAAGAATTTCCATACGTGTTATGGGCGTACCGAACAACACCTCGAGTTTCGACCGAATGCATACCATTCATGTTAGCTTACAGTACTGAAGCAGTTATCCCTACTAAATATCATTACCCAATACGTGACCATGAAATGATAGACGAAGAAAACGAGTTCAAATTAGTATGTAACATGAATTGGATTGATGAAACAAGAGACAAAACGATCATGAACTTGGAAAGGTACCATCAGGCTTTAGCAAAGTCTTACAACAAGCGCGTTCATCATAGAGAGTTCGACATTCAAGATCTCGTCCTACGAGAGGTGCCGAAACACATAATGGAGCCAAATGCTGGGAAACTCGCAGAAAATTGGGAAAGACCTTTTATTGTTATCGGTAAAAGTGGCTTCGGCTCTTACGACCTCATTACATCAGACGGAGATCGAGTCCCCAATCCTTGGAATACAAGGAGATTGAATTTATATCGTAGATAGAGGCACATCACATTTTACAATCTATTATTTCTCACATTTTTGTACGTCGTTCTTACATTAATGAAATACTTGTGTTTGACCGACCTACATTTATAATCATACAGTACTCTTCAATTATCTAATATCTACCATATATACATAACACATCTACTCTATTATAGATAAACAATTGGTTCATCTCAATTCTACTAATACATTACAGGTCAGTTATTGATTCGTCCAATTCGACCTGCTAATACATTACAGGTCGATTATTGGTTTGTCCAATTCAACCAACAGATTACATACTTCAGGACCACAATTGGTTCACCAAAGTTTGACATAACTATCTATTATACATTTACTCAGAGCACTAACTCTACTACCAGACAACACAAACTTCTCTACAGCATCACCCTTTACACTCTATCTAATACATCTCAGATGATAAAGTAAAAATGACTAATTTTTAATCAATACAAATGCCCCCTAAATTCTGAAGGTCAGTTAGGGGGTCCATCACACGAATTTTCCCCAAATTTCGAAGGTCGCAAAACCATCAGTTTTGGCGCCCTCGCAACAACAATCTCTCTTCCTTCATACTATCTATTCTTAGTGAGCACGCCAATTTTTGACATAAAACGATCCAGGTATTCAGCTCGCACTAAATGCATTTCACACTTCACACCATTTTCGATCATGCTATCATGAATAGTGTTTTTTTTCTTTTTCAAGTCTCTTAATCTCAAACACAAAGAAGGTAAGCACTGATGTCATTTACCTCAAACTTATCCATGTCAGGCACGACATGTTGGAATTGTTTTAACTTCAAATATCTTATAAAACAAAATATGGTTTTAAATGTTTTGTCCCACATTGAAAATAAATTATATTTTCTAATAGTTTTTATATTTCTATTGTTTAGTTGGATTTAAAACTCTACTCTAGGAGTGTATGCTCTCTAGAGAGATGTTTCGCATCGAGCGCGACGTGGGCGAATGGGCGTTTGAGGCAATTTTTGGTATTTTATTAGGCGCACTTAGTACATTGCACGCTTGCCGCGGTCGTGGGGCGTGGGCTTAGTGGGCTTGGGTCTGGAACATACAACCTTTTAGACTTCTATGACTATTAGAGTTTCTAACTGATTAATATAATTATTATGGATTGGGTGTGACTTATTTTTGATATTAATACTTATGTTTTAATTAATCAGCTTTAAACTAGACAGTTTTAGACTCTTATTTATAGAGTTCTCTTATGTGAGTAAAATACACAGAGAAAAATAAACAAGTTCTTTCTCTTTCTAATTTTCTTTCTTTTCGTTTTTTGGGAATTGAGGATAGGAGAAACAAGCACATAGCGATAAAACGGGTCTAGCTTGGTTGAATCCCAGAGATAGTGCTGCTGAGTTCTCTTGTACCTTTGGAGAGGATTCGACTATCTTCAAGAAGCGCTTGCGCGCCTTCTTGCTTGGTTCAGTAATTGGTTTTCTTTTGGTGAAAATTAGTTTTTTATTTTTTGAATTTTCCCAACACGGTAATCTCTGCAATCCTTCCCCTCGCCTCATTTAGCAAACTTTCCAAGTTTTTATAACGATCCACCACCAGATCATTCTCCTCAATAGAATTTTTATTACGTGCTTCCATCACCATCATAAATTCATCCATTTGTCCCAACATAGCCAACGATTCCTCCATGACAAACTAGTCATGACAACTCTGATTAACCTCTATGTTAAGATCCCGTTGGGCTATCACAAGGTCCACCTCTAATTTTTCATCCGAACTAGTCAGCTCCCCTACTGTCGTTCAAAACCCTATAAGATCTAATTCCAATACTTGAACTACATTCTCAAAAATTCCCTATCCTAGCCCAATAAATTTTCCCCAAGTCATTTTGTTTCTTGTTAACTTCCTCCAAATTCTTTTATTTATTTTTAGCAACATTCAACATTCCCTCAGACTTTCTGGCTCACTCATTTTCTTTCCTAACGGCCGCTCGTAAACAGACCAACTCTGCCTCCAACGTATTAATACGAACCCGAGAACACACAACACCATCCTCTCCTTTCTTCAACATTGCCAATGACTCTGTCAGTTTAGCTCACACAATTATTAATTCTACCTCTTGCTTGGTTACTCGTTCTGAGAGACTACTTATGTGACAATGAGCTTTCACAGTGTCCGACTTCCTTTTCTTCACAACCTCATTCAACTCCTCCATTTTCTCTTGACTTGTCATTAGATCAGAAACCCTTTTTTCCATTTGCTCAGTCAAATGATTCACCATGCCTGCAGTTCAATCATATTCAACTCCATTTTCACATTTAACTCTGTAACATTTTTCAATGCTTCACAATTATGGTTCAAATCAACATTCAATCTTTCGTTCAAAATGAATAGAGCCTCATACTGACTTTGCACCTCTTCTTATTCGGCCTGCATCAATAGTTCAATTTCACATACAAAACAGTTCGTGCATAAAAATAGTTCACATATCATCAAACTTCTAAATCACAGTTCACAATTCATTCTCACAACTATTGTGTACGATCGATCTTACAACAACAAAATACTTGTGTACGATAGATCTACATTTCTATTTAGATGTATTCTAGTATCACATCTACATCTAAAAACATAACACATCTATTAACGTTTCTACAACACATTCAATTTATTATCAAAACAGTACACCAAATATCTAATGTATACAGCAATGTTCGAACAACATAGATAATTTAATTTCGTTCCCTCATTGAACTATGAGAAGACTGCCCCTATTCCCCGATCATCCCGACCTGTCTACCTGCACGTCCACATGTGTAACAAAGTCACAACCTCCTGCTAGGGTTGTCTTTGCCGCGAACGAGGTAAAAGACTCTTGAGCTCCTCCTCGTCCTCCTCTGACAAATTTTGTACCGGTCTATGAGCAAGTCTTTCAACACCTTTTTCATCCTCATCCTTCATAAACTATATATTTTCAGCCTTTTCATTCTCTATATCAAAAAAATTCCCACAATCCATAACATACTTCCTAAATTCGTTCTCCGCCCTTGCAAACTCACCTCCATAAAACTTAATCACATTCTCTATATGACATTCATGGTCCGTTTGAGCTACAACCTTTGTTTGCGAAGGATACAAATGTTCTTTCAACCGTATATGCGCTCCATGCAGACGCTTACACATTTCCTTATGCAACATGTCCAAAACTTTCAACTTCTCTTCTACCTTCTTTCTGGCAGTCATTTCTTTTGCAATTTGATTTGCCAGACGTATATTTTGTTTTGTACATCGCTTCAGCATGTTTTGCAACTTGTTTAACTCACCCTCTAAATTAGCTTGTACACTCTCTACTCTTTATTTATCTTTAAAAACAAAATCCTCATTGATCTTCGACCCTACACAAAGCCAAGATCATCAAGTAAGGGACCAACATCACCCCATATAATTGACACACCAGCTCAGGCTGAATATTTTTTTGCCTCTACGATATGACGATTACGTACTTCTTAAGCTAAAAGCCTAACTCAAGCTAAATCAGGTACTACTCCTCTTTCTCTTAAGAGCTCTACATAAGCATCTTTTAACCCCCGCTCACTATCTACTTTGGCCTTAAAATACAGTATTAGAGTTAACAATGTTCTCTGATATTTGGCTTTATCACTCTTATCCGCAAAACACATCGAGTCTATAGATTTTTATAAAATAGCAAATCTCTCCTCTTTTCTCGAAGTCTCATCTATCTCTCTTTCTATTTTTGCATATCTACACTGAAGGTCATATAATTCTTTAAAAAATTTCTCTGAATTAGATTTAAACTACCTTCTCTCATATTCAGTTTTATTTAATACTTGTTGAGTATGAGCCACAGAGTCCCTCGCTATACTCAACGCTATCTCCATTGTGGTAAGAGATTTCCTCAACCGCTCTATCTCCTACACAGATTATAAATTTTAGGTTATCAAATATCATTCAAATAAGGCACAATAAACTTATGTCTATCAAATTTTAAAGTTTTAAAATAAATAGAAGCAGTCTCATCAAAGTCAATTATAAAACAGAATGAAATAGTTTGAACAGGATACCACATAACGATATTAACTATTCTTGCTAATCTCTACCTCAGACGATGACCCCAATCCTGTACCAGCAGCCCGAGCTTGCTCTCCTTGGAAGGGGGGTGCATTCACAGGAGCAACATTATCATCAACCGGTTCATCTTCAGCATCTGAAGGAAAAACTATATCATGATACTTACTCTTTAGTCCAAAAGAGATATCGGCCTCAGTTAACCCAAAGTGGCGATATGACTGGATCAAATTGTCTCTATCAACCTTCACCGTCTCTACAACCTTCTCCAAGGTCTTTTCACGCTCAGACATTTGCGCATACAACTCCACAACGTCTTTCACCACTTCTGTTGTTCTCTCCTCCTCGAGCTGCTCACTGACCTCCTTTAACTGGGTTGTTTGAGCATCGAACTTCTGTGAAAGCTCTAAATACTCCTGGCTTCTCTTCTCAATGAACTTCGTAAACCCTTTTACCAACATAGAGAAACTGCCTACACAATAAACAGAGTCATCAATGGATATATCGACCACAATGCAGCAAACAAAGCATATTAATATATATCTGCGCCATCTGCTCTTAAAATACGACTTTGAGCTGCCTCAGATTAGTCCCAACCATATCAAAACAACTTTGTTGTACTAACCTCAACTTAGCCACAACTTTAGACCGAGTTTGGTCACTACCTTCGACCACATGTTGTTTCCATTTTTGAGAAATAGTCTTTTCTATCTCTTGCGGAACGACCTCACTCACTTTCTGCTACTCCGCAGCATCCATAACAGCCAGCTTGCCACCCTTTTCCCCTTGGGTTGCCTCTATAGAAGAATGAGAAGATTCTTGTAACGTTCTTTTCACCTTACAAAATTTTAACTGAGCGCCCGAACTCCCTAGCGGATGCGGGGGGATACCAGCCAAATCCATTAAAGGACAGAGGTCCATGTTCACAACATTCTCAACACCCTCTTGACTAGCCATAACCCATTTTTCGTGAGCTCGCTGAACCTTTGGAACTTTGGAGTCCACTCTTTTATCCCTACAGATATTTAACTCCCTAAGCACTTGCTTCAACTCGACCTGTTCACGGGCTACACAGTCATATAAGCTCGATTTGTTAGGAACGACTTTAGGTTCAGGATCTGACATACAAAATCAAAGAGATGATTAGAAGCTCACAGACAAGCAGATGCTCGGTCAAGATAGCGGAAGTTACTTACTCGGATTAAAATATTTAAATTTTATGTCGAGCGCTGGCTTATCTAGCTAGATCCTGCATACAGTTACCCCTTACCCATACAAGATGGTCGTTCCACGGTTTACCAGTAGATTCAAAATCAAAAAACTTTGGCCTAGATGAATCACTAAACAGGTAACCACTCCTACGAGCTTTCACATACTTTATTTTGTAATATTTTAGTACATCACCTACAACGAATGGCTTCGCAGTACCGTTCTCTCTCCACCTCATTCAAAACTTCACATACCCTCATCATCTCATAGGCATCCCCATTTAGTTGTGTCGGGCAGCACTGCAATACATTCATAACCTATTTTCAAAAATAAGTCAAGGGTATCCTAAGACCATAGACCACTTGGTTCGGATAACACAAAAACTCATCATTCGGGCCTAACATACCAGATCCATTATAGTACAAAATGTCTATATCCCCCCCCCCCCCCCCCCCCCCCCCCCCCCCCCATTCCTCTCTTCGTCTTCCACATGTCGAGATTAGGCACTTGATAATGTATCTTTTCCCCTTGTTCTGAAAGAAAGGTTCTAAACCACAAGCCTTGCTCCATTATGTAATCTCCCCACTTCCCTGTTAACTTCTTTTAAAATTTTAGCAATTTTTTCCTTATATATACTCCTTCCGAATATATGTAAAATGTTTCATCCTCTGTCCCTACTTCTATATCCTGCTCTAATATATCCCTAGCTTTAATGGCCACCTCAGCTACTATACCCACGGTACTTCCCTACCATCTGCGATTTCCTCCATGCCTCCGCAATCGTCCTCTCTGCCTGACGGCGACATTTTCTCCAAACTGGACAAAACTACAAATTTACTACTAGGTCTTAAGTTTTTAGAACGCATACTCGACCTATAGGTAAAAACATTCTTTTATTATTTAATTTGTCTCTATGATTCATTCCTTACACAATTACATGATATTCCACAAAAATAGAAAAAATAAAAACCCCACCCATACTTTCTCCTTATTACCCAATAAAAAAATTCTTTTTTCAAACTTTTCAAAACAACAGAGACTAAAAGTCGACTTTCCCCCTTCTCCTACAAAATAGTTACAATACACAACTTCTACAATACTAACAAATACAAACGAACAATCTTTTCAGTTCCCTACATTATACTTTACCCATATCAAGTCAATAGCATACAAAGGTGATTCACAAGCATCGAATATACTGAATACTATTCACTTTAAACGCAACATTGAATCAAAACTTTTTACTCACCTATACTGGAAGATCCACAATCTTCTACTCTACCCGCAACTTTAAAAGAGGTTGAGTGATTATGCTGCTTTTCCAACAAAATCCTTTTACCAGATGAAGCTTTTGTTAATAAGGGACTGCGCTCAGAACTCAAACGTTCTTTCTCCCTAGAAACACTGGTTACAAAAAAAAAAATTCTCTCTTTATAACTGTAGTTCATTTATGAGGGAGAGAGAGATGATTTTTTATACTCTCCATCGGTTTTTGAAACGACGGTTCCCTCATACACATGTCGGTCACCCCTACTGTCTTTGCAAACACGTCCTTTCGCCTTACAGTATCATCATTACTTTTGGGATAACGTGTTCTGTTATCACGTCTACCCCTCACATCAGCCGTTAAACAATTCAATTCCTCTTTCCCAAGAAAATCTACACGATCACTCGCCTTTCTTACACTCAAACAAGCTCGTACCATACCGTCTATCATTCCTACAAATATGACCAAGTCTATTCGAATAGAGATGGTTCTACCAGGTCTATTCGAACATGAAAAAAGATTGTTTGAAAAAAAAAATCATCAAAAAAATATTTCTTTCCATAAAAAATTATTTCTTTTTGAACTTCTGTAAAATACTTACGGGCTAGAGTATTTGAGCGACGAGGTACAAAATAAACGTACATGTTTAGTGTCAGCCTAGCTGTCACCGTTTTACGTGCACTCTTTGACGATGAATGACCACGAGATAATGTTGACACTTATTCTAGACACGAAATGAAACCAATACCAAATATGGATGTTTAAGAAAGGATTTGGTTTAATTTAAGCTTAATTAGTTTTGTTGGTTGGATCTCGATTTTCATTTAATTTCATTGATCTCCTCGACTGTGCATCTCTCTCATACACAATTTCATTTCATTTTGTTTGGTTGAAAATATTGGTTTAATTTGAGCTTAATTAGTTTGGTTGGTTGGATCTCGATTTTCATTTAATTTCACTAATCTCCTCGACTGTGCATCTCTCTCATACACAATTTCATTTCATTTTGTTTGGTTGAAATGAAGAAGAACCGCGAGCCGTTAGTCGATCTATCTCGATATGAAAAACCTGATATTGAAGAGAGGTCACTCTTCAATAGGAGGTAAGGGATCTAGTAATGGTGGGGTCGGTCTATCATTTTTTTTAGGGAAAATGTTTTAAGCAATGAGGATATGTGGGTCCAAAATATTGAGTGAGATTCCAAATTATTAAAATCTGTTGATGTGAACTTTAGATGGAGCCGTTTGTACGATGTTGCCTTTGGCAAACGACACGCCTATATGTACCGTGACCCAAAAAAATTTCGCCGTAAGTTATTTATATTTTGTTGCTTTATTTATTTTTTTGCATAACTTCTCTAAGATATGTAACTATGATAATTTTTATACTAGGTTGCTATCGATTCAGGAAATTGTTCCAGTTTAACTCTTGTGTTGCATTACTAACCAGCAAGGGGGATCTCCCAAAATTTTAACCATACCAATCTTAACCCTACAAGAATTCATTGTCTGCATTTAAGAATGTTCATCAGGCGCACGAGGTGGAAATTTCGTGTATCGAAACACTTGATATGCTAAAGAGTATGGGCTACGGGGTTTGAATAGTGTGAAAATAGGCATTTGGGTAGCCGGTAAGTTTTGTAACTCTTCATTGCAGTTTTGTAACTCTTCACACAATTAGGAGTTACTTTATAATTTTAGAGAGGCTCATAACAGTTGTGCGTATCACCAGTAGTTTTAAGACAAGCTACAACGCTCAATCTCCAACACGTCTAACAAAACTTATAATTACCACTATCGCCCAACAATTTCTTTTCTTTTCTTCCTCTTTCTCAATCTTCAAATTTCTCTTCTTCTACTCCTTCCGCTTCATTTATCTCCGGTCACTTTCATTATAGAAGTACCGCGCCCTCCGGTATTCCGGTTGGTTCCCTCCAGCAACACTAATCAATAACAAAATTTAGTAGGAGAGAGACCAGTCCAAGTCCTAATAGGAAAGTAAGGTAGGGAGGCAATTGGAGACGCTAGCTTAAAATAACTATCACTCTTCAATTTGCTCACTTTCTTTTTTCTATCAGAGTTGATAAAACCCTAACTCTCTCTCTCTCTGAATCAACAATGTCTTCGACTCTCTTAGAGTTGACAAGAGCAGCTCACGAAGAGGTCGAGAGACTCGAGCGACTCATCGTGAAAGATCTCCAACATGAACCCTCATCGAATCGAGAACGCCTCTTTCAGAATCACAGAGTTCGCAACATGATTGACTCAATCACCTTCTCCACTGGAAAACTCGTAACTATCTCTCTTACCCCTCTTTGAAATTTGAATTTTTGATGAAATTTTATTTGTGGGTTTTGAATTCTTAGGGGTTTTATTGTGTTGTTGTTTTAGATTGATATATATGAAGATAAAGATAGTGCGAGGAAGGATGAGATTGCTGCGCTCGGAGGACAGACTGCGAGTGGGACTAATGTATTTAGTGCGTTTTATGATAGATTGAAAGAGGTAATTTTCTCTGCTGTGACTCACATTTGATCTTATTAGAGTTAGTTTGTAGGTTTGATGTGAAACTTGTGCTAATTAGACGGTGAATAACATAAATTTTAATCGTTAGTAATCGCTTATTAGTGATTAAGCAAAATAATGTGTTTGCACATCTTTTGCGAATGGAGGAGTTCCATTTAGTGATACAATTAGTTTTGCACTGTTGGTATATAGTCATGTATTGATTGAAACATTAGCAGCTTGCCAAGAGTAAAACAGAGACCGGACAAATTGGATGTTTTGGAATTTTCGGTACTTTCCCATTGATTTAGAATATGCGATGTTGAGGTAGGAAGCGAAGTAGACAGAAAGTGGGTGTTAAGGTTAAATTTAATAGAAAAAGGATTGTTAAGGATAGGAGGTGTGTTTTACGACCCATACTCCTGTAAGTTAATTACTCCTCCACCTTAACAATAAGTCTTTTAAGAGTGATTTTTTCATACGATCTCAGATGAGGTGCGACACTAATTAGAAAGAACATGGACGTTGAGGTAGAATGCGGTGTTATACGACCCATACTTTAACAGCATAATCAGTCTCTCCCTATGTTGAATACAGTGCTATACGACCAATACTTTGACAACATAATCAGTCTCTCCCTATGTAGAATGCTGTGTTATGCGACCCATACTTCGACAAGATAATCAGTCTCTCCCTATGTAGCATTGACACTCAGCATATTTTTACAACATCCGTGTCGTCACGTATCCGACACCGACACGCGTGTCTAACACTATTTACAAGTTTTTTTTTTTTTTTTTTCCTTTTTTTGGCCGCGTCGGACACCCCGTACCCTTACCAGCCACTGACATTGGTACCCGTGTCAATGTTACAACATAGGACTCTCTCCTTAATAATAAGTGTCTTTAGACAGTGGTTTTTTAGTGCTATCTCAAGGATATTTTTGTAGGCATTGAGTGGAGATGCTTTCAAATCAGGGTAAGAGTGGGTTAAGAAATCATGAAACGATAAAATAAATGGATGAAATACCTATATTATTACGGAAAAGTAACAATCAGTGAGGAGATAATAGGTTACCCTTTTTATAGCGTAAACTTATATTTGCATCACTATAGAAAACCATAAGCTTCTTATATTGATGTATCTTAAGTTACTCTTCTTATCTTTGTGGTTGGTTTCGTAAAATGATGTAGTTAGTGAATGCTGATCTACTAATTTGCCTATATCCAGTAAATGTTACTTTCTCCAAGCTTATTTTTTGTGCAATATATCTTTTGCAGATTCGTGAATACCATAGAAGGCACCCAAATGCCCGTGTTGCTGATTCAGGCGAAGAGTATGAGGAACTACTCAAAGAAGAACCACATATTGAGTTCAGCGGCGAGGTACCTTTTATGAACTCCAATGCTTTAAGAACCGGACTGGTCATCAAACCTTTTTTGTGTGATTATGTGGAGTGGGGTTTTATGAACACATCCACAACCTCAATCTTCTTTATGGGTTCTTATCCAATTCACTTGGATTGGATCTTGGTTTAGAGCTTGGGTTTCAAACTTCAAAATATTGTATACAATATCCTTCTATATTAAGTTATTTTACAGCTAGCCGTATATTCTTTGGCAGCCTGAGTTCGATTCTATCTGAAATCGATTACTCAATTCTCCTATTTTAGAAAACTTCAGGCATATAAGAATAGCCGATATTGATAAATTAATTATTTTTTCTGAACACTCGAATGCCCATAATTCTCGATCGCCAGTTGGACTGTCGGTCTGATTTCCAAAGCAATTGATCACAAATTAGTTGTGTTCTCGAAGAAAAAAAAATGCAGTTTTCTTTGAAATTTAGCATATTCATTCTATTGTTAATATATTTTGTATATTTTATGTCATCAGGAAGCTTATGGGCGATACCTTGACATGCATGAGTTGTACAATGAGTACATAAACTCTAAATTTGGAGAACCAGTTGAGCTCAAAAAAAAGAAAGAACGAGAACAACTCGAATACTCTGCATATCTTGATGTTTTTTCACAGCCATATAAGATCCCTCGCCATCTGAAGGTGACAAGGTAAAACTTAATCATCTCAGTATTTTCCTATGAGGCATTCAGTTATAATTCTAAGGATTCTAGATATTATGATATGTAGACCCATATATTCGAGTATATGACCGACTCGATTGTTGAAAGCATCTTCTTAGTATTGGCCTAATGCAGATTTATTTCCCATTCATATATTTGTTTCGAGGATTTTTTGTGCCTACAAAGTTTATTATCTGTATGGATATTAATATGCTTTGCAGGCGCTACAAGGAGTACCTCAAGCATGTTTTGGAATATCTTACATATTTCTTTCAGCGAACAGAGCCCTTGCAAGACCTTGACAGAATATTCTCGAAGGTTTATACTTCACCAATTATTAGCTGTCTATAAACTTTTATTTTCTTATCAAAGTTGGTTTTCCTTCTGTCATTTACGGAGGTTTATATATCAGAATAATACATGCCGTCTACTCATTAGTCATTACTGTTATGAATATAAGCTTATATGAATGGTTTTATATAAATAATGTAACTACCTCTAAAGTTACCTTGAGATACAATAATGCATGTGCATATATATGAGGTTTAAGAAGGTAGTGGAAACTGAGACGTTTACTCCCAACAGGGTTTTGTTAGCCTCGAGGATGTTGTAAGTTGCAGGAGCATTTTAAATATGGTTGAATTGCCTAAAAGAATTCAATCCATTCCAGAAAATTTGAATATGTCGGTTTCATACTTTTTTTGACTATTGAATGTATAGCTGAAAAAGATGATTGATAGTATAGAAAACATCTTCTCAATATTTTTATAAATCTAGTATATAAGAAAATGTACACACAAGAAAGTGAAGTTACAAAAGGATTAGAAAAAAATAAATGAGTTCTTTCTAACTGAAAATTTAGTTTGGCTGTCATTTTTATTACTGTTAACATGTTAGGGCAGTCGATTTTTTCTAATGAATAATCAATCATATTTTATTAAGGTTGCATGTTGTTTATGGTAATGAAAGTTAGGATTTAAATATCTCCACAAAAGTCATTGATGAGATGTTTATCGTCTTTTATCAGGTTGAAGCTGAATTTGAAGAACTTTGGGCAGATGGCAAGGTAGAGGAATGGAAAAGTAACGATTCAGAAAATGGACATATTGCAGCTCCAGATTCTTTAATTGATCTTGACTATTATAGTACAGTGGAAGACTTAATAGAAGTGGGGCCTGAAAAATTAAAGGAGGTGCGTCTCTCTTGCTATCTCAACTATGCTACCCCACATTTATGTTACATTACATTTTCTTTTTGTTTTACCATTCATCCGCCTGGAATTCAGATTAAATACAGAAAGATGCATATATTGCATTATGTGTCGATCCATTTAGTATATATGTACACAAAATGTCATGGAGTTGGAGATTGATAGGTCAATGAAATGACCCCACATCTTGGTTACAATTAACAGTGTTAAAGTAAGTCGCTAATGGTCTCATTCTCGGTGCCGCAAAGTACCTCCTAGCTTCTTCCTAGTTGTTATTGTTGAAAGTGTCCCCTTCTAAACTATAGGTAGTTTATTTGAAATAGATAAGCACTACGAGAGATACGCATCCCCCCTCCCCCTTTTCTCTCTCTCTATAGCAAGGGAAATACCTTATAAACTATTAGACACTTGAGAGTAGGCAAATGAAACATTGACATGAAAAACTCTTGCAAACTACATATATGTTCTCAAAGAGGAGGCAAACTTACTATTAAACGTCCTCACCATCGAATTTCATGCTACAAACTATTTGCACCAAGAGAAAATATTTAGATATGATGCCATACCAAAAATTGACATTTTGAAAACTTGAATATAGTGACAAAGGAAAATGGCCCAACTAAGATCTTTTTACTCGAGGAAAACTATGAGGGAGACAATTTTTGATGCATAAATTGGTGAAGATGTAGGTCTCCGACTCTGCCTTTAAATCCGCCTAGAGATGCCAAACGTAGTAAAATATTTCAATATTTTTACACTGAAAATATATCGTTTTGCTCTAGATAAGGCATATCATCATTTGTGATTGTTCTAGTCGACGGTCTTCACATGAGCACATATTTTGCTCAACTTCCCAAAAACCATGATAAGCATGATCTGAATTTGAAATTATAGTTGAGGAACTTGCGTTAGGTCTTGGATTGGTTGCATATCAACCTCCTACATAAGGAACTGAGT
Source organism: Kingdonia uniflora (assembly GCA_014058105.1). Classification (NCBI taxonomy): domain Eukaryota; kingdom Viridiplantae; phylum Streptophyta; class Magnoliopsida; order Ranunculales; family Circaeasteraceae; genus Kingdonia; species Kingdonia uniflora. The sequence goes on from JACGCM010002347.1 coordinate 768,933, forward strand.
ATAAGTCAAAAGGCACTGTGGTAGCAAATTGCTATCTGATGGTCGGAATAGAGAAATAGTACTACAAATCACCAAGTCCCCCCCCCCCCCCCCCCCCCGTTAAAAAAAGGAATATTTCAATATCTGTGGCAGGTAAAAGATAATATTTTCTAGCATGTGTGTATCATGTCGCCATTCATTATGTCTGCAAGTGTCTTGAAAAAAGTTGTGGAAACTAAGAGGGATGTCCTTAGAAACGAGGGGGAGGAGTGTGTTCGACATCATCCCCGTTATTTGAGAAGTAATTTGCCATCTTAGTAGTGCCGAGGGGGTTGGGGGTTTGGTAACTGAAAATAATGGAATGCAGCTATGATAGGAACATGGTTATATAAATTTGGGGAGGAAAGATGTAGTCTTCAGATAGTGGTTATGCTAGAGAATGGTTGACATAGTGAAGTCTGTGTCTGAGTAAGAGTTGTATACTTATGATGCCCAGTACATGTAGTTTGTGAGTAGGGCCTTCAAGGGCTACGGTGATTTAATAAATCTTTCACTTCAGATTGGGTAGGGGGAATAGGGTGTAATCTGCTGCTGTAATTCCTAGACAGGATTCCGTTATTGTATGTAATGCCGCTGAAAAAGGGGGGACATTTGCCAAAGCTTACAAGCATATATTGGTAAAGTGTTGTTTAATTCAGGGTAGAAGAAGATTGAGGTAGAAGAAGAGAAAGGGATGGATTGGGGAGAAGAATAAATATTGGGTGAGGGAGTGCTGTATTAGATTCTTATGAGGTTTATTCCATGTAATTAAAACAAACACAAATTATAACTAGATCTACATTCTTTCTTCTAACTTTGAATGCACTCCTATCAACATTTTTGGGTTTGAAAATCAGGGGTGATTTTTCAAATTTTATTGGTGAAGTATACAAGATTAGGTTTGTGTATAACACTGATTACTTGTGTTTTTTACAAAGGAAAAAAAATGTTAACTGTTTAGAGAGGAAAGAAAATTTGTCTCTAAAAAATATTGGAATTTTCTCATTTTTCTTGAGTTATTTTTAGAGACTGGTCTATTATCTGCTTTCCTTCAATGGTATTGTGCGGGCAAAATTTGTCCAAAAAACTCTGTTCCAGATGAGCTGCAATTCTTTATAAAATCTTAATCCTAGAAGTATTATTGCTAGAGAACGGATTTGTTAACTATTATTGCTTATATAAAGTTAGTGACAAGTAGACCAATCATCTTGTGTCCATTGTGCATTGGCTAGCCTGGTAAGGGATTACTTCTTTTTTTCAGGTGGACTGACTTGGGTGATGCTGAGGACAGGTGAGTCTGCTGGAGTGGTAAACAAAAGTGAGAAGAGAGTTTATTTTCTTGTTTAACATATGGTGTGCTGTTAGATATATCACCTCTGCAGTAACAGTATTAATACTATAAGTGGCAACCGTTTATATTTGTCATCCCTTTTATATCCTAATGATACTTCTTTGTCCATAAAATTTGTTTTCTTGCAGGCACTGGCTGCTCTGGGTCTAAAAACAGGTGGCACTGTTACACAGCGTGCGGAGCGATTATTTCTTACAAAGGTAATGGTGCACCTTTTCCTTTTGTCTACTTTATACCATTTCCTCTAGCTTAAGAGAAAAGGTCGAATTATTTGAAAACACAAAACACGAATTTCATTTGTTTTGCTCTGTTCAAATTCCTCAAGGTGCTCAGCATGAGTTTTATGTGTATATCTCAATGTAAATGATTACTACTGAGAAGTTGGTAATTTTTCCTGACCGTTCCACCTTCTAGATAATGCTATTTTAGACCTGATAAGATACTGAAATTCCAAATCTCCTAAACTGCAAACACTAGGAGAGTATAGATTTTTTTTTTCTTGTTGGTAGGAGACAAAATAAACTTAAGCAGCTGTATTTGAGGTAACTGGACCCTCACACTTACATTTCCTTTCTTAAGTAGGTTGCTAGGGGGCAACAGTACCATAAAATGTAATTCCTTATATTTCCTTTCATGTATAAACTTTGTTCTGGGATCCTGTCTAACCATATTTTACCCAGCAAAAAATAAAAATAAAAATACGGTGCTCTTATATAGTAGGGGTGTAGGGACGAACTAAGCCACGGACTTGGGTTTTGTAGTGATTTGTGAAACATGAAATCAAATTTCCGGAGTGTTCGTATACAATATTAATGCCAACATCCAGGTATGTATTTCATGAAAGATATTTATGTCTCTAGAGACGCGAAAACAAGATGAACTCATGAGTAAATTTGGAATGTCATTTAGATACATATAGTGAACCTGCATTATGTATCTTGGAGATGATCAATGACAGCAAAAGCAGGACAGTTTTTCTTTTTGTTTCTTTTGTGTTGGGGGTTTAAAACAGTTCTTTGGATATTTCGGTCTGCACAAACACCATAGATATCTTTCAACACCTTCATTCTTTTGCTCTGGATATGACAATCTCATTTTCTTATTTTGTATTGGATAAATTCATCCAATGGAGTAGATGCTTGTGCTGCATAGATCTCCAATTCCATATTTTCTGTCTTTCTAGTCGAACGAATTAAAATTTAATGCCTAAAATTTTTCCATTGATTCTTTCAGCATACACCTCTCGTGCAACTTGACCGTAAACATTTTGTCAAAGGCTCACTTGGTGTACAACAGAACGGTGCTGCTATATCAATGCAACAGGCTGACGATTCAAAAGAAACTGCCCTTATGGAAGCCAAGATGAAGCGTCTCTGTGAGTTACTGGCTGAGGTATCTTCTCTCTCTCACTCTTCACTAAAGACACTATATATGGTAAGGTCTTGAGAAACCATTGTATCCCATAAAAAAATAAAGGTCTCTCTTGTTATCTAATCTCGACCCATTGACCATTGTACTGTTTGCAGTTGTTAGTTTAAAATAATGTCTTCCCTGTGACGGCATTAGATTTGGATTTGAATTTGCTAAAAAAGAGTTCTCATTTGACTAATACCCATTCTTATGTTATCTCAATATGTCTATTTTCCACTCTTAATGTTGTTTAGATTATAAATAACATTTTCGGAAAATGATTTTATGATTCACATTGCTTAGGATCTAAGAAATATTATGTATGCGCATTGTGCAACATTTTGGGACCTTGATGACTAATGCTTTCGCGCATAATATGTTTTTGTTCAGACAATTGTGCAAACTAAGGAGAACATTGAGAAGAAACAAGCTTTGACATACGAGGAAATTGATGCAGAACGTAAAGAGGTAATATTTGTTTACGTTTCTGTCTGTATGTATATAAAAGCATATATCTATGTATCTTGTATAGAGGAGATATTCAGAAAAAGAATGTAAGTGTATGATGAATTTTATCAGCGATAAACCGGTACTGCATTTCAAAATGCACTTTCTGGTGGTTTTATTTTAGTGGCAAAAAAATATTTATTTGCTAATCATAATCTTTTCACAGTGAAAAGTGTAAGACCTTTGGGCAAAATAAATTGAAAGCCTGGAAGAGAGGAAAAAAGAACACCGAGTCAACTCGAGTGGCTAAGCCCCGAAGTAGAGGGACTCTCTATCTTACCTCTAGGTCCTTGAAGCTAACATCTTTCATACTTTTGGAGGTAGAAGACCACTGCAATTGGGCGGTATAAATGTCGAACACAATTCCTTCAACACGGTCCCTTCAAATATGACAGCTTCCATCGTAATTGCCTTCCCGTCAAAGAGCATTTGGTTCCTTCTAGAGAACCCTTCTCCCAGAGGTGTCCTTTCAAAAGTCCTTGCACAGCCATGCTTTTGGGGACTTTTTGAACCCATTTGAAAACTCAAATCAACTACAATAAAAAATATTTGGATCCATGTCACTTTCTTTCTTTTAAGCCTGTCTTGGTCAAAATGCGTCCTCTTGCCACCCCCTACAAAAAGTGATCCAACTTCGACGATTTTCCTTCCCTTGAAGCATTATTGATTGTGAACCATGAATAAAAGTATAAAGCGGCGATCAATATGAAAGGGTTGTTATTTGATTCCCTTGTGGCTAGGTGGAAGGAAGTTATTTTTGGAGGTGAAGGTCCATGATGTTTTTTTTTTTTACCTGGAGGGTCTTTTCATCTTTTATTGTCTGTTTTATTGGAAGTGCTTATTCTCTGCAAGTTAAATCATTTCTATATTTTCACTCACTGGTTTATAACTTGTATTTACTTTAAAATTTCAAGCAGGAAGAGATTCAAGACGACACTGAAAGCGATGACGATGAGCAGCAAATTTATAATCCTTTGAAGCTGCCAATGGGCTGGGATGGCAAGCCTATTCCCTACTGGTTATATAAGCTTCATGGTCTTGGTCAGGTATGTTTCTTGAACGGAGTTTTTAAAGTCTTATCTATTGTTCGCTAGATCCTTATTTGAAACTTGCAGCAATAATTTGTGTTTCTTCCTTTCATCACATCATTAGACCATGTTAATTTATTTTGTTATTTTTCCACTTCACAAGTCTTTTAATCTGCAACTTAGGTGGGTTAGGACGCCTGACTGTCACAACCTGAACTAATGTGAACTTAAGAAAGCTCAATATGATCTCCCACCCTATAGACTTTTGGTTCAAATTCTTGCTGGAACCTCACCCAAATAAGTAGTAGGGTTGGCATTTGAACAAACCAGTAAGCTCAGGTTGGTGGGTAGGTCGAACTAGGTCCTTCTAATCTTCAATGCAACATTCTGCATAGTGTGTTAGCTCATCGTATCGCCCATTCAATAGCAAAACATATTTGGTTTATTGATACTTCTTATGTGAGATGGGTAGGACTGAACAAGGTTCTGTTTGGTTTTGCACCATAACCATAACCTTCACCTAAAAATTTGGTTCTTAAATTTTGGAACCGAAACCGACCACATCATAAACCATGGCTCGATTCTGTTTTCTCGAGATTTTGGAAAGTTGTGTTATTGACTCATTGTAGCATCATATAGAGATCAAAAACCAATAGTAGGTAATAATATATTTCCATTTCATTTTTTTTTTCTTGGTTCTTTTTCTGTCGGTTTCTCTTTTTGAGGTACTGCTGTTCATTTATTTGCTGTTCACTTTCAGTTTCGTATAATGGATGCTTGTATGTAATTTAAAGACTTGTTATGTAGAAAAATGATAATTCGATTTTTATGAAGCACCTGCATGGAAGTCTTTAACACTTACTTGCTTTCAGGAGTTCAAATGTGAAATATGTGGAAACCATAGTTACTGGGGGCGAAGGGCTTTTGAACGACATTTCAAGGAGTGGCGTCATCAGCATGGCATGCGTTGTCTAGGAATTCCAAATACCAAGAATTTCAATGAAGTAACTTGTATTCAGGTGTGTGCTCATTCATTTTTCTTTCCAAGTTGGACATAAATTGACGTGATTGATTGATATATCACACTGGATGAAAAAAAATCTCATATTAGCTTTGTATGTTATTGCCGTAGTACTATTACCATTTGCTGTGATGGTGCATTTTTAGGCCATCTTTTGAATCTTTTTCACGATTATTTTGCCATATTCTTCAAAAATTTTAGTGATTTTTTTTTCTCCATGCAGGAGGCAAAGGTGCTATGGGAAAGAATACAGGAACGCCAAGGAGTCAACAAATGGCGGCCGGACCTTGAAGAAGAGTATGAAGATATGGAGGGCAACATCTACAACAAGAAGACATACACGGATCTCCATCGTCAGGGTCTTATATAAATATGTTAGTCCTCAATGCTTGGCTCTTGTTGGAGTTCAATAAACAACAATGCATGAGCTACTATGTCTTCTATTTTTGCAGAAGCTTGCGTGTTGTATTATGATGAGAATATTGTAAGAGGAACAAGTAGATTTTTTTTAACTCTGTAATTTCACGCTATTATAGTTACCTTATTATGAGTACATTTTCTGGTGAACTTGAATTATTAAGTGAGACAAAATCAAGCAAACTTGAACATATTGTCACCATAGTGAATTATAATGCAATTGCTAGTCTGGCATATGGTTTTTAAATTCTTGTTTAAAATGTGCAACGTCTAGTTTCTTCTTCTTTTAATGAATGTGATTATCCACTTCACGGAGATCTTTAAATATGGCTCAGGTTTGGAGGGAACTATAGTTTTTCAGCCTGAAGACCCGCTAATAGTCTCGAAGATCACGTCTTGCACTTTTTCTAACAGAAGCTTGTGTTGCATTATTGTTATGTATGGGCAAGATCATGTAAGATAGGACCTTGTCTGTAAATAACCTTTGATTGCTCAAAGGCGTTACCGCAAAAAGGGTCACCCAAAATATGTAACTTAAGGTATAATCCTCTCTGATTATAAGTCCTGCCTTTGCCGTACATTTCAGGGCACAAACATACATTATATGGTATGGGATTCATATTTATAGGTGGCAAACGGGTCGGGTTTGGGTTACACGGTTCGGGTCATAATGGGTTTGTGGGTCAACTGGGCAAACCCAAACCCGACCTGTTTAACTAAACGGGTCATGCAAACCCAAATCTGACCCTGATTTAAACGGGTCGACCCGACCCGACCTGTTTAACTAAACGGGTTGGGTTTGGGTCGGGTCGACTTGTTTAGTATTCAAAACAGACAATAGTATTCAGATTTCAGTTTAGAATTTCAGATAATAGTGAGACAGTTCAACACAGATACTTCAAAACAGTGATAACAGCATTGCCATTTACAACATTCAAAAGTCAAAACAGTTCAGATAACAGTGATAACAACATTTCCATTTACCATTTATAGTATTACCAGTTTAGATAACAGTGAAACAATATTACCATTTACAAGTTAAAACAGATAACAGTGGGACAATATTACCATTTACAAGTTAAAACAGATAATAGTATACAACATTACCAGTTCAAAACATATTCAAAAGTCAAAACAGTTCAACAACATTACCATTTACAGATAACATCAATACAACATTCAGATAACAACAATACTATTAACAGTATTCAGATAATAGCAATAACAATGTATAACACTAAAACAGCATCAGTGCATCACACTAAAATAGATTAACAGAATACAACATTACCATTAGTTCAGCAGTTAGGCAGATCATAAACAATTCAAAACAGTTTAAAGAGTTTGGCAGTTCAGTTCAGCAGTTAGGCACTTTGGCAGTCCATAAATTAAAACAACAGTTCGGCAATAAAACAACAACACAATAAAGTAGCAGTAGCAGAAAAATAGCAAGCCTGTGCTAGTCAGCAACAACAACACAGCAACAATGCTCTCCTCTGACGTATCATGCTATGACATGCATTGTGGAACTCCACTACCACTTGCAATGATCTTCTCTTGACCTATGCAAGTAAAATAAAGAGCATAGGTGCATAATCTTGTAAAACACGACCACAATAAATAAACGTGATAAAAACAACTTAATCAATTAGCTTATAAACACAAATTACTTACGCTCAATATTTAACAAGACCATATCCTCAGCTAAATCTTCAGGTGTCGAATCCTCCATGAAAGATAAATCACCTAAGATATCAAAAATATACTTGTAAGTTACTTATATACAAACGATTTAAATTAATTATCCATAAAAAAAGTTAAACAATTTTAAATATATTATTACCTTTTGAATATAACCAATCTCGAGTACAAATCAAAGCTTCAGCATTATCCGGCTTTAGGGTACTACGAAAATGATCAAGCACTCTACTACCAATGGAAAACGCCGACTCCGAGGCAACTGTAGATATGAGAATTGAAAGAATATCACGAGCCATCAAGGAGAGCTTCAGATATCGGAGTTGGTTCTCCTTCTAAAAGTCAAGAATGTCTAAATTAAGAACCCTCTTTAATTTAGGTTCTTCCAAATACAATTGCAATTGAGATTTACTAGGAAAAGTATCCATCTCCTCATCATCAAAAACATCAAATGTCTAATAATCAATAAGAGAGTAAAAACTATAATTAAGCTAAATAAATATGAAAACAAATCTTTAAAAATTAATATACCTTCAAGACATCCATTCCCCTCTCAGAACTTGAGTTACAAACTCGGTAACTCGCTCCTCCTGAACCAGAACCTCCCACATTTGCATATGTTGAGTAATAGGTCTCAAAAAGAGCAAACAAATTATCCCGAACTAGTGCCATCTCCAAATAATCAACTCCATAGATTTGCTTGTAGGAATACTCTATAAATTGGAGTTTGTAGTGAGGATCCAAGACCACAGCAAGAACAAATATGAGGTTGTGCTTTGACCAATATTTCTCAAATTTCATCTTCATTTGTGAAGCCATTTTCTTTAGATAAGTATCCGATCCATTAATTGTTTTAGATAAAGTATGTTGCACCATAAAGACTTGTGGAAAGTATAAGTTGGAGGTTATACTTTGTCCCAGAAAACACACAAGTTACTTCATAGAAAATACTCAGAAACTCCCAAAAAATTTCTACCTTAACCCATTCTTCATCTAAGGGGCAACTCTTGTAGTTTGTATTAAACATTTGAAGATGACTAAATGCTCGACGATAGTGTAATGCACTCTCAAACATAAGAAATGTTGAATTCCACCTAGTTGGAACGTCTTGTCTCAACCCCTTACTAGTTGGAAGAGCTAGATTCCTTATACATTCTTTAAATAATTGTTTCCTCCCTTGATAACCCCTACCTCACACTCTCCCTTATCTTCTCCACGGCTTCATCTATCTCTTTCAAACCATCTTGCACTATCAAGTTTATAATGTGAGCACAACATCTAATATGAAAAAAACCCCACCACAAAAAAAATACTCCTTAAATTCAATTGGGTCTTAAGTAGCCCAATAAAGGAATCATTTGAGGATGCATTATCCAAGGTAATTGAAAATAACTTCTTTCAATTCCCCAATCAGACAAAATAGTATAAATCTTCTCGCAAATCGAGACCCCGTTGTGTGGAGAAGGCATATAAGAGTAATTGAGCACTTCCTTCTCCAACTTCCACTCTTTATTAACAAAGTGGGTTGTCAAAGAGATATAACCATCTCTTGTGACCGAGCTCCACAAGTCTGAGGTTAAACTTATTTTTCCAGGAACTTAAAGCAACATCTTTCGAATCAGCCCCTTCTCTTTTTTATACAACAAATCAGCAATTGAAGATGAATAGAAGAATATATTTGAGAAGAATTAAATTTAAGAAACAAACCTAGTAAAATAATATCAACGAGGATAAATCTTTCACGAACAACAACGAAACAACACCAATTCTGCTCGAATTAGCCCTAATCTACAAGAACCAAACCTAATTAGCTCAAATCTGCAAGAATCTTTCATCAAAATGATAGAGAAACAATAAGGAGAAGAAATTTCTCACCGTTGGGCAGACAAAATGAGAGAGAGACGAAGAAACTGGTTTGAGCTTAGTACAATCTTTTAGCACATATAAATCTTTTACCCCATGTGTTGTTGTTTCATGTTTGATTTGAGAAAAAATATATTTTGAGGCTGCTTGAGAGACTGCGGTTTGAGTTTGACTGCTTAAGAGAGGGAATGAGGGGGTACTAAACCTAAACCTAAACCTAAAAGGGTTTGGTTGTATAACTTGAATTACCAAAAGGGTATTGTGTTATCATATATTTACAAATATACCTAAACCTAAACGGGTCACAAGTCAACCCGAACTGTTTAAGATAAACCCTAACCCAACCTATTTAATAAATGGGTTAGGCGGGTTCAGGTCAAATGACCTACGACCCATTAAGGCCAAACCCAAACTCTCTTAAACTGGGTTGGTCGGGTCGGGTTGGTCGGTTGTGACCCATTTTGCCAGCTCTATTCATATTCATAGCTTACATATTATCATGGTGTTCATTGATGTTGTATGATTTTCATTTAAGCTTCCATATAGTCACTAAATAGAAGGGACAAACGATGAGAAACAAGAAGTGAAAAAAGGTTATTATAGATTCAAGAGGATGCTGTTTAATACACCAAGTACTCGGTTACGATGAGAGTTACACTACTCTAGATTCACCTTTGTAGATGGTCTAATAAAAATGATGGTAAAAAAAAAAACCTTAAAAAATTTACAGCAGAGTATACAGTATAAACAAATTAATGTAATTGATGATCACTGTTTTCTGTCCAACTGTACAAATACAAGTGTAAAATCTTTTGTAAGAAAATGATATTTTCTACAATCAATACAACTATTAACAAGATAAAACCTATATTATCTACATGACCTTGTAAAGTGTAACGCGGATCCATCAACACCTCGAAGAACCAAAAGCCTAGAATCTACGTAAGTGCCACAAACTATTCTTGATACGTCAAACATTTCAGAAGGGATTTGAGTCCGGACTTCCCGGAGTACAATTTGTGCAATCTTCTCCTTTTGTAGAGAAGAGTCATCGAGTCTCATTGATATCTCGGTCTCATCTGAAGTAAGCTTGGCAACTGGAAGACTAGTAGGTGGTTTCTTAATAGGCTTTGCCCTTTTCCAATTTCTACTTGATTTCCGACCAACTTGAACGTCTTGATCTTGGGTGTTGGACGGATGTGAGTTTTCTTTTTCCTTGTCTGTTTCTTCTGCGAGGTAAAGTCGTCTCCCGGCTTTTAATCTGAATAAAGAACTTACTTGCAGTTTTCCAGCAATTCCGGTCTTTTCATGAGGCCAATCTGGGCCTACCATCACCCTGAAGTTGATATCTGAAGTGAATTTAAGGTTGGTATTTGTGTCTGATATCCGCATAACTGTAAGGTGTACATCACCAATGAGGGCTCTCGTGGAAGGTTGACGAAGGGTTAACCCAATATGACGTCCAGTAGAGTACAAGAATCGCCATCTTCCTGGCAGGAACTTGAGCCAATTCTACAAGTTCCACAAAATTATTAGAAAATTAGTACCGCAGAAAATAAGAACAAACCAAGGTCATAAATAAAAGTCAACGGTGATGATCCTAAGATATTCGTTATTATAAATCAGGTAATCTGATCCTTGCACCTCATACCCCAGTCAAAACTTGGTCTTAGCTCCCCGAATCTTCAGCTTTTACTAAGCATATTAATGTGTTGGCAGATGGGATAATAGCTATAGCTGGGGTTTGTCGTAGAAAAGGTAGCATTTCTCTTGAGATTCACCACTAATAATAGCTATAGCTGGATAAAGAATAGCAATGGAAGGATAATGAGAGAATTTACACGAGGATAATCTAAAGAGAGAATGTATGTAATGAGAGCATGAAGAGTTAAAATATCCCACTGAAGAATCTAGAGATAAAATTTGGATAGAGAGAATCTAAAAATAATAATTTAGAGATATCAAATGGGATAATCTTGAGAGGAATCCAACAGACATACGAAATTTGGAAGAGAAACTAGAGAGAGATTCAGAAGACATAGGCAGAGCAAATCTATAGATTGAATATATAGAACTAGAAGTGACTAGTGAACCCTAAAGAAAATTTAGGTGAGGAGAACCTAGAAATAAAAATTCGTTCGAAAAATGTATAGACAAAATTCGGACTATGAAATACGGAACTTTTGGATTTAACCATCAAAAGATAATCTTGGTGGTGCCATAAACCGGATAACCCCTTTTTTCACAATATATTACATAACTTCATTTATCTTCCTGTCACAACCCCATTCTACGCACACCGATATTGTTCCCACTTAACCATTGCGGATCTCCAGCAGTGTGAGATTTTTTCCCTAAGAAAAGGCATCGGTGACATGTAGGGTGAAATCTTAACTTAATGATCATACACCTGACATGATCTTAAGCGATGTGAGACTAAACCATTCACGCAACCGTCACCGCTATTGGATTAGGCGTCTCTCCAATACCCGCTCAGCCGAAGTGTTACAGTCCCCCCACCTTTAAGATCGAGCCGTCCCCGGCTCTGATACCATTTTGTCACAACCCCACTCTACGCGCACCGATATTGTTCCCATTTAACCACAGCGAATCTTCAGCACTGTGGGAATTTTTTCCTTAGAAAAGACCTCGGTAACATGTAGAGTGAAATCTTAACTTAATGGATCTTAAGAGATGTGGGACTAAACCATTGGTGCAACCGTCACCGCTATTGGGTTAGGCACCTCTCTAATACCCGCTTAGCCGGGGTGTTACACTTCCCTTCCTCAACTAAATAATGGACAGTGAAATTCCGCGACTTCATTTTCTGCCATTTTCATGAAAATGCCATTTCCTGAAAATGATTTTCAATTTTCTCCGTGTTTCCACAAATAAAATACCCCATAAGATCATCCCCAAGTGTTTCCAGGGCACAGGTGCAGGTCTTGCATCTGCGCCTCACATAGGTTCCAAGAGCTATTTTTTAAGAAGAAAGAAAAAACACCTTACACAGGTTGGGGCACGTAAATCACAGGGTCACATAAATCGCGGAGAACATTAACACATAAAATAAGGCCTCATTGTGTGCGTGAAACAAGTCACAGTAAATCTCAGATGTTTGCACCTCTTGCTTGTGGGGCGACTTAATGCATCTCAAGATGCGTGCAAAGTGCAATTCTTACATCTCTAGCGTCTTTTGAGTAAAGGTAAAAGATTTGCACCCTGAACCTCTTCTATTGGAGATGCAACAAGTGTCAATAGACTATAATATTGTAGAAGCTTAGAAAAAGGAAATGGAGTTATGGAACATGACTGTTGCTTGATGGAAGAAAGTCACCTTTGGCTTCGTATGTGGATTTAACATCTCCATCAATTTGATGAAATGCGCTAGCCTGCTGCGCTGAGAACATGAAAGCTTGTCAGGTTCAATATCGATACAGTTACACAAAAACTTAACCAGAAACCATGGACCAAATATATTACGATTTACGACTTCATGTATGATACCCAAGGACATTGACCGATACTCTTTCTACCGATATTTAGTGATATATAGCAATTTCCTCAGACATCTTGACATTTTTATAGGCATTGAACCCTCTACATCATTGATTTCTTATAGGCTCTTCGATTTGGATGCTGAGCCCTTATAATTGAATATTAGAAAACAATATTAATCCATTCCAGAAATTGGATACACTTTACTTCAGAAACCCATTACCTGATGACGCCCATAAATGTATTCTTCTGCTATTCGCACAGCAGTTGAACCTAGACCCCACCTAATAGTGTCAACGGATGGGTCTACACGCCATCTAGGTCCACAAAGAAACGGGTGCCTCAAAGCTTCTAGACAACTGCATGGGATTCACAAATTATATTTAGGCTAACATTCTCTACAGTAAACCGTACATAAATAACGACAGGTTTGGCTTGGGGCTGGGTATGACTAAGGAGTTTGATTATCGGACTCGACAAATGTAAATCAAGTCAAATTATATTTGCACTTACTGCTTATATTTAGTATCGTCTAGTTGGTAAAAAATAGTCTCATATGCTAACAGGACAACCAACCATCACGACTTGGGTAAGGCGGGTAAAAACTAGTCTCATATGCTAACGGGGAAACCAACCATCTCAATTTGGGAAAGGTGGGATCGGGTTAAACATTCTCGGGATTGGGACGAGCTCTTGCTGACAGTCAACCCGGGCTGATCCACCTAGTTACAGCTTCCTTTCCACACACCAGGCTCGGCTAGTACACCATTTCATAAGAAGAAGAAAAATGCTTCTACTATCTGTTTACTAAAAAAATATTTTGATCAATTTAAACATAAACCTTAGTCTCTCATGAGGCTTGGTTGCAAGCAATAAAGATAGAAGATTCCAACCTGCACCCCAGTTCCTATCAAGTATCTGCAAGAAGAAATATACACTGTAAATCTCTTTTTACAAAAGGAATTGAACAAGCAAAACTAGGAGATAATCCCTATATGTGAACTTATACTAACTTGCAATCCAGCATTTCCAGATGGAGAATTTGTACATATAATCGGTAAGAGAAATTCACGCAAGCAGGATGGATCATTCCCCTGCACTTTCATATAAGAAGAAAAACTTAACATTGTACGTGATATGAAGGCTATATATGTATTCCCATGTACAAACAGACACAGGCTTCTTAAGTTAAAAAATGACTATACATGCTAAGAATTTCATAAAAATCTAATGGGTAGGTTAGCAATTCATGAGCATTCTTGTAAATAAAGAGACTTTATAGTAGCAGAAGTGGAGCAAAGAAAATAGAACACTATGAGGAGTGTTGTTTCCAATACTAGCAAATTTAGAGCACTATTCGAGATGCTCTACTAAAACGGAACTGTAATATGTGGAAATACTAATGATAGGTTAACTTTGCAAGGTTCTTTTCATTTTCAAGTTAGAGCTTAATCCGAAAAAGAAAAAAAAAATTGCCCTCTCTGAAGCCATTGCTCTTATAACTCTCGCCCTTGTATGAGTGACACACGTTTCTAACGAGGGAGAAAACTATGGACCATCTCGGTTATGTAAATCCTTGTGTGACGTTTTAAGAACAGTAATCAACTAATGTATGTTCTCTATCCCCATGATGGTCGAAACTCTGGTCATGTTTTCCGATGATTCGTTGCTTTTCGACCATTGTAAGGGAGAGATTAAATATCCAAGTGCTGTGTAAAATGATGCACTAGGATTTACATAACCAAGTAGGGCCTTAGTTTTCTCGCTCCTAGGAGACATGTTGCACATAGAAGGGTGAGAAGTCTTAAGATTATGGTTCCAGAAAGGGAGAAATATTTTCTTTTAATTCGGACAAGGTTAATTATATTTTCTAAGACAAGGAATCAGTGAAACAGAGATACCTCAACAAGATTATTTAATACAAATTTTACTATTCTCCCCAACCTAAGCAAACAAATCAAGTGACGCAGTGGCGCAGATTTCGCTTGATTAAGGATCAGTCATTCATTATATTTATGGGCTCATTTTATAATTGTGCTTGTAGGAAGACAAAAGGGCCATTGGATCTGACAAACAATATTAACCATGTTTTATGGCAAGTGACAGGATGGGGGTGTAAGTAACAAAATGAAATAATGTGGGTCCATGAGAATATCCCTAACATAATTCAAAAAATAAACACTCTTACTTTTTCCTTTTTCTTTTTACTCCTATACTGAAAACATAGTCTGCTGCAGTAGTCCTCAACTAATTCTGTTATTCGTACTCGCCTAAATAAAATTTCGTTACTGCTACTTACTGTAGTTTGTTTTGTTTTTTTTGGCAAAACTACCCACAAACCGTGACATTGGGGATGAGAACATGTCCACAGAACCATATCAGATTCTTGATGTGGTCATAGATATTACTCTAAAATAGAGAAGCTTGTATTTTATAATACCTTATTCAGGAAAGCTTTGAACTTCATGAAGATTAAAGGGTCCATGAGCTCCCGCAAAACCATTTTTGCCATCATGAACCCAACACATCTTGGAAACACAAGTAAAATACGATAACCTTCAAAACCAATTCCAACTAGAAAGAGAAAGGGAGAAATTCAGTCAAAGTTTTCTCGAGCCTACCTCATGTCAAACGCAATCATCATTTGTCGCCTTTCAATGTTACCTTCCAATGTCACATTATTTGGACTGCTCTCATAGAAATCAGCAGCATTACCCAAAATCCCTACCTGACAGAAGTGAAGGTTAAACTATGAAAATGAAAAGTAAGACATAAGAGTCAAACAAGATCAAAGATTAGGATGAGACCACCCAATCCTATATACCCATCTAGGTTGAACAACAATACGATATCCATAGATCAAATCCTCCAGACTAATACATCTACAGATCTACCTAAGTATGTGAGCTACCTTTTTTAGGTTGGTAGTTTTAGATGAGACATGAGAGAAGAGGTATTTTTGTAAGGGAAGTTGTAAATAAAGGATGTTGATGTAAATTCGGATATAGTGTCTATATCTGCAGCGTGCATTTTCTTTTGTAAGCTATCTATAATGAGACTACAGGAATAGTTGGCTTGTTTTTGGTGAGCTATATAAATGTTTATATCCAATATCACAAACAAGAGCATGCACGCACACACACATATATGTCTATGTATGCTTATCTATGAAAGAAAAAATTTGCATACTACACAGAAAAGAAGGAGAACTGGTACTTACTTTAACATGTCTATCTAGCGGACTTATATGCACATTCTCTAATCTCAACTCGGTATGGGCAAGTCCCTGGCTGTGTAAGTAATTTACCTGAGGGATATAGAAAACCAAAACATTGTAGTTGTAGAATAACACACTACACATGATATAAGCAACTCATGAATGTAGACTACATACTCCAATCAAGAGATCCCTCATTACAATCCGGATAAGCCGTAGTTTCCGTGAAATCGCTGGTCCTCCAACTGTGTCATCTCCTACCTTCCTCGCACGTTCCTCATCCAATGCTAAAGTACCTTCTAAGATTGGAAGCCAATCTGAAAGTTGAAGCCAGTGCCTTAGCGAATAACTACCATGATACTGCAAAAACAAGGATCAAGTGATGTCTCCAAATGAGTATGAATTTATCCACCGGAAATATATTAATTTAATTCGTTGTTTTGCTTTAATACATAGAGAACGCATTTAGTCTACGATTAAGAAATGAAAATTTTCTGCCGTGTCTTTCAGGTCTCATAACGTCATCATGGTCTCTTTTATATGAATAATAGAAGTATACAAATTTTAAAAAATAATAATAATAATTGGTATCCCTTCTAGAAAACCGAAGATACCCTTATTCGCTTCCTCAGAGGTTCTCAAGATCCATGGCACATAATTGAGATTAACATGTCTTGCAGATCCTACCAGGAGTGTGATTTTTTAGAGTACCTGAAAACTTCGAAATGCTTGGTATACCCATGCTTAAGTGATACATGCATAGCCCGTACTTCCTATTTATTTCAGAGATACTTCAATAGATAAATTAGTACTGTAGTTCCATTTGTTATATAAGAAAAAGTAAGTATTTCATTTTTTTCATATGTACAGTGCTCTTTTGATAGCTTATTACATTTCATTCATTAGAAAAGTAGATCGTATATCATAGAAATTTTCTACTACAAGTTTGTCTAAAGAGCATGATTGTATTTTGGTTGATTCAGAAATAAGAAAGACACTCGATAGTAAAAATAAATAAATAAACTAGACACCTGTTAAGATGGCACAGTTATATCCATGTCCTAGATTATGAAAAGTGAAGAAACGAACCTTAATGCGGAGTACTCTATTCAAAATTTTCATTTTCATTTTCATTTTCTTCGTACTAGTGAATATTGTCTTATCTGTGTTTTCTACAATGTTCTTAACAGAGGCAAAGAAAAATAGTTACCCCATGCACCAAGGTGAGTGAGTAAATGTCGTTGCTTTTAGATGGAGCAATGTAGCCGTGAACTTGCATAGAGTAGGAAAGATAGAGAAGCCTGCGACAAGCAAGCTTCTTAAGTACCTGGTAATGTTGCATCAAGAAATATCACTATTTACAATAATACTCACAACCCATGAACCATAATCCAAAGAATAGAACACAAGCAATTGTTACCTCTATGGCCCGCCTCCCTCTACGTTGAGCTTGAGAACTTGTAAATTTTCGAAGCACCACTCTTTTGTTATATAGAGGACTGCAATACCATCAAAACCAGCAAAATTCCATAGCTTTATATATCATCCATCTAACATTGTATCCACCAACTTGTACAAAATCTAAAAAACTTCACCAGCATGATTTCTATCAACAACTAACCTGTTAGAGTTCTTGACCATAGCTTCGAAAACCACCTCATCCCCCTGCTCAATGGTAAATATCCCAAATCAAGAAACCACACCCTCAGTTAGCAATTTTGACACAATACACATAATTTATATTTAAATCTTGGAATCTAAAAACTCCATCCTAGCTTTTTCGCCAATTAGCTACTAGAATTGGTTCAGTTAAGCTCAATGAAGAATAGTGACACCATCTAGGTTCACTTATGTTTATTAATCTTTGATGCCACTTTGCTACCACCCTAGCCTTTACAATTTGAGGCGGGAAAATAGTGATCAAACGACCGAAGGGAGTGTTTTACACTAGGCACAGTGAAAAGCTAAAGATGTCACGAAATGTGTCTTTCACCTCTCTCTTTCTTTCTTTTCTCCAATCTCGCCTCTCTTTTCCATCTCTAATCTCTTCTCCATCTCCAATCTCCTCATTTTTATACTCTCTCTCTCTCTAACCAATCTCGTTTATATTCATTTTCTTCATGTTTTCCCCATCTCTCTCTCTCATCCAAGCCAAACTCGCTCTCTCCCCGTCATCTCTCATCTATCGGTGGTTGAATCCACCATTTCATGGTTTACTAGTAATGTTTATAGTGGTTAGGCTACTAGGATTGCCTTTACTAATGCATGTAAGTTTTAAAGTGAAAAAGGTACTAAAAGTAACAATTTCCGGTAATTCTGCAATTGCTAACCACTATATAAGACTAATATATGCCGGTAGAGCTTAGCTAATCAAATGGTGAGCAATTGCCAATCACCAGTAACATTTCTAACTACAAATACTTTAGGTGTGTGTAATGTAACAAGCATGGTCTAAATGTACATGATTTTCGAGGATTTAAACGCGATTAATTACATAAAATTGCAAACATAAACAAACATATAAGGTTTACATACCCTTCCACCGAGTCCGATGCTAACACAATCAGAAATAACGAAATCAGACATATCAAACTTTGTGACAGGACCACCACCCAATTCTACTACTACTGATGATCCCACATCGTCCTTTGAAACATCAGCTTTACTCATTGAACAACATTTAGTCCCACATCGCTTACTCTTCGATCCTCCTATCAAATAACTATGTATTGATCTCTTGTTGGACAAGTTTCGATTGATTATTAGAAGCGAATTGAAGTTAATTCCGCAGAGGGCCATTGTATTGGGGGGTTATTTGTGAAGAGAGGACGAGGACGACTTCGTCATCATATATTGTAGGAGAGAGAGAGAGAGTGTGATGGTTGCGTGTTAGGGAATGTTAGAGGCGTTGCACCATGGGTTCTATGCGTGCCTGCATTCGCTTCCTCTTTGCCTGCAAATTATATCCACACCACCTGTTTGTTTGTTTTTTAAGATAAGCGGGTTTTATATAACCCTGAGTTTCCAACTCCATGGGTTTCGAACTCACGACTCCTCTCTGAGTGGAGGAGGGGCACAACCACCACTGGGCCAACAACCCAATGCCAGTTTTGGTTACTACGTGGGTCGTAACTGAAAGGGTGAAACTCCCTACAACAACAAATTGTTTTGTAACATCTTTTATGTTTTAATTTTCTTAACACAAAAATACTCCCTAATTGTCGTCATTTGATGCCATTATTGTATAGGTTAATTGACACCGAAACATTCGAAGAAGAAATCCTGAATTGAGCTCACTAATGTGCATATATGTCTGCACGGATTTAATGTGCCTCAGTGATTAGTTGGGATTTGGGACTCACACACACAACTGAGTCCGGGCCTTATTTGTGGTTAAAATTGGGGGCCTAGTTGGAGACGGAGTACCGTGGATGATAGTGACCAAGGTTCGTATAACCCTTGGGCTGCTGGCGAAACCACTCTGCTAGTGTGATGGTTGTGGACGGAGCAAGGAAAAGGTCCGAAAAGGGAAGTGAGCTGACACAAGGCCCTCGTATGCAAGATGATGAACATGTTTCAATTTTGTTGGCCCTTTCGTATTAGGTTTTATATTGGGCTCTTCTAAGAGTGTGATGGTTGGGCCTACATTGGGTGATTCTTCTTACCTCCGAGTCAGCAGGTAAACAAAGTTATATATAAACATTTCTCAGTCCAGCCCAGTATTGCTCAATAGGACAGATTTCAACTAATAATAGTCACATAATTTTTTTCACTAGATTTTGTTTTAGTTCTAAACATTAAATTTTGTTTGAAAAGTAAAAAAAAAAATCAAATTTGATAACCCAATATGACTTTAGGCAATTTGACTTTAATTTGAAAAGTCGGATGTATGTGTTTTAGAAGGATTTCGCTCTCTAAAATTAACTTTAAACAAATATAGAGAGTCAACTACAGATACTCTAAGAGCATCCACAGCAGTTCACAAGGTGGATTTGATGAATTTCAAGGTGAATCAAATCCATCCAACATATTTCCACTGCAGTCAAGATGAATTCCCAACGCGCAGTTCTGACCCACGCGGCATCACTACGTGCAGTTTCTGAACTGCGCGACATAATAAATAAATAAATAAAAACTCTCCACGTAGCTCAATCTGGAGCGTCCATTACCCTACACGCCCTTCTGAACTGCGCGACATGAATTCACCCAAAATCCACCCACAGGGTGAATTTTTGTTTGCCACGTATTAGATTCACCTAGTTGTTGGGAAGCATTTGGGGTAGATTTGAGGGTGGATTTGAAATTCACCCTGCCACCTCAGAATCCGCCTAGCTGCTGTGGATGCTCTAATAGCCACTATTATTGTCATCATTATAGTAGATTGATCTTGGCATTCATTTGGAGGGATTTCTCCATCCCATGATGCACAAATCTATATGCTTACGTGATATACATATTCATGGTATCGTCACTGATGACGGATCTCTATTTTGCATATGTAATTCAACAGAAATTTTGTTATTTGATGATTTCCGACTAATTTTCTTTATCTTTTCGGACAAGTATTAAAAATCTTCCAAAGTACTCGAATGATCGAATCATATTTATTATTTTCTTATAAGCATGCTCGAATCGATCATATCATAGTTGACTGTCATGTATTAAACAAAATCCAACATGGTTTATAAACAAAAAATAATAATGTTACAATCTCGATCTCAAAACGTATATATAAAGAAACATAAAAAAATACTCTTTCCTCCTTAGTCTTGCTGAGCTTGACTCTTGAAAGGAGGAAAGAGTATATCGTAACCCCGTTGTCGAGGCTCCTCAGTAGTTCAAATAGCCAACGACCCTTGATTTTGATTTGTGGGATCCGAAGGCACGCGATGTATGGTCAAGAAAAATCACCATTGTCTATCGGTGAGTACCCACTAGTTTCAAAGAACATTTGTGTTGTGATGAAGTTATAATTGACTTCTTAAAGATTTTCCGTCATCGTTGAAACATTCTGGGCGGTGTTACAAACAACAACCTTATGGACATGATTTAGCTCAAAATGAAGGGTTTCGCACACCTGTTCTAAACAGACCAGGTTCGATTTCATCAGCAAAATCGATCTCGTTGACCATAAAGGGTAAGATAGATTTTAATTTTGTAAATTCAGCATCTATGTCTCTTTCGTTGTGAAAAGGTCTCAACGTCATCTAGATGTCGATCGAACACCTTATCTGAAATATCTATGGTCTCCCTTCCCTTTCTTGCACTCCAAGCTAAAGCGTTCGGCCAAGCACACAATGACCGCATATCTTAACCAACATATATTTCCAGAATTGATCCCAAGTCACCTGATAATTGTCTTCTTCTTCGTCTTTCTTTTCCGGAATTTTGTTTTCTAGCATTAAAACCTTTCATT
Source organism: Kingdonia uniflora (assembly GCA_014058105.1). NCBI lineage: Eukaryota > Viridiplantae > Streptophyta > Magnoliopsida > Ranunculales > Circaeasteraceae > Kingdonia > Kingdonia uniflora. Next base: position 790,377 of record JACGCM010002347.1, read on the forward strand.
CCTTTAAAAGGGCAATCTACCCTTTTAACTATATTCTTCGTAATATTTCCTTCTTCTTTTTTTGTCGTGTTTAGGTATTGCAAATGAAAATATTCCGCAGTTTTTGGGTGTTGGGGGACATTGCCAAATCTTTAAGCTTAAAAGGGTATTATTCGAATACCATTTCCGAGTAAATAAATGCGCATGTTTTTATTACTGAAATTTTGCAGTTTTGTGGGATTACTAGCAAAAGTTATTTATGATATTTATCGTCTGAGAGACAGCCTTTTATGTGAGGTTAGGCTGTAGGTTTATGGTCTTACCGGTGTTGCCAAATCTCACATAGTAGAAACTAGAAAGGGTATCTCCAGTTAAAGTTAATTTTCCTTCGTGGACATGGACGTATGCAACTAAAATCAACAAAAATGTTTCTTTAGGCCGCTTCGAACATTCAATTTGGTATCTTTGGATTATTTTCTACTTAAAAAAATGAAGTGTGGTCTATCATCGACGAGGCATATCGACAATGCATCCGTGATGTATAGTTGTTCTTTTATTAATAAAAAATCTGAGAAAATAAGCTAATGTATCCTTAGCAAGTGTAGCAATATAGACCAGTTTGATTTCATGTACTACTATGATGACTAATTATTTTGTTTAATACAAGTGCTTTTGTCATCATAGCGCCTTGAGCGTATCGTTTTAAGATATAAAAACTCTGTTAGTTTACGCTAAGCTTGTTGTTTTCATTGTTCCTTGGTGTTAATGATTTGATTAAACTATAAACCATAGTTTCCGAAGAATGCAATGGGATGGTCTGACTTCTCTTCCTTTTTTCACCTTTGTGTTTTCTTTAATTGTGGGCTACCGAAGATACAATGTAACATATTTTTTTTCTCCTGTGGGGCGAATTAGGACGCCTCAGAGAGTCCGAGCCGTTAGGCTTGGATATATTTAATTAGGTTTGGTATGGTAATTAGAAAAATGTAAGCTTTCAAACTTGAAAAGTAAATCGTAGTTCTTTCTAGCTACGACCAATATATTTACATTTTCAGTACTTGTGTGATCACTTTCTTTTCGCCGTAGTCAATGTTCACACACAAAAAAGTAGATCATTTTAATTTGATCCTTTTACAAATTAAGCGTAGAAAGTCCCCGCTTTCAGAGCATATATAAAAGTTTAGAACACAATAATGCAGATTAGATAAGAAAATGATGCGTCACCCATGCGATCATTTATATCGGGACCGACCCACGTCCAAATCTCTGATTTGCATTTTGCAACCACCTTTTATTATTCCCAAACATTTTTTTCGTAAGCGAGAGAACATATTCACGTTGGTAGTACATTTGGATTCTGAGAATTTTATGATTATAAACCGAACATAAAAATGACATCAAAAAAGTTGTGGTAGGTTTAGGTTTTGTCATCTGTTGCGAAATCGCAATCTCTGATAAAAGTAAACATCAATTATTATCCGCGCACTTGTGGAAGCGAGCTAGAGAACATATTCATTCGAAGAATTTTTACGATTATAAACCAAACATGAAAAAGATGGAGAAGAGAAGTTGTTGGATTGTTTGGTTGGGATGTATTTTTCAGTTTATGGCCCGCAATGACCACGGCAACAACATGTTGCTTGAATTCGGATGTCGTCTTGTACATTTCGATTTAAGATAGGTTGGTCGATCTGTCCTTGTGCGGCTGTGTTTGCAAAATTGAAGAATGGCTATACGAAAGGTTGTATATCATGTATTTGTTAGGTTTAGATTGGTAAGGTTTTTATGACATTGCTTTATACATCACATGAACTGCTCTAAATCGGTATTCAACCACGTTTTGTTCGTTGTTCACGCAGCATCGGTTTGCACTTTATTCTATGCCTTTATACCATATAATGCAGAACTAATGTAATGGAAGCAAACGAGTGAAAATCTATAAATTTGATTCTCCAATTCGCACTTTCTAGTATTGCCCCACTCGAGCAATGAGTGTGAACTGTGAAGGAAATCAACTAACCTTTGTTTGGTGATTAACAAAGCGATCGTTAAATAACTAGGACATCTCTATCACGCCGCCTACTACTGAGTAAAGCCACCAAAGCAAGTGCTTTATTTTATATCTTCTCGAAATTTCATGTCTTCATCTTTTATCTGAAAACCAAACAAAATATATAGTGGAGGTCTTATGGTGATGTTCCAAAATCTTTCACCTCCTTCAGTGTCTTTTTTTAAACCACTCAACTAAACAACATAAAACTCCATAACTTCATTTTTAATCTCACCTCTCACAATCAAATTCATTGATATTTATGCCCATTGCTTCATTGGTAGTGCGCATTAGAGCATCTTCTAAAATACCTCACTCAGTTGGTAGTTCCCGTTAGAGCATCTCCTAAAGTACCTCACTCAGTTGGGTGAAAAAAATAAATCAAAATCCAACTGGGGAAGTCAAATTTCATCCAACAATACCTCAGTCGTTTTTTTAACAAGCGCCTGTATGTTGGGGTCTTTTTATTTTTTGAATTTTTTTTATTTTTTTTCATCAGACTCTTAATTGTTACATGCCCGATTTGTTTTGTTTTTTTTTGTATTGGGCACCCAAATCTTAGGCGCTCGATTTGATTGTTTTTTTGAAGAAAAAATAATAATTAGACACCCGATTATAAAACAAACAGACGCCGAACACTTGGGCGTCCGATCGAGATGTCATTTTTTTTTTATTGTACCTTAGAAAGCAATGCTCAACCTTACTTTTTGAGAATAAAAACTAGGTGAGTAAAGTACTGTTGGAGGACAAAAATCATATGTGACAACTCAAAAACTAAGTGAGTGAGGTACTTTAGCAATACTTTCTTTCTGATATGAGTTTCAAATCCTAAACATGTTTTGATGATGCTCTGGTGAAAAGAAAATAAAAAAATTACGTGGCCTCTTTTCTTTGCCATTACAAAAATTGTTTGTTATTTCTTGCCTTCGTAAATATTTATCCTTGCTTTTCCCCTTTTTGGATAATTGGTAATCAAGATTAGATGTGGAGAATCGTAGCAGTTAAAGGGTCAAAGATAAAATTTAGACCTAAGATTTGATCTGTAGTATAACTGTATAAGGATCAGATAAGATAAGGGTTATTAATTACAATATCAAATTATAACGGTAAGATTTGTCTTTTACCCACGTAAGAAGATTTTGTTTTGTGTTTTTACTGTTTAGGGGGCCAACAAATTTATTTCATTTCTACAGAAAGTGACCTTTTACATTTGTTTGTCCAATGTATATGTTCTTTACTTGGTCCCATAATGAATCTTTATCTGCATCTTAATTTGAGTTTTTTTTTATTTTATCTATTGAATTAATAGGGATGGCAATTTCACCCGAACCTGTTAACCCCCCGATTTTTTCGGGTTTAGCCTTGATGAGTTTCGGGTCAAAACGGATCGGCTTAACTAAATCGTTTAAATAGCGGGTCGGGTTTGGGTTTCACTGTCTCATAGCTCGAACCCAGACCAAGACCCAATTGCCACCCCTAATTGAATATGGTTGTTAGAGCTACCCTACTTTCAATTTCATAACATACCATACCATACCATAACTAGTCATAAATCCTTATTGTATATACCATTCCCCTAATAACTAGGGCAATGCCCCTAAAGTGGCTCCACTGTATCATACCATACCTATGTTGTCTTCTCTACTCTTCAATTTCATAATTCAGACTCTTGTTGAATGGTGATCAACTGATTGCTAAGGGTATGTTTGGTAGCCAAAAAAAATGAAAAACGAAGTGAGAAAATGAAAATCTTAAAAATGGTTTCTCAATGTGTTTCGCAACAAAAATAAAATAAGAAATGTGTTTTATTGTAAATAAAATATATGCCGAAATTTTCACCCATTTAGAAAAATAAGGAACATAGTTTACTATTGAGAAATTATTAAGAATATTAAGGTTGGTAAAAATGTATTGCTGCGGACATGTGATGAGGTAGATAGAAGTGTAAATATTTTGTTACAATAGTTGTTTCACATCATTAGTTAACTACTAAAAATGTGTTTTCTGCAGCAAACGCTTGAGTTAATTACTACAGTGACATGTGATTCATGACTGAATCTCATCCAACAGGCAAACAACCACAAACAAAAGAAGCAGCCCTCGTGTCAATTTAAGGCTATTTTCGTAATTTTAATAACTCTGTCCGTCTGTGAAAAAACGAAAAAAGGCGCAGAGAGGCTCGGTGTCGCCGAGCCTAGCTCCGCGGGACCTACTCAAATCGGCTTTATCGTGCCGCATAGTGCGACGCCCCACGTGGCGATTGACAGATATGTGAGCTGTAACGTCAATAGAAAGGAGAAACGTGGGTCCCTCATCATTTGCTGGGGGTAGATGGCTTCCGTGGTCCCCACCCCATTACATCAAATACAAACCCCACCGTCTGAACCCATAAAGATCTACCAATGTAAATCTCGAGGAAAAATCTGGATATCTATAGGACCCACCTGACGTTTGATAAATAGACGTGTTTTGCTCTCCGCATTGGTGAAGAAAGAAGAGAAGAAGAGAAACCGGTTGTTGTTGTTGTAGTAGTTGCAGTTGCAGAAGAGCAGGTTTGTCGGTTGACAGTGAGTGACTCTCTCTCTCTCTCTCTCTCTCATCGATTTCGATTTCGATTCGGTTTTTACAAACTAGGTTCTGCTTGGCTCACAGTTTTAATTAATTTATTATTCTTTGTTTTTTATAAAGCTCGGAACCAGAGAAGAGAAGAACAACTCGAACTATCCAATCCTCGAACGACGCATCAAAACACTCAGATCCAACTCAATCTTCGCGTTTCTTTATATCAGAAACTACGATTTGTACCAAACAATTGCATGAAACTGTGATGATTTGCGGATTTGAAGCTCAAATCCGTGGTTTCGTGACTGAAATCGTGTTTTTTTGGTTTATTTTGTGAGAATTTGCGGTTTCTTAGAAATCTGATTTTGGTGTTTTTGAGAGAAGGTTTGACCTAAGTTCGAATCGAAACGAGGATAAAAACAGATACAAGTTAGTTAAAAAAAAAAAAAAAAAAACCGAAATCCGAAGTATGTCGGCTGTTTCGGGGTCTGCGTTTAACAAGAAGTTTGTTTTATCGTCATCGCCTGTTGTTGTGCAACAACGACACATTGTTGCTACTCCGTTGAGATTCTGTGAGAACAACAACAGAGGGTTATCGTGTTGTGGTGTGAAGACACAGGCACAGGCACATGTGGAGAAGAACAAGTTGTTTTTTGGGACGAGGTTGCGAAATACGGAGAGATTACTTCAATGGAGGTCGGAGGGACCGGGGCGGTCGCCGAAACTAAGGGTTGTAAGGTCGTCGTTGGGTTTGGGATTCTCACAAGTGCCGGAGAAGCCGTTGGGGTTATATGATGCTTCATTTGATAAGGATTCTTGTGGAGTGGGGTTTGTTGCGGAGTTATCTGGGGAAAGTAGCAGGAAAACTGTAAGCAGTTTTTGTTGGTGTAATTGTAGTTTTTGTGATTGTATTGGTGTTATGGTTTTGTAATTGCGAATTTTAATTTGGTTTTAGGTTAATGATGCATTGGAGATGTTGGTGAGGATGACACATAGAGGTGCCTGTGGTTGTGAGGCCAACACCGGTGATGGAGCTGGTGTTCTTGTTGCTCTCCCTCACGGGTTCTTCATGGACGTATGTTTTTCTCAGTTTTTATTGATTTTTAGAAGCTAATACATGAGCTTGATTGATCAAAACAAAGTAAGTTATCATACTGATTTTTGAGGTTAATTATATGTTATTTTAGGTTGCGAAGGATGTTGGATTTGAACTACCACCGCCTGGGGAGTATGCAGTTGGCATGTTTTACTTGCCCACATCAGAGAGTCGAAGGGAAGAAAGCAAAATTGTTTTTACAAAGGTAATTTTGTTTATCTAGTGAATTTTATGAGCTAACAGCTTACCCTGCGAATTTTGTCAGCCTCATCATCTATATAATGTGATTGTTTACATGGAAGTTGGATTTTCCTTATGATCCTTATGTTGTTGTTTTTCATTTCTTATTATGTTCTAGTGGAATCCTATCTGCAATTGCTGCAGGTAGAAAACCAATAGTACAGAGAGGAAGAGTGCAACTTGTGGTTGTGGGGTTTGGTTTTTTTTTAGAGATGAAAAATAGCCAGTGAGAGGAGAGTAGAGGGAATGAGTTAGTTATTGCGACAAGATAGATGCTGATTTTTGAATTAGAAAAAAAACTCATTGCGATCTTCTAACTATTGATGAATTAGCTGAACCTGTTACAGATGGGAATGGCCATCAGGGTACCTGCAGCAGTAACTGCAGCGTCAGTAATGGTTTCAGCTGCAGAGGTGACTGTTGTCGAGGGTGGTTGTTTAGGTTTTTCTTTGAGAATAAAAGAGATGAGAAGAGGTGGAGGTTGAAGTGAAGATGTTTGTTGTTGGTCGGAGTTGTGTGTGGGTCTGGAATCCATAGTACAATATTTGTTTGAAATCAAGCTCAATGGCTTTTGTGATGAAGGAGTTAGTTTAGGGCTGTCCCTCTAGAAGCATGAAATAAATCAGAGAACTCTTTAAGTCTCAAATAGTTTCCAAAACTTAATTTTTATTCTTTTATTAGTTTTAGTCTTGTTGATGCGTGTTTATTAGACCACGCTGTATCTAAGCAAGTGAATTAGACACCTCTACTTGTGCCTTGTGTTTGCTTGTATACATGTGATCAGAATATTATTGCTTAGCTTTCCTCTCAATTGTATGTATTTACTGTGTCTGAGCTTGTTTGTTCTACCAAATATTTGGTTTATTACTGGTACTGGATCCTAAGAGTGGTGTCCTTCTTGATTGCACATGAAGGTTGCGGAGTCATTGGGGCATGTTGTTCTTGGTTGGCGTTCTGTCCCAACTAATAACAATGGCTTGGGAAAATCAGCTTTACAAACAGAGCCTGTCGTAGAGCAAGTGTTCCTTACACCAACTCCTCAATCGAAAGCGGATTTTGAGCAACAGGTAGATGTTACTCCTTTTCTGGTACCTTTCACTCAAATTATTTTAATGCTCCATTGTTTGTATTAATTCTCACATTGTCGATGCATTTTCAGATGTATATCCTCAGAAGAGTTTCAATGGTGGCTATCCGGGCTGCTTTAAACCTCCAACATGGTGGCGTAAAAGACTTCTATATATGCTCTCTCTCCTCAAGGTTTGCTCTTCGCTCTTCGAGTTGGGTGGTATCAGGTCATTCAAGTTATATGATTTGCGTTTTCTTCTGATTTGGCAGGACGGTTGTTTACAAAGGTCAATTAAAACCCGATCAGTTGAAGCCATACTACTATGCAGATCTTGGTAGTGAAAGGTTTTCAAGCTACATGGCCATGGTAAATATATCTCCCACATCCTCACTTTTTAACTCGCAAACTCCATACAACACCAAGCTGCAAGTGGAAGTCACTGGTAATGGACATGTGTAAGGCTATGCAAGAGTTCTGAAGCATCAAAAGTTCAAAGAATATCATATTTTCTACTCTTAATTACTATTTGAGTTTTGATGCTGGATTGGATGCCATGGGTGAGTTGGCTAGAAACTTTAATATGGAGTACACCATGTTGCAGAAACTTGACGCAGTGCTTCTCCCATGGCCACTTCTGGACGAGATTTTCAAATTTGGAGGTGGAAAGGGAATTGAGATTGGTCAAGGTAGATTAGGGTACTTACGATGCTTTGTATTGATAATGGAGATAGAGTGAAATAAATGATTTTGATTTGGTTGCTGAACTCAAATCAAGTTCTCCATATAAGATCACATCATCGTTATCATGAATATATGGACATTGAACTGTGGCTGATATTGATGTGGCTTCCTTGATTGGTATGCAGGTCCATTCTCGCTTCTCTACAAACACTTTCCCTAGCTGGGATCGTTCTCAGCCTATGCGTGTCTTGGGTCATAATGGGGAGATAAATACCCTAAGAGGCAATGTGAATTGGTAAGTAATTCAGTTTTTAAGGTGCAAATTTATTTAGTTTTATTAGCAGTAGTGCACATTTTCAAATATATTAGACAAGATATTTGTGGTGGATCTATAAGGAAGTTCTATGTTGGTTAAGATTGGTCATTCTTGATTGTGAATGATTATGCAGAGGATTATTTAGGAGATTTAATGGATTTTAATGTGCTTTAGATGCTTTCTTGTAATCAGGATGAAGGCACGTGAGGGTTTATTGAAGTGCAATAATCTTGGACTTTCCAAGAATGAGATGAAAAAACTTTTGCCCATAGTTGACGCTAGTTCATCTGATTCCGGTGAGTTTGACCTTAGATTTTATTTATTTATCTTTTTTGCATATATTGACCTGGGAGATACACACTTCTATGAGTCATATCATATTTTAATGTATTTGAAGGGAAACGTGATGAATTAATCTTTGTAAGAAGATTATAATTTACTAATTCATAGTTTTTTTCATGTTATTTAGGATCCTTTGACGGTGTCCTTGAGCTTCTGGTTCGAGCTGGTAGAAGTCTTCCTGAAGCTATGATGATGATGATCCCTGAAGCATGGCAGAACGACGAGAATATGGATCCTGATAGAAAGGCTTTGTACGAATATTTCTCGGCGCTTATGGAGCCATGGGATGGACCGGCTCTTATATCATGTAAAATTTTCTCAACTGAATTGGCTTCTCATTGAAAATCCTAATCTTACCTTGGTTCTTACTTCTTACTTACATTCAAGGATCAAACTATCAAAGTTCATTGATGTCGGTATATTGGCCGATATTTATGTTGATACAACAAATCATATCATTGCGTCAAAATTTTAACAATCGCTCCAGTTACTTATAGTTATTAAATTTTTTTAACTGTTACTGATTGTAAAAAAAAAAATGCAGTTACCGACGGTCGCTACCTTGGAGCTACATTAGACCGAAATGGATTGCGCCCTGGCCGGTTTTACGTTACACATAGTGGACGAGTAATCATGGCAAGTGAAGTTGGTGTTGTAGATATTCCTCCTGAAGACGTTTCCAGGAAAGGAAGACTTAATCCTGGAATGATGCTCTTAGTTGATTTTGATAAGCATATTGTTGTAGATGACGAGGCACTAAAGAAACAATATTCCCTAGCAAGGCCATATGGGGACTGGCTCAAAAGACAAAAAATAGAATTGAAGGACATCATGGACTCTGTCCATGAATCTGACAGAGTGCCACCTTCCATATATGGAGCAATACCTGTAAGTATTAGAACATATTGTCAATGTCCTGGTTTAAAAAGTAGTTATATATCCTCAATAAATCACAAATATCTTCAAAGTAAGAGATACTCTGATATTTACCTTAGCCTATACTTATAAAAAATGGAACCTAGCTGATATATTATACCGGTGGTTTAATCGAATACATTCTCTTGTAATATAAAACCGTCGGCCGGTACAGCTGCCAATATCGTGAGATTTTATACCGAAGGAGTATAAATCTCCATAACTAATCAAACAAATCGATTTTATGGTTAGTCAATTTCTCAATATATCCTTGATATGCTGGATTATCTGTCAGTATGTCTGGAAATGTCAAAGGTATTGGCTAGTAAGTGTCACTATATGTATCTAATACATTGGTTTGATGTCATAATCTTTTTGAACTTTGGTATAAGATGGTGTTATGTAAATAATAAGGTGATTATTTACTATCGATTAAGTCATTATTTTTAATAATGATATTCCAATCTTTGGTTTTCTTTACAAAAAATCCAGCCGTATATCTGGTGATATATATAGTAATTAGTCGATTTGTTTTTGGATTTTTCAGTCTTGTACATAAAAAAATATCTAGAATATCAATTACCTTGATCGCCAAGTATCACTTAAATGTCTTGATTCAATAACAAATTAATGTTATAGACCCCCATAATAATTGTCATAAACTCATATGCCACTGTATCTTAAATCTTTAGCCAGCGGTATATATGGTTGCCATATGGATTTTCAAGTCTTGACTGCCTATCCTTTTATTTTATATTTCTATTAGGGGAAGTTCTGAGGTCTATGTATATTGTTTTTGTAGGTATCTAACCACAACAGCACGGAAATGGTGGGAATTCATGGGTTGTTGGCTCCTCTGAAAGCTTTTGGGTAAGTAGATTCTGTTTTTTTCCCTTCTCGTATTTGTATTTATTCATTTGAACAGTTATGGGAATTTAATATATTGTGCTAATCTTCTCTTCCACTTACAGCTACACTGTTGAAGCCTTAGAGATGTTGTTGCTGCCTATGGCAAAAGATGCCACTGAACCTCTAGGCTCAATGGGAAACGATGCTCCCCTGGCTGTGATGTCAAACAGGGAGAAACTAACATATGAGTACTTTAAGCAAATGTTTGCTCAAGTCACAAACCCCCCTATTGATCCAATCAGGGAGAAGATAGTAACTTCGATGGAGTGCATGATCGGCCCGGAAGGCGATCTTACTGAAACTACGGAAGAGCAGTGCCGTCGTCTCTCTTTGAAAGGGCCTCTTTTGTCCATTGAAGAAATTGAGGCGATCAAAAAGATGAATTATAGAGGTTGGCGCAGCAAAGTTCTTGATATAACTTATTCTAAAACCCGTGGTAGGAAGGGTTTAGAGGAGACATTGGATAGAATCTGCCTTGAAGCACGTAAAGCAATTAAGGAGGGATATACGACATTGGTACTCTCTGACAGAGGTAACAACATTTCCCTCCTTGAGATGCAATTCAATAATTCTGTATGTGGGGAATAAAAATAAAATCTTTTGAGAAAGAAAGTTCAGAGATGTCAAATCCGTGGACATGCTAATACAGATGAGTAACTTTACTGAAAAGCATAAAATTAATTATAATGGTAGAAAGAACTTAACTCTATTAAAATAAGATCCAAACAGTCAATTGATATCCTTTTTGTGTTTGAGATTTCCTCCATTTCAGTTGATAAACTTGACATATCATTTTTAATTGGATATAAAACATGAAGTGCCATATCTCTGATATAGTACATAGACAAAACTATACTGTTATCACTTAAAAGTGAGAACTGTCTAACATATGTCGAACACATCAATTGATACTCCTTGCTTATATCATCTATCTTGTCATGTCTTCAGAGGATTCTAATTCTTTACACATGTTTCGTAATCGTATGAAGTTCTATCACCTTTTGTATGTTTTCTGTCAATTATAAAATTAACCTTCATTTATCTAAGTTATTTGCTTGTTATTATTTGTATGAAGACTCATAGAAGTTGATGATAATATAACTACGTTAGTAATACGTAAGAAACACTACTAGATATATAAGTAAAAATGTATAAATAAAACGTGAAGTCCATATAATTCTAAGCGTGTCCCGTTTTGGCGGTTTCGTAAGTTTCAATGTTTTTATTGATAAAAAGGGAGGGATTACAAGAAAAAAAGGGCAAGCGAACAAAGCCATTTCTAGACAGGAAAACACGAAGAAAAAGCGAGCAACTACATCAATATGACTTAGGTTGAAAAGCTGTATTTTAGACAACATTTTCATTAAAAACACGCAACTCCAGCTCTTGATGTATGAAAGAACATATTCGAAACACGGTATTTGAGATGGCAATTAACTTATTTTTTTGGAAATATGTAACAGCTTTATTTTTTTATTTTATGAAATATAAGTTAGGTTTTCTTAGACAATTTTCATCGGTTTATTCTTCTTTTGTTGTATTATTTCTGTAAGCAGTGAATATATTTTGCGGCTGTAACTATCACTTGGATAAAATTGTAGTGTCTTATATTTATAACATTTCCCTCTATTTTTTCAATTTTTTTCTCTTAGTGCACAAAGGTTGCTTATAACTAATTTCATTCTTGTCAATGTAGCATTCTCATCAAAGCGTGTTGCTGTAAGCTCCCTCTTGGCAGTTGGCGCTGTCCATCACCATTTAGTCTCAAAGCTTGAGCGTACCCGTATTGGGTTGATAGTGGAATCTGCTGAGCCACGTGAAGTACACCATTTTTGTACTCTTGTTGGCTTTGGCGCTGACGCCATATGCCCTTATTTGGCTGTAGAAGCAATCTGGAGATTACAGATTGATGGAAAAATTCCACCCAACTCAAGTGGCGTGTTCCATTCAAAAGAAGAATTGGTGAAGAGGTATTTCAAAGCAAGCAGTTATGGAATGATGAAGGTTCTTGCTAAGATGGGGATATCTACCTTGGCTTCCTACAAGGGTGCTCAGATATTCGAAGCTCTTGGTCTCTCATCTGAAGTGATTCAGAGGTGTTTTAGTGGCACACCAAGCAGAGTTGAAGGTGCAACATTCGAAATGCTTGCTCGCGATGCACTTAGTTTGCATGAACTGGCGTTTCCTAGCCGGAGTATGCCTCCTGGAAGTGCTGATGCAAATGCGCTGCCTAATCCTGGAGATTATCACTGGAGGAAAGGTGGGGAAGTGCATCTCAATGACCCACTTGCTATAGCGAAGTTACAAGAGGCTGCTAGAGAAAACAGTGTGGCTGCTTATAAGGAGTACTCCAAGCGTATACAAGAGCTGAATAAGACCTGTAATTTGCGTGGTATGTTGAAGTTCAAAGAGGCAGATGTCAAAGTTCCTTTGGAGGAAGTGGAGCCTGCTACTGAGATTGTGAAACGATTTTGTACTGGGGCCATGAGTTATGGGTCAATATCGTTGGAGGCACATACAACTTTGGCTATTGCAATGAATAAAATTGGAGGGAAATCAAATACAGGTATGCATTATAATCTTATCTAGTAGATTATTTTTCTTAAGTAACTGATAACATCTATGGTTCAGAAACGTATAAAGGAAATGGAGTGGTTAAAGATCAGAGTATCTTTCAGTTGGAAGCTTTCTTAACTGGTTATTGCTTAGGAGTCATTTCGTGTCTCTGTAAACAGCGATTCCTCGGACTTTTATAATTAAATAATGGTTCCAAATGTTATCATACATGTTGTACGCTATAGGTTGTAAAGTAATATAGCAGTTCTATATGGTAAATTTGACAGATCACAAATGATAACAAAATCTTGTAGGTAAATACCATTCACGAATATGTATCAGTACTATATGACTTATTACTATTTAAATCACTAATATGCCATATTGTATGTAAAAATATATGTTTGATATATCCTATAGCCCTATATTTTATTGTTCACATGTCTCGATTTAGGGACAAACTGTGTAATTAAGCCTGCAATATATCTCCGAAGCCATGGCTTATATTACCCATTCCTATGATTTCTTGGACCTTGCCAAATGTTACACAAAAGTAGACATGATTAAATATCTGGATAGTGGATATTGCTACTCTAAATATATATATTAATGAAGTACTGACTACTTACATAAATGTTTTTGAAGGTGAGGGTGGTGAAAACCCATCTCGTTTAGAACCACTTCCAAATGGTTCAATGAATCCGAAGAGGAGTGCAATCAAACAAGTTGCAAGTGGAAGATTTGGAGTCTCAAGCTATTATCTCACAAATGCCGACGAATTACAGATAAAAATGGCCCAGGTAATTGATGGATATTATAGCACCTAGTAGCAAATTTCATTCTATCGAGCAACATTTCTACTTCACTCCTTGTATTCCTATTGGAACGGAAGTTCCTATTGTTCATGGGTTTATGTTCATGGGCAGATGTTGCTGAGTCTGCAAAGCGCCTTTGGGCGCCTTTGCATTTTTAACTGATACCTACCTTTGGAATTTGGTGAGAATATTAACTGGTTTTTTGTTGTAATATGTGGATTGAGCTTACTCTAAAATTGATATGCTCTATAATGTCAGGGCGCTAAACCAGGCGAAGGAGGTGAACTTCCAGGACACAAGGTTATTGGAGATATTGCAATCACAAGAAACTCCACTGCTGGTGTTGGACTCATCAGCCCACCTCCTCATCATGACATATATTCCATTGAAGATCTGGCACAACTCATTCACGATCTCAAGGTACCTACTTCCATGATACTTGGCTAAAATATTATGGTGTTAGTAAAGTAATTATATTGTTCTGTAAGGTTGATAATCTATCGTACCCATATAAGTAATCTATTTTGATCTTTTTTCATAACATAATATTTATATTAGAAAACAAAGGATAAAATGTAAATATATCGGGCCGAGACATCACATTTATGGGCCACTTGTGGTATACTAAGTTTCGCAAAGGCCAGTATATGGGGTGTTGGTGTTCGCATACATCTTAGTTATCTTACACAATTTGTTTTTGGCTGAGGTCTTTTCTGACAGTTGTGTTTTTTTCTAGAACTCTAACCCGGGGGCTCGAATCAGTGTGAAGTTGGTATCTGAAGCAGGTGTGGGAGTAATTGCTAGTGGGGTTGTGAAGGGTCATGCAGACCATGTTTTGATTTCAGGCCACGATGGAGGCACAGGAGCTTCCCGTTGGACTGGCATCAAGAGTGCTGGGCTCCCTTGGGAACTTGGTCTGGCAGAGACCCACCAGACCCTAGTGGCAAATGACCTTCGTGGTCGTACTGTTCTCCAAACCGACGGGCAATTGAAAACTGGAAGAGACGTAGCTATTGCTGCACTCCTGGGAGCCGAGGAGTTTGGTTTCAGCACAGCTCCTCTCATAACTCTTGGTTGCATCATGATGAGGAAATGCCACAAGAACACTTGTCCAGTTGGTATTGCTACTCAAGATCCTGTTCTTCGAGAGAAGTTTGCCGGAGAACCCGAACACGTTATAAACTTTTTCTTTATGTTAGCTGAAGAGGTCCGTGAAATTCTGTCCCAGTTAGGCTTCCGATCAATCAAAGAGATGATTGGCCGTTCTGATATGTTAGAAGTTGATCAAGAAGTCGTTAAGAACAACGAGAAGTTGGAAAATATTGATCTCTCATTATTACTAAAACCCGCCGCTGAAATTCGCCCTGAAGCTGCTCAGTATTGCATCCAGAAACAGGATCATGGTTTAGATATGGCTTTAGATCAAAAACTGATATCCTTATCTGCAGCTGCTCTCCAAAAAAGTCTTCCTGTATACATTGAAATGCCGATCAAAAACGTGAACCGTGCTGTTGGAACTATGCTGAGCCATGAAGTCACTAAGCGCTACCACATGGCCGGGCTTCCTCGAGATACCATCCACATTAAGCTTAGTGGAAGTGCTGGCCAAAGCCTTGGTGCTTTTCTCTGCCCTGGCATAATGTTAGAACTTGAAGGGGACAGCAACGACTATGTTGGCAAAGGGTTGTCTGGCGGTAAGATTGTGGTTTACCCTCCACGAAAAAGCCAGTTCGATCCAAAAGATAATATTGTGATTGGTAATGTGGCTCTCTATGGCGCAACAAGTGGCGAGGCATATTTTAACGGGATGGCAGCTGAGAGATTTTGCGTGCGTAATTCAGGGGCTAAAGCAGTTGTAGAAGGTGTTGGCGATCACGGTTGTGAGTACATGACAGGTGGCACAGTTGTTGTGCTTGGAAAAACTGGGAGAAACTTCGCCGCGGGTATGAGTGGTGGAGTAGCATATGTTCTTGATGCAGATGAGTCATTCCAATCTCGATGCAATCTTGAGCTTGTGGATCTTGATAAAGTTGAAGAGGAAGAGGATATTATGACTTTGATGATGATGATACAACAGCATCAGCGATACACTAAGAGCGAGTTAGCTGGAGATATCCTAGCAGACTTTGAAAATCTCTTACCCAAGTTTATCAAAGTATTTCCTAGAGATTATAAGCGTGTTCTTCAGAACTTGAAGGCAGAAGAGGCTACAAAAGAAACCGAGGCACTGATTTCCAGGGAGGCCGAGGAAAATGAAGAGGCAGAGCTGATGGAAAAGGATGCTTTTGAAGAGCTTAAGAAGTTGGCAGCAGTATCCTTGAATGGGAAAGCAAGTCAGGTAATTTATCCTCCTATTATTATTATTCATGACTTGAGTTTATCAGAATTATTCCCGCTGTAGGATTTTTACCACATTTTAGAAACTTCCTTTCTAGTTTCTTATGGTGTCTATACTGGAACAGATGGATCAAAGTGTAAAGTTCAGTTATATGTTTTCCCCTTATAAGTCATACATTCACTTGCTTGATCAAGCTACCGCAAGGAGTTCTTCTCCATGTAGATTTATTTGCAAATCACATAATGGTTGATTGAAATTTACTTAGTAGTAGCCCTGTTGCGGCTTATCTGACAGAAAAACTGGTCATTTATCACCTCTTTTTGAGGAATACACTAACTGGGTAAACATCATTTCTTGGGGTTATATGTCAGCGAAACATTGTATAGTTTTAGTTAGGAACTTTGTAGCATGACTAGTCTTTTTGCATGGCATTAATCTGTTCAATGCTATTAACTAGTCAAGTTTTTACAATTTAGAAAGTTAGTCAGTGGGCACTATTAATTAAATTAATTGTCACAATTTTTTACGGCAATTGTTTCTTTTGTAGTACTTAAAACTGAATATATGGCCCCTTTTATTAAAGAATATAAAGAGTGGTTCGAGTAATATAACCCTTAACCTCTTGCTTGGAAGGAAATGACTTAATCAACTAGTCTGTAATTTCACAGGACGTGGATGAAGCTCAGACATTGAAAAGACCTACTCAGGTTACAGAAGCTGTCAAGCATCGGGGCTTTGTCGCTTATGAGCGTGAGAGTATTTCATATAGAGATCCTACTGTTCGTATGAGTGATTGGGAGGAGGTTATGGAGTCGCCTAAACCAGGCCCTCTTTTGACTACCCAATCCGCTCGTTGCATGGATTGTGGAACTCCCTTTTGTCATCAGGTTTGAATGATTTTTTTAGCTTTTCAGATAACTACAATTTAGGTTCTAGTTCTAGGCTAGCTTGCTTATTTTCCTTTTTGTGCAGGATAACACGGGCTGCCCACTTGGGAACAAGATTCCGGAATTCAATGAGTTGGTATATCAGAATAGGTGGCGTGAAGCTTTAGATAGACTATTGGAGACAAATAACTTTCCAGAGTTCACAGGTCGTGTATGCCCTGCTCCTTGTGAAGGATCTTGTGTACTTGGCATTATTGAGAATCCAGTCTCGATTAAAAGCATAGAGTGTTCCATCATAGACAAGGCATTTGAGGAAGGGTGGATGGTGCCTCGTCCTCCTCTCAAAAGAACAGGGTATGCTTCTTTCAAATGTCTTCACCTTTATTCATTTCATGTTTTTGCGGTATTCCCAATTCGTCACTATCCATGTATTGGAAGTGTTTAACAGCTCACGTTCTGATGGAAAGAGTTCAAATGTTGTACGGACAAGTCATATCATACTTAATAATATACTCAACTTATTGTGGATGCAGAAAGAGAGTCGCAATTGTGGGCAGTGGACCAGCTGGATTAGCTGCTGCGGATCAGCTAAACAAAATGGGCCATTTGGTTACTATTTTTGAGCGTGCTGATCGAGTTGGAGGACTGATGATGTATGGAGTCCCAATATGAAGGCTGACAAAGTGGATGTAGTTCAAAGACGGGTTAACCTTATGGCAGAGGAAGGCATCCAGTTCATCGTGAACGCTAACGTCGGGGTCGATCCTTTATACTCACTTGATCGGATACATGCTGATAATCATGCTATCATTTTGGCATTGGGAGCTACCAAACCCAGGTAATAGAGAAAATGCTCTACGTTTCTCACTGTGAATATTAATTCCCTCTCAATATAACCTTTAACAAATTTCTCCAAAACTTTCCAACAGAGACAGCGCCTTCCCCAAATCTCTCAATAATTACTACATACTAATCATCAAATTAAGCATCATTGTAAATGCCTTTTTCTTGGGTCTCAATATCTCATATCATCCTTTGTGGTTAGAGTAGAATTGGGATGTTCACACTTCTCATTAATTCCATATCTGAATTCCCGATTGTGTCGAAACTATCTATTTGCCATATCCTAACTTTGTGACTATAACGTCGTAAGGTAAACTTGAACTTTACCCTCTAAACTCGTAAATCCCTATTCAATGGTGCGACACAGTGGTCAAACCCCCAGTTCAGCAATTTTTCCATCGAATGCCCTTAGGGTAATTGTATGGCATAATCAACAGAGGAAATAAATGTTGAATTTTGGAAAGATGCACACTTCGGCCATCATGGTAATGACTATTAAGGTTGTACATGGTTCGATTCAGGCTGGTTCTGGGCCCAAACCATAATTGAACCGGAAAAGTGGGCCCTCATCGATGAAAAGGAGGACACCAAAAGAAGAAGAAAACAAGAGCCTGTTCAAAGAAAATAAACAAATTGGTTACATTGCAACCTTTCGTTTGTCAATACAAAGTCAGAACTCAATTATCGAGTTCTTGTAGTGATACTCAACTAGAAGACTTCTTTCAGTTTCTTGTAGTGATACGCAACAAACTGTCGTGGCAGAAGTTGTATAGAGAGAAAGTAGGTAGTGTTTGGTGTTTCGTTGTATAGATAAGAGTCGGCTAGGTTTAGCTTTTGGTTTGAGAGAGGAGACTTTGGGCTGCCACATGCGGTCAAACTCTATTTGCTACCTTAATTTGATAGATTAGTGTTTTTTAACTTGGATAACGTGGTTTAATCATATCTTTTCTGGTGACGAAAAATGCAAAACATCTTAGAAAATGTTATTGGTGCAGAGATCTACCCGTACCAGGAAGGGAGTTGTCAGGAATCCATTTTGCCATGGAGTTCCTTCATGCAAATACAAAAAGTTTGCTAGACAGCAATCTTGAGGATGGGAAGTACATATCTGCTAAAGGAAAGAAGGTAGTGGTCATTGGAGGAGGTGACACAGGTACAGACTGCATTGGGACATCTATTCGACATGGCTGCACAAACATTATTAATCTAGAGCTTCTACCCGAGCCGCCTCGAACCAGGGCTCCGGGAAACCCTTGGCCACAGGTTCTACTCTCTCTCTCTCTCTCTCACACACACACAACATTATGTCTTGTTAGTCACATGTAGAATATAAGCACATAAATAGATTTTTATATTCAAGCTTGTCCCAACTTCCTTCAACTCACAGTGAGTTTTGGTCCCGTAATTTTGACTTTTGATACAAAATATTAAAAATATGTTTTGATATAGACTCACAATATGATGTATCCACGTACTACTAATGTTTGGTTACGATCTTCCAAGTATTGACTAGTGACTACATTATCATTATTTTAAATATATAAAGTACTAAAAATTATAATACCTAGTGACGATATGTTGGAAGTCTTGATAAGTTTATCATCAATTTATACTGAATGTTGAATGATATTACAAATTGATTATGCGTTGGCATATATATCAATTCGTAATATTTACGAGACTCGTTTGCCCGAATTATATGACGTGCCCAAGGCCATATATTTATAGTTCCATAAAAGGGAAATAAGTTCCTTAGATTTCCCTTTATAAGAATGTCTCGAACTAACTTTATCAAAAAAAGAAAGAAAAAAGAATGTCTCGAACTACAAGTTACAATCCCAAATTCGAATAGATAAGTCAAACTTTAAAATCTAGAACCTATGTGACTGCTCAGCCTCGAAAAACGGACATGAAAAATAATTTCTCCGATCTGCATCTGTATAAGTATATATTGGTTTGTTTGTATGAAAAATAAGATAGACGTAGAACTCACCATATACTTGCTTATATTGATCCCCTTTTGGATTTTCTTGCAGTGGCCTCGCGTATTCCGTGTGGATTATGGTCACCAAGAAGCAACAACCAAATTTGGAAAAGATCCAAGGACTTACGAGGTCTTGACCAAGCGGTTTGTAGGTGACGAGCAAGGGAAGCTGAAAGGATTGGAGGTGGTGCAAGTGCATTGGGAAAAGGATGCTACTGGGAAATTTCAGTTCAAAGAAGTTGAAGGTTCTGAGGAGATGATCGAGGCCGACCTTGCTTTCCTAGCCATGGGTTTCCTTGGTCCCGAGCCAGTAAGTACCTGCTAATATTTATTACAAAATATTGTTTTTGTCGATTACATTCTCCCACCGAATTTGTGAAACCTTAGTTCCTTAGTACATAAGATATCACAGTATATGGAGATCAATTGGAGTATCTAGCATATTTGGATTACTATTAACTTGGTCATGGTGGAGTATCTAGCATATTCGTCTCAGTAGCACTTCAAAAGGGAGTGAAACTTTTCTCACAGCCCTGAACTCATGTCCAGCATGACCAGAGTAGGCAGAGTAACTACTTAGTTGACAGCTTAAACTTGGTCATGTTGCCATGTTTTTGAACTTAGTGTCATGAAGACATGAGCTTAAAAATATGCAAATGTGCACTCAAATAAATGATTCAGTTCTGTTACCAAATTCGTTCACTCATTCTATTTGGTGTTTGTGTTGGTGGAATCTCCAGACAATTGCAGATAGGCTAGGTGTGGAACGAGATAACAGGTCAAACTTCAAAGCAGAATATGGACGGTTCTCAACGAACGTTGAAGGTGTCTTTGCAGCTGGAGATTGCAGACGTGGCCAATCTCTTGTCGTATGGGCCATATCAGAGGGCCGACAAGCTGCTTCTCAAGTAGACAAGTTCCTAATGAAAGAAGTTGACATCAATATCACCCAGGAAGATATCATCAAGATACAAGAAGATAGCAGCAAACAAACTGTGATGACGTAAGACATCCCCTGTTTCCTTTTTATTTCTTTTAGTTTTGATGAAAATAGAGGATATACATAATCCACAAAATGGTGGACTCAGTACTGCAAATATCATGTTCAAAGCAACTTGGGGAAATAAGATGCGTTGGCGGTGCGAGTAGCCGCGGTGGTGGTGTTGTCTGTGATCTTAGTGTGTTTATTGTTATTTTTCTCTCTTTTATATATATTTAATTTGATTGGGGGGATGTGGAAAGTTAGATTCAGGTGTGATTAAAAGAACAATGTACAGTTAGACCGATTTTGGTTGAAATATAAAGGATGTTTGGATTGGTTTTTAGGCGTTTACTTTTTCTTTAACATGTGTGAAAATTATTAAAGACATGCCATTCCTTGATTCACTCTATGAAAACAATGATCCCCTTTCTCTATTTTGTATTTCTCTATGTTTATAGAGAAGTAAATCAGTGTGTGCTGATTACTTGGCTTCTATAAGCATATCTTTTAATGACATAATCTTAGCTCCTAGCGCTTTGCCTCCGATCTATCTACGTCAAACTAGAGGAGGATGCTAGAGGAAAGTTGTTTATTAGGTTGTAACCATTCTTTCGATATGTACCATGCCAATTTAATCATGAACCTTGCATCACTTTATGGTTAAACAAGAAGTAAAATTGCCATGGTCAGTTTATTTCTTCACATTTTGAGTTTGTTGTATTACACGATCTAAAACAAAGTTTGGTGAAAGTGTTTTTTCCTGACTCCTTTATGTCAGCCCACTTCTCAAATTTGATGAGATCCCGAAGTAGGGTATTGGTTTTGGTATTAGTATTGTTATTGTTATTGTTACTTGACCAAACAGAACGATACCCACCCCTACTCTTAGCATTTGACGCAAAGACAGGTGAGGGTGAAGGTGGAACAAGCTCAGAATCATTCGCTTAGAGACTTGAGTCCAGGTTGAAAGTAGTGGAGATCATTTAAAAATCATGTTATATTTTTCCACGCAAAACTTTTCTATTGTTCAGTTACCGTGCATTTACCATTCTACATGTTATTATCATGCATGAAGTGAAGCACAGGGTAAGTATCTTTCAACGATTTTTTGAACAGACTCCTATATGTAGTATTATCAGGAAATTGACAAACTTAACTGTATCACTTAATTTAAATGAAATATAAGATTTTGGAAGAAACTAAATGCTACTTGGTAGTAAATGTATCACTTATGGAAGAAACTAAATGCTACTTCGTAGCTTGACGGAGCTTCACTTAGTTTTGCACAAATAGCATAGCACAATGATATCAAGAATGTAATGGTAATTGTTAAGACTTTATGGCATAGAAATGGTGTTTCACTTTCACCACAGTCCATGATTATTGTTATAACTGTAATGTAATGTTATAGGGAATTTAAGGAGACATATACTAACTTCAAGCCGAGCTAGCGCTAACACCTGCTTTAAGCAGGTCGAACCAAAATGAGATCCTAGATTGAGATTATAAAGATAAATCTGAACATTTATAAATTTTTGCAAAACTCACTTTCTGTCACGATGTTACGTAAAATTTGAATAAACAACACACTTGAAAGATGATCACAAGATTCACAACGGCATCATAGATCATTTATACGGGAAAACCCCAATAGCGAAAAAAAATATACAGATTCATCCAGAGAAATTCGTAAACATGCAGAACGTGTTGTGATATCAATTCTAGTGAGATCCACACACCAACTCTTCTAATAAAATCCATAATTTTACGATCCGGCCAAAGCTCAGACCGCACATATAGTTCAAGAGATGTTACTCATTGGACATGTCAACAAATTATACAAATAAGTACACCAAAAAGAATTATACATTTAAACAGAAAAAATCTTGGATCCCAATGACAATTACTAGTGGGTATGCTTGTGATTGAACCTTGCTTTCACAAGGCCTATAAGTGGAAATGGGCGGAAATTGAAATAAGTTGCTGATGTAAGATAAATGCAAGCTAAAACTACATATGTTCTAAACCACACAGACGAAAAAAATGAGAGGTATATACATATGCACGTTATTGCAATTACCGTTGTAAAGTAAACGATGCCCTTTATTGTAGAGAGATCGCCTTCTGTTCCTTGATTGGGGAAGCAACCTTTAGCTTTAAAATCAGATAGCAAATCATCTTTTATCCGGAATGTGTCCATCAACCAAGCAGATGCATCATCTTCAGATACTGGTATCATATTGAGGGGGATACGCCGAATGTGAATGTGAACTTCAGAAGGATCCACACCAAATACATTATCCATGAAAGTAGGGCAACGATGCTTGTATCCAATAGTTATATCATAAACTGCAGTTTATAAGATCATAGAAACCACTTTAATAAATCTTTGCAATAATAGAAATGAAGGATGACTTGGAGAATGAACTCGTAGTATAGTATAACTTGTTACAAAAAGTACTTAACTATTACCATGACAGAAGAAATGCTGCATACGTTAAAGATTTTCCTCCCTTTGTTTTTACATGTATCAACATAAAAAAAAACACCTTACAGAAATTGGTGGCATTCTACGACCCGTTGTGAGCAACCCTGTATACCTTTTTTCGCAATACTTTCTTATGTTTCTTTGCAAATTTTATCCAGAAGAATCGGAACTAGATATAGCTAGAGTAGTCCACAAAAATGTGTGTTTCCAAACACTTGGGAAACCTAAAGATATCACAATACTCTAAATGTGATTTTTGGCAAATAAGGGAGTCAATACCGGGAAATAGCATGCAGTAGCCTCCCAATAATTCTAACTTAGCAAAAAAAAAACTTGGTAGCCAGAGGCTCCAAAGTTTCAACAGGAGACGTCTCCCCTCCAAAATGATTCATAAACTACAGATCCCTATGGAAAGGTGTGGTGTCTCAATCCATTTTATAACATGTAAGCATATGTTTGGGTAGATAAGAACCAAAAGATGAAAAATAACCTGCATTAAATGATTTCCTCAGAGCATCAAGGCAGGTACAAAAACCCTTTGTTTTAGGAAGAAGCACGTTTTTCAGAATAGGTAATCCATTTTCGGCAGCATACTTTTGACTGCGCATGCATTTCTGGTCACTGCATATTAATGGAAAACTATATTTCAGTTTAATGCTACGAGAACATTAAAATGATATTCACTATTTATAGCAGATATACAGGTAAAGTTGAAGGATTACGTAAAATCCGTGCCTTCTGGAAAAACAGCAAGCCATAATGGTTCTCTGGCATCTGTAAATGTTGAAAGCATTTGACGCATGTTTGGTTCATCAATTTCCCATTTCCTCTCAACTGAAATGAAATCAAGAATGTGAAATCCCCAACCAAAGATGGGTAATTTCATCAAACTACTCTTAAGGATATACTTAATATACCCAGCACATCCTTTGCGTAATGCAAGGTCCCAGAGATACATCCAATCAACCTCGGTTCTATGGTTTGTAATAAGCAAAGCACGTTCCCTAGAAGGAACAGTCTCTCCAGAAAAAATCACTTTAGTCTTGTTTATTTTCTCAAAGAGAAAAGGCCACAGAGCTAACCAAGTACCAAATAGGAAAGATGTCACTCTCCTACTAAAATGTACGCTGAAAAGTCGGAACGTGACGGCAGTCAAAGGAGCTAAGTAGACTAACATCATGAAAGCAGTTGAGAGTAGTATGGATAAGCACAACAAACCCCTTAAAACCCTAAGTGGAGTTAAAGGGTGATGACTTGGTCCTTCCATCTTTCCTTGTAATTTCAGAGTACTTCAACCTTTAAATCGAATATCATGCTCACTTCATTTGATCTATAACTTGGCTTTTGCACACATCCATAACTTAACCTTATCTATATCATGCTCACAATATAAGCAACTTCTTGGTAAAAGATAATATCTGGAATATTTGATTTTACCCTGCACAAACATAGAAATTAAGAAAAAGGTATTAGATGTAACATTTATGTATATTTAAACTAATGACCATGAAGGCTGTAGAATAATGGTAAGGGAACCAAGAGCATTATCAAATGGAAAAAAAAGTTGATAAAACAAGTATGGAATTTGTTTGGATGGAGCAACTTACACAAATTAAGGAAATTAAGTAAGAGAAAATGCGCTGAATATCTATGCAACTAATCATTGACAATTTTTGGCATCACACAAAGACACTGGTTCCGAGCCTCAGGCAGCGGATACACTTTTTCAAAGTGCATTCCATCTCTCACTCAGTCTCCACATAGATATATAAATATATAATTATATAAAAGCAGAATGAAAAAGTATGTCACTAAAACTCAATCTATATTTTAAACTTGACAGACATGATACAAAAATACAGTAACAAAATACAATCTATATGCGAAATTCAGTTTTTCCAAAAAGGAGCCATTAGCTGTATCTAACGCATAATTCTGGCATCATAAAAGTAGGAAGGAGGAAGAAGAATAAGCAAGCTTAAGATCAATGCTAAGATGGGTGACGGGGTGAGTGAAAAGACCAGAGAAAAAATATTGAGAATTAGACCATTCAGACCATCCAACAAACTCCAGGAGTATCTCCAGTATGCATAACCTAATCAAAAGTAGTTGTTATTTGACTATGTATGGCGAAAAATAGCGATGGCCGGACGGATAAATAGGAGCACTCTGTTTCATATGAAGTGTACAGAAGGGTGGAAAAAGTTCACGAGAAATGTATAAAGAGGCACAGAAAAATTCTTTGAAACATTCTTATGCAGATGATTTGACTGAATAATATGACAGTCAACCATAACCATTATTTGTTCGCCTTCCAAACACTGTACCGTCCTATAAAACGTGTCTCATAAGAATGCTCAATAAGACCCCGGTTGCAAGTTGCTCCAACCATTTACCTCTAGTTTGTGCTACAAGAGTTTTGGAATTGACAATAAGTTTACAAAAAGGTTCCATTAATTCAATATACGAAAGGATGTAGCATCTTTATAACGTTGGTGATGTTTTTGATCATTTTGAGCATAGATAATAAAAACAACACGGTAATCACTAAAGAGTGTGATTATTTATTCTCATTTGCATAATGGAGTATCATTTCAGTAAGTAAACAATAGAGGATGGAGTGACAAAAGGAAACTAGGAAAACATATTAAGATGAGTGGCAAGGATATAATAAAAAACAAAATAAGAACAAGATGACCCTTATGAATCATCCTTATGTTTAGTTCGTGAGAAGCAAAAAAAAATGAAATAAAATAAAATAAAATCAGTTTCTATTAAATTGCAATTCCACTTAAGTAGTCAAAAGTGAAATCATGAAAGGATATTTTCGTTTGCGGGGTTGAAAAAGAGAAAATTAACAAAACAATAAAAAATGTGCTTACTAGACAAAGAAGTTTGAAGAAAAAGAACGATATTCCTCATTTAATGTACAAGTTTCTCTCTCCAGATTCTTTGGATCATAATTTTCTTTCTCCATAGATTCCCCCAATAAGATTTTTTTTCTTTCAACTTTTTCTTTGTCGAGTTTTATCTATTTAGATTTTCTCTCTGAGATTATATTGCCCAAGTTTACTACATAGATTCTTTCAATCTACCTCTATATGTTATCTCTACATATTCTTAATTTATATCATTGTATATCCTGAAACCTATATTCACACAAGGCAAGAGGAAGATAGCGTAAACTGAAATTATCTTCCTTGATTTTCCTCACAATACAAATACAAGCAACACCCGAATTTCAAGGAAGCCGATTTCTTTTCCTTTGTTTTTCACTAACCAAATACAACCTAGTAGTAGCAAGAAATGGTTTAAGTAGCTTGGGCATGTGCAACGAATACTGTAGCCGGCAATAGCTAGAAGCCTTATCGAGGTACAAGAATGAACACAGGAGGAGGACGGAAGGGTAAGAGCGTATTTTTAAACTAGAGA
Source organism: Kingdonia uniflora (assembly GCA_014058105.1). Taxonomy (NCBI): domain Eukaryota; kingdom Viridiplantae; phylum Streptophyta; class Magnoliopsida; order Ranunculales; family Circaeasteraceae; genus Kingdonia; species Kingdonia uniflora. The sequence goes on from JACGCM010002347.1 coordinate 816,861, forward strand.
TAGAGATAAACAATTTTTATCGTGATTTAAATTAACTAACTTCACTAGTCTCCAAAACACTTTCGGTATGACCTCTACCAATCTCCAAAAACATTTGGTACATGATTTAATGCAACAAACCCTTGATTAAAATTTGCTTCTTAGCAATACTTTTAGTATGACCTCTACACAATCTCCAATCACTAATCAAGCTCACTAGTCCCAAAAACACTTCCCCCTCCAATTATTCAAGCAAAAATAAATACATAAGAAAAATAAAAACACACCCTCTCTTTCTTTCAATCAAAATTTTACGATTCCGCTACAGTTTTCCCAATATATATGTTTCCAAACAATACCAACTCCAACACTCTAGACACCATTGTTGTCTAAAAGCCAATCCAATCTTAATAGTCCTTCTTCACCAAAATAAAGTGATTCAATATCAATATATTCTCACTCATCAAAACATCTAATAATCATAATGTCAAACATTGCATCAATATAAAAAACATGGTGTTGGTGTGATAAATAAGCAACTAAATAAACAAGCAAAATTATCATTTTAAGATCCCCCAAAAAAAAAGAAAAAAAAGTACCCAGATCAAAACAAAGAACAAAGAACAATACCCAGATCTATAAAAGCAGATGGAATCGAAAAACATGGAGGGTCAATAGTAGTACCTCTTCTTCTGGTGTTTTTGAGAGAGAGAGAGTTAGTTAGTTGATTATTTGGATCTTTTAAAAGGTCCGTATTTGAATCTTAAATGTTTTGTTGAATCGGATGAGAATGAGCATGTTTTTGGATCTACTTCTTTGTACGCTGACTTTTATTAAAAGCATTTCCAATAGAGTGAAGTGGGAGTGGAAATCCTCATTCACCCCTTAAATCCCCACTCCCACTCCCACTCCCACTCGCCAAAATAATAATAATGAAAATTTGTACATTCTGGGAAAAAAAATCTCCACTCGACATAGGCGCTTATACGATAAACTCACGATAGGCGCCCAAGCAAAAAAATTGCACAATAAACTCAAACGGCGCTACTCTGAGCGTCTATCGTAAAGCCACGTGACTGCACGACAAGCACCTCAAAACTGAATCTCATTCTCTCATTTCAATAGCCAAACGATTAATTTTTCTAAACTCTTTAAAACCCCAATCCTTTCTTCTCTCAACTCTCAAGCTCCCAAAGCTCATTATGAGTTAATGAAAAGTGAGATTATTGCGAAAATGGAAGCACGAATTTGTGGTCAAAGTTTTTCATCTAGCGTCGGTGGTGGCATTCGTAATGCTTCGGGTGATTTGGATAGTCCTTTGGCTAGCCAAGCGGCTAACTTTGATGATGAGGGCTTAGTTAGGAGATTAGTGGCGGAAAAGATTTTATGGCTTGAATTATGTACTAATATAATTTAAGTTAATGCAATTATATTATTGAAATTGGTTTTTGAAATTGCATTAACATGATTGAAATTGAAATTACTTGCTTGAAACTACAAAAGAAAAATTACATAATAAGAAAACTAATTTTACCTCCTTTTTCGATTGTCGACCTCTCTCCAAAGATGTTCCACGAGGTCGTTTTGAAGATCTGTGTGTTTGTGCTCATTGCAATAAAACAATGTTGAATTTAGGTATTTTGTGAAGTATTTATCTGATATAACACTACGCTTGATCGGAGGTGGTGGGGATGCTCCAGGGATGACAATTTGACCCGCCCTGCCCCACCCTAAACGGGGCGGGTTTGAGATGTACTGGCTGGGTATGGGGGCGGGTATGGGATGTATAACTAAAATTTGTGGAGAAGCGGGACAGATTTGAAATTGCCTAGAAAAATCCATACCTGCCCCGCCCCGCTCTATTTAAATAGTTTATTGTTATTACCCTTAAATATATAAAAAAAAACTCAAATAAGAGAGTTTTTTATTAAAAAAATTGTTTTATTAGTTAAATGGGTCGATTTAGTTTTGTAATGTGGGAGTGGGGATGGGGATCCCGTTTAACTTAAATGGGTTTTGGGGCGGGGATGGGAGTGGGGAACTTAGGTGGAGATAAGAATGAGATTAGCTCCCCTACCCCAAATCCTCCCTATTGCCATCCCTAGGATGTTCATCATATTCATAATCAGGGCTTAGAACATTTTTTCCGTTTTTAAGAGTCATATTGTGCAATATTATGCACATGTAGTTATGTACATTATATTGGTCAATGACTTTGTCTTCCAAAATTGACCGGAATTCTTCACGATAGCCTATCGAGATTGTAAAACACCGAATGCCCTTTCCTACATCTTTCTTGACTGATTCCTGATGCTTTGCATAATTCTTTTCCTTTTCCGTATACGATGCCGGGATAGTCTTGACGGTCGTAGACCACTTGGGATAGATATCGTCAGCGAGATAGTAACATGTGTCATAGGCATGACCGTTAACCTCAAAAGAGACCGAAAGTGTATTCCCCATGGCAAAATCATTAAACAACTTAATGCGCTCAATGAAATTGATATTGTTGTTTGATTCGCGCATTTCAAAGAATACATGCCAAATCCACAAATCATAAGAGGTGATCGCCTCAAGGATGATTGTGGGTTTACGATCTTTCCCGTTGAACACACATTGATAAGCCTTTGAGCAATTCTTCCACCCCCAATGCATGCAATCCAAACTCCCCAACATCCCTAGAAATCCTCTAGCACTATTCTCTTTAAGCAACCTCTCTACATTCAGTGCGTTCGATTTCTGTATGTATACTCCGTGGTATAAATTTACCACTGCTTGACTGAATCTCTCTAAAGACTCTAACCAGGCCCAGCCATAAGAGTGTGCGACATGTACGACGATACAGGGCCCCGCAAGGAAAATGGTCCAAAGAAGAAGAAGAAAATTGCCAAGCCCAAAAAAATAAAAAATATTAAACCGAACCCAGTTTAGATTCGATCATAAAACTAAACCCATTATACAAGGCCCACAAACCAAATACCCAACATCTTAAAACAAAGCCCAATACTACAAATAAAATTCTCTAAACTCAAAATTAAAAAATCAAGTAAAAAATGCCCAATTTTTTCTTCGCACAGGGCCTTATAAAAGCCAGGGTACTCGGCCCTGACTCTAACGCCGTACATTCTCCACAACAGAGATATTCATCTTGCGCATCCACGGGGGTTTCATAAGCGAACATTAAAAAACAAGCAGATATTTTGTGATGCCCGGTTAAACCTAGTGTTTTGGATGCATTTGGTTTGTATTTGAAATAAGAATCATGACCTAGAAACGTCTTCAACAATCTTCTTGAATAGCTCTCACCTCATTCGGTAATGTCGACGGAATGTTTTCGCTTTGTATATCAGATTGTCAGTAAAGTGATCTCTCTGCAACAATTTGTTGTGAAACCGATGTCCACGATCTACCCATTCCTACCCCTCCATTGAGCCTCCGGCCTTCAACAAATTTTCTTCCCATTTCACGTATAAACACATTAAAGCCACTTGTTGAGCTTGAAATGCGGCGAATTATTCCATTAGCTTCGAGTCGAAGTCGGATGAATCGTTTGAATCGGATGAACTTGATCCCAAACATATCGATAGAATGGAATTATTTGGAAAATCCATTTTAGAAAGAAATGAGGTAAATGAGGATTTTTGTGTGTCAAAAGAAATGAGGATTTTGTGTGTTAAAAAAAATGAGGATTTTTGTTGTGGGCGAAGAGGGTTTTCATGAGTGGTTTTAACTCAGTTATTAGGCGATGGTCATATAGGTGCGCGTCTGTAATGACAGCATGCACTTTCACGATAGGAACCTAAAAACTTCACTCACACACTTTCATTTTGTGTTGTAGGTGTTCAAGGCGGTGTAAGTGTAGGAATCTCCACACATTTGAAATCCTACACCCATTTCTATTGAAGATGCTCTAAGGCCAATTTTGAAATTTAGAAAGTCGAAACCCATTTTGATTTAATGCCGAAGTTTACCGACTATCCGAGATTGCAAGCTCTTCCAACAATCTCTAAGGCAATATGTGGCAAAAAAATACAAACTAAGGATAAATTTTTATTAGCTAACAACATGTAACTCCCCACTCTACCGCCGATAATATTGTTCTCACCTTAGGCACCTTCCAATATTGTTCTCACTTTAGCCACCTTCCACATGTAGATGTAAGATTTTATTTATCTCAAAAAGACTCAATGGTAAGTGGGAGGGTAATGCCACATAGGAATCAAGCTCCAGACGTGATCTTATCCGATGTTATACTAACACACAACAACTTTACTATATATGCTTTGATTACAATGTTTTTTTGTGCTTGTACTCTACACTGTTTGGGGTGAACGTGCAGAATACATCACCCTCTCGCAATTTGGTTTTATCCGTTATCCTCATGGCATACAAATTATCTACCAAGAAACTAGAAATGAAATTAACTTGTACACAAAGCACAATATTTATCGGAGGTTTACCATAAGGCTACTCCCCTCACCAAGCTAGAAATCCACTATGCATCCAAGTTTAATTATAAGTACTCAAGGGATTCCAACAAACATGGAAATCCCTAATCTTGCAATAATCCTCACATAGATTTACAAGAGATAAAAGAAACATAAGATATCCATCAAGAACATCGAAGATTACCTCAACAAAGACCATGTTGCATACCTTATTCTTGAAACCTTTCAATCTTCTCTCTACCTTGATTTTTCTTTTTAGCAACCAAGAGGTACTTCCCCTCTCACCATCAAATCCTAAGAGAAGAACATCACCTTCCACCTTTTTCCTTATAAAGTCCAACTCTTTACAAGGTCTACCACAGAGGCTATATCTCTTATAGATCTCAAGTTTCTCACACAGAGGCTTTTTAACTCACACATTGTGTTTGATTCAATGTGAGACTTTGATCTTACACTCTATATTTATAGACCTTCTATTAGGACATCTCCGAAGTACGCATCACGAGATAATCCATCACTCTGGATTAAATTCCCTTTAAAACGAACTTAGAAACAACCAAATAGAGCCAATTTCCTTCGAACGGGTCATTAGGTCATTCGAACGACCATTAGACAATCCTCTGGAATTTTGGCCCAAGAGCTATTTTTGTTCGAACGACCTCAGAAGTCGTTTAAACGACTTTAACAGAAACTCTGTCGTTCGAACGACTTCCCCACTCGTTCGAACGACTTTCCCAGTTTTGAGACATAATCCTAACATACACTATTCTTTCCGCTGCAACCCAAATAACCGGTCTTAACAATGGGGTTTAAACTCTTCTTGCCATGTCATATTAGTGGTTGACCCCGAAGTACTTTTCCTAAAAAAAAAATTAAGGGTGAAAAACATAAAATTCAAACCCCATTTTCAATCTCTAATATGACATAACATTTAGGGAGTTAAATCAAGAGGAATTTTTTGTACAAGGCCTATAGTTCTATCAAAATTACATTTAGTACCTTAAAGTTTGAAAAACTACTTCAAGACCTATTTTCAAAGTTGTGTTTCAATTACTACCTTAATATTTCAAAATGCTTAAACTATCTCTTTATTTCAAATTTTGAAAATACTATGTATCTGAGTGTAGTTGTAATCTTGTAATTAAACTAACCTTATATCATTTAGGAACTAACTTCAAAACTCCTTTCTTTGGGGGTGTATGCAAAGAATGAATTGGAACCATTAAGGAATTAACTTTGGCGGGAATGTTTTGCATACTGTAAGAGCTTAATTTCGTATATCAAACTTAGTTTCTCACACCAATGATAATCAGAACGTTAGTAAGAAATATGTTATAGCTAACACAAGATTTAGAATGGAAAACCTTTGAATAGTTTAAAAACCACGACCTCTCTCTTGAGGATTTTGAAATAAAGGTGTTATTTGATGATTGCTAGCTATTACAAAGAATGCTATGAGTAGTTTTGTATATATTTTTTGGGTGGAGATTTATCCGTCCTTAATCTATAGTTCTCTGGTCTTATTTATAGGTCTTATAATATGACCGTTTGACGACCATTACTATTCTTAATGATGAACATTACAATATGGATTTGATAGTCATTGAACTGATTGTGTAACGGTTTGATCCTTCTATTTTGTAAGTAATGACTTCATTATTAACGGAGTGCTTGTTGAATCGAGCTGTTAATGTAGATGTCGAGAATAATAAGTAAAAACTCTGTACTTGTTCCATAGTGTGTCATAAATGTGCCACGTGTATGTCGACGAGGTCAAGTAAACGTATGATGGCCGAAGATGAGGATTGAGTTTGAGATCCAAAATAAGCCACTATACATATGACCTCGAGATTCGTGAATGCTTAAAGTTTTTTTTGTCCAAATTGCAATGATATACATAATTCATGTCCAAATCAAATGAAATTAATATGACCATACTTGTGGAAACTGTAGTAGCTTTATAAAACCTAACATTGAAGGTACTAGTAGTGAGTGTATTGGAGGCGTCGGCATGCCACAACTCATTGTAGTGGCTTATTCCGCATCTCAAACTCATGCTTCATCTTCGACCATCATACGACCCTCGACCTCGTCATCATACACGTGGCACATTTATAACACATTATGAAACAACTAAAGTTGTATTTATCATTTTTGACCTTTACATCAATAGTTTAAGTCAACAAGCACTCCGTCATTATTGAATTCGTTACAAAATAGCAAGATCAGACCGTTACACAATTAGTTCAAAGACTATCAAATATTTATATTGTAACGTCCTTCATTAATAATAAGAATGGTCGTCAAACAGTCATATTATAAGACCTATAAGTAGGACCAGAGAATTCCAGATGAGAGACGGATGAACCCTCATTGAAACACTCTATACAAAATCACTCAGAGCTTCCTTTGTAATAGTTAGTAATTATCAATTTTTAACCTATTTAAAGGTTTTCCACGCTAAATTTTGTACTAGTAGTCGTTCATTGTTTATCTAAATGCTCTGATTATCATTTGTGTAAAGGCAAAGTTAGAAATACAAAATTAGGCTATTACATTTGGCGCCGTCTGTGGAAACGAAGTTCTCAATCCTATTGTCTTAGAAACAACTGATTATCTTTCTACAGAATGCCACTTCCAGACTAGAGTACACCAATTGCTCCAGTAGAAGGAAATGTCGTACTAGCAGAATTGCGGGTACTCTAAACTCTAAAACAGAAAGGCAAGCCACTCTGGAACAATAGCTGGCAGGTATACAAGATACGTTGAAGGTTCTGCAGGGACAATAGATTACAGCCCAGAAGAACAAAGGCGTGCTACCAACTGGTTTACCAGTTTTAGTTCGCGACAGGCTTGAACCTTACGCCAACAGCCTGGGAGGTAAAATTAGATCTAATCATAATCAACCTGGGGTCGAGATTGTTCAAATACAAGAAGCCTACCAAGAAGTTGATGGCAATCTTGTTGGAGTCAGACAAGCAGAAGATCTACCCCCTGAAAGAGTTCGTATTCCGGTACGTGATCGACTAAGTGAAGGAAGTAGCAACTATAATCCTCGCGAAGGACGCGTCCCACATCCGACCATCACAACAGAATTGTTTGAAGCCTAGGCTCAAACCACTAAAGGCATTCACAACAGATTATAAAAAATCCCGATTGCTCATGAACTATTGGATGGTAAAGTTCCCATCGGTTTCCACACAACAAAAATTTAAAAATACAGGGGAAATGATCCCGTGGAGCATGTTCAAGAATTCCATGATGCTTTAGGCTTGCATTCTACATCCAATCACATTCTATGCCGTCTCTTTCCTACCAGCCTACAAGGCGAGCCTTTACGATGGTTCCTGTAGGGACTTATCCCACGAGCTATGGACACTCGATCTCATCTATACCTCGAGCTCTAGAAGACTCAATCTTATCTAGTACCAGACTCACTCATAAGCAAACACGTTAACAGTTACACATCGACCTCGAACTCAAGTAGAGCGTGGATCGTCCACAACAAATGAAAGCAGAACAAGTCAACATACACCTGTCTCCCATGAGCTAGCAGTTACACACTCAACTGCCCATGACTCCCACTTTCAGGAGAACGTGTTCGGGCACGATGTCAAGCTGAGAGCAGGGTCTATAAAAGGGCAGAACTTCTAAGGAAACAGAGAGAAAAAAGAGAGAGAATTCTACACATGCAATTATCTGATCTCTAGCTATTTTATCTTAGATTAACTCTTGTAATCAGATTCTCCCACTCTTTCAAGCAATAATACTACTTTTACAAAATCCTCCACTCGAGGTCGTGGTTTTTACCTATTCACAGGTTTTCCACGCTAAATCCCCTGTGTCAAGTGTTATCTCTTATTTAATTCTTGGCATAGTAGTTCTTGGTGTAATGATCTATTTCAAGCTAGTTCGAGCTTTACAAAATCTGGTCCCTACAGTTCTACTCACTATAAGAAGGGTCTATTACAACTTTCGAGCAGTTGCGGGAACTCTTTGTCAAAAACTACTCGTACAATAAAGAGAAAGAGGAAAATTTATGTTCTCTGTTCAGCCTTAAGCATGTGCCAGGAGAGAAGCTCGAAATGTTCACTAAGAAATTCTTAGAGTTAGCCAGAAAGGTGGACCGACTTGATCAAAAAAATTACTATTTTGGCCTTCACCAACGCTTTGCTCGTGGATGGAAGAGCGAATGAGTACCTAATTCTAAACAAACCTATAACCTTGGAGGACATGATCGAAAAGGTCAATGGATATATTGATCTTGAAAGGATGGTGTCTGAAAGGTAGAAAACTTAGAAATTAACCTTGACAGTAAGAGATTAATCCACAAAACAAGACTTTAATCATGTTGTAAATCACAGAGGAGACAGGAAGATGACCAAATCTAATGACGAACGAACTCGGAGAGGTAGTAACATGCCCAAGCCCTGTCATCCAAAAATGACTGTCTTAATAGCAAGTATATATCATATACTTCAAAAGGATAAATTCTTCCGTAATGCCAAATATCTCTAACCCATCGAAAATAAACCATATTGCATACACCACAAAGTCTGATATCATGACACAGAACATTACTTTACTTTACAGCTACTGTTGGAGTATATTTTTGTGGACGGACGAATGCATGAGTACATCCGTGGACATTGAAAGTTACAAACTTGCTATTGAGATTATACAGATAGAAGGAGCGGCAGAGGAAAAACATTTATGCTACATCTCCCTCAGCCACTTTATCGAGACTCATACCATTAACAGGTCGATCAAATGCAAAATACGACGTCTCGACCAATGTCACGATTTGTCCATAGTTGATAAAGAAGCCCAGTTACTCCCCACATCTAGTTCTCAACGCACAAGGATCTCCTTCAAAGATTGCGACGTTTGCCACATCAATTTTCCTCATCATGATGCGCTCGTAATCTTGCTGAAGATAAGAAATGTCGTACTACATACAATGATGGTTGATACTGGTAGAAGTATCGAACTACTTTTCCAAAGTACGATTGATCAGATGGGACTGGTTGACAAAGTTCAGCCTAGCAACATCGACATTAGTGGGTTCAACGGCTCTAAAGAAGAACATGTAGGAAAGATCATACTTCTTATTACTGCTGGACCGACAACGGTTGACATAGTTATCAATGTAAAATCCTATTATTTGGGAATCATGGGATGCTGTTGGCCGCATAACATGCGAGCTATCCCATCGACCTATCATTTGGAGTTACGATTCGATTAGAATGATGGCATTTATGAAATCAAAGGCAGTCATAAGCTAGTTTGAGCTTGTAAAAATTCTGTTACCACCGTGACAGAACCATCGATACCACAGCTCGCATAACAATTATAGAAAACTATAGAGAATATTATAGAGAACTTTACATAAAACCAACTGCCAAACGCGAAAACTATAGAATACATCGAGATCAGTAGAAACAAACGGGGCACCTACATTAGAACTTTTATGCCCACGATAGAGTGCAATGCTCTTATTCAATTTCTCAAAGACAATAGTAATGTCTTCGTATGAACACTTAACGAAATGCCAGACATTGATACAAATTTGACTTGTCACAAGCTTAGTTTAAAAGATAAAGCTGAGGTAGTCAAATAGAAACAGAGAACTTTAGCACCAAGGCTCCTGGAAGAAGTTAATAAAGAGATTGATAAACTCATTAAAGTTAGTTTTATCCGAAAAGCCAACAACTCGAAATGGATCTTGAACATAGTAGCAAATCCAAAGAAAAATGACAAGATTAGAGTATGTGTAGATTTTACGGACCTCAATAAACACACTCCGAAAGATAGTTTTCCACTTCCTATCATCAACCACCTGTTTGATTCTACTGTGGGAGACGAACTCTTATCCAAGATGGACGCTGCATCAGGGTACAATCAAATACCTCTATTACCCAAAGACCAAGAGAAAATAACCTTCATCACAAAATATGGATTATATTATTATAAGGTTATGCCTTTCGGCCTTAAGAACGCCGGAGCCACTTACCAAAGACTGATGACACAGATGTTCAAGGACCATCTTGGGAAAACAATAAAAGTTTACATTGATGATATGTTTTGTAAAAGTCTAAAGAAGGAAAACCATCTCGCAGATTTATATACGACCTTCAAAATTCTTCGATTTTACAAAATGAGACTAAATCCTGACAAATGCTAATTCAGAGTCCAATTAGGCAAGTTCTTAGGGCATCTGATCAGCAAGCAAAGTATTGAGGCTAACCCATATCGTATTCGTAGATTATTATCTATACCTTCTCCAAAGACAAAGATAGACGTACATAAGTTAGCTAGCAAGATAATAACAATAAATAATTTTGTCTTCAAGTCCTCAGACCGGTGTCGATGGTTATTCGACCTACTCTACAAAGGGATGAATAAAAAAAACCTAAAAAAGATTCTGAGATCGAGTGGACCACAGAATGTGAAACAATATTTTATAAACTAAAACACTATTTGGGAAAGCTACCAGTAATGAGTACACCTAAGGAAGGAGAAGAACTCACCATATATCTTGCCGTTACTGATGAATTACTGAGCTCAGTCCTCATTCGACTTGATGAAAAAATGCAAAAACCTGTCTACTTCATTAACAAGACTCTCACTCCAGCAAAAAACGGTACACTAAGATTGAGAAACTGCTTTTAGCTCTCGTCTACACACCGTATAAGTTAAAACAATATTTCCAAGCTCATTCAGTTCGAGTAATGACAAATTATCCCTTGCGTGAAATATTGTCCAAACGAGAGAAATCCAGACGAGTCCAATAATGGACGATTACTCTTGGTGAACACGATATATGTTTCGAACCATGTCATTTCAAAAAAGGGTAAGCAGTAGCAGATTTCCTTGCAGACTTTCCAGTAGAAGATCCTGACTGGGAAGAGGATAGTACCGATATAAATGAGGAACAGTTCAAGGAAAAATATTATTGGATATTCAAGAAAGGTTGACGACTTTTAAGTGACGGTTCTGCCGGACCAGCTGGGTCAGGCATCAGAATCGTTCTTATCACGCCCTCTAATAATCGAATTGTGAAATCAATCCGACTCAACTTTAAAGCCACAAATAATGAGACCGAATATGAGGCGTTAATCCACGGTCTATATATGACTCTAGAGATTGGTATGCCTGTGTTATCTGTGTGCACAGACTCTTTACTCATAATAAACCACCATACAGATAAATATCATAAAAATGGAAAGATGATTGATTACGCTGCAGCAGTAGCCGGCAAAATGAGCAGATTTAAAAAGGCTACCATCGAACATTTGCAGTTCCCTTTATCAATATCGAGAGCTGCAATTACAAGACACAAAGATCAGTAAGACATATATCAATCACAAATGCAGCAAATAGAGAACATCAGTACATACACCCAGTGTCTACTCTTGAAACATATCTTCGAGCTGATGTGGCTCGGTTCCTGCCATCGTAAAATACTTTTGCTCCATCTCTTTCGGCTTGGTTACAACTTTAGTACTAATATGGTCACTGCTTTCGCGCTTATGTTGTTTCTTTTTCAGCGACTTCTTGTCCGCCTCTAAAGGAGCGACCTCATTCGCCACCTGCTCCTCTACTATACCTTTCACAACAAGCTTACCAAACTCTTTCCCTGGGGCCACCACCACAGTAGAAACGAAAGCTTTTAGTACTGGCTTTTTCAACCTTTGCATCTTCCGCCCCACATTCATACTCTCTGGCTCAGGCGGAGGGAGACCAGTCAAGTCATCTAGAAAAAGCCAAGCCTTCTTCTTCTCAACCATAGCTTGATTTTTGTGAGCTCGTTGCACTTTGGGCATTCTGGAATTTACCCTTTTATCCATATGGATACCTAACTCACCAAGTACTTGCTTTAACTCGACCTTCTCAAGGGCTACATAATCAAACAAGTTGGTATTATCAAGCAGAGATTTGGGATTAGGACCTGACAAACAAAAACAAGGAAATGGTTAGCAGCTCAAAGGCAAATTGGTGGTTTAGTCAAGTTAGTAGATGTGACTTACTCAGATTCAAATACTTATGGCTCAGGATGAGTGCTGGTTCATCTAGAACCTGCATGTAATTATCCCTACCCATACAAGGTGATTGTTCCATGGCTTACCCTTAAATTCAGCGTTGGTTCATCTGGAACCTGCATACAATTGCCCCCTACCCATACAAGGTGATTGTTTCATGGTCTACCCGTAGATTCAAAGTAAAAAAACTTTAGCCTAGAATAGTCACTATACATGTAACCGCTATTATGACTTTTGACATACTTCAGTTTGTAAAATTTCAGTACGTTGTTTACTACGAACTGCTTTGTAGTCCCATTTTCTCTCCACTTATCATTCAGTGCCTCACACACCCACATTATCTCAAATACATTCTCATTTAATTGGGAAAGGCAACACTGTAATATATTCATTACCCATTTTTAAAAGAAGGTCAGGGGAATTTTAAAACTATATATGACCTGGTTTAAATAACACAAAAACCAATCGTTCGGGCCTGCCATCCCCACCCAATTGTAGTACGGAATTTTTACATCTTCATTAATACATTTATCATTTTTCTACATATTCAGGCTCCAGGAAGGGAACTTGCTAGTATATCCCTTCCTCTCCTTTTCCTGGTACATAAGTCCTAAACCACTGGCCTTGCTCCATCACATAATTTCTCCACTCTCCTTTTAACTTCTTCTTAAATTTTAAAAATGATTTCCCTACATCTACTCCTTCAGGATATATGAAAAATGATTTATCTTTCACCTTTGTATTATCTTCTTCTACAACTTTATTTACTTAACTGGATCCTCCAACCTCTACACCTATAATGACTTCAACCCTATCTACAGTCTCTTCCATTTCACTACAATCGCTCTCCCTACATGACGATGATGTTTCATCTGAACTAGATGATACTACAAATTTATCGTAGGCTTTATGTTTTTTGAACGCATAATGGACCTACAGGTGCACACAATATTTTATCATTTTCTCTACATCTATGTTTCAACACTTACACAATTACATGTTATACCATACACACAGCAGAAATAAACCCACTCATACGTTTTACTCAGTCAAGGAATTTATTTTCAATCTTTCCAAAACAACAGAAAATTATTTTCAACTTTCCCTCTTCTTCTCCAAAAACAATTTTCTCTGTCTAGATTTTGTTCTCATACCCAAAACTTGTGTCAAACAGTAAAAATACAGGCAAACAGTTGTCTTTCGCCCCTCTACATTCTCCAATTTGATATCCCCAAAATTAATCCCATATAAAGGCGATGAACATACAACATCGTATACGGAGTACTAGACAATACAATCAAAATAGAAGAACAAGTTACTAACATGTACTAGAAGACCCACAATCTTCTGCTTTACCCATACGTTTCACAGAAATTAACCGCTCTCGTTGTTTCTCCAACAATTTTATCTCACCAGACAAAGATTTCTCTACCAAATTACACTTAGTACTCAAACGTGTCTTCTATCTATAAACACTGGTTATACAACTTTTTTATCTCTCTATAACTGTAGATAATTTATGAGGGAGAGAGAGACGAGTTTTTATACTCTCCATCGGTTTATGAAATGACAACTCTTTTAGACACGTGTCAGTCACCCCTATTGCCTCTATAGGCATATCTTTTTATCTCACATGACTTTTGTGATAATATCTACTGTCATCACGTCTGTCTTTACCTTCTGCCATTAAAAAAATCATGTCCCTCTTTCCCAAAACAAATATATACGATCAATCACCTTGCTTTTATACTTCAACAATATCGTACCACAATATACGTCATTCCTAAAATAGTTAAATATTTAAAATTCAAAATTATTTGTACAACTGTTAAAACCAGACAACTGTAATCCACAATATTCGACACATGAGCAATTCAACAAACGCATTGATCTTATTTATTTTAGTTCGCAGATTCAATCTACATTATTCTACATTCAACATTTAACAAAAACGTAACACTACAAACAATTTATTTCTTTATTTTGAGCTATCAAAATTTAAGCTTACAATCATATGTAATTACATTTAAAGTAGCCCGGATGATTCACTACACTACATGGTATTTTCTCCCCTCCTGCTGCTCTCTCATCCTCTTCAGCAAGCTTATCTCGTGCTATCTCTCGAATAACTTCCTCTCGCAAAGTTGCATCCAGTCGCAACTCACGAAACAAATTACACCATAAAAAATAATCATACTCTGCACGCCTGCCTTCGTCATCTAGCCCGCCTAACTTCAATGGCCACTCTGGTAATATAGCATTATAAGGCTGCAGGCAAAAGTACCACTCACAAAGTTTAGCCACATTGATATTTAACCTACCTTTTGCTGCATGATGAACACGCTGAGAACATGTCTTCACCATGGTCACTTGCAATCACTCAACAAGTCATCCCTGCAGAAGATATAAGGCATAGCAGATAAGGATTACCACTTTATATAGCCAGTATGAAGATCTCTGGACAACATCAAAATCGCCTCCCCAACAGATTTTGAGGAAGGATATATTTTACAAGAGAACTTTTGGAAACAAGAATATCAGCAGAAGCCCGAGAATATTTTAGCAGCCAATATTTTTCATTTTGCAAAGTATATCCTTAGATTTTATTCGCTTAAATGATACATCCGCAAAAAATGGCGTTGGTATCAACTATTCAAGTACCTCCAGCAGTAGCTCAAAAAAAGTACCTACGGGCAGATATCATTTACCTACCTACATCAGGACATTTTTCAGTCAGTTCAAAGCAACAACTCGTGAACATACCAATCTTTTCAAATTCGTCCAATCATCCTAGCCACTTGTTTGCTTGCATTCACCAAACGGCCTCATTACATTTTTAAACTTTCCCTTTTCAACCTCACTTCCCACTACCTTTACTGATATACGTACTAAGTTCTCTACAGTTCGTTTGTTCAAGAAAAATCCACAACAACTTGATATCTGATAGCCCACACCAACTAAACCTCTTTTAGTTCAGTACAAATGTTTGTCACACTTCAACAGATGACAAAAGTTCCTTTTCACCATTTTTTACTTCCTCACATTTTAATTCCAATTCGAGTTACTCAGTTCGTAATTTCTCAATACCCAATAAGTCAGTTCACAAAGATTGCTAGACATATAACATGGAAGTTCGAAACACAGTACACAAGTTGACAGAATAAATATATTTTCATTAGATCGAATATTTCTTACATCTCAAAATTTGCAAAATACTTACAAATAAATCTTCCAAACATTTTTTATAGATCATTTTGTAGATTACAATCACATTAGTTCACAGTCCGAAACTCTTCTTCAAGAAAAGAGAATAATAGCAACACAATCTGAAGATGAAAAATTGAAACATGCTTCCAAACTCTGATCCCCTGCAAGGATGGCCCATGCAATCCAGGAACTGGAAATCACTGAGGAAGCTACGGTATCTGTGCTTAATCCAACCCTCAGTAGAAGGATCTTCTTCACGACAAGAGACGATGATTGTGCAGAAGAAAAAATTCCTCTACCACCATCTCTTCTACAATAACCCCGGATAACAGAGAAAGAAGCAGGGTCCTATCTCTTAGATAGAACCCATTCATCAGTAGGGTACCGGCGAGACTCCCTCGGACGAACGCCTGCCGCTTCATCTTCAGTTGTAACAGCTTCCTCCGCCAGCAGACGCAACCCATTCCTGCGTTCCTCCTTCGATGTCAACAGATAGTAAAAACACACCATTTGATAATGATCATCCTCTACCTCCACCACCTCTTCGTATGTCATACCATGAAAGGTAGGAGACACCTGAATTAGCGTAGGCATACTCAAGGACTGGTTCCCAAAGTATCGGAATTGAAATTCTTCTACTTTCGCCAGAATCCTAGCCTCTCGAGATTGCTGCCTAGTGGTTACCATTCTCTTACCATAAGGAGGATTAAAAAAAATAGAAGGAAGATTACATAAAACATAAGGAAAAATATAGAAGACACAATTCAGAGAAACATTGGGTTAATCACACCTGTAACAGCAAGCCAGAATACTATTTATACTATCATTAACATTCAAGATGACTTTCTGAATTCCCAACATCAGAAGGAATTCCCATGCAAACAATATTGAACAGAACTATTGGTTTTAGGAAATCCAACAGCCACAACAGATATTCATGACGACGCATTGGAAATGATTCTCCGGTATTAATTATACTTTTAATGAAGCTTCCCAACCAATACCACTCGCCCACAATGTTTCTCGTACTATTGGCTGAGAGGGGACGGCTGTAGTGGCTTATTCCGCATCTCGAACTCAAGTTTCATCTTCGATCATCATACGACCACTCGACCTCGTCATCTACGCGTGACACATATGAAACAACTAGAGTTCTATTCATCATTTTCGACTTCTACATCAACAGTTCGAGTCAACAAGCACTCCGTCGTTATTGAAGTCGTTACAAAATAGCAAGATCAGACCGTTAGATAATCATTTCAAAGAGTATCTATATATATATATATATATATTGTAACGTCCATTATTATACGATCATATTATAAGACCTATAAGTAGAACCAGAGAATTTCATATGAAAGACGGATGCACCCTCACTGAAATACTCTATACAAAATTACTCAGAGCCTCCTTTGTAATAGCTAGCACTATCAATAACATCTCTATTTTTTAATCCTCAAGAGAGGTAATAGTTTTTTAAACCTATTCAAAGTTTTTCATGCTAAATTTGTGCTAGTAGTCGTTCATTGTTCATTTAAACGCTCTGATTATCATGGTGCAAAGGCTAAGTTTGAAATACGAAATTAGGCTATTACACTCATCATCGTCTACCGTAATCTCTCTTATCAAAAATTGCAGCGACCAGTTGTATTGAAAAATGTTCAAGAGCATTTATCTATGACATCATGGCATGGTTAAATATCCTTTATCATTGGCATTAGAACCCATGATAGGCAATTTACTGGATAGTGCGAGTATGGAATGCGGAAAATATTAAGAATCTAAAACAACTTTCTCAAAATGTCGGAATATGCACCTACTTCGGATAGGAATGAGAAAACATAATGCCCCATAACATCGAGCCATAGCGATAGTGAATTTGACAAGCTCTTGACTATGATATGGAGACTTTGAAGAAATACCCATGAATTTTAACCGCCATAACGATGGTCAATCAGTTGGGTAAATTTGTCGAAATGAGTAGACCTTGAAACACAAAATATAATGTATCTTTCCGCTTTTACTTGTTCAATAGGCTTCAAGTAAATAAAGTGAATATGATTTTAAAAAAACATGGGCAAATTTGGTATATAAGAATTTCAGGGTACTAAATGAAATTAATACTTGAGAAATAGGCCCGCTTGTAGTTTACAAAACTGTGAGGTACTAAACGTATTTCTTCTTAAGAAAGTTTAGGCCCTGCACAAAAATTCCTTCTTAAATCAAATTTACCATTTAAATAGTAGTTCGAAGAAAGAAAAAAAGCTATGACTTTTTCCAACTCGCAAAACAAATTTTTGTGCACTATGACAGTTAGATATCTCTAATGTTTGGTTCGTCTATCAATATACAAGTGTATGCCCGTGGCTTGCCAATTTTAGGCCGATCTAAACTATATTGGATCTGGATCGGTGACATTACTTATTTTCATATACAGTTATGCAACTCCATATTATTTCTGGTCGAATTTGTTCCCACTCTTACGCCCTAATTGGAGATGACCGTTTTCTCCAGCAGTGAAGCTCCATTTTAAAACCTAATTGTGAAATATTGGGAATTTCCGATGTAATTGGGGAGGAATCGAAGGTAAAAATCACCAATACTCTTTTATAATTTCATCGATTTCTATCTGAATTAGTTAGGGTTTTGATCTCTAGGGTTAGTTTTTAGTTTGAATCTGGTTTTGGTTTTCTCATATGGAGTTTTGTGCAAGTTCAATTGGGGAAGGAAGAAAGAGAGTTGCGTACACATACATTGAGAATTGGTCTCAATTACCAGAGGATTTAATTGGGGACATTGCGAATCGATTATTAGGTCATGAAATCTCTGATTTCGTTAGTTTGGAGCTGTTTGTCGATCTTGGCGATTCGTTACGACCCAGAAACACTATTTCTCTGGGTTCGTCAGCTTCCATGGCTGATGATCCCCGAAGAGAATGACGAGAGTGGCGATAATGGGGATATCCGTAGTTTTTGTGAGTCTTTCAACTAAAGGGTGTACAATGTTGAGTTGCCTGAGGCTCGGGGGAGGCGGTGTTGGGGTTCTCAGTTTGGTTGGTTGATTACTGTGGGTATCGATTCTGATTTTCGCCTCTTAAATCCGTTAACCCATGTTGAAATTTCGCTTCCGAAACTTGATAGTTTTCAAGATCATTTCCCTTTTCGTAATTCGAAAGCCATTTTATCGTCTGATCCGGAAACAAACAGTGAGTGTATAGTTATGCTGGTTATTACGTTTACCACGGAGTCGCAACCGTTCTCTCAATTGGCAATTACTAGAGTTGGAGACACTAGTTGGATGAAACTACGAAGTTCTTTGGGAGATATTCTGACGTTATATTTTTTAATGGTCGATTTTATGCTGCACTAGCAAAGGTGGAATTATTTTGGTTGTTGATGTTAATAGCACGAATGTAAGCCTTAATATCTTACATCGATAACTGACGAGAATCTTATAATGAGAGATTTTATTTTGTTGAGATGGGTCAAGAGTTGCACGTGGTTTGGAACAGCGATAGACTGATATCAGATGGGTGTGGGAGGAGTCATCTTGATGATTATTTTGAAGTCCACAAGATCAATGTGGAAACCCGAGAGTGGGTGGAACTTTCAAGTTTTGATGACTATGCGCTGGTCGTGAGCGCTAGTTCTTCCTTATCTCTATCAACTTTGGACTACCCAGACTTAAGGGCAATTGCATCTACTTCAAGGATGAGGATCAAGAGGTTGCTCGGATAGAAATAGTCGTTGTATTGGAATATTCGATTATGAGGTACATAAAGTCGAGCCTATCTACTCTGACCATTTTTTATATTCTCTACTTCCTCCACGTCTGATTATACCAAAATTGTGGTAGATGAATATCGTTTACTTCGGAAAAAATTAGTTGATCTCCTAATATGTTAACTTTGTTTCCTGAATGTAGCAGTGGTAAAAGTGTTCACGTAAATGATTAGATTATTATTGATTTTAAATTTCTATAAATAATATATTCTCCTTATGTCAGTTTCTGGTGTTTGTGTATGTCTGATCCTCCTTGATTTAAAATAGAGTACCAAACTTTTCTAATGAACAATGAACCTAAATATATATATCCTGACATCTGCATCTAACCTATATAATTTTGTTGGGTCTAAACTCCACATGTGTTTGTTGCATGCACAACATTATGTTTCTCGGTTCAGGTAAACAAACTCGAACAAGTTTCGTTAGAAGTTCGAGAGGTTTGTGGTATTAATTTATGATAGAAAATGAAGTGACTTAATTGATAGAAAAGAGAGTAAACACACACATAGATATGAAACTGAGGTTTAAAAAATCTCTAAAATTATCACTAAAAAATAATGCAATTCTTTAATTTTATGGAGCTCAAACATACAACTTGATAATAATGGCCGCCCTGGCCTTATTTAAAGAGAAACAAACTAGACTTCTAATTTAGTAGGATCTACTTGCAATGTGAGGGATCTTCACGAATCTTTATTATTCTCTAACTAAAATATTGGGAAACATAGAATAAAATAAAAACATTAAGCGAAAGATAAGGAAATGGGTGATGACAGCTCCATAGAGAGAGAGAGGGGGTGCCTCAGGAGTTGTGTCAAGCTTTGCCCTCTCATGAGAAATAGAAGCTATGGATCTTAATCTTATGGAAAGTTTCTGTGTGAAACAAGATGAAATAAGATGCGTTTGATATTTACCCACAATGAAATCTAAAAGAGTATCATGGGAGATGGAG
The DNA here is from genome assembly GCA_014058105.1 of Kingdonia uniflora. Taxonomy (NCBI): domain Eukaryota; kingdom Viridiplantae; phylum Streptophyta; class Magnoliopsida; order Ranunculales; family Circaeasteraceae; genus Kingdonia; species Kingdonia uniflora. The sequence continues at coordinate 837,274 of JACGCM010002347.1, forward strand.
AGTCGATGAATAATTTATTCTTCATTTGACACTTTTTGTGACCCATATCTGGTTCAGGATGAAAGAAATCAATTTGGTTGAGATTATGATTACGACATTGAGGGTTTATCAACCATGTTTGTTGTGGTGTCTTTTCATATGACATGCTTTAGTTTACTCTAGGATAAAGTGGACAAAAGTTTATAAATAAGGAACTCTGGGCTCAAAGGTGGATCACTTGGCAGTGAACTTCTTGTGAGATTGAGCTAAAAGGTGAAAAATTACCAAAATCCATATTAGTCGTTCTTCGGTTCAAAATTCGTCATCTTGATTAGAGGCTCTTCAAAAGTTAGGTATAGCTCGTTGGGAAAGAGTTTTGGAGATTAGAGTTAGTTTGAGGAAATAGGCGGTCAGAGAAAATCATGGTTTTGAGGAACCTCACGTTTTGTCAAAAGTATCTGTAGGAAATGCTTGTGCTTGTGCAGGAGCATTTATTATTTCTTCATAGTTAAGGACCTTTTGGATTTTGCCAGCAAATATAGATAATCTTCTCTATTATTGGCAGCGCTCCAATTTGGTTCTTTGTTCTGACTGGTTGCAGGGGCGAGGGATATTAAATGCCAATTGGTTGAGTTTGGGGGTTAAGACATGAAATTTAGCTGCCACATTTGTTATGGTGCGGAATTTTGTCATATGACATACTTTTGATTCTTATGTGAGAAAATAGCTTAAGTTGAGAAATATGGAACTCTGTGCTGAAATTGAAAGAGAGCTGTTTCAAAATTTACTGCCATACTTATAAGCACAGTGTCTAGTTCACCTATCAGTTTTTTGTCACTAGTACTTGAATCTTACTTTGGTGTTGACAAGGGTGGAGAACATGACAATAATTTATTCTGAGATTGGGTCAATGGGTGAAGTATCTTACTGAAACGGGCAGTGTGTTATCTTCAATATAAAGATAGCTGTCTTTGTTAGAGGTTCTTCGAGGTGAACCGTGGTTCATTGGAGATAGTGGCTTTGGATATTTTGGTTAGTTGAAAATGGCTTGAGAAAGGAGGCGGTGTAAGAAAGTTGTGGCGATGAAGAATCGAAAGTTGCTATCAAAGGTATCTGTGTACAGGGATATTTTCAGTTTTGCTTTTTTAATGACCTTTTGGAGTTTGCTGGCATTGTGATAGCTGATCTTCTTTATTATTGACGTGACTTTGCTCCAATTTTGTGCATGCTCTACTTGGAGGCTCCTCCCTTGTGCCATTCTAGTTGTCTTATCGTTTCTTTGTTCATATTCTTGAACCTACTAGTTTTGGTGTAAATTTATGTGTGGCTTTCGCATCAGTTGGGCTTCTTTCTAATTGATAAAATCCAAATCTTGAAGGTTATGCAGGGGAAGCTCATACTAGGATCACAAGGATTCTCTTACAGGTCACGTCACAGATCCTAGATGACAGCAACAGTTGAGGTTCAAATGAAAGTTAAATTCTGATACTACAATTCAGCAGGGACATAGAGGTGGTGGTGCTAATGCAGTAGACACCTCATACGGTTGTAAATACTGCCTACTTAATTTAGAAATTTGCAGAAGGAAGCTGCAATAGAAAACTCTGTCGAGCATTCTTAATAGTCTGCTTAAAGCATTATGTGGCGAAATTTCTTAAAACTTAAAGCACTTATTGCATTCCAAACAGCAAAGGCGAAAGTGTGGCACAGAGACTGGTAAAACGGGTATGGTATGGTAGGTATGTCTTATGTTTTTTATGGCGAAATTTGCTTGTTATATAACTTTTCTTGTCAAATGTAGCAAGAGATGACTTAACAGCGACAGTAGACTGTAGATAGGCTTGAGGGTCAGTTTGGATATCTCTTCTTCTATAAATTTTGTACTACAAACATGCAGCTATGTTCAGGGCATCACATATTTTGGTTTTGGTGAGATGATGCTCCAATGAGTTTCCGAAGAAGTTGAAGAGGTTTGTGGCACGGAGATCTGCTTACTCTGTCGTTTTCTGTTTCTATTGTAGAACAAAGGATCTTAAGCTTATTAAAGGTTCCCAATATTTAAGCACATTTACTCGGTGTAAATGATACTATTTTCAGGAAGTTTTTATCAAACACTTTCCAGTGGCAATTTGTTTTAAGCGGTTTCAGTGCTTAAAGATTAACAGAAGCTGAGCAAGTCTATTGATATTTAGGACTTGTGGTTTAGGATTCGTGTTTGAATATGGTGTGTGGGATCTTCTCCTATGTTATGGCTTAATTTCCAATTTCCTGTAGGAGAACCTAGCTAAAGTTGAGAAAAATGGAATCTTCCCGGGAAGTTTGGAAAATAAAGTTGTTTCTTTGTGGAAGGGGAGCGTCGTGCGTAAGTCAATAGCAGATTTTTGTACTCTTCTTTATGTGTAGTCTTTCGATGAAAAAGAGATCATTGTCTTGATTAGTGGATATTATGGATGTTAAGATTTAAGTTGGCTGAAAATAGCTTGAGAAAGAGTAGGTGGCAGAAAATAATGGGAAAGAAAAATCGCACATAGTTAGAAAGGCATCTGTTCGCGGATTTCCTTCATGAATTTCCTTGCACTTGGAAAATTATTTCTCAGCAAACGGATTCCCTTTCAAGCTCGATTGCGACTAAGGGTTGAACTTACTGGTAAATTCGCAACTTTAGTAGTGAGTCTCATGTTTTGAAAATTATAACATGATTAAGAATTTCTAGAAGACAGAGATTGGTTTTTAGACTATATATATTGATAAAGTCTGGTCTCATATATGGCATTCAACCTATGAAAGCGAGCCCGACCACGGTGAGTACCGAACCTAGTCAAAATTTCTGCTAGTATTGGAGATGTGAATATTAAAATTGTTTGCGGGGGTTGTTTGCGCATTGCCATCAGATAGATTATAAGAATTCTCCGCACAATTTCTCTTAGAACAATGGAGAACAACATTGAAGACAACGCTACATAGAACGACTCGAGATTTCTCAGAAACTCTAACCATAACAAAAGCCTTAGCGCCTTGCTTAAGTGTATAACTGTAAGAGTCGACGTCCTGGGACTCTAGGAAGTCAGGATAAAATTGGACTGCAGCGCCACTGAAAATAGATGTAGTAACATCATAGCCTTTATTTTTATTTTTTTTGAAATCCGGAAATTCGTCAGGTTTATCATTTTTCACTATTCTCCTAACTAGTCTCCCGGGGCTCGCCACGGTACCTCCGCAAGCCGCACGTTCCATCTGTAGGCCCTTAGTAGCTTAATATTCTTCATACTGACATCTAACAACTCTGTCTCATTGTATGACTTCAACCTAATACTCGAAAAAATAATGCAATATCAATCAAAATATAACGGTTTACTTTCACTTAAACCCACCATCCTAAACGCACTTTGAACAATAAATTCTTTTTTCAGACTTTAGCCCGTCTCCCGGCTATGTCCCACGAGAGCAAGAAATAGAACCCAATAGAGAGCTGCCTTTCAAATGTTAAAAAAAAATTTCTCAAAAAATTTCTCTTTTTAAATCTTGATCGTACTAGTTTTCGTATCCTGTCTTCCCTTGACATACCCATTACCCAATGAAACATTTGTGTAGGACATAATACCGAGAAGTAGACGATATGGTCAATTCGAGGGCCTGATTTCAGATCAAATCGGAATGTGATTTAGCCTTTAGGGTAAGGGTCAAGCCTGTTTTCGGATCGGATTGGAAATGAAGCTCTTCGGAATTTTTTTGATTTTTTTTCTCGGATATCAATATTGAATTCCGATTTGATTTGATTTTTTTTTTGGAAATCCGAAAATTATTTCAAATTCGGAGAAATCAATTTTTTGGAATAATCAAAAATTTTGGAAATCTGAAAAATTCGGAATTTTTGAATTATAAATTATAAATTTCAAATAATATTTGTAAAAATAAAGAATTTTTACATTTTTTATATGTAAAATTAAATCGTAATTCCCAAATCAAAATATCCAACCCATACTCGTACAATTGTAACGTGACTAATCTTTATCTAACAAAATATATTAAACTACAAATAATACATTAAATATTGAATAAGAATGTTTGGAAAAATTGGATCGGACAAAATTCGGAAAAATCGGAATCACAAAACTCTATCCAATTCCGATTCGATTATTTTCGAGAAAAAATCGAAAATCGGAAAATTAATACAGAGGGTTATTGAGATTCAGGGGTTTAGAATTTGGATTTTTTAGGAAAAAAATATTTCCCAACTGAGAGAAGACTTCCAAAGACAATGACCCCATGATGCCAATGTAATTTATAAGGACACAAAAAGTCACAACTCTTCACCAAGATCTCTCCTAAACTCTGCTCAAACTTCTCCCAAAAAATGGAAACCTTAGAGCTCTTCTTCATCTATCTCATCTTTCTCTTGTTTCCAAACATAGTAACAAGCCAAGAAAACTGTATTCAACAAGCTTACTGTAATAGAAACAATGGACCTCTGATTCAATTCCCTTTCAATTTCTTACAAGGCGGTCATCCATTTAGCTGCGGATACCCGGGGTTCAATATTGCTTGCGATAGAAACAGTAGAACCATAGTTAACCTCGAAGGGTCTATCCCAAACGGAGAGTTTTTCGTCAGGAGGATTGATTATGTTGCGCAAGAGATATTTCTTTACGATGAAGATGATTGTCTTCCCAGACGTTTACTTTCTCTCAATCTTTCTAATACTCCGTTTAGTGGTATGTATAATAGAAACTACACGTTTCTGAATTGCTCGGGGGACATTGATGTGACTCGAATTGCTTATATTAGTTGCCTTAGTAGTACAAATTACATGGTTCTTGCTACATCGTCTAAGAGTCTTGTTGATGTAAAGCTTGATCAATGTAAGATAATTAAAACTGTTTCAGTCCCGATAGCTTGGCCTATTGCAGAGTATGAGTTTTCGACACTTGACAATGATCTTCAGTTAAACTGGACTAAACCGAATTGTGGAAAATGTGTTGCTAGAGGAGGAGAATGTGGATTTAAGAGTGATAGTAATCATGAAATCAAATGCTTCAATATTCCCCGACGAGGTAAATTTTCATTATGACTTTCAGATATCCTTTATTTGATTGCTTATTAACCGGTGTTTACGGGAAAAATTTCATGCTACACAAAACTTAGCCAAACTTTTTCAAAACTTCAAAACTTAAAAAGTTTCATTGTATAAAAGTAGTAGAGAACCATTAAAGTTGCGCTAATCATCGTTGTCCAACAAAGATAAGATTCGAGTAGGTCAAAATTTGCGTCGAAGATAGCCTCAATTGGTCCCATCGTAGTAATCATTCTTGCTTAAATTCATGAAAATATTCTTTCATAATTATTGCAATTTTGTTTTAATCGAAGAATAATTGTTTGTGCTTAATATTGTTTTTTTATGTGGAGAGATGTCATTGATGATGAACAAATCCATGTTTTTTTTTCTATGTTTTGAAAACCATATAATAAAAATATTTTGATATAATAAATATTTAAGTTGTGGTCATCGACTATCACACGCAAAATAAATATGATAATAACAACACGATAAATGAAACACACATACTAATTTGAATACAGTATATAAAAAATGGTTGTAAAAATATCGGTATTTACAATTATTCATAAGATTTCTATAGTTCTATGCGATGTTGAGCACCTGTTCATTGATAAAGAATTTGTAGACGTGACCCTATCGATATATAGTATCTAAGATACGACTTATATGAAGGCTTATATTAAGATTTAAGACTGTTGCATTGGTGGCGTGTTATGTTGCGAAAACATATTTAATTTCGAAATACCAAATAATGTACCTGGTGTAGGGTACAAATTTATTTTAAATATCATGTATTATTAATCAGTAATCGTTCACCGTCATAACCTAATAGTTGTTAAAGGTCAGTCACCCTCATCTATGAATTCGAGTGTAGCTGCACGCAATTTTCAAGTGTAGCTGCACGCAATTCCCTTTCCTTTCTTTGTCATGCTCTTTTATAAGTAACTAACTGATCGCCGAATTTTTTTTTACATTTTTCTTCTTCTTAGGTATATCGAAGGGCGTAAAATATATTATCCTGATAGGAGTGATAATACCCTCCTCTATGTGCGCCGTTGTGATCGGTTGCTACATTTGTTCTCGGATCAAGTTAAGAAGGAATGGTGGCCGCCACTCACATGCTGAATCATCTATGATCGCACCACAACCGACTATCGTCATCGTAGGCCTTGATGAACCAACAATAGAATCATATCCAAAGACGGTTCTCGGTGAGAGTCGGCGTCTTCCAAAGGCGGATGACAATACTTGCCCGATATGTTTATCGGAATATCGACCCAAGGAAACATTGAGGACCATACCGGATTGTAAACATTGTTTCCATACGGATTGTATAGATGAATGGCTTCGCATTAATGCAACATGCCCCCTCTGTAGAAATTCACCGTTACCTCAAATTCATTTTACGTAATTTTCTGTTTCATAATTCATTGTGTTTTACTTTTCTATTTAGAGTATACATTTTGTTTATGATTCGACAAAAAACACTAGAAATAGTACCTACGACTATTTAGAGAATTTTTGTACAGGGCCTAAACTTTCTTAAGAATCATGTAACTCAATGTTTTGTAAACTACAAGCGGACTTATTTTCAAGTATTAATTTCATTTAGTACCCTGACAATACTTGTCGCAGGTACTCTTAGAAATAGTACCTGCGACTAATGTCTCAGGAACGGACACTGAGCTATTGGTTCACTGGCAGTATGACCCTCCACCAAGTGAGAGGTCACGAGTTCGGGGTGGGGGGCATCTTACGGTTAAGATACGGATCTCTAAAAACGTATAGTTGCTCAATATTTATAGTACCCCGTTTAAATACCGATCAGCAGAGATTCCGGTCGTTGCCCACCAATAACAGTAACACTAGTTACTTTCATAGCTCAACCCCTTCAACCAAGAACAACTGCTGGAGATGGCCTAATAGATGCATTGTTTCCTTTCCCTCCAAAATCAAATTCAAAACCAAAACCAAAACCTAAACCTAACCCTAGAATATGTAATTTGATGTTCTAGGGTTTGATTCTGAGGTTATGTTTGAGTTTGAGTTTGAATGTTAATTGATTTCAATTTGTTAATGGGTATAATGGGAATCATTCGGATTTGGTTTCTAGGGTTAATAGAAAACTTTGCCCAATTTTGGGCAAAATTTGGGAAGATTCAAAATAAATGTAGGATTGGGAATTGGGGGAATTGCTGATGTTCATCAAAATTTCTGGGATTTGTGAGAAAATTTGTGTGGGGATTTGGCCGCAAATCTGGCTGGAGTTTGTGAAGAAAGAATTGTGTTAAATGACTAAAGTAACTGCGGGTCTGAAGTGTTACGGAACTCTGGAGGAGTACTCTTGTGAATTAATTTTGTCATTTGATATCGTTTCCAACTCAATCTTATTATGCATTAATTTTGTCATATATATATATGCTTGAAATGTTAATTATATTCATCGTGTAAGTTAGAGATTACATTTAGTGTAGAATGGGATTATCGTTTGGAATCAGCATTTGTACATAGAGAAATAAGAAGTTAGTTGAAACTGGGTTTTCATGATACTTAATAAACGAGATTAGAAATAATCACAAAGAGGAAAGTTGCTTAATGTGCATAATATCGAGAATTATTTCATAGTTCAGACCTCCCAATATCGGGATAGGATACAAAACAACGTGATAATAATTTAACAAATATAGGCTACTCGGATTCATCTGTTTCAGGGATAATAGTTAACACTGCATGACTTGGTTTCGCTGGCTTTGCGGAACTAGTCTCTGGTTGATCTGTGGAAGCAAAAGGATTGGAAGGCATCACTAAATTTTCCGTTTCTCCTTCCAACATATGAACTACAGCTGTCATTGAAGGACGATCGGCCGCGTACCATTGAATGCACCAAAGGGCAACTATTGTTAGTTTCTTCGCTATTTTCATGTCTTCGTCCATGTCGACTTGGATACCAAACTCTTTGTCTTGATTCAGATTATTGTATGCCCACTCTGGAAAGTAAACTTGGCTTGAGTTGGCTGCCGTATCATCTGTGTTCTTCCTCCCTCCAACCATTTCAAGAACTAGCATTCCAAAACTGTAAACATCTGATTTGTACGAAACGTTACCAAAATTCCTTGAGAACACTTCAGGTGCAATGTAGCCAATGGTCCCTCTGGCAGCAGTCATTGATACAACGCTTTCTCCCTTGGAAGACAATTTTGCTAGACCAAAATCGGATATTTTGGGCTTCAAATTTTTGTCTAGTAATATATTATGTGGCTTAATATCGAAATGGAGGATACGTTGATCGCATCCTTGGTGAAGATACTCTATTCCTTTCGCAATTCCAATTGCGATATCTTGAAGCTTCTCCCAACCAAGATGAAGATTTATCGTACCTTTAGAAAAAATATATTTATCTAATGACTCGTTTGGCATGAACTCGTAAACAAGAGCTCGTTTGAATCCGTCTGCGCAGAAGCCAACCAGACGGACTATATTGACATGGTGAATCCTACCAATTGTGCCTACTTCATTGGTGAAATCTTCCCCTTTTCCCTTAAAATCGTTGAGGATCTTAACTGCAACCTCTATATCATTGCCAATCGTCCCTTTGTACACGCTCCCATAACCTCCTTTGCCTAACATGTTTTTAAATTGATTTGTCATCTTCTTAATATCTTCGTATAAGTACCTTGTTGGTTTCAGAGCTTCGTAATCCTTCAAGAACATGTCTATCTTAACTTGATATTCTTTTTCTATATTATCTAATTTGTTACGATAGCATTTGATGACTGTCACCATCACTACTATGAAGAGAAAGGAGCCTAAAATTAGACCTGCACGCATGATAACGTTAACATTACCCTCAGGAAGAGAACTATGGTTTGAAAATCAAGTATCAGGATGTTCCGATCTAACAAATTCCTAAATAGGTAGATAAAAGTAGAGAAATAATTCAGAATGACATGTAATGGCTTCACCTGTAAGCAGCAGCTTTAACGGTCTACCTGCAAAAATAGCACAAATTTCTAAGACTCTGTTGTAACATAATTACAAAGGTAGGATTATGATAATTGAATGGTATACTGATGTGGTGCGCCAACATGAAACAACAATTCTTGTTCGTGGTGTAAGATGAATCTCACGAGAAATGTAAAATGAGGATTGCTTCATTCGTTAATTGAGGCAGGCAGCCTTAAACAAAATTCCAAAAAGAAGCTACCTAATAAAAAGTTTCAAACTTATTGCCAGAATTCTGGATGTTGCTACATGGTTATAATTGGAATAAGTTCGTTTAAATTTGAAAAAAAGTTTACAGAATTTGAAGAGTTTGAACTTTTCAATGGAAAAGCTAAAAGAATTATCTCAATCTTAGAGGCAACGCAAAATGGCTAGAAACAGTATGACCAATTAGTTTGACAGTAATTCAAGGTTGATAGAAAATTCCGAGAATAAGAAGATGGGGAGCTTTATAAGCAAAGGAGAAATTTTTGTAACTACAAGTAGATATAAAAAATTACAATTTTTTTGTAGAGGCAAGGTGAGGGCCCTACAGTGAAAATAGAAGTCTCTCTCCTCTTTGTTCTTCTCTTTCATCTCACTGTATAAACACAGTGACCTTTATAAACAAAAACAACATCCACTTAATTTGCGACAAAATTTACGCGGCTGCGGTCTTCAGCCAACCAAATTCCGTAAGCATTGCTGAAATTATCGAGGAAGAAAATGTGATATACAACCGAGATCTCATCCATATTTTGTCCAGCCTCTCAAAAGATATGGGGTTCTCGGGGTTCCATATTTTGCCCAGTCTCAACACAAACCCAACACCTAATCGCGTCCATGTTATCCGATGACGAGTTCATTGATCGCTTCATCAGCGAGAGCTCTCGAAGACTAACTAAAAGGCACAAGATCCTCACGAACGGGATTTCTCAATTGGGTATCGGTAGCTTAAAGAGCAACGCCGGGCTATTTTTTTGGATGGACTTACGTCGGCTTCTGAAAGAACCAACTTACGAAGCGGAGATGACATTGTGGCGTATGATCATCAAAGATGTTAAGCTCAATGTTTCTCCGGGTTCATCTTTCCATTGTACCGAGCCCGATTGGTTTAGGGTTTGTTTTGCGAACATGAACGATGAGACTATGGAAGTCGCGCTTAGGAGGATTAAGGTTTTCATGAAGAAGCAGATGATGCGGCGAAGCAATTTACGTCTCAGTTTTTCATCCCGGAGGTTCAAAGAATGTGCTATGACACCACGGATGATGGGGTCGCCTTACTCTCCTCTTGTTATTGTGTTCCAATCTGGATGAAAAACCAACACCTCTTAAGGAGATGATCGAGTCTAGTGTATACACACTATCTCCTTAAGACAGATTCGTCCCTGCCACAGTGTTTTGCAGGAATATGGGCCCCTGTCTCCCAGGATACAACGATCAGTCGTAGAAAGAAGAAAGCACTTCTATCTTTCTGCCAAACGAACTTTGATTGCGTCTGTTTTCTCTTTGTAAAAGGACTCAAGAAAACTCTTAAAAACTGATAATTATAAATGAAAACGAATTTGGGTGAAGAGTGCGTCTGTTGGAGGCACCCCAACTCACACCTCAAACCCAAAAAACGACTAAGTGTTTAAAGGAATCCCCATGAGCCCATGGCCCAATCATAGACTTATAATAATAAGCAGGTTCCTAGGTCGAGCAAGCCCATGGATGCATCCAAACTAGTTTGCACACATGGGTCGCACATGCGCATGTGACCCACCAACTCTCACACACATTACAAGGTAAGTGTTTTATTTACTTATATAGAGGAGTTGTGTTTCCCTCATATCCAATGTGGGACTAAAACCACTTAGTTCCACCATTCAAACTTCAAGGAAAAACAAATACTCTTTTGTATTTTCCAACAGTTATGACACCACATTCGCCTCTTTGTTCTTCTCTTGTTTGTGGTGGGCATGTTGACGTCAGGGGTAATGCCACATAAGGTGACCCAGTGAGATGAAAGAGAAGAACAAAGTGGAGAGAGACTTCTATTTTCACTGTGGGGCCCTCACCTTGCCTCTCCAAAAAAATTGTAATTTTTTATATCTCCTTGTAGTTTTGGCAAAATTAATTGAAAAGGTCAAACTCTGGTTGAAATGACTCAACTTAAATTATCCCAGTACCTTCTATATGCCGATGTGAATGATCGATAAGTTCAAAACAGTCGGTGATGAGTGGTTGTTGGGTTGGACTCTTTAATCTGCAGCCCATACCCTGTTCTTCACAATTCCTGCATGCTGGTGCAAACAAGATAAAAGTGATAAATCAAGTTTTCTTATTATACAGTTTAAAGAGGGGGATCTATTACAAAGAGTAAAAAGTTTGAGCTGGTTTAACAAATTTCAAAATGAAGCTACCTAATAAAATAGTTTCAAACTTATTGTCATAATAATTATAGATGTTGCTACAAGGTTATAAGAGCATGTCTACCAGTTGAGATTTTGAGTGTGGGTTAGTTTTTTTTGTCAGCCCACACTCAAAACCCACATTTTTCTCCTTCCAGGAGTAAAAAAAAATTGGGTGTGAGTTGTTAAGTTTGTGGTGTCAGAATCCAACTGGATGTGGGGAACTCATACAAAAAAAAAAAAAAAAAGTTTGAGGAGTTTTAAAACACCGCGCAGACTAAATTACACAACACAAATTTTTATATTTAATTTTATTGGTATGAGAGGAGATGAATAATTGTGGCGGAGTAAAGAAGTCTACCGCGCGGACTAAAAAAATATTTTAATTAAATAAAGACCGGCCACATTAGCACTAAATTACTGGAAGAGTTGAGGTTGAGTTTGAGTTTGGTTTTTATTTTTTGAAATGGTGGGCCAACCGTCAGAGCTTACACTCAAACTGTTGGAGATGCTCTAATTCCAATAAGTTAGTTTAAATTTGAAAAATATTATATATAATTTGAATAGTTTGAGCTTTTCAAATAAAAAACTAAAAGAATTATCTCAATCTTAGAGGCAACGTAAAATGGCTAGAAATAAAAGTATGACCACTTAGTTTGACAATAATTTAAGGTTGATAAAAAATTCCGAGAATAAGAAGATTAGTTGTTGGTGCTACCTTTAGTTTGGCAAAATTAATTGAAAAGGACAAACTTAAATTATCCCAGTACCTTCTGTAAGCCGAGTTTCGAAACATTCGGTGACGAGTGGTTGTCGGGTCGTATTCTTTAATCTGCAGCCCATACCCTGTTCTCCACAATTCCTGCATACTGGTGCAAGCCAGGTAAAAACTAGCAACCAATCGTCATTGTAATAGCGATACTCATTTGTATTTGCATCTATGGTCACAAGCTTGGAGCAAGAAGATAGGTCAAGGATAGTGATTTGGGGGTACTGGTAGTCGTCGTAAACAGCATATACTTCATATCCTGGGACTCCAAGGCAACTAATCTTTTCCCTGAGAGGGGTATCTTGATGTCCATGTGTAGACGGGCACTTAAAAAAGCTCTTCTTAATATAGTTGGATTCTTGGAGTAGGTTGAAAGGAGAGTTGGAGAAATTGAGATGTTGTAGGAGACGTCGAGACATGCAACTATCAGGATCAGTGACAGATAGGAGCTGACTACCGTAGTATATGGTCTGGACTATGAACTTTCCTGAAAATGGTAGTTCCACCATTGTTTCATTTCCAGTTGTGCAAGAAAGATCGAATCCTGGATAACCACAGTGATTGGGGTGGTGACCTCTTAGTTTGAAGGGGAAACGGACGGCAGGGCCATACTCACTGCAGTTTGCTATTCTGCTGCACTCATCTTGGTTTGCCTCGAGTCGAATATATGGGAGAATGAGTAGGAAAATGATCATGAAGTTCTTATTCATCTCCATTGCTGTTGCTGCGGAACAGGTTAGGAGGATTAGTTTGAACTTTATACTTTAATATCCTAATATCCAAGTCTAATTGTACACGCACGTTGCGTGTTGTGTGCGCACATGCACAAAAAAATCAAAGCCCAGCCCACCTCAGGCCCAAGGGTAGTTCAGGAATTTGAATAACAGAGTGGTACTTTTGTAAATAACAAACTGATGTAGTAGTATAGGGGTAGTTTCGTCATTAAAAGAAAAATTGGACGAAATGTCTCCCGGCTAGAGGCCCACAGCTTGCAATGATTCCAATGAAGATTCCTTGACACTTCATTTCTAAACCAAGAATTTTCGTCATCACTGCTTGACTTATCCTACATTTGTAGTCTTTGGGTGGTGATTGAAAGCAATAATTCAGAGCTAATTTATTACAAAGTTCATGCATTCAAGTGTTTCCTAATCTTTTTTCAGAGCAACAAGACTCATAAAACTCTATTGTCCATGTCGAGAAAACTCCATTATCTGCTAAAACCATATTTTTTTCTTGCTCTATTCTTTCTAGATTGCAATGGTCACTGTGACCCTTCTTCATGCGGAAATCTCCGGAATATTAGCTATCCTTTCTGGTTAAAAGGAGATCCTACCGGTTGTGGACACCCTGACTACGAACTCTCTTGTGAGAACAATCGTACAATACTCTACTTGTATTCAGGCAAGTATTATGTCGATTCTATTTCGTACGCAAACTTTACAATTCAAATCCTCGATCCTGGCCTACTTAGTGACAATTGCTCACCACTACCTCATTATTCCCTCACGACGCAAAACTTTAGCCAGAGCTACTATAACTACGATAGCTACGACTACTCCTACGACTATAGTAATGAACCATATCAGCTCCCTGGGATGTTTCTTTATGCACAATTAGTCTTTGTAAGTTGTCCGTTCCAGGTTGAGTCGCAACAGTATGTAAACTTTACTCCATGTATCAACAGCACCAACTCCTCCGCTATGTACTCTTATGCTGTTAGTGGAGACATGAAGCCGTCAGATTTGAAGGACTCATGCAGAATTGACTTGGCCGTTGCAGTTAGCTCCGATATCTTTCATTATAATACTCGTCGAAAGGGTATCTTCAGGAACAATATGACATTTTATAAACTTCACCAACGGTTGCTGATGGGGGTTGAGCTTGAATGGGCTAGGGTAAATTGTAGAGATTGCTTCACTAGAAGGGGCGGCTGTTATCGAAGTGATCGGAACATGGTAGAATGTTATGCTGACTCTTGCGCAGGAGTAACCATCCCTTGTAAGTTGAAAACTCTGACACATGAAAGATGATCGTAGTAAGAATTCTGCTCCATATGCTCTGATAGCATCTCCATTATTCTTCACACTTCATCTCTATAAACTCGACTTTCATCCAGAGTCCTAAAATTCTATAATTTAAACTTGATTTTTTTACTATGAAAAGACAAAAAAGGAAAACTCCAACGGTTTTGCTCATCCTTTGCCTTTTCAGTTGCCACTATTCACTATGGCTCCTCGGTAGCACTATTTATTTCGTTTGTTCTACTTGGAGATGGTAATACTGCTAGCATATGGGCATTGTTCTACTTTTCTGTTCATTTTATATAATGTTGTAACTAATTTTTGCAGCATGTTTTCCTTGAATTATGTAGGTACCGAGTTGCGGAACCACTATCATAGAAGCTTTATAGAATTTATGTCTGAAACCATTTCTGTAGTCTGGAGTGATCTAGAGAAGCCTCTAGGTAAGCCTTGTTATGATTGTTTCTGTGATATCCATAATAGCTGTAGAATCATGTTCACTTTGTTGTTGGGAAGAGCATGCACTTAGATCATATATAGATGACCTTTTTGACGTAAGCATTTGATCTTTGACATGTATATATCCGATTCTGATGCACAGTCTGTTTGTGATATTGTTGTCTAGAATTCATCTTGGGTGGAAGAACTATATGTGGGATACTATGTGTTTTAGTGTTTTTGGTCTATAAATTTCGTCGAAGACACATGTCATTGGACGAGGGGATTGAAGATTTCTTACAAGGTCACTTTGATCTGGGATCAATTAGATACTCCTACTCAGATGTAAAGAAGATGACTAAAGGCTTCAAAGAAAAGTTGGGACACGGTGGCTTCGGATCTGTGTTCAAGGGAAAGCTTCGAAGTGGGCGTCTTGTTGCGGTAAAGATGTTAGAAAAATCAAAGAGTAACGGCCAAGATTTCATGAGTGAAGTTGCTACAATAGGAAGGATACATCATGCCAATGTGGTGCAACTCAGTGGGTTCTGCGCTGAAGGATCAAAAAGGGCTCTTATATATGATTTCATGCCTAATGGTTCTCTTGAGAAATACATATTTCCTCAGGAAGAAAAAATCATGCACTTGAGCTGGGAGAAAATGTACGAGATTGCAGTCGGAGTTGCTCGCGGGATTGAATACTTACATCGAGGTTGTGAGATACAAATTTTACATTTTGATATAAAGCCACACAACATTCTTCTTGACGAGAACTTCAACGCAAAAATTTCAGACTTTGGCCTTGCAAAGTTGTATCAAACAGATGACAGTATTGTGTCTCTCACAGCTGTTAGAGGAACTATTGGATATATAGCTCCTGAACTGTTCTATAAAAATATTGGAGGCGTCTCATACAAGGCTGATGTTTATAGCTTTGGAATGTTATTGATGGAAATGGCAGGGAGAAGGAAGAATCTTAATTTGCTTGCAGAGAGTTCAAGTCAAGTTTACTTTCCGCTATGGGTTTACGAGCAACTTAACTGCGGCAAGGAGATGGAAATAGGAGATGCCACAGAAGAAGAAAGGAAAATAGCAAAGAAATTAGCTGTTGTTGCACTTTGGTGCATACAGCTGAAGCCTACTAACCGTCCTTCTATGAACAAAGTTGTAGAGATGTTGGAGGGCGCCCTTGAGATTCTGCAAATGCCACCCAAGCCATCTCTAGTTCCTGAAGATCGGACGGTAGCAAGTCCTGCTTAATCCGAAGTTCTTTCATGTAATTCGGTAGAACCTATTACAAAGACGAAAGTCCATAATCCGTTCTCTGTAACAGACATATTTTAATTACTGGTTTGTACTTTGTATTTTGAAAATGTGGATAACTGCATAATAAACGAATTCAGGTTTGTTTTGGTGCTAAATTGATAGGTAAAAGATGTCTAAGTATTGTATCTCGTTAATTGATCCAGAGATTATGGACTTGCCACCGTCTGGTAATCTCGTTTGTTTTGGCATTTTTGTCATTTCGTGTAGCGACCAAAAGCAAGAAGGACGACCAAATATGGCTTAAACGACTTTAACTAAGCATTGTTTTATAAAGCAGTATATAGAGTATGTTTGGCGATTTCCTTTGTAATCAATCTTCTTATGTGGAAAAATGAAATACGTAGGACAAGTTTTTTGTGGTTAAACCTAGATTCTGAGACTCAGTTGAATCAGTGTACATCATCACATCAAGAAAGGGACCTTTGGAACAAAATGTGGTGCTCCGACAGTACTACCTCCCTGAACAATACCTATGGATTTGAGTCCTAACTTCACATTCTTCTTCCTTATAACGCATGGACCAGTAGCGTACCTTGACTTGTTCTACACTCACAGTCTTGGGGTAGCCGATGAAAGCAAGGTTTCATAGCTATATTATTAGTCTCAACATTATGATTCCGATCTTTTTCGGACCTTAAGAGTTAAGACTCTAATTCTATGTAATAAGAACCCTTCAAACACGGTATTATCAAGACTAAAAACGTGTAGGAAGACTTCTATTAACTTGGAGAGTCTTGTGATCTTTCTACACCGCTAATTTAGAGTCTTGAGACTATGAATTGAGTCATCAACGATACCCTATGAAACTTCATTGGTGTACCATAAGTTCTAGTAGAGTTCCTCGGATTACGTCTGAAGTTTGGATGACCAATGGTTCCAGTTTGGTTTAATCATGGAAATAAATATAAATCAATCAAAACAAGACTTTTCGTAGGATCAATAAGTTGTGATTCTTTTGGGAAAGCAACTTCTCCTCGAACTACCTTCACAGTTCAAGCGTTTCTCATCATCAATGGTTATAAATTGTTATGGGATAAATCGTGTCAGAATTACTAGTCTGACATAAAAATAGTCGTCTTCAAGAGATTTCTACTCTCTCAATCTTCTTATTACCCCATTTTATGGTTCTTACAATAAAAACTATGAAAAATTGACATTGTGTGAGCCCGATTGCAAGAAGGTCTTGGTGACTCAATGTCGTTGGGCGCGTACGGTGATTTTTTATTTTTATTTTTGTCTCAATAAAATAATTCAGCATTTTACTAAAAATAGCCGAAATATTTGGCATAGGCCTGTTTGGGTACGGAATTTTTGGGCTAGCCGAATGATTTGGCTTTTAAACTAAAACTATCCAAATGATTTCGCATTTTTTGGCCTTTCAAAGAAATAGGAGATGCCACAGAAGAAGAAAGGAAAATAGCAAAGAAATTAGCCGTTGTTGCACATTGGTGCATACAAATGAAGCCTACTGACCAGATTAATGCGATTTATTAATTATTTATTTATTGAGAGAGAGAGAGAGAGAGAGTGTTTGTGTAGGGTAGAGGTGGAGAAGGGATATAGGAAGATACACACAGATTAATGCAATTTATTATTTATTTATTTTTTGAGAGGGGCATTTTTGTCATTTTGAGAAGAGACCAAAAGCAAGACGGACGACAAAATATGGCTTAAACCGCTTTGTTTTATATAATGTATGTTTGGTGATCTTTCTTTGTAATCCATTTCTTACGTGGAAAATGAAATATGTCGAATCAGTGTACATCATGACATCAAATAGGGGACCTTTGGAACATAATGTGTGTCTCTGAGAGTGCTACCTCCTTGAACAATACATATGGATTTGAGCCCTAACGGACTAGAAGCGTTGTCCTACACTGAGTATTGGGGTAGCCAATGAATGAAAGGTTTCATAGCTGTAATAAGAACCCTTTAAACACGGTATTATCAAGACTAAAACCGCGCCTTCTACTGACTTGGAGTGTGACGCCTTAGCAAACGCCGAGAAAATCTACTCGAGCATTTTGAGTTCTGACCTTGGATATATGTTCTCTATATCCTAATATGGTTATATATCAAATTTCGTTTAAAACGGAATTGGTTAAGGGGGCGAGAAGTGCCAGTACGCTTCGTCTCCAATTTTGATGTTTCATTTTGGAAACTAGTTATTTACTTAGTAGCTATATTAATGAGTAACCATGGTCCAAATCTCCCCATGACAAAGTAAGCTTTATAACTTGGTCATCTTAGACCTCGGCTCATGGGCTATCCACAAAGGATTGTCATGAGTTGTCATTGGCCTAGGAAATGCCAGGAAACATTGTCTTGTAATGCGGGCCACTTTCCCAGATAGGACTTCATAGGGCGTTGCTATTCCCCACGAGCCAACCGAGACGCACCGCCCTTTATAGATGGACTATGTAACTAGTCTAAGCTCGTCGCCCCTTTATATATACATTATTTATCTGGAACCCAACATATTGGGCTATCCTGATCCGCTACATGACAGGTGTGATATCCGTACCTCGTGCCCAGTTATGAGAGATTACGCTATAGAGCTTATTGAAGGACTCTTCAGCGTTGCCGCCTATACCGAATACCTATTCGATGACCCCTCACGAGTATTCAGGATTATCCGAATGTCGCTCTAGTATCCATGATGCTATTCCACTGGCACCGCCGCACCCAGTGAAGAAGGCTTGTGCATGCCGGCCGCACGTGCATGTACGCCGCACGACCTCATATTTCGCTGTGCTCTGGGCATTTTTG
The DNA here is from genome assembly GCA_014058105.1 of Kingdonia uniflora. NCBI lineage: Eukaryota > Viridiplantae > Streptophyta > Magnoliopsida > Ranunculales > Circaeasteraceae > Kingdonia > Kingdonia uniflora. The sequence continues at coordinate 856,006 of JACGCM010002347.1, forward strand.
TTATTATGTTCATACCTCATATTATGTTCATATCTTTTTTATTTTTTAGATAGGGGCATTTTTGTCATTTTGAGAAGCGACCAAAAGCAAGAAGGACGACAAAATATGGCTTAAACGGCTTTAAGCCCGCTTTGTCTTATATAAAGTATGTTTGGTGATCTTCCTTTGTAAGCAAGGGTCCCCCTATTTGATATTGACATCAAATAGGGGACCCTTGGAACATAATGTATGGCTCTTAGAGTACTACCTCCTTGAACAATACATATGGATTTGAGTCCTAACTCCAGAGTCTTTGCATGGACCAGAAGCGTACCTTGACTTGTCCTATACTCAAAGTCTTGGGGTAGCCAATGAATAAAAGGTTTCATAGCTATATTATTAGTCTCGCATTATGTTTCCAATCTCTTTCGGTCCTTAAGAGTTAAGACTCCAAGTTTATGTAATAAGAACCCTTCAAACACGGTATTATCAAGACTAAAACCGCGCAGGAAGACTTCTATTGACTTGGAGTGTAACGCCTTAGCGAACCCCGAGCAAATCTACTCGAGTATTTTGAGTGCTGACCTTGGATATATGTTATCTATATCCTAATATGGTTATATATCGAATTTAGTTTAAACGGAATTGGTTAAGAGGGCGAGAAATGCCAGTACGCTTCGTCTCCAGTTTTGATGTTTAATTTTGGAAACTAGTTATTTACTTAATAGCTATAGTAAGGAGGAACTTTGGTCCAAAGTAACCTCCCCATGACAAAGTAAGCTTTAAAACTTGGTTAGACCCTGGCTCATGGGATGTCCACAAGGGATGGTCATGAGTTGTCATTGGCCTAGGAAAGGCCAGGAGACATTGCCTTACAATGTAGGCCACTTTCCCAGATAGGGCTTCATACGGCGACGCTATGCCCCACGAGCCAACCGAGATGCACCGCCCCTTATAGATAGACTATGTAACTAGTCTAGGCTCGTTTCCCCTTAATATATACATCATATATCTGGAACCCAACATATTGAGCTATCCTGATCTACTTCAGGACAGGTGTGATATCTGTACCTCGTGCCCAGTTACGAGAGATTACGCTCTAGGGATTATTGAAGGACCCATTAGCGTTGCCGCCTATACCGAATACCTATTTGATGATCCCTCACGAGTATCCAAGATTATCCAGATATCGTTCTAGCATCCGTGATGCTATTCCACAGGCGTTGCCGCGCCCAGTGAAGAAGGTTTGTGCATGCCGACCGAACGTGTATGTATGCCGCACGGCCTTATATTCCGTTGTGCTCTGGGCATTTTTTTTATTATGTTCATACCTCCTTTTTTTTAGATAGGGGCATTTTTGTCATTTTGAGAAGCTACCAAAGGCAAGAAGGACAACAAAATATGGCTTAAACGGCTTTAAGCCTGCTTTGTTTTATATAAAGTATGTTTGGTAATCTTCCTTTGTAATCAATCTTCTTATGTGGAAAATGAAATATGTTGAATTAGTGTACATATTGACATCAAATAGGGGATCCTTGGAACATAATGTTTGGCTCTGAGAGTACTACCTCCCTGAACAATACATATGGATTTGAGTCCTAACTCCAGAGTCTTTGCATGGACCAGAAGCGTACCTTGACTTGTCCAACACTCATAGTCTTGGGATAGCCAATAAATGAAAGGTTTCATTACTGTATTATTAGTCTCACATTATGTCTCCAATCTCTTTCGGACCTTAAGAGTAAAGACTATGTAAGAACATCCACAGCAATAGGGTGGGTGAATTTTCCTAAAACCAGGGTGAATCCAATCCACCCCATTTGTTCCACAACAGTTTGATAGTTAAATCAAGGTGAATTCACTTCGCGCAGTTCAGAACCTCGCGGGAACACCAACGCTCACGATCCAACCACGTATTTTAATCTCAACCCTTTATCTCAAACCGCAGTTCTAAACCGCGTGTATTAGCACCCAATAAGGAATTGCCACGTGGATTTTTTAACAAAAAATTAGCCGGGCAGTTCAGAACCACGCGGCATAACGCTACAAGTTTTAGGCATAAACTTTGGTTAACTTTCTCTCAAGTGTTATTTCAAGTTTTAACCATAACATATCCAAGGCATACCCAACCCTTACTCCACAAGTTTCCCAACTCAACCCAACCCATTTCCTCCGTCATCGACGCCATTAATCGCATAAAAATATCGGGAGAGTCTAGTTCGCGACCGAGGTATAATTTTACCAAAAATAAATGCAACGTAAACGCTGAAGTAAAACAAAGGGGAACGCCAAAATAACAAATATTTGGCCATTACAATTGAGGTCGGACAATGATCCCTTCCCAACGCTCGAAGAGTTGAATCGAGTAGATATCCTCCCGGACGGCTGAGTCCATATTTATGTTAGATCGAAGGAAATGCCAGTAAGTTTTGTGTAAATTATAACTGTTATTAACGTATATTGTAATGTATTTGATGAAATGCCCGAATAAAAGTCTAGCGTGTTAATGTGTTTTTTTGTCAGAACCGAGATGAATTACAGTGTGGGGGATCATTGGATAAGGTACTGAAGTGGTACCAATGGATTGCCGTGAACTCGATGTTGAAGAAGTTGGTCGACGATTTAGGTTTTGTGGAGTTTTGCTCGATTAAGGTGGGAAACTCAGATAACCGTCTTATTCATGCTCTCGTGGAACAGGAGTGGCCTTCCACCCATACCTTTTACTTCCTTGCGGGGAACTGGGTTTCACACCGTTAGACTTTGTCATGCTAACGGGAATATCTTTTGGGAGGGGTCGTGAACTCCCGTACGATGAGAGGTACTCCAAGTTAGAGGAAGTAAAAAAGATGTTCCCGAGAATTACAAGCTCTGATATCAGGTATGATAACATCACTCCCGCCTATTTAAAAATGTGGAAAGAGCCTTTGAATCCGTATCACAACAATTATGACCCACAAATGGATATTGTGTATGCGAGAGCATTTATTGCCTATATGATAGGTAATCACTTCTTCTCAAATGGTAGCACATTTCTTCAGGCGGGTTATCTTGTAGCCTTGACAAACTACGATATTATTGGTGCGTCGGTTTTTGACTGGGGCACGCCAATTATGGCGGCTTTGTATCAAGGACTTGATGAAGTCTCAGTTCTGAAGGACGGGAAGGTGAAGAAATCGATCACCGAATTCAATGCGATGTTGGAGTTCTGGTTCTTCGAGTACTGTCAGGTTAGAATATATCTAGTGAAGGTACAAAAATTTAACCATATTTGATCCAGGAGGATCTGAAGAAGACACTGAACAATTCTATTCGAGCAGAATTATTCCTGTTCGAATAAATTTCTGTCTGAGGGTTTTATTCGAACAGAATCTGTTCGAATAGATTTCTGCCTGATGGGTTTTATTTGAATAGATTTTTGTCTATTCGAATACATTTTATTTTATTCGAACAGAAATAATTCTTCCCGAACAGAGGCGCGATTTAGGCTTTTTCCTTTCGGCGATGATTATATTTTTGAGGGGTGATTTGCCTCGAGATGCGTTCTTTTAGTATTTTAGCTTCCCTGTTATATAAAGGGGACTTAGGTTATTTATTAGGTATGTTAGATCTGAAAAAGTTTTGAGAGAACCTAGGATTTGAGAGTCTTCTTCTTGTAATTACTTCATTTTTGAGTAATCGAATTTTCTATTTTTTTTCAAACCGATTGGTGTTCTTCATTATTTCTATACTAACATAAGCTTCTCAATCGTATTGTAGATTAAGTGGTATTAGTTTTCCAGTTGCGATTCTCGGGGGGTTAATTATGGTGTATGATATCTATACGTGACCGTCTCAAGCAAACGAAAGAGAAGCTAGTGAGTCCGTTGAAGATCTATCACAAACCTAATTCAAAGAAGACTGACGATTTGGAGATGGGCGATCCTAACGATAGACTCACAATTTTGGAAATGACAGTTTCCGCCCTAACTTTTACTGTAGGGGAGTTAGTGGAGCAGTTGCATCTCACGAGCCTCGCTAAGGCTTCTACTTCGGGGAAACGACGCAGTTGTTCGAAGAAGAAAGGGGTTATGGAGGTAGATGGTGACGAGGACATTCCGGTATTTGATGATTCTAGTGATGTCGATTCCTTCAAGAAGCGCCCAGGTTTTGGTAAGTCAACAAATCTTATGCGTAATCTTCGTATTAGATTTAAGATTAAGATTCTGATTTTTGATGGTTATGTCGATACCGAGAAGTTAGATAATTGGTTAGATAGGTTGGAGACCTATATTTCTATTGATGAATATTCAGACGCTCAGAAGATTTGCTTCTCTACTTTAAAATTTACAAGTCACTCACTAACATGGTAGAAATCCTATCAGAAACGACATGATGTCGGAAGTCTGAGTTGGAATGAATTCAAGGTTTTGGTGAGGAAGCAATTCTATTAATTGGGTATGATCATGAGCGTTGGTTTAAATGACACAATTTACGCCAAAGGTTTGGGCAATCCGTACAACAATTCTCTACAAAATTTCATAACCAAGCATTGGTTTTAGATATTGACGTGGAGGAGTATGATGTGTTCATGAAGTATACGGGGGGTTTGTCAGAGTCTATTAGAAGGGAATTAAAGCTCTTCAAAGTGGAAAATATCGAGGATGCTATCGTTAAAATAATTTCCATTGAAGGCAAGTACTTGAAGAATAACAAGAAAGACGACAAGAAAAAGTCGAGGTACAAGGATAATTTGAAGTTTGATCAGAAAGGGGAGTCCAAAGGAAAGGAATCTTCATTCAAAGGGATTATATGTAGTCATTGCAAGGCTACTGGGCATAATTCAGATAGATGCTGAAAATTTTACCCGGAGCTTCCGTCGAAGGAGGAGAAGGGAAAGAAAGAGAAACGTGCACTAGCCGCAGCGATTGTAGATATTCCGGATTTAGATAAGCCAAATCTTAAGCTTACTCTAATGTTCTGGCAACCTCTGGCTATCGATGAGGCGAGTCGGGAAGAGCTATTCTTTGTCAGCATTCAGGTGAAGCAGAGCTTAGTCGAGGCCATTATTGATCTGGGTAGTCAGAAGAATTTAATTTTTGAGGCGGTGATGAAGATAATGGGTTTGGTTACAGTGGCTCATCCTAAGCCGTATGGTTTGGGTTGGATTTAGAAAGACGCGGAGTTGAAGATCACTAAGCAGTGTACGTTCAAGTTTGCGATTACTGAGAAGTTTATTGAAGAAGTAACATGTGAGGTGGTTCTGCTGGACGTGTATCAAGTCATCGTGGGCTGCCCTTATCTTTGGGATCGAGATGCAATACTTTACCGTCGTGCTCACAAGTATCGTTTGGAGAAGGATAAGACTAAGTTTCATATCAATGCGTGCAAGGAACATATCACTACAAGTAATTTGGTAACGGTGACTCAGGCGAAGAGGCTGGTTAATACGAGTGGCAAATTTGTTTTGTTCTTGGTCCGACCAGTTCAAGAGGGTCCGTCGGCTACAGTATTGTCTACTTTGACAATGTCTCCTAAGCAACAAACCGATATAGGAGAGTTGCAAGAGGAGTATGAAGACTTGGTTCTGGGCATAGAAGGGATGCCGTGCAAGAGGGATGTGGAGCATGATATCACCTTGGTGAATGGTGAGCCACTACCTAATATTGGGTTAAATTGAACTTTTGTTACTGAGTCTGATGAGATTAAGAAGCAGGTACATGAACTTTTGGAGCAAGGAGTTATTAATCTGAGTTGCTCGCCTTGTGGTTCGCTGGTGCTACTGGTGCCGAAGAAGGATGGGTCCTGGAGGATATGTGTGGATTATCGGGTATTGAACAAGATCACGGTGAAGAATCGTTATCCGCTTCCACGGATTAACGAGTTTTTAAATGAATTACCGACGGCTCAGTTTTTTACCAAGTTGAATCTTAAGGTGGGTTACCATCAAGTTAGAATCCGGGAGGAGGATACTTGGAAGATAGCGTTTAAAACCAAATAGTGCTTATTTGAGTGGTTGGTGATGTCTTTTGGGTTATGCAATGCTCCGACGACATTTATGCGGCTAATGAATGAGGTACTTCGTGCGTTTATTGACGATTTTGTGATTGTGTGTTTGGATGATATCTTGATATATAATCGTACATGGGAGGAACAACTTAGGCATTTACACAAAGTGTTGGGCGTGTTACGATCACAACAGCTTTTTCTGAACGGGAAGAAGTGTGAGTTTGGGAAACGGGAGCTAATCTAAATGTGTTTTATTGTTGGTGGTGGCGAGCTTAAGGTCGATCCAAAGAAGGTCTCGATAATTACTAATTGGCCTAGACCCCACACAGTGACGGAAGTGAGGAGTTTTATGGATTATTGTCAGTACTTACGGAAATTTATTCAACATTTTTCCCAAATTGCTGCACCGTTGCATTCTTTGACGAAGACAAGGGTACAGTTTGTGTGGGAAAAATACCATGAGAAGACTTTTATGTTACTAATGTAGAAGATTACGGATGCACCACTGTTAGCATTGCCTAATTTACAGCGGCCTTTTGAAGTTGAGGCAGATGCATCAGACTATGCATTGGGGGCAATCCTTTTACAGGATGGGAAGCCGATTGCTTACCATTCTGAGATGTTTACATGAGCAGTACTCAACTATCCTACCTACGATAAGGAGCTCTACGCGTTATATCTATCAGTGAAGCATTAGCGGAGTTACTTATTGGGGAAGGAGGTTATGGTACATTCTGATCACAAACCGTTACAGTTCTTTTCTACGCAGTCCAAGCTTCAGCAAGCTCGCCATATGAAGTGGATGTCGTACCTTCAACAGTTTACCTTATTTATCAAGTATAAGAAAGGTGCTGACAACAAAATGGCTGATATGTTATCTCGACCCCCATTACCAACTATTTCTGCTTTGTTGGTAGCTTTGTAGATTCAGCCGATTGTTCCTTCTGAGTATGTTTCAGGGTATGATGACGACAAGGAGCTCAGTTTGATTCACGAGAAGTTGCTGCAGGGTAAGACTTGCGAGTATGTGATGAAGGATGGTTTGATTTACAAGGGTAGTCTACTATGTATTCCTAAGGGCGGAGACCGTTTACAGTAGATTCGAGAGGCACATTGTTCCTGGGTGGCAGGTCATTTTGGGGTTGAGAAGACTCTTTTGAATTTGCGGCGTTATGTCTATTGGCCGAAGATGCAGGTGGATGTGGCTCGTGTGGTTCGTAGTTACGTGTTATGCAACACATCAAAACCTTCTAATAGGAAGATTTGGTTGTACTTATCATTGTCACTTCCTAGTCGACCTTGGGAGAGTATTTTGATAGATTTTATGGGTGATTTTCCCATGACCAGGTGGAAGAATGACTATTTGTTTGTAGTGGTGGATCGATTCAGCAAGATGATTGTTCTTATTCCGTGCCAGAAGATGATCACAGGGGAATGAGCAATGCGATTGTTTTTCAGAGACGTCCAGAGGTATTTTGGGCTCCCTTCTTCTATTATTTATGATAGGGATAGCCGCTTTTTGGGGAATTTCTGGAGATCGTTATGGGGGATGATGGACACTAAGTTGAAGAGAAGTACCGCTTTTTTATCTGAAGATAGACGGGCACACATAGGTCGTTAACCGCACTTTGGTACATTTATTACGGGGATTCTATTCTTAGCATCCTAAGACTTGGGATGAGAGTTTACCGTATCTTCAGTTTGCGTTTAACTGGGCAATTCATAGTTTCACGTTGAAGTCTCTTTTTGAAGTTTGTTTGGGGTACTTGCCACAAAGCCCTTTTGATTTGGCATTTAGTCTAGGCGACAAGACGGTGCCAGGGAAGGAGGAAGATGGGCAGGATAAAACTCTGTGTTTTATTGAGAGGATTAACAAGTTCATGAGGTGGTTGAAGCTTAGTTGAAGAAGACTCAAACAAAGTATAAGGCTCGCCACGACAAACATAGGGTTGAATATAATTTTCTTATGGGCAACCTCGTTTGGTTATATTTAGGTAAGGAACGCCTTAAGGGGGAAGGTAAGAAGCTCAAACCTATCTGTTATGGACCATTTTTGATACTCAAGAAGATTGGTGACAATGCATTCCAGTTAGATTTGCCACCTTTCATGAAAATATATTTGGTAATTAATGTTGAGCATTTGAAGCTATTTGAGTCGTCTCTTCTGGATGAAGACTCTGAAATCGATACTCGCCTACCATCAGTTGATGACTTATGGATGGAAAGAGAAGATCCATTGCCGGAGGATGGTATTCTAGAGATGAAGGTTCATACTACTAGACGGGGTGTTATTAAATCATTCTGAGTTGGGAAGAATGGTACACTACCTAGTAAGCTGAAGTGGTACAACCAGGAATTGGGCATCGCCACATTCCCACATCTCCAGTTCTAGGGTTTTATTAGAACAAAATTAATTCTTATCGAATAGATTTCTGTCTGATGGGTTTTATTTGAACAAAATTATTTTTGTTTGACTAGATTTCTGCCTGATCGGTTTTATTCTAATAGATTATTGTCTATTCGAATGCATTTTATTTTATTCAAACATAAACAATTCTGTCTGAACAGAGGCGCGATTAAGCCTTTTTCCTTTTGGCGGTGATTATATTTTTGGGGGGTGTTTTGCCTTGAGATGCGTTCTTTTAGTATTTTAGGTTCCCTAGTATATAAATGGGACTTAGGTTATTTCTTAGGTATGTTAGATCTGAAAGAGTTATGAGAAAAATCTAGGGTTTGAGAGTTTTCTTCTTGTAATTACTTCGTTTTTCAGTAATTGAATTCCCTATTTTTTTGAAACCGATTGGTATTCTTCGCTATTTCTCTACTAACAAGGGCTTCTCAATCGTATTGTGGATTAATATTTATCCCCGTATGGGTACGTGGAGAGATGAAATGGCTTGTACGGGGTCTGAAATCTATTACTCTTTTGTTGTGATCAGGGAAATGATAGAATGGAAGAACATAACCAACATAGATTGGCAACCATGGCTTCAGCGCTGAGCTTCCAGATGGTTTTATTGGTGTCAGTCCCATATGGGCACAGTACGCTTTAGTATTTAGGAGACCGGCGTATGCCTTAGATGACCGGGCATGATTGTGTGATCTATGAACCCCCTCAATAGATCATGGAATTCCCAAGGTACGATCGATTATTATATCAGAGTCTGAAAGATGTGGACTTCTACGAAGGTCGCAATTATCTTATTTTAGACGTAGATTACATAAGATATTGGCGTGCCGTTCATCCAAATCCCAAGATCGGTTACAATTTAATAAAGAGGGCAGGAAATATTTGGATGGTCGGGTGCGATCTAGTGAGGCCCGATGTACACTTTCCACCTACGTCGAGTTTAGCTACGTCTTTACAGGTGCAAAACTATGGTGTTCAGGCGACTGGTGGTCCACATGATATGGGATAGTTTATGGATGTGGCAGGAACGAATGATCAACGTAGACAGATACCAATCCCGGTGATGCAGGTACCATACCCGTGTCTACCAACGTATAGTATGAATGAGTTGTGACATCAATCCCACGGAATGCGGTATACGGCATATGATGACTCGAGGCAACTAGTTGACCGTAATAATGAGTTACAGGGGGAGCTGAAGCAGGCACACGAGGTCATTTGAGAGACGCCCAAGAGACAAGCTGAGATGTCTATTTCCTACTAGACAGAGTCGGTTGTACAATATACCTATGACGAGAGTCTCGCACGTAGCAAACGCGCCCGCCAAACGAAGAGAGGTCCTTAGGCTATGTTTAATTTAGAACTTTGATTTATGTTTTTTAAACTATGTTGAGTATTAATATTGTTTAAACTATGTTTTGTTTAAACTATATTTTATTTAAATTATGTTTTGTTTAAAATATGTTTAAAAATTATAGATTATTACATAAAACTTTTATTTAAAATATGCTTCAATCAAGTAGAGCAAATACATTACAACTTCAACATAAAACTTGGAAACATAATACATTACTTTAGAAAATAAAAAAATAATGATGAAGACTACATTACTCCGCCCCTTTTCGATTCCACAAATGCCCGACAAGTTCATCTCGTAATTGAAAATAAGTACTTTAATTTCTAATTTCATGAACCTTCTGGATGTACTCTGCCATAGTGTTGATTGAGTATCTTAGATTTAAGTCCTCCTTCCAATTCTTCACGGATGTTCTAAACTCGGGATCAATAGCTATTTGCCCGATGTAAGTATGACGTTCATCTTCGACGATCATATTGTACAAGATTATACATGGGTACATAACATTTCTTAGATCACCAGGTTTCTAAAATCGCACATCGTGTGCTAATATTTGAAACCTAGCTTGTAATACCCCAAAAGCACGCTCTACATCTTTCTGGCATGCTTTTTGCATCTTCAAAAATGTCTTTCGGCATCGTTGAATGGATTTCTTATGGTTTGAACAAGTGTTTGCCATTTTGGATAAACTCCATCCGCTAAGTAATACCCCATAGTGTGCGGTATCGTGCCTATATTATAATTGCATGGCAGTGCAACTCCATTAGACAAGTTGTTGAAAGCTACCCTTGATGTAAGGTGTTCACGTCGTTGTTAGAACCGGGTACCCCAAAGAATGTGTGCCATATCCAAAGATCTTGCGATGCAACCGCTTCTAAAATCACCGTCGGGATTTTCTTATACCCTTTATATTGTCATGCTCACCTGGTATGACAATTCTTCCATTTCCAATACATACAATCTAAACTACCTAACATCCCCGGGAAGCCTCACGATCCATTCACTTCTAACAAATATAATGTATCGTATTCATTGGGAGATCTAAGGTATTGAGCTTTGAATTGCATTATAATAGTTTTATAAAATTCTTTCAAGCATAAAATACGCGTAGACTCCCCAATCTGAATGTATTCTTCTCGGGCGTCTACACTCGTACTGTAACATAACATGCGAAGTGCGCACGCTATCTTTTGGTGCGAGGATAAGCCCATCATCTTAGTGACATTTTCTCTTTGAATAAAATAGGGGTTCGAAGAAAGTATTTGATCATAAATATGTTGATGCACACCTTCGCTCATACAAAATCGACGACGAAATGAGATACCTTTGAATCTTAGGTTGTCACCGAAGTAACCTGATTAAGGCTAAACTCCCCCAATTTATGATCACGATATTTCCACTTGTCAATCATTCCTATTTTACTACCTCCCCGCCTTCGTGATGTTGTCACCTCTTGTTCTTTATCTTCTGCTTCTTCCATCTCAATCATAATCTTGCTATACTCGTACATTATCTCAATTTGACATCGGAAGAGTTCTTCGCTTTTGGACGATGATAAAGATAATAACTCCAAAGATGAGAGTGATGTGTCAGGCATGAGTAGGTCAGCCAGGATTTTATCAGACATGATTTGGCAAAATTGATAACAAAGGAAGAACGTTAAGTTTTGAGATATAAGATGAATGAGTTGATTGTAGAAGATTAAGAGAGTAGAAGATGAATGGGTTTTATAGATAGAGAAAAAACTAGCCGTTTATAGCCATTGAGCATCTTGTTGTTCAAGTTTGATCAAGGAAAAACCAAGTAATAAAGGGGAACCAACATATATTTCATACAGGCTCTTGCCGCGCAGTTTAGAACAGCGTGACATGGGAGCCACTGGAAGCTTGACAAGTGTCATCATCTTATTGGCTCGAAGGCTACGTACAGTTCAGAACAGTGCAGCATTAATCCACCAAAAATCCACCCTGAGGGTAGAGAATCCATCCTCAAGGTGGAAAATTCATTGCCACGTAGATTTTTGACCTAGCTGCTGGGAGGTGAAGGATTTGAGAAGAGGGTCCATCTTACCACGTCATGGTGCACCTAGCTGCTGTGGATGCTAGAATAAGAACCCTTCAAACACAGTATTATCAAGATTAAATCACGCAGGAAGACTTCAATTGACTTGGAGAGTCCTCTGATCTTTCTACACCACTAATTTAGAGTCTTGAGACTATGAATTGGGTCATCAATGATACTCCATGATGATTTAAAGTCCTATTGACTCGTCAACGAAGATTTAGACCCTCTGGTTGTGATCCTTTAACAAAATTCGATAATTGTAAGAATGAAGATGTTCTAAGGATGGTGTGAGATATTTTTGTGACTAGATTGCGTTAAGCCAAGTTTGGTATTGATTAGATATGATCGGGTCTAGCCTTAAACAATTATGTAAACGAACATACACTATAAATGAATTCAGGTTTGCTTTTTTTGTTAAATTTAGCGAACATACATTATATGTCGGCCGAATGGGATGAACCAATTGATTTGTTTGTAATGTGTTGGTCAAATTGGATGAACCAATTGTTGACCTGGAATATGTTGGTCAAATGGGATAAACTAATTGTTGACCTGTAATGTGTTGGTCGAATTGGATGAACCAACCAATTGTTGACATATAATATGTTGGTCGAATGGGATAAACTAATTGTTGACCTATAATGTATTGGTCAAATTGGATGAACTAATTATTGACATGTAATATGTAGGTCGAATGGGGTGAACTAATTGTTGACCTAAAATGTGTTGGTCGAATTGGATGAACCAATTGTTGACCTGTAATGTGTTGGCCGAATTGGATGAACCCATTACTTATTTGTAATGTGTTGCTCAAATTGGATGAACCAATTGCTGACTTCTAAAATGTTGGTCGAGTTCGCCCCCAAGTATGATTTAAGTCGATTGACTAAATCCAATAATTAGGATTTGTATGCTGGAGGAAGCAAGCAATAGCTTATATGTTGACCTCGAGCATGACTCAGCTCGACTAAGTGGGTCAAATGTCTTTGGTTTATGTATGAAGCAAGCAATGACTTCTATGAGGGATATCGAGTATGACTCAGCTCAACTGAGTGAGTCAAATACCTTTGGTTTATGTAGGAAGGAAGCAATGACTTCTTTTGGTCAGATTGGATGAACCAATTACTGACCTGGCGACGAGCTTTAAGTTATATGCTCGAGCATTGATCTTGACAAAGAGTTGGCAATAAGTTTTTATCTGATGATAAGCGTGAGTTTTGTGCTCGAGCATTCTTCTTGAAAACTTATCAGTAATTGGCTCGAATACCCCGATCTCGAGCACCATTTTGGATATGAGCTCGATAATAAGCTATAATAGCCCCGAGTACCTTATTATATACGATCTTGTTAACGAGCTTGAATTGAGAGTTCGCAAAAAGCTTAATAATGAGGTATGAGGTCAAACATGGAGCTTAGCTGAAAAATGGTAAAGAGCTTAATAATGTGGTTGATCGTCGAGCTTAGTTGAGAGTTGCTGAAAAAATTATTAATTACGTCGAGCATTGAGTCTAAAGCTGAGGTCGAGCATTAAGTATGAAACTGAGGTCAACCATTGAATTTTCCATTGAGGTCAAACATAGAGCGTTGTTAAAAAATGGTGAAGAGCTTAATAATGTGCTCGAGCATTGACTTTGGCCTGTGAAATGGTAGTGAACTTAAGCTTTAATCTGGTAATGAGCTTGAGTATAAGCTTGAACAGATAGTTGGCGAAGAGCTTGATAATGTGGTCGACTGTCGAGCATATTGATTGGGCTTTCCCATCTTGAAATTGATTAGTAAATATTGGATTTGATACTTGTGGTGAATCTTGTCGTTTTTCACAGACGACGCCAAATGTAATAGCCTAAATTTGGAGCTCGAACTTAGTTTCTCGCACCAATTATGAGCAAAATACTAGTCAGTAAATAATAAATCACAACTTAAAGCAATATCTAGCGTGGAAACCACTGAATAGGTAAAAACCGCGACCTCTCTAGGGGATTTAGAAACAATGATCTTATTGATTGAGGTACTACTTATTACAGTGAATATTCTGGGTAGTGTTACTTAAAACTTATATATAGAATATATATAGAATATATATATATATATATGTTATTCCTTGGTCCTATTTATAGGTCGTATATTATGACCGTTCTAATGACCATTATGTCTTTTTAATGGTGGATGTTACAAAAGAGTCTTGATGAGTCTTTGTAATGGTTGTAACGGTAGAAATGACTTTTCTTCTTTGTCACTACCTCATAATATACCATAAATGTGCCACATTATCGTATGTTGACTACGTCGAGTGAATGTATGATGGTCGAAGCTAAGGCTTGAACTCGAGATTCGAAGTAGACTCTTACACCTTCCATGCTTTCATTACGCCAATAGCGATCTGGTAGGGAAAACAGTCCATCTCTTCCTTACCCTTTGAATCTAGTCGGAGCTTCATCTTTCTTACCATTGCAAAGGCACACAATTTTAATCAAAGGCTTAGTTTTATAGGCATCAGACCCAGTGAAAGGTAACCCATGAGTTTATTGCATGTAAATGCCACCTCAGAGTAGGGACTATATGTAATTACTCTAGTGTCTTTCATTTAATGGAGTTGAGCATTTATTCTTCAAAAAAAATTCTGATCATGAGTTAATTTCTAGGGCGCGATTACTCTGAACTTAGCGAGGCTTTGAAGACAAAAAAACACTATAGCTGCAATCTCTAACAAGATCAGCGGATACAAAAATTTAATGGAAGAAAACTTGTATTTTGTTTTAGAAATATGTTGTATGTCTTGTTGGTTTTTAATTACCGTTTCAACATTAGTATTGTTTTTTCATTTATATTTACACAGTCTAGGGACACAATGGAGAGAAATCATTGGTTAGCAGGTATGACCCTTGGTTTCGAATATTAAATGTGGTGCTCGCTACATCCAACTACACAGTCTAGGGATACAATGGAGAGATCGCAGGTACTAAGCTGTGGTACTTTCTGATAGGTTTTTAATTCTCTATTTATTTTTTCTCATCCGTTAATGGTTCAAGTTTCATACCTTCCTTCTAGGTTGCTATATATAATTCAATCTAAATGCCTAAAGTTACTTGTTATCCAGTTTATTCGCCATAATGCCATGCAAATACCTACATTTGAGATGAAATATTCTAATAATATTTTTATATACTAGGCATGTCGTACAAGTTTCACTATATTCTGCTCTATTTTTCGTTTACCACGAAATTCATATGGTGCTTATTTCTCTTTATATTATTTTTCAATCTGGTCGAAATACTTATAGGAAAGAAGAATTTCATGGACGATGCCAAACAGGTATTAGTTATAAGAGTACTACTCTAGTAATAAAGTCCCAAGAATATATTCTAACCATAAATTTATGGCTAGGATAGACATGTAAGCTGATGGCAACTGGATTGCATTTGCGATATTAAGTTCTTAATCCATGCAGTTTTGATATTTTAACTTTGAGATTGTTCTTACTTTTTTATTTGTGATATTAAGTTCTTAAGATATTTTATTTGGTCTTTACTAATACTTACTGAATTAAACTAATGTACGTGATTTACAACTTGGTTGTTGGACATTAGCTTGATTTCTTGTGTGGAATAATCTTAGGTTGGAAATGTTATTCCTATAGTTATGTTAACAAGAGCGATTACAGAGGTCTTAGTGAAAAATGACATAAAATATATCATCGCCAACCCTTCATTATTCTTTCCTCAATTCTCTTTTGATTGCCTCTATATCACCAATGGCATCCAAAAATTTTGTAATCATTTTTGCATAGGTAATGTGTAACTCATTTCTGTTATGATCAAACTACTATACATTGATCATAAATGAGTCATTTGGATGGAATGTGTTTATGTGTCGTCTTTCTAGGCGTTAGGTTACGGCTCAAAAACACACAAAGTCGTTCGAACGAGACATGAAGTCGTTCAAACGAAAAAGCTTTCGTTGAAGTCGTTCGAACGAAAAACTCTCTGTTTGATTTTTGTTTAAGTTCGTTTTGAAGGGGATATATTTTAAAGCAATGGTTTGTCTCGTGATGCGTACTTCGCTGATGACCTAATAGAAAGTCTATAAATATAAAGTATGAGTTTAAAGCCTCTATACAGTGTGTGAGTTAAAAGCCTTTGTGCGAGAAATTTAAAATATAGAAAAGAAGTAACCTCTATGATAGACCTTGTAAAGAGTTGGTCTTTACAAGGAAGAAGGTGAAGGGTGTTTTCTTGGGATTAGATGGTGAGAGGGGAAGTACATCTTGGTTGTTAAGATGAGAAATTAATAAAGAGAAAATATTGAAGGGTTTCAAGAAAAAGGTATGCAACATGGTCTTTGTTGAGGTAATCTTTGGATTCTTGATGTATATCTTGTTTTCTTCTTCTCTTGTAAATCTATGTGAGGGTATTATGAGATTAAGGAATTCCATGTTCGTTAGAATCTTTTGAGGGCTTGTACAACTTTTTACAAGGAAGAAGGTGGAGGGTGTTCTTTTGGGATTTGATGGTAAGAGGGGAAGTACTTCTTGGTTGCCAAGATGAAAAATTAATGAAGATAAAAAATTGAAGGGTTTCAAGAAAAAGGTATGCAACATGATCTTTGTTGAGGTAATCTTTGGATTCTTGATGGATCTCTTGTTTTCTTTTTCTCTTGTAAATCTATATGAGGGTATTATGAGATTAGAGAATTCCATGTTCGTTGGAATCTCTTGAGGACTTGTAATTGAACTTGAATACATAATGAATTTTTAACTTGGTGGTGAGGAGTAGCCTTAAGGTGAACCTCCGGTAAATATTGTGTTTTGTGTGCATGTTAATTGTGTTTTTATGTTTCTTGATTGATTATTTGTATGCCATGAGGATAACGGATAAAATCAAATTGCGCGAGGGTGCTGTATTCCACACGTTCACCCCCAACAATATTTTGTTAGGGCCCAAGCCCCCACTGCACCGATATTGTCCCCACCTTTACCACCTAATATGGGCTAGGTGTGGGGTTTAATTCTTAAAAGACTTCGGTGGAATTTAATAGTCTATATCTTCTTATATTCTTGTGTTAGACCACATACATAGTGAATTTCTAACTTGGTGGTGGGGAGTAGTCTTAAGGTGAACCTCCGGTAAATATTGTGTTTTGTGTGTATGTTAATTGTGTTTTTATGTTTCTTGATTGATTATTTGTATGCCATGAGAATAACGGATAAAACCAAATTGCGCGAGGGTGATGCATTTCACACGTTCACCCCCAACAATATTTTGTTAGGGCCCAAGCCCCCATTGTACCGATATTGTCCCCACCTTTACCACCTAGTATGGGCTAGGTGTGGGATTTTATTCTTAAAAACTTTGGTGCAATTTACCTAGTATGGGCTAGGTGTTTTGTTTTATTCTTAAAAGACCTCGGTGCAATTTAATAGTCTATATCTTCTTATATCCCTGTGTTAGACCGCATATTTAATCAATGAACTAACTTTGATCTACCAATCTTAAAAATCTCTACCTTAGATCAAACTCCGTTAGTCCTCAACTGTTCGCCGCCACCGATATGATTAATTACGCCCACCAACAATCTCCAATTGGTTGGGTGTGGTGTTTTATTCTTAAAAGACCTCGGTGCAATTTAATAGTCTGTATCTTCTAATATCCTTGTGTTATATCACATCTTTAACCAATGTGAGACTAACTTTGATCCACCAATCTTAACAGTAGGTGACACATGTATGATCTTGGTCATTTAATATTTACTTTCCTATGTTTTATTTACTGAAGGAACTTGAGAAGACTGAGTATCTAGGAGGTACACATGACAAAAATAAAGGAATTTTTCGCATGGAATGGTTCCTTATGTTTGCTCCAGAAAATCTGTAGTTCAGTTGGAAGAGAATAATATTGATGAAATTTTATTTTTTTGGTACTGAAACATCGACTATTGAGGCTTATAGAAATAGAAGTAAAAAGAACACATGTAATTTAGGGCCTTGATAGTCGCAGGGGTTAGATTCTTAACTTTATACTGTAAGATTGTTTTCAAGGAATAAAATGCAATTTCAGGTTTATGTTAGCCATTATTTCCAGCTTAATTTCTGTTATAGTTTTCCTTGAAGCTATATGAAATATTGATCTATAAAACTGTTAAGATGGCAATATTTCAAAGTCGCTGAAAAGTGAAGAACTTCCCATTAGGCGGCATCCTCATGTCGACGTAATAGATGGTGTAGTTTAGCGACAAAAAGAGCCGTCTTGGAAAGAAGAAAAACGGCGACAGATTTTGCTCGCTACTAAATTTATGCCCTACCGCAATGGGTCTGTCCATTGCCAAACTTTTAGTGACCCCCATCATCAACGACAACAATTCAACGGTCATAGACATTTTAAACTTGCCGCTAAATATCTTTTACGACATTTTAAACCTGTCGCTAAAAATTATTTTTTTGGTGGTGATAGTGCGTGGCTCCGACAGAACTAGCCCCTTGACCAATACCTACTGATCTGAGTCCTTACTCCACATTCTTCTTCCTTATAACTCATGAATCAGAAGCCTACCTTGACTTGTCTTGCACTCACAGTCTTGGGGTAGCCAGTAAAAGCAATGTTTTCATAGCTAAATTATTAGTCTCGCATTATGTTTCCGATATTTTTCGTACCGACTCTAAATTTGCATAATTAAAAACTCTTCAAACACGGTATTATCAAAGACTAAATCCATTTAGGAAGACTTCTATTGAATTGGAGAGTCTTGTGATCTTTCTACACCACTAATTTAGAGTCTTGAGACTATGAATTGCATCATCAATGATACCCCATGACGATTAAAAATCCTATCGAACATCACACTGGTGTGACTCGTCAACGAAGACCTCAACCCTCTGGATGTCACCCTCTAAAAACATTTGATAATTGTAAAGATGAAGGTGTCCTAAGGATGGTGTGGGATATATTTGTGACTAGATTGCATTAAGCCAAGTTTAGCATTTCTGAGATAAGATTTCGGGTCGCTAGAATAGAAGCAGCAATTTAAGGTGTAAAGGTATCGATGTCCCTAAACTCTCTACTGCATGGATTATGGATGTAGGGATGCTTTCAGTCAATGCGACAATCTTCATAGTATCCCATTTTATGGTTTTTACAATAGAAACTACACACTTAGCACTCATCAAAGAATTTAACATGTTTCGAGTTCCTCGTAGTTGCCTTATCACTCACAAGCTTCTTTTGTACCAACTTAATGGCTTGTTGAGAAGTTTGAATTTTTGACACTTGACATTAAGTGAGTTCGATTGCCGTGAATGTCGTTGGGAGGCCTTGGTGACTCAATGTCGTCGGGAGCAATTTTTTTTGTCCCAATCTAAATGACAAATGATTTGGCTTTTAAGTAAATACATAGCAAATAGCCGAAATATTTGGCATAGAGCCTGCATGGGTACTTAAATTTTTGGGATAGCCGAATGATTTGGCTTTTAAACTAAAACTAAAACTAGCCAAATGATTTGACATTTCCAGAAAAGCCATTTAATTCGAACTAGCCGAATGATTTGGCCTTCAACATTGAATGCCAAATCATTTGGCATTTCCAAAAAAATGCCATTTTAATCAGATCATTTTTGGAAAATAAAACTCGCCGAATGATTTGGCGTTTCTGGGATAAAACCTTAGTTACCCTCTCTTTTCACAACTCAACCCCTTTCCCTCCAAAATCTTCTAATTTCCTAAAGCCTAATCTCCAAAATCAAGAAACTTCAGGTTCGATTTTCAATCCAATGTAGTTTTCAAGAGATTGTTCCCAATGCAGGGATTTGGTTGAAAGAGTACGCGTCGGGATTCACTTGCATTCATCACAATATCATTAAAAAAATTAAAAGTTAGTTAAAATCGGGCTCCCGTGATACTTAAAACAAGATTAGGAATATTCACAGATAAAGCGGTTGGCTAAAACCCACCTAAGTAACCCATTATCGGGATTGATTAACTAGGGTTGACCTTACCTTAAGGCAACTTAGGCCGTCCCCGAAGGCCATCGAAGAAATGAAAGTCCCAAAAAAAATTCATTACCGAAAAGTCTATTAAAAAAAATATATAAATTACAAAAACACAATAATTTGAACAACAAATATCCTTAGGTTGAGTGGTTTAAGTTATTTTGTTATATTTAGAGGTTGAAGCTCTGTGGAGCTCAAGGAACGAGCTCGAAATTTGCTATGCTTGTCGAAGCTCATTGGAGCTCGTGAAACAAGCAAGGATCGAAGTCGAAGTGGAACAGATTGAAAATAAGATTTTCAATGTTCAGATTCGAACTGGTTTTGGTACCTGGAATTCGAACTGATTAAGTTACCTAAAGATTCGAGCTGGTTATGTTAACTGAAGACTCGAGCTGGTAAAGTTTACTGAAGACTCGAGCTGGTAAAGTTTCATGAAGACTCGAACTGGTTCTGTGCGAATTGCTGAAGGAGGATTCAAGGTCCGTCTGATAAGACAGATCGCCAGCTCACTGGACAAGACTGCGGAGTTGTTAGACCTTACAACTACAGCAGTGTCAGAGCATGGCGTCAACACCAACTCCAGGATATCTGGAGAGTAGGTCTGAGTCATTCTGTTATGTAGGAGTTCGCCTCGAGATCTGTACTACTTGTAATTTAGTTCTCTAATATATAAAGAGGACCTAGGTTATTTTGATAATCATCTAAGTGAGTTTAACCTTAAGAGTTAGGGTTTGAAGAGACTCCATTAGAAAGCTTGAGAGATCACAGTTGTAACCTATTTGAACTATTGGATTGTTCGCGGGAGTGATTTTTTATCCGTAAGGATTTTTCACTTCCCTCCTCCGGGAAAAAAATACAGTGTTTTCGATTTCGAATCTTTCTGGCGTTTCCGTTTATCGTTCTGAGGCGTGGAATTGGGATTAGCTACCCCTGTGTTTTTCCCAACAGGTTGTAGGTTCAATTCTCCATCACAAACAATACCTTATATTTTGGAATGTGAGGCATGTTTGGAATTTTGGATTTTTGGATTTTTCTTGTTGATTACGCTTCATCTCACACGGAATGTATTTGTATGCCTCATAAGGATACAGTAAAAACTCAAGACCTTCATTCATTAATGAGTATATTCATACGAATATTTTCCATAGAAATGATGGCTCGTAATATTCACTTTCATAAGGAATAGAGGATTAGGCTAGAAAAATTACACTATATAAAATTATATGTAGTTTGTTCGGTTTCTAGGCAATTAATAGACTACAATGGTGTCTACTATACATAACTTATTACTCTTTTTTTTTAGGGATAATAATATCACGTAATTTTTCTGATTCAAATTGATCGAGTAATCAAACTAATGAAACATTTTATTGACCGGTCTAAATTAGAGCCATATTTCCAAATTCGAGTAAAAATGCATCTTTACGTAAATTTAGAGATCAATATTGGTTTTATTCTCGTTCATTCCTATATGTACGACATACAAATGCCCTTTTTTTATAGTTCGCGTAAGGCCCCCAAAGGACTAAGGACGGCCTGTGATTAACACAATAAGATAACATAATAACAAACTTATGGGGTGTTTCTTCATATATAACCTAATGCTAGGCTACTCAGATTCATATATTTCAGGGATAACAGCTAACCCGTCGTGGCTAGGTTTCTCCGCCTTAACTGAACTACTACTCTCTGCCTGATTTGTGGAAGCAAAAGGATTGGAGGGCATTACTAAGTTTTCAGTTTCTCCTTCCAACATATGAACCACAGCCGTCATCGAAGGACGATCCACCGCGTACCATTGAATGCACCAAAGGGCGACCACTGTTAGTTTCTTCGATATCATCATGTCTTCGTCCATGTCTACTTGGATACTGTAGCGCCCCGCTTTTTGTATATCACGTTGTGGCCGTAGTTTGTAGTTTAACTTGATTGTACCTTGTAGTATGGAATTCTAACTTTTGAGTTGCAAACCCATTTAAAACCCACCACCGAATTTCCCCAATTCTTCTAGAACTCCTCCTCCTTATTTCCCCACATTAATTCTAGGGAACAACCTTCACCATTAAATTGGGTTCATCCTTCTTCTCCATTGTTAATCCTAGAGAGAGAGAGAGAGATACCAATCCCTTTGACGTCTTCTATAGCTTGAAGATGATGTACTGTTGTTGTTCGTTCCTTGTTTCCGTCTCTTCGCTTTCATCAGGTCTGATTAAAAGGCAAGTACTCTTATCCCTTCTCATATGCTTTGATTAGAGAATGGATTCACACCTGCAGAGATTATTTCTTTTGGTTTACTTGATTCCATGTTCATGTAATTTATCTTGTTTAGTTACTGATGCTCTAGTTCGTATTGATCTTGTCATTGATTAATCAATTCATGTTAAGTATCTTTTAGCACATATGCTTAGGGATTATATCTTGAACCATAAAGCCTAATGTGTGATTTCAGATCTGAACCTCAGCCTTGTTAGTAATAAATTTCATTAGAACAATTGCTAGCCAAATTCAATTATACTTTGTGAGCAAATATGCCCTGATCCGCGATTGTTTTTGGAGTCATGTTTAAGAAAGAACTTATGTTTTACTGGTATAGTTTAATTTCCTGGTTATACATATGACTTGGGGTTCTTAAGGGTTTCATTGTGTATAAAGCTAGTATTCATTATCGTGTTTCCTTAGGGTTCTATATCCACCATCAGTATGCAAGTTGGACCTAACTAGTATATTAGAGAACTATTGTATTAGTAGAAGGACTAGATAACCTAGATTATGAATAGACTAAGCCAATCTTAGATTACCATATGATGATGTCTTAGTGATTGAGGTTGGAATTGAATACGGAACTAATATGGAGTTGTTAACTAGAGGCATTAGTTCTTCTGATTAGATCTGATTTTATTGATATAGACTTGGAAGATGTGTTACATATATTGGATGAATTGCCGTACTATAATCTGGATTATCATAAGAGCATACCTATGGAGTATTTCATTTGGCTGGTGTAATAACTACTTGTTCGAGCGCCATTAAATACGATGTAGTAAGGATATACATTATGTAAGTAATAGATCATACGCTGAGCGATGTTGTATTTTCCTCATGTTAGTATACAAAAGCGAAGGGTATATCTAAGGTATATAAGAATATTTAATTGACCAGGAGTTGTGATGTGTGTGCATGAGCTTGTAATAAGGGTTTAGTATGATATAGGCTGGAATTCGAGAATTATGTACTTAAATGAATTCGAGGAGTATCTTTTTATAAGTAGGTCTTTTTAGTTGGTTGGTATAGCTATAACTTCTTATATCAGTTTGGTTTATGGAGATGAAGATTCTTTAGTATGCTTAGACATCTAGTAGCTGAGTTTTAGATAGTACTTTTGAGACTTGGAAATAGTGGATTCCTATACTATTTATGGGGTTGATCTATATGATGGTTGTATGAGTGTGGTTCAATAATCATCGCAAGATATTGTGCTGGTGATAAGAACTTTGTACTAAATGGATATTAGGAGCGAGTCTGTGATTCTAGAACATCTTAGGAAATTCCTTGGTTTGTCTTTTGTGACAACCATTTAAGAGAATGGATTTTCCATGATTCAGTGGTACGTGACTTAGATTTTCTTTGATGCTTAGAGTTTCCTTTTGATATAGTCGCACTTATTGGGCATGTTACGACAGATAGCATTGGATGTTGGAGCTTTACTTCATTTGATGGAGTCCCCACTTGTTATTAAAGTGAGGGTAGATAGATCATCTGGTCGTAAGAGCGGTAAGTCTTTGGATTTAGTCCCAGACGCTGATTAGGCAGGGGCAGGCAGATCATTTGATTCTTATAGGATTCAAACTTCTTCATTTCCATTATGTTAGGATAACTTCGAGTTAATGTACACAGTAAGGCTATGTTGTTACGGTCCTTGGGTTCGAGTCCCTAAACCAAATATGAGGTAACTGTTTATCAGTTTTCCCGGGTTGCAAGTCCCAAAATTCTTTCCCTGTTACTTCTCGGCTGCATGCTACGCGAGCATCCCGTGGGCAGATCCCTAAAAGTTAAAAATAAAACAGGATTTGGACCTGTAGGTTGAAATTCCTTGAACACCCTGATCAGGTGCATTACCCGCTAATTCCTGGCTCAGTAAAAAAGAATCCGCCAATCCCTGGCTCGCCAATAAGGGATACGCTTCTGTTGAGGACAAAAGGGTGCGAGAGTGTGGTCCCACTGAATTAAAAGTGACCTTGTGTACGTGACTTCCAAATTATCTTTCCTCATTAACCGTACTTCTTAGGTTGTAGTAGTTAGATCTAAGTTTAGGCTATCGTTGATATCTTGGTAGGATATTAGTTTTACTTAGACTGCCTCCTTAGAACTTGTAGCTTGGTTGATATTCTCCAATACTTCCGTTAGAATCTTCATGTCTCTTTTCTGTGTTTATCTTGGTCTATCATGTCTTATGACCTTGGATATTTGTACTTGCTGGGCGTTGCTTGCTGACGCCTTGCGCATATAAACTTTTTCAGGTGAATAGTTGCAGTAGCGATGATAGTGAGTTGGAGCAAGCTGGACTTGCCAGTTTTGGAGTTTTAGTTACCATTGGTAATCATTTCTATCTCTTTTTAGATTATTATTCTGCTGCGTAGTCATAGTGTTGTAGATGTATTTACGATTTGTTTAAATTGTAGTACGTCTTTTGGGGGTTCATCTTTAGGATGCCCGACGTTACACCTCAGAATTCGCGTTCTTAATAGTTTATTAAGAAGCCAATTTTGGGGGGTGACAGATACCCAACTTTTTGTCTTGGTTCAGATGATTGTATGCCCACTCTGGAAAGTACACTTGACTTGAGTTTGCTTCGGTAATATCAGTGTTCTTCCTCCCTCCAACCATTTCAAGAACCAACATTCCAAAACTATAAACATCTGATTTGTATGAAACATTACCAAAGTTCCTGGAGAACACTTCTGGTGCAATGTAGCCAATGGTCCCTCTGGCGGCAGTCATTGACACAATGCTTTCTTCTTTGGAAGACAGTTTTGCTAGACCAAAATCAGAGATTTTTGGTTTTAAATTTTGGTCTAGTAATATATTATGTGGCTTAATATCAAAATGGAGGATACGTTGGTCACATCCTTGGTGCAGATATTCTATTCCTTTCGCAATTCCAATCGCGATATCTAGAAGCTTCTCCCAACCAAGAGGAGGGTTTATCGTACCTTTAGAAAATATGTACGTTTCTAGTGATTTGTTTGGCATGAACTCGTATACAAGGGCTCGGTTGAATCCGTCTGCGCAGAAGCCAACCAGACGGACTACATTGACATGGTGAATCCTACCGATAGTACCCACTTCATTAGTAAAATCTTTCCCTTTCCCCTTAGAATTGTCGAGGATCTTAACTGCGACAAGAATTTCCTTGCCAATCATCCCTTTATAAACAATACCATAGCCTCCTTTTCCCAACATGTCTTTAAATTGATTCGTCATCCTTTTAATGTCTTCATACGAGTACCTCGTGGGCCTCATAGCTTCGTAATCCTGCAAGAACTTGTCGATTTTAATCTGATATTCTCTTTCTATTTTGTCAAAACTGTGGGCATGGTAGCATTTGATGATTATCACCGTCGCCACTACGAGGATGAAGGGTCCTAAAGTTAGACCTGCATGCATGATGTTGTCAAAATTATCCTCTTCGAAAGAACTATTAATTGAAACTCAATTACTAGGATGATCTGATATCAAGAACAAAAAGAAAAAGCAAAATAATAGTACTTAAGTAATTCAGAATGATAAGTAGATTGCTTTACCTGTAACCAGTAGCTTTAACGGTTTACCTGCAAAAATACCACAATTTTTTATTGTTAATTTGCTCAGAATATAATTATAAAGTAGGAAATGATGGTACTATGCAAAGGGAATGTCTCTATTGTACTTGACGGTTTACTGCTACTTTTGATGCTCGGTTTTAAGCAAGATATCTTCCTGGGGGCATCAACAATTCTGATACATAACTTCAAATTTAGAATATTTTTTAAGTGCACATTAAAACAATGAAAGAACCCTCACATTCTGAGGACAGATGAACCTTCCAACATATAGAGGACTGCATAATTTTATTAAATGGGCGTCAGTTGCTTCAAATTTTCTTGTAAATTAGCTTAAATTGGTGGACCTCAATGAAGAGAAAGAATTAGGTGGTTGCCGTATGAAATTCATAAAAAGAAATTCTGGATACCGCTATATGTTCATCAGATTAATTCTATAATTTGAGAAAATGTATTTATGTAATGGGCCATTTTATGTATGATCTTTACAGTTTGTCAACAAATCTTTTATTTAAAATTAGTTGAAGTTGATTGAGTCTAGTAATATATTGATGCTATTTGAAAGTTAAGAAGCAAATCAAATAGTAAGGAAGTTTCAAGAGAAATCCAAAAAATCCCAAAGACAGCTCTAAAATTGTCGTATCTCATCTTTCTCTTCCACAGAGATTATTTACATCATATTTGGTATCAAAACCATAAAAAGTGGTGTTAGTTCATTGCAAAACATTTCTTGTCTTGGGTCCTTCCATTCATATCTAATATGAATTGGCCATGGAGTTTCTCATGAAGCTTGAGGCACATAGGAAACTATCTGTAGAGTGAATCTTGCATGTCCTCTACCGCAGTGACCAACCCCAAGAAGGGATAGTCCTTGAGGGTTCATTTCAAAAAACCCTACACCATCTTCGGCAAGTACACTTATTACCAGGTCACTGCTGCCGCCACCCCTCCTGAATCAGCAATTGCTGCAGTCTCATTAACTGGCTGGAAAAATCAGTACAGTCCGCGGAGTTCTATCACCAATCAACTTCCTCGATAGGCCAAACCAATGAGGAGTTCCGTGTTTGAATTTACACAGATGCAGTGGAACTTCGTAAAATTTGTTAAGTCGATACCAGTCTAAACTCCTGTCTCCAGATCAGATGTATACTCCAACTCCACCCTCTCTCTATCCCAGTTATAGATCCCCCCGACACAATCCCATGGCTAGTAAACCAACATTGAGTCTACCTTTAATCTCTGGAAGATTGGAGATACAAAACTCAAAATTATTGACGATCGCAAAATACCTCCTTGAAGCAACACAGAAAACCTCAAATTTCCAGTCATTAGTGCAGCCCATATGCCACAATACCAATAATGTCTCAGATAGCTGTCGCAACGGCAATTCCAACTGGGAATGTGATAAACTCTGCGTCCACTATTTAGAGAAAAGCTCACAAGTCGCTGTTTTCTCCACCAAATCCCTATCACAGATCAAGTTCTGCTTCCCATTTGGAAACCAGGCACAAAAAAACTTGTGAGATCCATTACAAAGATTGTGGGCAATGTGCACTCCAAAGCTTGCAATTAATCCACAAGGCGATCTAGGGTATGTGGAGTCTGAGACATTGATCCATGTATCGGTTCAGCCCGAATCAACGAACTTTAATTAGAAGGATATCGTTTTATCCCATTAGCACCCACGCATTGGATGATGCTTTGAATGAGTACTTAAAAGGCAGTCCCTTTAACTCCGAAGATTGCAATAAGGGTCTACCAGCTGATTGGAACTGGTATTCAGTTATCTGAGTTCACTCTTTTATAATGGAAGATTGATGTTATTGGCTTTTTCAGGCATGCTAATCTAATTTTATAAATCCACTTAGGATTTAAGCTGGTATCGACATTAGGGTTCCTTAAGTTTTGATATTAGGCGCCAGCTAGGGCTATAGTAGGCTTGTGCTTGCATCTCTCTTGGATTACAATGGCTATCTTTGAGTTTCTTATTTTAATGGCCATAGAGGCAGGGCGAAAAATTGCACCTCATTGTAAAAAAGTAGTGTACCTCTCATTCCAACAATAATTCGCGCATCTTAAAGGTTACAATTTTCTGCCATTAACAAATTAATTGTTAGTGCTATTCTAACTTAAAAGGTTTTATGAATAATATAAATTTTAGTTTTGTCCTACGTGGCGTGCAAAAGCTGACCTAGGAATCCTCGGGTCAGTAATCATTTCTAATTTCTAAAATGATATTCAGGGTTAGCAGGTACCGCCTCAGTTAACAATGACATAAATTTTATGGGTTGATGCTCTTACAATTTCTATCAATTCTCCTGATTTCTTAGAATCTCATAGTTTTATTAGTTATGGAGAATTCAACTAAATCTGAAATCAATTATTTTGCTTATGTAAATAGTTGTTAATTAACCCTTTAATAGTTTAATTTCCCTCTAATCTTACCATAACCAGGGAAATGTGAATTCTTGCAATCTAGGGAATGATTTAAGATGTCTTCGGTTAAGACGTTCTTCGATGCTTACAATAATCTGCGAAGCAGTGAGTGATTGCAATCTTTTTTCCTTTCTTGACTATTTGTTATACAGAAATCATTTGATTTTCCTGCACTTTTTTGTCCGTGCGAATATCGAGTGTTTTTAAGAGGTTAGTTTTTCGTAAGCTACTGGAAATAAAAATCACTAAAGCCTTAAAAAAAATCTTTTTCCAATGATGTAAATGGCTTATAAAAGTACTTTGTGTTGGATAATAATAGATTAAGCTACAATATATATCAAGAGTAATTGAGAGAGAAAAGAGGATATATTATTTATTGATTGAATTATGTTTCTCTGTACACACTATAAAGAGGATAACCCTACAACATAAGTTACCTATCCTACTTAAACTTTCCTCATATACCCTAAAGGCCTATGAGCACCCCAACCCAGTTGGGCTCCCACCTTGGGCTGGACCCAACTCCTAACACCCCCCCCCCCCCCCCCCCCCCTCTGGGGTGTTCCATACCGGGATGATTTACCTCACTAAAACATCTGCCTAGCAAAACCCCTTTGGGCAAAAAGTTGTGCAAATAAAGAGTACGATCCTACGCCCTGTATGGGTTGTGGACGCGTATTCATTGCCTCATCAAAACCTCTAGTCAGTAAAACCTCATGATTAAAACTGTACAATCAGAAAAGGAGTGCAATATGTATGTGTTCACGTCAGGCTAGAACTACTCCCCCTGACGTCGATCTCCCCCGAGATCTATCTCCCCGAGATATTGATAAATAAATATTTTGCATGCCGATTCCGTGTACTAGCTGCTTGAACGTAAGTTGTGCAAAAGTCTTCATGAATAGGTTTGTAAAGATGTATTCTAAAATATTTTCAACGCCAATCTCATTCGCCTTTTGTAATTTGTAAGGATTGAATGGCTTTTGTGAAATGTGTTTCGTTCTTTCGCCATTGATAAATTGCCATTGACTTGAATGATACAAGCTGAATTGTCTTCATACATAGTCGAAGCTTTATTTTGGATAGAACATGCCACATCTTCAGTTGATGTGATGTATTTTTTAGCGTAACCATCATTCTCTACCAGCTTCATGAAATGTAAGAATCTCCTCGTGGTTCGAGGATGTAGCTACCGTTGTCTGCTTTATCAATCTCTAAGAATCTTTATGTATCCATGTACATAAACACATAATCCATATGGCAATGGTCTCTATGTGAGTCTGAGAAGTATTTTATATCGGTGTACTCTATACTTTTACGTTTACCATTTCGAGTAGAACAAACCCCAGTCTTTCATACCGATCAGATACCTTAGAATGTGCCTGATCTCATTCTAGTGCCTTTGGGTATGAACAAAGCTATAGCAAGCCAAACAGTTCACTGCGAATGAGTCATTGGGTATAGTATATCTAGCTACTTATAGTAAAGCACCTCCTAGCTATGGTATCACGGCCCTAGGAGTTTCTCCTCCCATTAGGATGGTAAAAAATGTCGTTGTCCACACTCAAGTGATGGGCGCGCAATAAATGACTTAGCACCATGTGCTACATTCATATCAAAGTGTTAAATAACTCTTTCGATATATATTGCTTGGTGTACGAGTATGCCACTACCAAGATGTTCGATCTATAAATTGAGATACTA
Source organism: Kingdonia uniflora (assembly GCA_014058105.1). Lineage (NCBI taxonomy): Eukaryota > Viridiplantae > Streptophyta > Magnoliopsida > Ranunculales > Circaeasteraceae > Kingdonia > Kingdonia uniflora. The sequence continues at coordinate 885,738 of JACGCM010002347.1, forward strand.
CTTGATTTCCCAAGGTCTTTTATTTCAAATTCCTTCCCAAGGTATTCGGCGGCTCTCGCGATTTTTCCCGGAGGTTTAATGATATCCAAATCATTTAGTACACTATTATGATGAGTAAAGCTAATATTTGAGTTATAAATAAGAAGGCATGGATAGATAAGAATATTTGCAAAGTCTTCGACCTTCAAATACTCAGTCAACTTACTATGTCTTACGGGCCTTAATTGCTTCAAGTCAACAATAACTTTTATAGTTTTATTACGTACACACCTCGTATGTCGGGCTTAATTGTTTCCAGAAGCTTATACCTCCCCAGGTAGCTACATGTAGATATCTGTATCTAGTTTCCCATATAGATACGCGGTATTTACATCAGACGCATGTCTAGCTTGTCTTCAACAACTTGACAAACTGATCAGTACCGAAACTTTATAGCTGCCATAACTGGGTAATATTGTTACATTACAATCGATGCCAGATCTCTTAAAGATTTTATATGCAACTAGTCTTGCCTTGACCAAATTATCTCTCCGAGTTAATCGTGTTTTCATACCTTTCCCATTTATAACCGATAGGCTCAATAGTATCACTTCGCATTATGCTAGCAAGCTGAGCTCCGCTTGGATTTTAGATTCCCACTTTGGCTAATGTATTGTACACACAGTCGTTTACAATAAGTGGTTCTAAATCCTCATCTTTGATGGCGAACACAGCAGTGAATATGAATGTCTTATCTACAAATCTATACTGAACGATCCTACGTTGTACTTATTACAGACTTTTAATAGATCGAAATCTCAATATTATCATACATATGTGTCACCCCGGGCTAGTCTTGAAATGTATCAACTAGTCGCGTAGCTACTATTGCCTTGTCGATAGGTGGTTTCATCCTCGATGAACCGACTACACACATTAGTCATATTTATCCCATATTCTGCAGCTCCCCGGCTCATAATACTTTATTCCAACATTGCTCTACTCTAAGCGCGAGCCTCAAATTCGTTTGTGGTACTAATTCCCCCAAAATGTTCAGTTGCGGTACTAGTTCCCCTGGAACATTCTGCTGTGTAGGTGTATCTCTTGTAGGTACGCACACTTACGACACTTCAATAGTGCTTATGAATGTGTCTGCAATTCATGTAAGACCTATTGAAAGTTTTTACCTGTTTGTCCTTTCTTTAAGATGTGCTTCTCTTAAGATTACGGGTCGGTCTAACTTCACTATGTTATTTTGCTAATCTCACTATGTTCAGTAGTCCACGTCTTCAAAAAGTGAAGCACCTCAACAAAACCTGTTTTGCTAATCTCACTACTTCCTCATCTTTAAAAGATGAGCACTCCAATAAAAACTGTTTAGTGAGCATTTTTGGTTAAAAACATATTTTTTTGAGTTTTCCCTAACATTCGTGGGGGAAAAATGGTTGATTTTTTTTATGAGTTCCCAACGCTAAGGTCCTAGCGTTGATGGATAATATTGAAAGTTGTTGGCATTGCGTTTCTTTAACATACAAAACGCTAAGGTTCTAACGTTGATTGGTAATATTGAAAGTTGTTGGCATTGCGTATAACATACAAAACATTTCGTTCCTAGCATTGGGGTAAAAAATGGGAAAAAACTTGAAAAATAGGAAGAAAAAAACTTTGAAAAAAATACTCATGAGTTTTCAAAGCTAAGAGCCTAGTGTTGATGGGTAATATTGAAAACTACTGTCCTAGCGTTTCTATAACATACAAAACGTAGGGTTCTAGCTTTAATGGGGAAAAACCCTAAAATTATTTTCGTAAATTTCTTCCCGAAAGCTCGTCCAAACATGAATTTTAACAAAAAAATTCGCAATCACATACCAAAATTGACTTAATTATTCTCTCTCAAGTTTAATTTTAATTTTAATTATAATTAGCGTAGTCATAATTGTTAAATTTTGAGTTGAGATATGGCTAGAGAGAGAAAGAGGAAGAAAGAGGGCAAAAAAGAGACGACGACGATGAAAAAATTATCAAACAGGGTTCTTGTACTTCGCCGGAGTTTGAAGAAACGAATTCAAGGAAAAGGAAAATTGTGGAGAAAGTGAGTGAGAGTGAAATCGTAGAGAGGGGAAGAAAAATTTGGAGAGATGGAGAGATACCCATGAGAGAAAGATTTTTTTTTTGTTATGATTGGAGCCCTCCCTATTTTGAGTTATATATCCATGGGAGAACTCTTTTTAAGTATGGTTTTAGTAAAAGAGGATACTGAAGATAGAATGACCCTAAGAATACTTGGTGCCCAAAACAACAGCTTCCTATAACTTACTCGCAGGCCCGGCCATGAGGGTGTGCATCATGTGTGACGGCACAGGGACAAAAGAAAAAATAAATTATATTAAACCCAACTCATTTTAGATTTGACAACAACACTAAACCCATTATAGAAAGCCCAAGAACCAAATACCCAACTTATTGGCCTAGTACTACAAAAAAATTCTCTAAACTAAATTATTTTTATAGTAAAAAAGGCATAATTTTTTTTTTCCGGCACCGGGCCTTGTAAAAACTAGGGCCGGCCCTGCTTACTCGGGGCTTTGCTTTATAAGTTCAAAGAAAGTAATTATCGAAGAAAAGCGATGTTCAGAATGGGTGTTAATCTCACAATATCGTAATGATAACTAAGCTTGAATTAGCAAATGAAATTTATCGCAGTACCTTTTGCAAGGAGATCTGGTTTATTGGTAGTGTTGAAACATTCAGCGATCGGTGGTATAGTCCCATTCTTTAATCTACATCGCATGCCTAGTTCTTCACAACTTCTGCATATTGGTAAGGACCAACTAAAACGTAGAAAAAACTCATATGGGTAGTCAAAAGATCCTCGCATCAAAACATGTTTTATGGTCTGAATTTTTCTGCAAGACGTTAGGCGCAAAGCTTCTCAATAGAATAAATAGCATAAACTTCATATTCTGGCACTCCAAGGCAACTTGCCTTATAGGCAAAATTAATATATTTTGTATTATATCTATACCCAGGTGAGCAATTAAAAAATGTTAAGTTGAACTCTTCGAGGTGTACTACTACTGGGCCATATTCATCCATAATCTCTGTTTTAAACCGGTGAAAAGGTGATTAAGAGAAGTTGAGGTGTTGTAGGAGACGCCGAGGAATGCAATTATCCGGATCTACGATATCCATGAACTGAGATTTGTAATTTATGTTTTTCACTATGAACTCTCCTGAAGATGGTAGCTTCACCATAGTTTCCTTCTCAGTAGTGCAATATAATTCGAACCCGGGATAACCACAGTGGTCAGGATGATGACCTTTTAATTTGAATGGAAATCGGACGGTAGGAGCGTGATGTTTGCATCTTGATACTCTACTGCAGTCATCCTGGTTTGCCTCGAGAGGAGTATAGGGGAGGATGAGTAGGAAAATTATCAGGAATTTCCTACTCATCTCCATGGCTGAGGAATATCTCGCAAGGATCGTCAGAATTTCTTTCCTTTTTCTTGGTTTTTTTTTTAAGGCAACCACAATTTATGAAAATAGCATGAAATTATAATGAAGAACTATTACAAGAGTTGGACCACCAAGACTTTCAGTGGTGGTAGAATAATTACAAAAGTTTTCGAGCCAACAGGGTTCCTAGGCGCAAGAAGAAGGTTTTTAAGACTACACCGAGTCAGGATAATAACAGTAGTACACAGACTTCATAACTTTCTTGTGGCGCAAAAGGATTACAAGACTTTTCAAGTTAACAAGAGTAACCTCAACACACCTTGAGTTCTCCAACACCCATAGACTTCACATTATCTTTCTATCAAGACCCAAAAAACGTGTTTGAAGGGTAGGTAAGCTCTTGACTTAGTGGTCTTTACGATGAATGAAAGTCTTGGTGATTGATTTGGAGCACACTTGAAATCTTTGCAGAAAAATAAACATGGGGAGAAACTTTTGTTCTCCGGTATGTGTAGCTATCTTTCTTACTCTCTTCTTTGAAGATTGCAATGGTAAGAGACAAAACCACTGTAATTCTTCTTCATGTGGAAATATACCCAACATAAGCTATCCTTTCCGGTTGAAAGGAGATCCTCGCAGATGCGGGAACCGTAAGTACGAACTCTCTTGCGAGAACAACCGTACAATTCTACACTTAAATTCAGGCAGTATTTTGTCAACTTTATTTCGTATACAAATTTTACAATTAGAATTATGGATACTGGCCTGCAGAGTGGCATTTGTTCCTCATTACCACGTCATTCCTTGACGGATGGCAACTTTAGCAGGAAAGATCCGTACAAACTTCCTTGGTTCATCGACCCCGTGGTTTTTCTGAATTGTCCGTTTCAGGTCGAGTCGCCAAATTATCTGGATACTAGTCCTTGTAACTCCTCGGATATGTACTCTTATGTTGTGCCGGGAAACATGCCGGTGTCAGATTTAAAGGATTCGTGCATCATTAGCTTGACGGTTGTAACATCGGGTATGATTCCTTTTTATTACAAAGATTGGAACACTTCTTTTTCTGACATTCGCCAAGGATTGCTGATGGGGATTGAGCTTGAATGGTATAACATCTACTGTGGAAAATGCTTGGCTAGAGGAGCTGATGAATGTACTCTAGATTCTGATAACAAAGTGATATGCCAGGGCTACTATTGCTTGGGACGACTAACCATCCATTGTAAGCTCTAAACTTGAGCTCCCGTAGGATAATTATACTATTATGGTGAGAATGTTGCTCCATGTGCTTGAAGATTATCTCTATTATTTCTAAGAAAAATTAGTGAAACTTAGGAACGAAAGGCACACACCATTTGCAATGTTGATTTAAGTGTTTTTTGTGAAACTTAGGAAAATGATAATCCTTGCCCATTGGCTATTTTTTTTTTTTTTTTTCTTTCTTTGTAGTGAAGGTAAACACTATTTCTAATGGCTCCAGTTTCCCAACATATGGTTTATGTTGTTGTTTCTATTTGTGCCATTTTATCCACTTAGGCAAAAGCACCATTGGAGATATGTGAGCCGCAATCTCATTATTGAAAAATGCTTAAAATGTATGCTTATGATGTTTGATGTAAGTTATGATAGTGTCATGCGATGTACAATATAAGGTTGGGGTATTATTATAACTCGTAACTTTTCCATGTTCCCATGTATGAGGTAGTTTAAACACCTTATATCTGTATTTTAATCTCACTGGTTATGTTAATGAAAAGAGTCAAGTATTAGTCTTTAAATATCTTTTCAAACAGCAAAGCCAGTATTAAAAATGGTCCTAGCACTGTTGTAGGCTTGTAGCATAGGAGCAATGTTCTACTCATTTTTCTGATTATTTTCAAGAGGAATGTTTATCTGACTTATACATCCTTTTCTTCTTGAACAATGTAGGCATCTATGAGAACTATTGTTATGCGATTTTGGGTAAGTACTAACGCACATGTCTTCATCTACCTTCCTTTAGTATTCACAATGCCTTATATATCATTATACTCTATTTCTAACTTTCTTAACAGCATGGATTAAGAAGATATGCAAGATGATAGGTCAGCGTTTCTACCATTGCTTCTGAGTTTTTATAAAGTTGTAGATCATTGAGGGATGTCCTTTTTGTTTAATTTAACTTTGATACGTAGTTTATGACATTGTTTTACAGGTTTTATCTTGGCGGGACGAACTTTATGTGGGATTTTATGTCTTTTGATATTTCTGGTCTATAAATTTCGCCGGAGACACTTATCAATGGACTATGGGATTGAAGAGTTTCTACAAGGTCAAAGCAATCTGCTACCAATTAGATACTCCTACTCATAAGTAAAGAAGATGACTAAAGGTTTTAGAGAAAAACTGGGACAAGGTGGCTTTGGTTCTGTATTTAAAGGAAAGCTTCGCAGTGGTCGTCTTGTAGCAGTAAAGATGCTGGGTAAGTCGAAAAGTAATGGGCAAGATTTCATTAACGAATATGTCAATGTGGTGCAGCTCACTGGATTTTGCGCGGAGGACTCGAAAAAGGCTCTTTATATATGATTTCATGCCCAATGGGTCTCTAGAGAAATATATCTTCCCCGAAAATGACAAAAACATGTATTTGAGCTGGGAGAAAATGTACGAGATTGCACTTGGAGTGGCTCATGGTATTGAATATTTGCATCGAGGTTGTACGATGCAAATCTTACATTTTGATATAAGCCACATGACATTCTTCTAGACAAGAACTTCAACCCGATAATTTCAGACTTTGGCCTTGCAAAGTTGTATCCTACAGATGACAGTATTGTGACACTTACAGCTGCCAGAGGGACTATAGGATATATAGCTCCAGAATTATTCTACAAAAACATCGGTGGTGTGTCATAGAAAGCAGACGTTTATAGTTTTGGAATATTATTGATGGAAATGACAGGGAGAAGAAAGAATTTAAACGCGCTTGCAGAGAATTCAAGCGAAATCTACTTCCCGATGTGTGTTTACAATCAACTCAACCGCGGGGAGGAGATGGAAATATGAGATGCCACAGAAGAAGAAAAGAAAATAGCAAAGAAGTTAGCTGTGGTTGCGCTTTGGTGTATACAACTGAAGCCTACTGACCGTCCTTCCATGAACAAAGTTGTTGAGATGTTAAAGAGCGCCATTGAGACATTGCAAATGCCTCCCAAGCTTTCTCTAGTTCCAGAAGATAGGATTGTGGCGAGCTCTGCGGAAGCATCCCCTTTATCTCAATCGGAAACTCATTCACGTAGTAATTCAGTAGAACTTATTTCTTTAGACTTAAGCCCATAATCTGGTAGCCTATAATAGACATCTTATACTCGTTTGCATTTCGTAAATGTGGATAAAGGCATATTAAATAAAATCAACGTTCTGTTTGTAGCTAAATTGAGTTGATTTGTTTCGTTCTGACTGTGTTGCCTCTAATTTTTCTTGAGCAGAGTTAGTAGGTTGGTGATTCTCAAGGACCTTGACACCAAGTAATTATTGAGAAGACCTTCAAACACGGTTTTACCAAGACTCCAAAATCGTATTTGAAAGGTAAGCCTTGCGGCTTATTGGAGACGTATAATGAAAGAACAACAAGACTTTCGGTGAAGTGCGTTACACTCTAAACGATACAATGTATCTGTCTCTCTAGCATTTCAAATGATTTAAATCATAATTGCCAATGGGACTAGAATATTGTAGCTGTCATTACATACTCTGGTGCAGCATGGCCATATGTTCCAACGACCCTAGTTCCGTGGCCCAGCTTTTACTAAACCAAAATTGGAGAGCTTTGCATTATAATCCTAGAAAAGAAAATAAAAATGAACTTCAAAAAGCGCAATTTTACAGGATCAAATAGTGATATCTCCAGATGTGTTCAAGAAAATATAAGCAAATGCGTTCAACAAATCATCGGTTCTAAAGGCTATGTTCTCATTTGAGATGACAGTATTGCGCAGGATAATGAAGAAAAGGAATGAGAAAAAGAGTTTAGAACTTACTTCTAAAAAGATGGTTTTCAAGACTACCCGGATGATGAGAATTGAGGTAGCTACTCTCTCTTCCCTCCGAAAAACGATACGCGAAAATCGCCAACTCAAGTAGTAATGTAGCGCCCCGTTATTTTTCTTCTTCCAGTTGCTATTTACTTAGCTTGCACCTGTATTACATTAGCATGTTCTTGGTTTTGTTTAAATTTTTGGAGAATCCATTCAAACTATCACCACCGAATTCCTTCTTCTCCTCCTTTAACCTTTCTTCCCTCTTTTTATTTTAAAATCAGGAGAGAGGTGAGTTAACCCCAAACTTATTGTTTCCATTAACCCTTGATTTTGGAAGTATTATTTCAAATCCTTTATCGATTGTTGTGGCTTGAAATTATGAGCGAGTGATCGAGAGTGAAATTGTTATTGTTCTAGTAAAGGGAAGGATCATTGCATTGCTCTTCATAAGCATTCAATCTTCAGGCAAGTATCATTATCACCGAGCATTAACGCCGATTGATTGCTATAGTTTTCGGATACAATTGAGTATAATTAGAACGTTTATGCCACTCTAAGTATTATGCTTGTGTCGTATAGTCGTGATGATTGGTTTGGACCATATTACTCTTCATTATTTATAACTTACTGTAATCTTGAGTCTTGCCTATTTTACTTATGACAACAAGTTGATCATAGTAGTTACTCTTAGTGTTAGTATAACAATTATTATCTATTTTTACAAATTGATCATAGTAGTTACTGTTGGTATTATTATAACAATTCTTATGTATCTTTTACATGTTGATACAGTAGATACTGTTGGTATTATTACTATAGAAAATGTAAGGTATCTCTTCACAAATGGGTAGTTAATGGACATATGATTAGCACTCTACAAATACCCTAACTTTGGGAGTAGAAAATGTATGTGATCAATTAATGTCGTTGGAGTATTTAATATATGTTTTACTCAGAGGTTAGCCTCATTAATTTTGAAGTTTAATATACATTTTGTGATGATAGAATGCCTAAATTTGTGTAAGTGCCGGGAGAGGTATTTGACAAATGGCTTAATTTAGCCATCACTATAGGACTTCACTAATATAACCTTAATTAACTTGAGGTAGAAAGATCATTAATACGCAGAGTATAATATCATCGACTGAGACTCTACTCCTATATTTGTGAGGGTAAAAATGTCATTGAGCTTAAGATCGCCAATCATATGATATAGTCTCATTGCCTATAGAGCAAGGACAGATATGTTATTTTGATTGAGTGTCGGTCTCTTAAATCATTCATGCATAGGATAACTTAGAGTTAATGTACACAGTAGGGCTATGCTGTTACGGTCCTTGGGTTCGAGTCCCTAAACCAAATATGAGGTAACTGTTTATCAGTTTTTCCGGGTTGCAAGTCCCAAAATTCTTTCCCTGTTACTTCTCGGCTGCATGCTACGCGAGCATCCCGTGGGCTTAGATCCCTTAAAGTGAAAATAAAACAGGCTTTAGACCTGTAGGTTGAAAATCCTTGACCACCTTGATCCGGTGATTTACCCGCTAATTCCTGGCTCACTAAAAAGGAATCTGCCAATCCCTGGCTTGCCAATAAGGGATACACTTCTGTTGAGGACAGAAGGGTGCAAGAGTGTGGTCCCACTGAATTAAAAGTGACCCTGTGTGCGTCGTCTATTAATTATCTCCCACACCTAATAATACTTTATAACTATTTTATAATACTAGTTGGCGCCGACGCTTAAAAACAACCTTAATAATTGAACCTCATTTTCTCAATGCATTGCATCATTTATATATAATTACAGGATATTATATCACATTAGTCCTTTTGTATAATAAATCGGTCTGTCATGTTCAGTGACCGGTAATAATTGTGCTTACTTGACGCCCTGTGCGCTATATTTTTTTCAGGAGGTCGAGCACGGTAGGATTTTGCTTAGTAAGGCTTGGCTATTCAGTTTCAGGATTCTTTGGAGTTCTTTGGATCGCTGAGCTGTCGTAGGGTATTTATAATAATTATTTCATATTTCATCGTCTTAGTCTAATTCTCGTATGTAGAGTTAGTAGAGAATTTTATTCATTTTATTCATTTTAATATAATTGAGTTATTTTCCGTTGCGTTTCTTTGGTAAGTAGATGTAGTTAATTTCGTTAGAAATAATACATCTGTGGGGTTTCATCCGTAGGATGCCCGACTTGTTAGGCGTTAGGATTTGCCTAATGATTTTTATCAGAAGGCGAATTTTGGGGCGTGACAAGTAAATCAACAAAAAATAATAAATGACACGAAAATTTCCCCGGAGGAGGGAAATGGAAAACCCTTGCGGATAAAAAGCCACTCCCCACGAACAATTCACTATAATATCAAATAGATTGCAATGATCTCTCAAGCTTCTCAAGCTTTAATGGAGTCTCTTCAAATCTTAGCCTCTCTAAGATTAAACTCACAAAAGATAGGCTAACAAAATAACTTAAGTCTCTTTATATACTAAGAGAACTTAAAATACAAGTGGAGCGGATCTCGATGCAAAAAACATAACATCTAAGGAAAACCTACGCCAAACTTGTTCGAACGACTTTGCGATAGTTGGTCTCTAGCCCTAGAAACATAACATCTCGTTTGAACGAGATTGACTCTTGGGCCAAAATTTTAGTGAGTAGGAAAAAGGTCGTTCGAACGACTTACTTCTTCAAAAAGGTCGTTCGAACGACTTACTTCTTCGTTCGAACGACTCGACAGTTTCTTGATTTTCTTCGACAATCTTCATTTCGGGTTCACACCCAACACCGGAGTCAGGAATTCGTAAACAAGCAGCCTCTGATCATCTTCGATGCAGTAACCACTAACCATGAAGTTTAACAAGGAAGTCAACCTTGGCCTGCATTCATGGCATTATCATATTATCTCAATGTATTGATTCATTATGCATACATAAAGAACATTTATCAACCAATTAGAAAATATGATTTACTAACCATCCACTCTCGGTGGCCCTGAAGATATATATTTTAATTACTGGTTTATACATGATATTTTGAAAATGTGGATAACTGCGTAATAAACGAATTCAGGTTTGTCTTGGTGCTAAATTGAGCGAATATTTTTTTTTCTTTTTTCTTGCCTCCATTTTCTCTTGAAAAGAGTATGTTGGTGATCTTCCTTTGTAATCAATCTTCTTATGTAAAAAATGAAATATGCCGGACAGGTTTTTTGTGGTTAAGAACCATACACTATAAACCTAAAGACCGGGCAGGGAACTCCGAGACTCAGTTGAATCAGTGTACATCATGACATCAAAAAGGGGACCCTTGGAACATAATGCCTGGCACCGACAATACTAGCTCCTTGAATAATACCTATTGATTTGAGTCCTAACCCCACATTCTTCTTCCTTACGCATGGACCAGAAGCATACCTTGACTTGTCCTACACTCACAGTCTTGGGGTAGCCAATGAAAGCAAGGTTTCATAGCTATATCAAGACTCTAAATCAGACCTTAAGAGTTGAGACTCTAAATGTAGGTAATAAGAACCCTTCAAACACGGTATTATCAAAGACTAAAACCGCGTAGGAAGAGTTCTATTGGCTTGGAGAGTCTTGTGATCTTTCTACACCATTAATTTAGGGTCTCGAGACTATGATTTAAGTCATCAATGATACCCCATGACAATTAAAAGTCCTATCGACATCAAACTCGTGTGACTCGTCAACAAAGACCTAGACCCTCTGGTTGTGATCCTCCAAAAAAAATCGATAGTTGTATAAGGATGAAGGTGTTCTAACTCCTAAGGATGGTGTGAGATATTTTTGTGACTAGATTGCATTAAGCCAAGTTTGGTCTTTCTGAGATATGACCCGGTTTAGCTGAAAATTAATTTATAAAACAATAATGTTTCAATTTTCTAGTGGTTTATTGGGGTCGTTAGAGAAGAAGCAACAATTTAAGGCGTAGAGGTATAGATGTCCCTAGACTCTCTACTGCTTTGATTATGGATGTAGGATATTTTCAGTCTATGCGACAATCTTCCTAGTATCCATTTTATGGTTTTTACAATAGAAACTACACACTTCTAAATTGCTCATCAAAGAATTTAACATGTTTCGAGTTCCTCATAGTTGCCTTAACACAAAAACTTCTTTTGTCCCAACTTAATGGCTTGTGGACGAGTTTGAATTTCTAACACTTGACATTGTATGAGCCTGATTGCCGTGAATGTTGTTGGGAGGCCTTGGTGACTCAATGCCATCGGGAGTATATCGCACTTTTTTTTGTCCCAATCTTAAAGGCACATGATTTGGCTTTTAAGTAAATAAATAATGTCTATGAAGCTGTTTTAAAGGAACGTATGAAAAATCTGGCGATTTTACTAAAAATCGATAAAACTCGCTATCGGCATTTCCACCATTCAACTATAACTAGCCGAATGATTTGGCTTTTAAGCTAAAACAAGCCAAATGATCTAGCATTTTCAGAAAAAAGTAATTTGATTAAAACTACCCATATGATTTGGCATTTTCAAGAAAAAAAAAGTGCATTTAATTTTTATTTTATTTTTTTATTGGTAAACCATAATTTAAATAACGGAAGAGGTTACAAAAGTGGTCCCATCTCCTGTAGCCACTCAGGCGGGGAATCGAACCAAGAAAAAGAAGTGTTATCGCCTACCAGCAATACAATGAGCTACAGAGTTAGCGTTTCGTGGCGCATAGTTAATACACATATCCTCAAAATGTTTAAACAAAGCTAAAGCATCATGCAAAATCTCTTTAGAGGACCAAGAGATTGAAGCAACACCCGTCTGACAAAAGGAAGATATCGCCTCGGCATCCGTTTCCACTATCACCCGTTCTAAACCTTGCTCTCGTGCCCATGTAACACCCCCCAGGACTGCTAATGCTTCGCCTTCTTCGCTGCTCGCAAATTTGCAGGAAGAGCTACGGGCTGCAACAAAGATATTATGAGTATCACGGATAACAAAACCAATGTAATTAAAATGTTTATCTTTACAGTAAGAGGCATCAATATTTATTTTGGCCCATTTAGGAGCCGGAAGTACCCAAGAGACCTTGATAGTCAAACGGTAAAGGCGAGAAAACGGTTCATCATATAAAATTTTATTAATGGTCTCTGAAAGCCGAACCGGATCCAATCTAGTCAGTTGAAAAACCCATGCACAACGTGCCTTCCAAACTAACCAGTAGATAAAACAAACTATCCTAGCCCAGACATCCCTGTCTAAGGGCCAAGCCAAAGGAGGTTCAAACCACATCGTAATCCACTCCAAGGAGGAGAGATGTTCAAACTTGTGAATCAAGCCCCCAAGCGACATGCCAAACCAAACCGCCCTCGTAAAGGGGCAGCCCAGGAGAAAGTGATGGAGGGTCTCCTCAGAGGCCGAACAGAGGGGGCACGAGATATCGGTTAAAGCTAAACGATCCCCGATCTTATCCCTACAAGGGACCAGATCCCGAAGGCATTTCCAGGCAAATAACTGGGCCCAGGGGGTCACCTTATTATGCCAGACTTTTAACAGGAGAGAGGGGGGACCCACCACTGGTTCGACCTCAGTACCCGCCATGATCACACGATAAGCTGATTTAATCGAAAATTTCCCATCCTTAGAGGGGCACCATTTCAACTCATCCGCTTCACCTTTATAAGGAATAAAGACCTGTGAAATCAAGTTGGCAGACTCATCATCACACTAATGAAATAATTCGTCCCTACGCCAGGTACGCCTAATAAGGTCGATAAAGTGGCTCACCCAACACAGCCGATCTTCCCTATAGACGCCCCTACTAGGGGTAGATCTCCAGTCATCAATAGCCGACATCCAGCAATCAGACCAAAAACGTACCTGGGTTCCAGTGCGAATCTGCCAAACAGAGTGGGCATTAATATTACCAATTGCTGACTGGATACTTCTCCAAGTCCAGGATGCATCCGCTTTAGGGGGAACTTGCAGGATATTACAACTCGGGAAGTATTTGGCCTTTAAGACTTCTCCCCATAGGTCATCCGGTTTCTGATGAAGGCGCTAGACCAACTTAGAGAGATGAGCTTTGTTCGTAGTCTCTGCCTCTATAATCCCAAGACCTCCTTCCCTTTTAGGCCTGCAAATCTCCTTCCATTTCTTAAGATACAAGGCAGATTTGGGGAAGGCAAAACAAGACATTTAATACACCGGGATGGCCGAGGTCACAGATTTAATAAGGACAGTGTGGCTCGCTTGGGAAAGGAGTTTACCTTTCCAGGTTTGGAGGCGACTCGAAATATGATTACAAATTCGATGGAACGTCTGAGCTTTAGATCGGGAAAATAATAAATTGGTCCCAAGATAACGTTCATCTGGAGGCATCATCTTTACTTTAAGGAGGCGAGCGATAAGGCGGCCAAACCGGAGGGGAATATTTTTGCAAAAAAAGACGCCAGATTTACCCAGATTCAATTGTTGCCCAGTGGCCCTACAAAAATCATCGAGGGTTTCCTTAACTTCACTAGTTTCGCTAAGGTCAGCCCGGCAAAAAAGGAGACAATCGTCTGCAAACAATAGGTGGAAGACAGAAGGGGCCTGCTGGGAAATCTTGATACCATGGATTTTCCCTACTAGCTCTTTCACTCCCAGGGCTCGCAACAGCCCCTCCATCAAAATAATGAAAAGAAAAGGGGACAAGGGATCCCCCTGTCTCAGTCCCCTAGTTGGCGTCATAAAACCGTAGGAAGACCCATTAATTAGAATAGAGTATCTAACCGTCAAAATGCATTTTTCAATCCAGTGGCACCACTAAGGGCTGAAACCCAAGGCTTCCAGAGTTTGAATCAAAGTACTCTATTCAATCCGATCATAAGCTTTATATCCAATACGTTATCCAAAATCTGTCGCCCACGCACGAAGGCCCCTTGGAAAGGGGAGATAATCTTATCAAGGAGGGATTTGAGGCGAGTAGAAATAATCTTGGAGATAATTTTATAGGTCATATTACAAAGGCTAATCGGTCGGAAATCCCGCGGATGGGCTTTCGCCACATTTTTTGGGATCATCACCACATGGGTGGCATTGATAAACTTAGGCATAAAACCTGAAGAAAAGAAAGAAGTAACTAAGTTACAAATATCTGGGCCAACGACATCCCACGATTGTTGGAACCATCAGGACCGAGAGCTTTATGGGGTCCAATGCTATCAAGTGTCGCTTTGATCTCTTATCCTCCTCCGAAATACAAGGGAGAAAAGTTTGAAGGAAAGTCGGAACTGCCTCAGGGAAGGAAGTCTGATAATTCATACTAGCTGAAATCATTTAGCATTTCCAGGGAAAAAAACATTTTATTCGAAACAGCCGAATGGCTCTTAGTCAAAACTAGCCTAATAATTTGGCATTTCTGTGAAAAAGTAATTAGTCGAATAATTTGGCATATCAAGATAGGGCATTTTACTAGTACAACTTGGCAAATAATTTGGCCTTTTCGGGAATAAAACTAAACATGCCGAATGACTTGGCTTTATTGTAAAACTAGCCAAATTAATAGGCGTTTCCTGAAAAAAAAAAAAAAAACCTTTGTTCGCCTCTCTTTGTACAACTTCCCCTAGGGTTTGAATTTAACTCTTGGTATATTTCGTTCTTCTGTTTTTGTTGCAGTGAAAGCAATGACGATGAGCGCAAATAGAATCATTCTTCTCTTTTTGTGCCCTAATCCAAATCTTCTTCCTCGTCTTTATCTTCTCACTCTCTCTATATTGATTCTTCTTCTTCGTCATCCGACTCCGATTCCGACGACGAGTACTATAAAACCTTGAAACCTTGTTAAGGTGCTTTTTATAATATGCTCTTATATACCTAGAAAAGTGATATTATTGTCTAAGTTAGCGGTTAGATTTATTCCATAATGTGATATCGTTTTCAATAATAATGTATAACCATCTACGATATATTAAGAAATGAAAAGATAATTGAACAATGTTTCAATTGATACTTATAGTAAGATTACAAATAAGAACGAAAATAAGAGATGCTTAATGGTCTCTAAGTAACCAATAGTAGTTCAGATCTCTTGGGATTGAATGACAGAAAATGAGCTAACAAGGTAACAAACTTTGGCTTACTCAGATTCATCTATTTCAGGGATAATAGGTAACACGTCGTGGCTAGGTTTCTCTGTCATAACTGAACTACAACTCTCTGCCTCGTCTGTAGAAGCAAAAGGATTGGAGGGCATTACTAAGTTTTCAGTTTCGCCTTCCAACATCTGAACCACAGCCCTCATTGAAGGACGATCAGACGGGTGCCACTGTATACACCCGTCTGTGACTACCCTTTGGCATTGAGATTGCAACCCTTCTGTGTTTGGGGATTGCTGATACAAAGCTTTCCCACATTTAAAGCTTTAGACAATAAATTTCTTGGCATCTCTGACTACAACTGTTGAGTAGTCGAACGCCACTTGAACTGGGCATTCATTAAGCAAAAAATTGTTTGGTTTGTCGTCTATATCTCCATGACACTATTCCAGATGGCAACCGTAGGGGTACTTTTAGTATGAAGAGTCCAAGCATGGGACACCTTCCAATTTGTTATTTGTGTTGTTATTGAGAGAAGTCAAAAAATTGTTTTCATGTAACTATAGCTCAATTTGCTGTTTCTAAACAAAAGTTTAGCAAATACTACAAATCTATAACTACTCAATACTCCGAAGTTAGGAAGCCATCTTCCGAATCAGTACAACTCAAGGTAGTCAGATGTGACAGATGCGGCCGCAAATGCGATCTGGAGTCGCATCGCATATCCATCGCAACCCCTTAAATGTGACCAGATGCAGATGCGTTGCCTTTGTCGCATTTCGTCGTATTTGTCGATTTTTATTGCATTTCCTAATGCAAGAATCCAATTGAAACACAATAGAAAGCACAAAGAAGGAAAATATTGGGCGAGTATACACTAATACTAAGCGAAAAATACCTTATATAATAAACAATTGCTAAATCTATTACACGATACTAATATGTAATGTACATTAGGATAGGAGATGTGGGCAACGAGATAATCAATTATCTCATTCAAAGTAAAACCCAAAATATAAAACACGTACATTCCAAGAACTCCCCTCAACACATACATTTTCTAGTTATGGTTTGTTAGTTTTTACTTGGCAACGCTTATTATATTTTCAAGTTATGTTTGTTAGCTGGTACTTGGCATATGTAGATATCTCAGTTATTCATTTCCATTTTAGATTACCTAAATTTGTTAGTTAAGTTATATTATATTTTATATGTTTTTCTTAATAAAAATATTGCATATATAGATTTATATGCACATGTATAAGGAATATATACAATTTTTGCCTACTGTATTGCAATAGCGTTGCAGTATTCGCACTAGCAATTTTTTCTTCATGATTGCATCACATCACAATACGCATTAACTATCTTGGTACAACTTTTCTCTAAAGTAGGTTATCTCGTCTAATTCTCTTACATCTTATCGCCAACGAGTGAGAGACTGATGGAAGCATGAGGACATGCCTCGGACATACCCGCATACAAAATTGATTTTTGTGGCTGATGCCTGATCAACATGGGACATACTTCTAATTTTTAATGAGGGGAGGCAGCTTTGAAGTCCTACTCATATTTTTATGCTGACAATGGTTAATGGAAGTATACAACGCACCAACACCCTAAATATGCTGGTGTAGAGTCAAATATTTGTTTAAGGTAACATAAATAATAAAATTGCTTAAAGGCAAAGATCAAAAAATTTCTATAGTGGTTTTCTCTTTGGTTATGTCAATAAATCCAAGAAGCTTTGGATGCATAAAAAATCATAGATTTGAAGTTGAGAAACAATTAAACAAAAACGAAACAGATATCATAAAAATTGGAACAAATAATAACATACCTTTTATAGAAGTATTTGGATGTTTGATAATGTCGAAACATTCGGTGTCGAGTTGTTGCCAGTGTTATTCTTTATCCTGCAACCCCTGCCACTTTTTTTTCACAATCTCTGCATACTGGGATATGCCAGCAAAAGTGGAACAGCCTTGCTGTAATTGTATATCTCTGTAGATACACATCTGATATGATCCGAAGTTTTTTGCAAGGCTGTAAATCATTATCGAGAATATTTTCGGGGGCTAAAATAGCTTGAACATCATACCCAGGCACTCCAAGGCAATCTAATATCCTATACTTTCTATCTGACGATGATGAACAATTGAAGAATGTCAAGCTTGCCCAGGCATGTTCTTTGTAGTAGCGGAAAGAAGATGCAGAAATATTGAGGTTTAGAAGACATGGAGGAATGCATTTATTAGGATCAGTAACATCTAGGAACTGAGACTCGTAGTCTATGGTCTGGACTCCGAACTCTCCTGAGTATGGTAGCTTCATCATTGTGCCACTCGTATTACTGCAAGAAAGATCGAATCTTGGATAACCATGGTGACCTTTTAGTATGAAGGGGAATCGGACTGCTGGGCCATTACGCTTGCATCTTATTTCTACACCGCAATCGTCCTGGTTTGATCCAAGTCCAAATTATGGGAAGATGATTAAGAAGATGGTGAATACAACCCCAAAATTTGTTTTCATCTCCATCTCTCGAAGGATTGAGGATTAAAAATTGATAGATTAGTTTACTCGATCCCGCCTTGAATTTGATCAAACTCGGTCATGTTAGAGAATCTGCAATAGCCTCTTAACATTTAACATATGCTAAAGTCAAGTCACCACTATATGAGTTTTGCTGCTAAGAGTAGAAGGATTAGTCAAGTCAAGTTTTAGCAGTGGGGTACTAGAAGGATTATAAGACCTTTCAGGTCAAAATAAGTTGGCTAACCTCTACATTACTGGTGCTCCTCATAGACTTGGGGTAGGGAGTTGGAGCCACACTCTACATCTGAAGCATCATAACTTGTGCTATAATTTTTTTTCTCTTCTGGGAATCATGAGGTCTATAAGAATACCAAAATGTTTCAAAGAAAGTAGTCTGTGAACAATGCACATATCTCTTCCACAAATACCATGTTGAGTTATCTTTGTTCTTGGATATCTTTTGCGATCTTTCTTGCTTTTTCATTTAAAGATTGCGATGCTAAGAGATATGAGCACTGCAACCCTTTTTCATGTGGAAATCTCCAAAACATCAGCTATCCTTTCAGATTAAAAGAGGATGTGTGGTAACTGTAGCTATGAACTCTTTTGTGAAAACAATCTCACAGTTCTATACTTGTATCCAGTATCCAGGCAAGTATTACGTTCATTCCATTTCCTACCCAAAGCGAACAATTCAAATTGTGGATCCTGGCCTAGAAAGTAAAAATTGCTCCTCACCGCTTCATTATCCCTTGAGTCGGAGCAACTTTAGCATCAAAGATCCATACCAACTTTCTTTTTACGGTTTGAGTGGATATGCTAACGGAATTGTTTTTGTGAACTGTCCATTCCCCATAAAATCTCCAAAGTATGAGGATACTGCTCCATGTATCAATGGCACCAGCTCATCACACTTGTACTCTTATGTTGTGCTCAGAGACATGAAGGTGGCTGATTTGAAGGACTTGTGCAGCATTTCCATGTCTATTTATACTACTTTGGGCTTTCCCTATTCGGTTCTTTAGAACAAATTTCAAAACCTTTCGTTCTATGACATTCACCAACGGTTGCTAATTGGGTTAGAGCTTACATGGTTTCGAGTTGACTGTGGACACTGCTCGGATAAAGAGCGTTTTTGTCATCTTGATGAATTCAACAACATACAGTGAGTATCCTTAATATTTTAAATAAAAACAATTCGGTGCCCCTTGTACATTCTGAACTTTAAGGCCTTGCTTGGTTCGCGGCAAGTTTGTGTACTTGCACCTGTTGAATATAGAATATATGTTGAAATATAGAATATACCTAATATAAAATATATACTAAATATAGAATTCTCTAAATATAGGATATTCTTACTTAGCGCCCAAGTAATTTTAACTATATAAGGAGAATGTTTTCTTCCATTGTAATCATCGAATAATAATAAAGTTTGTCCTTCTCGAATCTCTTATTCTTTGTATTAGTTTCTACATGGCATCAAAGCGGGTTCGATAATTGAACATGGTTCTTTCGAATTGAATTGAATTCCGCTGTGAATTGATGTCACGAAGCTTAATTATGTTGTGAAGTTCGAAGTACTGTAGCTGCAATAGTTCGAGGTACTGTAACAGTCCGAAGTTACTGTAGCTGTAGCAGTCCGAAATACTGTAGCATATACCATAAAATCACTATAGCCGTAGTATTCAATTACTGTAGCAGTTCAAAATAGTGTGGCAGTTCGAAGTTACTTCAGCAGATACCATAAAATCACTGTAGCAGATCGAAGCGACCAATGGGTTCCAATGATGATATAACAATGGTATCATCAAACTCAAACCCTAATCCTCCTTCAGTGAATGTTGCCCTGTCAGGTATGAAAACTAAAGGTAATGTTTTAGTTGTAAATTCTTTGAATAGTACTTGGTTAATTGATACTGGTGCATCAGATCACATGGTAAACGACTCTAGCATATTATCATTCATTACACCTTCAATCCAAACCTCTATATACATAACAAATGGTGGTTCCTCTCCTGTAATTGGAGAAGGTTCCACTGACATATCTGAATCCCTGACATTAAACTCTATCATTATTATTCCTGCCCTAGAGTGCAATATCTTGTCTGTCAGTTGGATCACTATTGCACTTACATGTACCGTGACATTTTGGCCTCAATTATGTATTTTTCATGACATAGTGACTCGGCAGGTTCTTGGTAGTGGTGTTAGAAAAAGCAATCTCTACTATTTGGACCTGACTAATAGTGGAGAGCAGAGAATTCATCAGGTGAATAAATTTGGAGGAATTGAAGAAACAAAAGCTAATGTGTGGTTATGGCATCGGCAACTGGGTCATCTCTCATTCGGGTATCTTCATAAATTAAATTCGTCGTTATTTTCGAATTGCAGTATTTCAGAATTTAAGTGTGATATTTGTGAACTCGCTAAGAGTCGTCGTATTACATACTCTCCAAGTTTCAATAAAAGTTCATAATCTTTTAGTATTACTCACTCTGATGTATGGGGTCCTGTACGTATTCCTTCATTGCCTAGAGCTCATTATTTTGTGACTTTTATTTATGAGTGTACTCGTATGATGTGGGTATCCCTAATTACCCATAAAAGTGAAGTTTTTGAAGTATTTAAAAAATTGTATCAGATGGTTTTGACCCAATTCCAAAGGAGGATACAAGTGTATCAATCTGATAATAGAGGAAAATTTACTAGTAATGACATGTCAAAGTTTTTGACAAATAACGACATTCGACATCAAACCTCTAATGTTTATACCCCACAGGAAAATGGGTTAGCTGAACGAATGAATAGACAACTGTTAGAAGTTGTTCGTGCATCTCCTTTTTGAAATGAATATGCTATTGAATTATAGGGGATAACCGTTAAAATCTGTTGTTTACTCGATAAACCGCACACCATCTAGGGTCATTGAATTTTAGACCCACTTCTAAAAACTTCATGATCTTATCACCATCCCTGTAATGCCAAACCTAGAACCACGTATTTTTGGATGTTTTGTCTTTGCTCATATACCTAAACATCAGCGAGGAAAATTAGATCATTATGCTCGAAAGTGTGTGTTTCTTGGATATGCTAATTTTATAAAAGGTTATCGTTGTTATGATCATGTAGAGGGGAAGGTGTATATCTCTTTGGATGTTTCATTTCGAGAATTGGAGGCGTATTTTATGGGATCTTCCCTTCAGGGGGAGAAACATAATGATGGAGAAGGAAAGTTCTCTATTATTGGGGATATGTTTCAGGAACTAGAGAATTTGACGAGTAATTTGAACAGGCGTAGTAACCTAACTGATGATGAAAAGGAAAGTGAAGCAGAGCAGATACAGGGGGAGATCAGGGTATTGAAGATGAACTTCATATGAATGGAGATGATCAGACGACAGTAGGAGATCAAGCTAAAATAGTAGAAGTTGCATGTGACTCTAACATTCTAACACCATCTACCGAAGCACTGCCGTAGAATGTCGAACCTCAGGTATTACCTAATCCTAACACTATTAATGATATTCAACCTAGACGTTCAGAAAGGCCTACTAAAAGTATTCCAAAATCTACTTATGAACCAGATATCAATTTTAAAGCCAAATACCCAATTTCTGATTATGTGTCCACCCATAGGTTGGCTAAGTCGTTTACATGCACTATGAATCAATTAATCTCTGTATCTATTCCTAGTAATTTGCAGGAAGCACTATTAGATCCACAATGGAAGAAAGCCATAAACGAAGAGATGAATGCATTACAGAAGAATTCCACTTGGGAACTTGTTGATAAACCCCACGGATATCGTATTGTTGGGTGTCGTTGGATCTTTACTGTAAAGATGAATTCAGATGGAAGTATTGATAGGTATAAAGCCAGACTAGTTGCCAAAGGGTATACGCAGATGTATGGCGTAGATTACGATGAGACCTTCGCCCCAGTGGCAAAGATAAATACTATTCGTGTACTCATTTCTCTTACAACCAATTAAGGTTGACCATTACAACAGTTTGACGTGAAGAATGCATTTCTTAATGGAGACTTAGAAGAAGAAGTATACATGGAGTTACCACCTGAAGTCACAAATTCTGAAAGAGGAAAAGTATACAAATTAAAGAAGACACTGTACGGGTTAAAACAATCTTCACGAGCTTGGTTTGGACGGTTTTCGAAGAGCATGAAGGCATTTGGATATAGACAAAGTAATTATAATCATACTTTGTTTATAAAACGAAAGTTAGGAAAGCTTACCGCTCTTATTGTTTATGTTGATGATATGGTTGTTACTGGAAATGACATGGTAGAAATGGAGGTACTGAAGAACTATTTGCCACGGGAATTTGAGATGAAGGATTTGGGACAGTTAAAATACTTCTTAGGCGTTGAAGTTGCAAGATCAAGTCAAGGTATTTTCATGTCTCAACGAAAGTATATATTAGACCTTCTTACAGAAACTGGGATGCTTGATTGCAAACCGGTAGATACACCGATTGAAGCGAATCATCACTTGGGAATGTTTTCCAACCAAGTTCCATGTGACAAAGAAAGGTACCAACGTTTAGTGGGAAGACTAATTTATCTCTCTCATACTCGACCGGATATTGCATATGCCATTAGCGTCGTAAGTCAATTCATGCATAATCCAAGTGAAGAACATATGAAGGCGGTCTTTCGAATACTAAGGTACTTGAAGAAATCTCTGGGAAAATGTCTCTTATTCCAGAAAGGTGGTGATATGGAAGTAAAATGTGGTGATATGGAAGTAATGGGATACACCGATGCAGATTGGGCAGGAGATATGGCGACCAGAAGGTCAACCTCAGGCTATTTTACGTTTGTATGTGGGATTTTAGTAATATTTAGAGCTAAGAAGTAAAAGGTTGTTACTAGATCAAGTGCAAAATCTAAGTTTCGGGGTATGGTTCACGGAGTATGTGAACTACTATGAATACAAAATATATTGAAGGATCTTAGATTTAAACTCATGAAAGCAATGAATCTACACTGTGACAATAAAGCAGCGATTATGATTGCACACAATCCAATTCAAGATTACCGTATGAAACATGTTGAAGTGGATCGATTCTTTATCAGAGAAAATATTGACAAATGGTGTATATCTTTTCCATTCGTGAAGTCGAAAGATCAACTTGCAGATATTCTTATGAAAGGAGTTTGTGGACGAATATTTAACGACATGATTGACAAGCCGGGCATGATTGACATCTATGCTCCATCTTGAGTGGGAGTGCTGAATATAAAATATACTTAATATAAAATATATACTAAATATAGGATATTCTTACTTAGCACCCAAGTAATTGTAACTATATAAGGAGAAGGTCTTCTTCCATTGTAATCATCGAATAATAATGAAGTTAGTCCTTCTCGAATCTCTTATTCTTTGTATTAGTTTCTACTGCACCCGGGTGCAGCAAAGCAAGCAAGGCCTAAGTTTCCGTAAATAGCTTTTGCTGGATTATTTTAAGAATTCAATTTTGAAGAGCAGGGTATGGTTTCTTCTTCTTCTTCTTCTTCTTCTTCTTCTTCTTTTTCCTTTTCCTGCACTTTAGTGAGCAGGGCCACCATTTAAGTCTACAGCTGGTGCACCACCACCAGTCACAGCTACTGCGACAGCACCACCACCACCAGTCCACCAGAAGGTACTGAAGCAAACTTCTCCAGTCCAGATGCAATAAGCTCAGTTATATCTTTTCCCTTAACTTGATATAAAAGCAATTCAATATTATCATCATCAGTTTCAGCTCCAACTGATCCAAGGATGTGTTTGATATCTTCAACTGCTGGGGGCGTTGTTCCCTCCCAACATAGTGAGCAAATACGCAGCGATGAACTTCATTTCTCCTTGGAGTTTCTGGTTCAAGAGAGAGGAGAGGAGTTTAGCTTCTTTGATCTCCTTTTTTTTCTCTAAAGCTGTCGAGACGTCATTGCCTCTTTGCTCTTGCTTGGGATCTAAAGAATTTTAAGAAATTGGTTAGGACTCGGTTTGTGTGTAAACCTATCGGGTCGGTTCGGGTCTAAAACCGATCAGGTTTCGGGTTGGTTCGATTTCCAACTTCTGAAACCGACTAAGTTTGGTTCGGGTTCAGTTTAGGCCGGAAACCGACCCAAACCGACTCGTGCTCAGCCCTAGACTTATCTACGATATATTAAGAAATGAAAAGATAATTAAACAATGTTTCAATTGATACTTATAGTAAGGTGGCGTTTGTTTTTTGGGCTGACTCCACTCAGTCATCTGACTCTGAGTGGAGTCAGTGATTTGGGCACTTAGAAGTGTTTGTTTTTTGCTCACTCAGTGGCTAAGTAGAGTCAGAGTCAGTGATTTGGGTCACTCAGAGTCATCCCCAATAAGCTAGCTTATTGCTGAGTCTGACTCTGACTCTATTTTGTCTACCCAAATTACCCTTACAAAAAAAAATTACAAAAAAAACTCATTTCTCCTCCAAACCAGCTCCTCTCCAAACAAAACCGCAGCTCTTCCCCAAATGAAAACCCGTCAATCTCTCAACTGCTCTCCTCGATCACCTCCAAAAGCAACTCCTCCTACGAATACGAGTATGCTGGAGCTGATTTTAACAAGATTTGATTTCTATTTTAGGTCTAAATTTCTTCACTTTGTTTTGTTTTTGATAGATTTAGGGATTGAATGTTAATAGTGATTATTGTTGTTCTTGTTGTTCGTACTACAGAACAATGTATATCAGTTATCTGTTATTATTGTTCTTGTGCTGTTTTTAGAGCTCATTTGTGGAGATTTTGTTATTGTTACTCATAATGGATTCAGTTATGGGTAATTGTTTCAGAATGGATTCATTTATGGTTTTTAGAGCTCATTATGTTTAATCCACCTGATGATTTATGAAGGCTTAATCCTAAGGTGTTTTGGATGTAGTTGTAACTCGTACAAAAAATCTAATCTCTGAAAGAGGCAGCCTTTGAAATCTTTAGCTTAGAATTGATGCCTTGAATCCACAGTACTACTTTCCCAATGACATTTTTAGACACAATGGCAATGCCATCATATTTAGAGTTGCACCTAGCTCTCCATATCTCCCAACAAATAAAACTAGGCATAATACCTGTTATAATTCCCATGTGACATCTAGTATGAGCATTTAATAACCAAACTCCTTGGGTAGCCCACAAAGATCCTGCAGAGTTGAAATTAATCTCACAAATGAAACTGAAATAAGTCCAAACTCTGCTGGTAAGTTCCCTCTATGCAACATATGGTTAATATTTTCTTCATTGTTATTCTGGCACCATAAGCATTTAAAGGCTATGGGTACATGTTACTTAATCAAAGAGTCAACATATGTAATTTCTTCATTGTTATTCTGCCTCTTCTACTTGGATGCTTAGAGGCCTTTTTACAAAATCAACTACTTGGATGCTTAAGAAGAGGCTTCTTTACAGAATCTTTTGTGTCCATCTGTTTACAGAAGCTTGTATATAATCTGTCCATAACTATTATGTCCATCTGTAGGTTATGTCCAGAACTGTTATGTTGTTATGTACAAGCTTGTACAAAAGCTTGTATAGAATCTATTGTGCCTGTCCAGAACTGTTATGCTGTTATGTTGTTATGCATGTCCAGAACTATTATTAGATTATGTCCATCTGTTTACAGAAGCTTGTATAGTTGTGTCCATCTGCAGAACTGATATGTTGTTATGCCTGTTTATACAGTTACGCACCATATGCCTTTACTAATGATCTCAAAAGGATTATAAATGAAGATGCCTTTACTGATGCCTTTACTCATAATTCTAGAAGCCTAAATAGTTTCAAAGTCTGGATGGTGCACTGAAATGTTTCTTTTGGCTTGATGTATTTTCTGAACAGTCTTGTATAGGTTTTATAGATTTTTCTTTACGTCTTTTCTGTCCATTTTCTGAACAATCTGGACTAGGTTTTGAGTCTTAGGATAGACAACAGTTTTTGTTTAGGTCCTGGAACCAATACTCTAGCTAACCTACATGGTATCCTACATGGGTTGAGATTCTGCAAGCAACACCATTGCACTCAGATTGTTGTGGAGACTGATTCAAAAGTCATTGCAAACTGCTAACTGTTATTTACATCCATTAAGATCTTACATTACCTGAGATTGTTGTACATCCATTAAGATCTTACATTACCTGAGATTACTGAAGTTGTTATCTGTATCCATTAAGCTCTTATGTCCATGTTGCACTTGCATTTGCATGACTCCTATTATGATAGATATCTATAAAGTAAATCTTCGTGTTATTAATAAGTTATTACTTATTTGTTGTTATTGATGTATCATTGTTTTGATTGCAGGGTTGTTTGTTTGAAGGCCTTTAGATAAATTGTAGGGGTGATCTGTATTGGCTCACCAATCGATTTCTCGAATACCCCAAGGTATTCTCTAATTCTATCCTCCTTGAACTACCTTTATTTTTGTTTTAGTTGATAGATATTGTTTTTGATAGATGGGTTAATGTTATTGTTGAAACTAGATATAAGAATGTTGTTGTTGATAGATAACTAATAATAGAAGAAATAGTATTTGTGTATTTTCTCTCGTTGATGCAATTATGAAATTAGTGGATATTTGAGTCTGAGTTTATTAGGATTACCAATATTGGATTGGATGCTCTATTCTATTATTTGATACTATTTTTTTCATTATTTAATACTATTTTTTTATTATGTATTCTTAGGGGCAATGAATCAGGTTCAATGGTTATTAGGTATTCTTGCTATTAATATTTTGTACAACGAGATAGTCAAACAAAATAGGAGGGTCCACCAAAGACTATGTACTTTAGTTCGCACTGGCAAGCATATGTCCAGAAACTTCTAGAAGGTCCTAGTCCTGTAATGTATAATATGATGAGGATGGAGCCAGACTCTTTCAGATCTCTAGTTGCCCACTTCAGAGATACTGGGTTGTTGAGGGATAGTAAGCATATAGATGTCGATGAGAAGCTTGCAATATTCTTACACATCATTGCACACAACATGCGAAATAGAGCTATAAACTCTTTATTTCAACATTCTGCTGCAACAAGCAGTAAAGTCTTCCATGAATGTCTTGATGCAATGATGAAATTTTCAAAAGAGATGATAGTGCCCACTAACTTTGATGAACCACCAAGGCCAATTAGACATCATAAAAAACTTGGGGAAGGAGCTTTCAGAGGAGCTGTAGGAGCACTAGATGGTACATTAATTCCTGCAAGTATTCCAGTAAAGGATCAAACACCTTATAGAGGAAGAGGTGGAGGGATTTGCTTCCAGAATGTGATGGCCATATGCGATTTTGACATATATTTCACGTATGTTGTTGCTGGTTGGGAAGGAGTTGCCCATGATTCTAGGGTTTTGACAGATACACTGAACAAGCCAGCCCACAACTTCCCCATGCCTCTAACTCGTGGTAATGGTCATTCTCATTTTGTTGATGCTTATCACTCTTTGTATGTCTCCTCATGTTAACTTTCCTTATTTCAGAGCAATATTATCTATGCGATGTTGCCTATGCACAATCAAGAGGTTTCATGACCCCTTACAGAGGTGTTAGGTACTGGTTGAGTGATTATAGGCATGGACAAAGGCCTAGGAACCCACAAGAGTTGTTTAATCATGCACATGCTAAACTAAGAAATGTAATTGAGAGAAGCTTTGGTGTACTGAAGGCAAGGTTTCCTATTCTCAGATCAATGTCTTCTTATGACTTTCCCACACAGAGAAACATTGTGGTTGCATGCATAACAATTCACAATTATCTAAGAAGGGTTTCTCTGAATGATGAACTCTTTAAGCAGTTTGAGAGTGATGATGCTGGTGTTGAGGGAAATGAAGAAGTGCATGTTGCGGAGTTGCCACCTAATGCTATCTTATTTGGGCAAGTTGAGCATGCAGCAACTATAACTCAAAGAGATATGCTTGTAGCACAATTAGCACTAAGCAATGCCGATGCTGCTATTGTAGAGTGATTTAGTTTATTGTAAACAATAACTCTTTAACAATGGTTTTGCAATATGTTGTTTATGCTGGGACAACATCTATTTACAATTTGCATTTCTTTTTCTGGTATGTGGTGTTATTGGTGGAAAATAACTTGCAGTTCAATGGTGATTTACAACTGCATTTGTGGGAATGGGATTATATTAATTTCTCAAAGCTCTGACAATCCGAATAGGGCATATTGCAAGTGCCTGTATGCGTTATATTTTGTATTTTATTATTTATATTGAATTTTTTATTGTATTATCTATTACTATTTCTTTATTTTACATTTGTATATTTCAGAAGACACCTAGGGATTGTGGGTTTTGGTGTTGGGTGGATGAGTATTTGCCTTGCCCTTATGGAAATGGTCCATGTAAGCTGCGCTCTGTAACTATTAGTAAAAAAAGATTTTACTGTTGCCCACTCTCAAAGAGTAAGCGGGAGAGAGGTTGTGGTTTCCTCAAGTGGTTTGAGGAAGTAAATGGTGAATCATCTACTTCCACTCCTTCTACCACTGCCACTCCTACCTTTGCTACCTCCACAACTATTAAAGATTTGAAGATCAAGTACAAAATAGAGTTGGCTGTGGCCCAAGCTAAAATGGAAATGCTTCAATCCATTACAGAAGACCTAGCAAAGATAAAGCTAAAGAAGTAGTGTGCTTTAAAAGTTGTATGAGTTCTTTTTTGTAAAACATATTCAAGCATCTTTAATATAGGGAGCATGTAAGACTATTTTATTTTATGAAACGGTGTTTGATTACATTTGTTGTTGATAAATGTTTCTTAGTTATTGGATCATTTATATGAAAATGGATAGATGTTTGTAATATTAATGGTTGTTTGATTCTATTTGTTTGTTTACATGTCTATGAACCTAGTCAGCTAGTGTCATTTTCATCCATTTTCTATCCATAGGTTCATAGGTCTACAGATGGATAACAGATGCGCTGATATATACAAAAAAATAAATAGATGCACTTTTAATCTTTCTAGAATTGTAAGGATGTCCACATACCTAAGCCTTGCCTAGAAATAAAGCTCAAAATTTTGCCATTTTAGCATATACAATACTGAAACGCAAAAATTCACAAATTACAAACTGCCTAGTACTTTGAAAATGTTGTGTTGGTGAATTTGTGATTACAATAGTACAATTCACACCATAAAGTTCCGTGATTGCGCAACAAAGTGAGCAGTGTTGAGTTACACCCATTTGGGAATTGGTTCACAAATTAACAACCCTAATAGTGCTCTCTAACAAGGAATAGAGATTGGAGATGGATCAAATAACAAAAAAGGAGAGCCCATAAGATCTGCATGATTTCACCAACCAATCACTTTAATGGATAAGTACCCATGGAGCATCTATACAAAAATGGATAGATACTTTTAATGGATAGATGCTTTTAAGGAATCTTGAAGAGAAGACATCCTATGTCTTTTATTTGAGAATAGGAATTTGTTAATGTTGTTAATGGTGAATATATGCTTATTATTTTGAGATAACACAGTTAGAAATTTTGAGAAGCATTATAAGGCCTCCCAATCATTCTATATGTAAATGCATATTGTTTTGGATATACAAAGGGAGCAATATGGATTGTATATCCATCTGCCATAACATTTCTCTTCTGCAACATCATAAAGGGAGCAATATGAGGCATCTGCTCCTTACATGGTGTTTGGGATATAACAGTAGCATATAACAGACTATGGACTGACTAGAAAATTCAATTTGTATATAGAGAGTGTATATCCATTTTGGAAACTAAGAAAGGAAGCCCCAACTACCTAACTGCCACTGTTATCCATCCATCCATACATCCATACAAATTTGGAACAGTTTCTTGAAGACTAGGAACTGCTTATAACAGTTTATAACAGTTAGGCAGTTTATAAAATCATATTTGTAGGGCCTGTTTCTGATGCTTTGTGTGTAGTTTATGCATAAGGAAAGAGTTTGTCATGTTAAGGCTTCCATTGATCTTGATTGATAAGTAACAATTCATAAGTTTTGGGGAACACCATGTGTGCTTAAGTACTAGTGTTCTTCATCTTTATAGAATCCTTGGCAGGATGAAATAAAAGGTAAGCCTTCAATGTTTAAAGCAAATAGCTTTGATGAAAGTTACCAAAAACAGTTACTTGTAAACAACCTACTAAAGGAAGAATCCTTGGTAGGATGAAATGAAGGTAAGAACTGTTCTAATATTTTCTGCATATCTAAAAGGCAGTTGGAGAACATATTTATAGATGTAAGATCCAGTAGCTTTTGTTTGGTTATTGTTTATGTTTTGCATTCGATTAGTCAATTATGATCTCAGGCGTTATGAACGAAGAATATACCGCTATTGGATAGAATGAGCAGTACCTTTTAGGAGAAATCAATTACACAAGTGTTCGATGCTTTAGGAAGCATTAGTAACAGTTCATGGTCCTCCATCTTCACTACCAGATCTTCTAGAAAATAATCCAATGATACAATAGTCATCTTCTCCAATACTCTCGCAATCTTCAAAAAGTACTTCACCAAGGACAGATAAATTTCACGCCTCCTTTCATATTTATATCCAAGACTTCTATTTTTGCTAAAAATTCCTAGCTTAACTGCTTTCAGATGTCTTGACAAACATTCAGGGACCATCCAATATTCAAAATCTTCATGTACCCGAAAATCTTCCAATACCTATTTGTGAGTCAAAGCTCAAGTGCTTAGCAAAAGTTTGGTGAAAATTGATACTAAATTGAAGAATGCTTAATGACTTGCCTTGGGCAGCACAAAAGATTCCAGATTAGGTGTTTTCTGCAGTAAGTTCTCTCACACAAAAAGTGTTATCCACTATCAGATGGGTCAGCTTAGAAAATGTAGGTTTCGAAAGTGGTGCTCCATACAGTTTCTGGATACGCAAAGGTTGAAAATTTATACAAATTAGACAAAAACAAATTCATATACACAACTTACTATTCTAAAATAATACTTCAAGTGTTACTAGTATCTGCTTGAAATATGGGATAAGAAACATACCTTCAAGGTTACATCAGCTAATGTTAACATTTTTGCATTAGAGATTCCTTTAAGGTGGCGTTTGTTTTTTCTGGTGTTTGCATATATTAATAATAATGTGGCAGTTGCTGCAGCAGTAGCTGAATTTGCTAGGTTGACTGAGAGAGGATTGAACTAGTTTTATCATGGGTTAGGCAGTTTCTGAATATCCATTTCCATTTCAGTATAACAGTTAGGCAGTTTCTGCATATCCATTTCCATTTCTGTATAACAGTTAGGCATTTCTATTTCTGCATATCCATTTCCATTTTAGTATAACAGTTAGGCATTTCCATTTCTGCATATCCATTTCAGTATAACAGTTAGGCAGTTTCTGCATATCCATTTCAGTATAACAGTTTCTACATATCCAGTTTATGCATATCCATTTCTATAATAGCCAGTTGGGCATTTACTTATTGTTCCTGGGTGATATGTTCTTAAAACAGTTTTTGTTTAGTGCTGCAAATACCAAGTCACAAGTAGGCATTATAATTGGTATTTTGCCTTCTTTAATATGCTGGGAAATTTATAGAGCAAGGTGTAAGAAGAGATATGAAGACATCATAATGCAAGCTGATCTTATTATCAATAAGGTCTGTCAGTGGCTACATATCCATTTCCATTTCTGCATATCCATTTCCATTGCTTTGTGTGTAGTTTATGCTTATGTTGTACAAACTACCAACTGTTATCTGCAATATGTTCTGTTTAACTAATTTGTCTATTTGTTTGAAATGTGTAGTTATGTTGATACCACCAACGATACCACAACCGATACCACCAAAGAAATACGGCTTTTTCCAGCAACATTCAAAGTTCAGACTTGACTTTATCTTGAAATGTCAAGCACAAATAGACTTGCATAGAGTGTCTGGAACATCTCTAAATGCTCTAGCTTGGAAGACAGTGAAAGATGAGCTAAACAGCATGCAAGATTTTTATGTTTTGCAACATAAGGAACTGAAGAACCAATGGGATTACTTGAAGAGACAATGGAAAATCTGGAGAGGGTTGATAAATCGGACTGGCCATGGATATGATCCTGTATCAGGCACCTTTGATTGGCCTGAAAAAGTTTGGGCAAATATCATTGCGGTAAGTTAATGTGAATAATGACATTACAATTTGATTATATAACAATAAATACTTATGTTTAAACATCTATTTACATATTTGTTTACAGGTGAATTATGAGGCGAAGAAGTATAAGACCGCTCCTCTTCAGCATAGAGATTTGTTGGAGAAACTGTTTGATGGTCTATCTGCTACTGAGGATTTTGCATTGTCTTCAGGTATGGCGAGTGTACCCTCCTCTACCCAGCAGTCAGAGTACGTTCCTCTACCTGATGATATGAACGTTGACGATACACAAGTTCCCCTCGCTGGAGTTGATTATCCTTGGGATGGTGAAGCCATTCCTTCTTATGATGCCCCTATCAGTCCAATAAGGAAGCCTACTCCTGGTAGTACTTCTCGTTCTCGTACCCCTGCACCTCAATCAAGCCGGAGAAGATCAGCTGCGGCAGTTCAACCATTGGAACCAATGGAGTTGGTCCAATCTCTGATATCTGCATTCACTGCCCAAGGAGCTAGTCATACTTCTGGTAGCAATGACGACACCAGTGATGCAGTTGTACAGGTATTGCAGGAAATGGTCAGTTCATATGAGATAGATAATGCATTATTTTTCAAGAGTTTGAAGTTCTTGGGAGGATCCAATGAGCACACTTACAGGTTAATGTTTATCAGGCTTCGTCCAGAGCAGCGTGTTAGTTTCCTTGAAGCCCTTATGTCTTGATTGGAATTATTTGTTTGCGTATTTGTAATAACTCTTAAGATTATGATATTTGCCTTATTTGTATTAACTTCAAACCAATGTTAAAATTATTTGATTTTAAGTATTTAGGTATTTGTGTTTGCTATATATACAGGTCATTTTCTATGTATTTATGTTTGCTATATATACAGGTTCTTTCCTATATATCTGTTATGTGGTGTTGACATTGCGCTGACGAAGGGGTTTCTATGTATTTATGTTTGCTATATATACATGTTCTTTCCTATGTGCTTGTTATGTATATGTGGTGTTGATGTTGCGTTGACGAAGGGGTGGTGGTGGTGGTGGTGGTTCCTTATAAACTGATAAGGGTATTTTGGTCTTTTGTCTATTTTAACACTCATTCAGACTTAGACTCAGACATAAAACAAACACTCCAAGGCATCCACTCAGTTAGTGAACGCTTCTAAGTGGACTCAAACACTCACTCAGACTCAGATTCAGATTCCACTCAGACTCAGAAGCAAAAAAACAAACGGCCCCTAGGATTACAAATAAGAACGAAAATAAGAGTTGCTTAATGGCCTCTTTAAGTAACCAATAGTAGTTCAGATCTGTTGGGATTGAATGACAAAAAATGAGCTAACAAGGTAACAACAACCTTTGGCTTACTCAGATTCATTTATTTCAGGGATAACGGCTAGCAGATCGTGGCTAGGTTTCTCTGCCATAACTGAACTACTACTCTCTGCCTCGTCTGTAGAAGCAAAAGGATTGGAGGGCATAACTAAGTTTTCAGTTTCGCCTTCCAACATCTGAACCACAGCTCTCATTGAAGGACGATCAGACGGGTGCCATTGTATACACCAAAGTGCAACCACTGTTAGCTTCTTCGCTATTTCCGTATTTTCATCAATTTCTATTTTGGTACCCAACTCTTTGTCTTGATTCAGACGTTTGTAAGCCCACTCCGGAAAGTAAATTTCGCTTCTGTTCTCAACTGTAACATCAGTATTCTTTCTCCCTCCAACCATTTCAAGAACCAACATTCCAAAACTATAAACGTCTGATTTGTAGGAAACATTTCCAAAGTTCCTAGAGAACACTTCGGGTGCAATGTAACCAATGGTTCCTCTTACGGCAGACATCGATATTAGACTTTCTCCTTTGGAAGACAACTTAGCTAGACCAAAATCAGAGATCTTAGGCTTGAAAGTACTGTCTAGCAAGATATTATGTGGTTTGATATCGAAATGGAGAATACGTTGATTGCATCCTTGGTGAAGATACTCTATTCCTTTTGCGATTCCAATTGCGATATCTAGAAGCTTTTCCCAACCAAGAGGAGGGTTCTTGGCATTCTTCGAAAATATGTACTTTTCAAGTGACTCGTTTGGCAGAAACTCGTAAACAAGAGCTCGCATGAATCCATCCGCACAGAAGCCAAGGAGACGAACTATATTGACATGATGAATTGTGCCAATCGTGCCCACTTCATTTGTAAAATCTTCCCCTTTGCCTGTAGAGTTGTTGAGGAGCTTAACTGCGACTGGCATTTCTTTCCCAATCGCCCCCTTGTACACACTTCCATAACCTCCTTTACCCAACATGTTCTTAAATTTATATGTTATCCTCTTAATATCATTGTACGAAAACCTTGTAGGCTTGAAAGCTTCGTAATTTTTCAAGAACTTTTCAACGATAACTTGATTCTCTTTATCTATTTTATCCAAGTTGTGAGCCTTATAGCACTTGATGATTATTATTGTTGCCACCATCAGAAGAAGGGGACCAAGTGTTAACCCTGTATGATTCACACGTTAAGGTTAATACATGAGCAATATACTCTTTAAATAGCAATTATACTTTGGATCTCAACTATGAGAACATTTTGATCTCAAAGGCAGAGAGAAAGGAAAAGCGCAAGACATAAATAATTCGAAATGATAGATAAATGGCTTCACCTGTAACCAGTAGTACAAGGCGCCTCCCTGCAAAAAAAGAGAAAGAACAAGTAGATTAAACTTGTAAAGCTTTTGTAAGAGATAAGCATAAAAGTAGGAAAACAATTGTGCTGCCTTAATGGTATCTCCTCATGGATATGCACTTATGCGAAAACTTAAAGATTTAAAAAACTCAAGTATAGATATAAGAATAGAACTAAAATTTTAAAATTTGCCAATGCTAATCTGTGACTCCTATGTACCATAGCAAAATTCTGGTTTGCCCTTCAGAAAAACACACAGGTCTTGTATATTTCACAGACGTAAAAACTGAACTCTTTGGTATTGCAGAAGCATAAACACTTCTGCGTTTAGGAATTGCTGACACAAAGCTTTCCCACATTTAAAGCTTTAGACAACAAATTCCTTGGCATCTCTGATTACAACTGTTTAGTAGTCGAACGCCACTTGAACTGCCATTCATCAAGCAAAAAATTGTTTGGTTTGTCGTCTACATCTCCATGACACTATTTCAGATGGCAACCGTAGGGGTACTTTTAGTATGAAGAGTCCAAGCATGGGACGCCTTCCAATATGTTATTTGTGTTGTTTTTGAGAGAAGTCAAAAAATTGTTTTATTAACTATAGCTCAATTTGTTGTTTCTAAACAAAAGTTCAGCAAATACTACAAATCTATAACTACTCAATACTCAGAAGTTAGGAGGGCATCCTCTGTTTAAATACATCTTTTCTCTAACGAGTGAGAGACTGAAGGAAGCCCCGGGGGCATATCCGCCTAAAAATATCGATTTTTGTGGCTCATGCCTGATCAACATGAAGAAAAAATCTTTCCTCAGTATCATATAAACGGGAACAACTATTAACATACCTTTAATGAAAGTATTTGAATGTTTGATAATGTTGAAACATTCGGTGTCCAGTTGTTGTCGAGTGTTATTCTTTATCCTGCAGCCCATGCCCCTTTTTTCACAATCTGTGCATACTGGGATATGCCAGCTAAATTGTAGAAGAGGAACAAACGTCGTGTAAGCCTGTCCCAGCAGATGCACATCTGATATGGTCTGAAGTTTTTCGCAAGACTGTAAATCATTACCGAGAATTCTTTCGTAGGTTGCAAAAGCTCGAACATCATACCCAGGCACTCCAAGGCAATCTACTATCCTATTCTTATACTTTCCATCTGACGATGATGAACAATTCAAGAACGTCACGCTTGCCCAGGCATTTTCTTGGTCCTGGTAAAAAGGAGATTTAGAGAAATTGAGATGCTGTAGGAGACGTCGATAAATACAACTATCAGGAACAGTAACATCTAGGAACTGAGACTCGTAGTCTATGGTCTGGACTCTGAACTCTCCTGAGTATGGTAGCTTCATCATTGTCTCATTCGTATTACTGCAAGAAAGATCGAATCCTGGATAACCACAGTGCTTGGGGTGGTGACCTTTTAGTCTGAAGGGGAACCGGACTGCTGGGCCATTACGCTTGCATCTTAATTCTACACTGCGATCATTTTGGTTTGATCCAAGTCCAAAGTACGGGAAGATAATCAAGAAGATGGTGAAGGCAACCCCAAAATTATTTCTCATCCCCATCTCCATCTCTCGATCGAGGCTTAAAACTTGATAGATAATTTTACTCAACTCAATCATGTCAGAGAATCTGCAATAGCCTCTCACATTTAATATATTCTAAAGTCAACTTATACTGCTGAAGCAGTGATGTAGAAGGATTATAAGACCTTATTTTCAGCCTTTCAGGTCAAAAGAAGTATTTCTTTTGGTAGGCAAGTCAAAAGAAGTTGGCTAACCTCTACATTACTTGCGATAGTCATATTCTTGGGGTAGGGAGTGGGGGCCACACTCCACATTTGACTTGTGAGACCTTACGTTATAAATTTTTTCTCTTCTGGGCATCATGAGGTTAAGAATACCAAAATGTTTTAAGGAAAGTAGTCTGTGAACAATAGACATATCTCTTCCACAAATACCATGTTGAATTATCTTTGTTCTTGGATATCTTTGGCTATCTTTCTTGCTCTTTCATTTAAAGATTGCGATGCTAAGAGACCTGAGCACTGCAACCCTTCTTCATGTGGAAATCTCCAAAACATCAGCTATCCTTTCAGATTAAAAGAGGATCCTTACAGGTGTGGTGACCGTAGGTATGAACTTTCTTGTGAAAACAATCGCACAGTTCTATACTTGTATTCAGGCAAGTATTATGTTCATTCCATTTCCTATCCAAATCGTACAATTCAGGTTGTGGATCCTGGCCTAGAAAGTAAAAATTGCTCCTCACTGCCTCATTATCCCTTGAGTCGTAACAACTTTAGCATCGAAGATCCATACCAATTTGCTTTTTACCCTTTTAGTGATTATGCATATGCTAACGGAATAGCTTTAGTGAACTGTCCGTTTCCCATAAAATCTCCAGAGTACGTAGATACTGCTCCATGTATCAATGGCACCACCAACTCCTCACACTTGTACTCTTATGTTGTGCTCGGAGACATGACGGTGTTTGATTTGAAGGACTCGTGCCGCATTTCTATGTCTATTTATAATAGTTTGGGCTTTTCCTATTCCGACTTGTCGAAAAATATTCAGAACCTCTCGTTTTATGACATTCACCAACGGTTGCTAATTGGGTTAGAGCTTACATGGTTTCGAGTTGACTGTGGACACTGCTCGGCTAAAAGGCGTTCTTGTTATCTTGATGAATACAACAACATACAGTGTGAGTATCCTTAGTATTTTAAATGAAAACAATTCGGTACCCCTTGTACATTCTGAACTTTAAGGCCTTGCTTGGTTCACGGCAAGTAAGGAGGGCCTAAGTTTCCATAAACAGCTTTCGCTGGATT
The DNA here is from genome assembly GCA_014058105.1 of Kingdonia uniflora. Classification (NCBI taxonomy): domain Eukaryota; kingdom Viridiplantae; phylum Streptophyta; class Magnoliopsida; order Ranunculales; family Circaeasteraceae; genus Kingdonia; species Kingdonia uniflora. The sequence goes on from JACGCM010002347.1 coordinate 923,456, forward strand.
ATTTTAAGAATTCAAGTTAGCACATCAGAGCATGGTTTCTTCTTCTTCTTGCACTTCAGGACAATACAAATGCTTTAGAGGGCTGATAATTTTGATGTGCTTTGATGGTGTAGGTGGGAACATGAGGAGCATGGGCTATTTTGACATTATCATTAGTAAGCATCTAGTTTCATTCTCTTTACAATCAAGTATCAACCCAATTAATCACGTTTGATTTGGTTTGAATTTCTATCTTTTCTGACAGCGACGGTTCTGGTTGCACTCATATATATTGGTAAGTCTTTGTATTATTGATTTAGTTTTTCCTTCAATTATGGGTTCTCTAAAAAAATATTAAGGTCAAAGCACGGAGCAATAAAGAACCGACTCTCCCAACACCGTATATCACCCTCTCTTGGATCAATCCTACTTGTGTATAGGACTATGCAACACCAATGGGATCTACCTCTTCCATATTAAAGTCAAATTTCACATTCTGGTAATGAAGTTCCTGACAGATTTTCCACACGTACCCATTAACACATAAAAGGTGTTTTACCAAAATCAGTTACACAGATTATACATCTGGACGAACCTTGATTTATCGGACATTTCGTTCACGATGTTATTGTCATACCAATTTATATTGTTGTTGGACAAGCCTTCATGCTCTTCACAAAGTCACCATTACTCAAAACTGTTTTACACCTTTGGCCTGCCATACTCACAGAAGAAAAAAAAAAACACTTCACTCTAGGATTTCTATTGATTGCACCACCCTTTGTGTCTCCGTCCTACAAGCTCAAGTCTTTCTAACCAGTCTCGAAACACGTAGTTTATGTGCATCAGCACATACAACCACTTCGTCAACTTGTCCACTTTTATGTCTGTTCATGTCGCTTCGCATCTCTTCCTTAACTTAAAACAATCCCAACTGGTACTTGGAATTTTGGATATGAATAATAACAGTCATTCTAAGCTTCAGTAAGAATAGAATATAGTTCTTCACTAATCCGAAGAGTAACAAAAATTATTCATTATATATACATGCAAGTTTGATACATATTCTGTATATGATTTTCATTTCCAGGACTTTTCATTGTGGCAAGAGCTTTATGCGCCATTCCATGTTTCTCAATCTGTTTGATTTATAAATTTCGTCGGAGGCATTTGGCAATGGACGACGGAATTGAAGAGTTCTTACAAGATTACAACAACCTCGGACCAATTCGGTACTCTTATGCAGATGTAAAAAGATGTCTAAAGGTTTTATAGAAAAGTTGGGACAAGGTGGCTTTGGCGCCGTGTTTAAAGGAAAGCTTCGGAGTGGTCGTCTTATAGCAGTCAAGATGTTAGGAAAATCAAAAATAACGGCCAAGATTTCATGAGTGAAGTTGCTACCATAGGAAGGATACATCATGTCAATATAGTGCAACTCAGTGGATTCTGCTCTGAGGGGTCGAAAAGGGCTTTGATATATGATTTCATGCCTAACGGGTCCCTTGAAAAATACATCTTCCATCAAGATGACAAAAACATGCATTTGAGTTGGGAGAAAATGTATGAGATTGCACTTGGAGTGGCGCGTGGGATCGAATATCTGCATAGTGGTTGTGCGGTGCAAATTTTACATTTTGATATAAAGCCACATAACATTCTTCTTGACGAGAACTTTATTCCAAAAATTTCAGACTTTGGTCTTGCAAAGTTATACAATACAGATGATAGCATTGTAACGCTCACAGCTGCCAGAGGAACAATTGGATATATAGCTCCTGAACTGTTCTACAAAAACATTGGAGGTGTGTCATATAAGGCTGATGTTTATAGTTTTGGGATGTTGTTGATGGAAATGGCAGGGAGAAGGAGGAATGTGAATTCACAGGCAGAGAATTCAAGCGAAATGTACTTCCCGATGTGTGTTTACGAGCAACTCAACCGTGGGGAGGAGATGGAAATAGAAGATGCCACAGAAGAAGAAAGGAAAATAGCAAAGAAGTTAGCTGTGGTTGCGCTTTGGTGCATACAACTGAAGCCTAAGGACCGTCCTTCAATGAACAAAGTTGTAGAGATGTTGGAGAGCGCTGCTGAGACGTTGCAAATGCCTCCCAAGCTGTCTCTAGTTCCAGAAGATAGGATCGTGGCAACTTCTACTGAAATATCAACTACGTCTCATTCTGAAACTCTTTCATGTAATTCGATAGATTCTATTTCCATAGACTTACGTCCATATTCCAGTCTTCTTTGAAATACAAGTTTAGCTTATTGCTTTGTATTTTGTAACTGAATGATCTTGTTCTGCCTGTTTGGGAATGCTCAAAATTAGAGCGGGCTAGTTCTATTTTTACTAGCCTATTCTAAACGTATTTAAACTTGAACTGGTTTTAATTTAAGTGTTGTTTGGATAACATTTTATTGTTAATTGGTTTAAAATCCATGAAAGAAGTGGAGAAAATTGCTTGGCTTTCATCTCCTTAACCTATAAACATCAAGAATCTCCTATCACAATTGAAAATCGCAGAACTAATCCTAAATCATGATTCTGAATCACTTCAATAGACAAGGTTTTACTTTGAAGAATTCCTATTATAAGCAGTTTATAGCTATGAAGAAGCAAAACCCAAACCCAAACTTCATCATTGGAATAACTGTCCTTTCTTCGTCGATAGACATAAACCCCCATTGTTTCCAGAGTAAAACTTCAAATATTAACCAGTTTTTGATACCATCATTTGAGTAACTGTCCTTTCTTCATCGATCGACAGAAACCCCTATTGTTTCTAGAGTCAAACTTTAAATATTAATCAGAGTTTTTGGAGCAGGTTCGGCTAATAAAAAACCAGAAAAGGTCGGGTGTCAAGATGGTGCCAAACACTATTTTGCTATTTTAGGTTGGTTCTGAACTAGCCTGAACCAATTTTTAAGGTTTCCAAACATCCCCATAAGATATGCAATTTCTTATCTCTTGACTATGTCCTGTCCTGTCCTTTTTTCTGGGTGTATATGAATTTCGATTTGAGAGGTGAGGTTAAATGTATTTATTCACAGTTATACACAATGTTTCCATGTTAGTATATTTTAATTGAACTTGTTTCTAGCCGATTCTTATTTAAGCAAAAGTATTGGAGGGCATAATTGAATGATATGATGGCACGGTCAAATTGCTCCGAACAACGACTCTGGCAAGTAGCTAATTTTTTAAACATCCATATTTGGTATTGGTTTCATTTCGTTTTAAGTGACAACATTATCTCGTGATTATTCACCGTCATAGAGTATTTGTGGAACGACTACAATTGGACTAACACCGAACATGTACGTTGGTTTTGTACCTCTACGCTCATATACACTAGCTCATTAGTATTTTACAAAATGATCAAAAAATGTGTTTTTATTTATTTATGAAAATAGGTTTCTGTTCGAATAAAACTGACAAAATCATCTTTATTCGAATAGACTTGGCCATGTTCGAATAGAATTTTGTTCTGTTCGAACAGAACAGTCAGAATCCTCTCTATTCGAATAAACTTTTGCTTTGTTCGAACAGAACACGAAATTTTTAGTTTTGGCTTCTTTTTTATTTTGAACTTCGCCTCTTCCAAAACCAATTTTCGGGTTTGAGATATTTTGAGAGAAGAGGGAATTCAACGAGATATTCAACGAAAATTAACTCTCAAGTAAATTGATCTAGAATTTCGAAAACTCAATTCTAATTTTATATTTTAAGAGTTTAAAGGATTAAGGCCTTAAAGATTTGGTGCGTGATCCGAAGCGAGGTGTTGCAAGAACGTAGAATCGATTGCAAGAAACTCAATTAAAAGAAAGGTAATCACGGGATGTGTTTATCGAGTCTATAAGTGATTAAATTATTGTAATTTCTTTTCAATAATGGATTTTTAGCTGTTGGCCGATTCGACAACGACCTGTGTGTATATTTTTTTCCTGAGAAAAGTTTCCCACAAAGTTAAAATTGTTTGTCATTGCGTTTTTTATTGCTTATTGCTATCACTAGATTATTATATCAACTTGAGCTAGGTTAGAATTATACAATTAGTTTCAAGGATTATCAGACGTAAGTTATTTGACCTAATTTTATTAAAATCGATTAATCTCAAGGACTCAGAAATTTCAATTTTCACTGATGACTTGTCTTTGGTTTCTTGCTTCACTTTCTGTTAGCTTCGTGTCTTCTTTCGTGTGGCTTATGATTCCGGAAATCAAGAATCGACGTCTGATAAACCACTTTTAGTACGGCCACCATGTTTCTATTTAAACAACAATTAAGAATTGTATATATTAAAGGCGAATAATGGTATGGCTTGTTTATTAGTTAAGTGTCGTCGGCAGGAAAAATAATGAATTTAATGTTTTATTAGAAAGTAGTATCGTTTATGAAACTTTACATTGAAGTCTATACTCCTTTATTGATAAAAGTAATTTGTTTATCTGAAGTGTAGGAACTCGGTAATCGGTATTGGTTATTACACAATTGCATCCTCTCATTTTTGAGACTATGTTTATTTTTGGAGGTTGGAAGGTAGACTTAATGAGAAGAAGAACAAATTGATTCTTAAATTAGAGTCATAGTTTAGTTGGATATCTTTGGAAGATAGTCTTATGATATACATTTAACAATATTTAAGTTTTTCGATATTGGCTTAACCCCAGGGCCCGTGCTAGGAGTTTGCCCAAAGCAAATCCAAAAAAAGGGCCCCCGTAATAAGAACAAAATATTGAAGTACAAAAAAATTATTTGCGGGGAAATTTGCAAAGGAACAAGAAATTTGATGTAAAAAACACTTGCAAATGTGTTCGATTGGGAATTAGCAATTGCTTAAAACGTCTCAAACTATCCTTTTTGGATATCGGAAAAGGATGTACTCCGTAACATCATTAACAAGACAAGTACACTTAGAAGATAGTTTTCCATCTGAGAAAGTTCATTACAAAAACTAATGTATATATATGAGTTTCAAGACCTCCATTTTCAACAGAATGTTACTAAATACTAGCCTAATGATAAACTTGCCTCATTGGAGATAGAGAGAAAGAAGGATAGAGTCGAAAGATGAGAAATAGATTTGGTGAGAGATAATCTTCATGAAGAGTGGCCTTCTAAATGAGACTTGCCTGAGTTACTAAAATAGACCTAAGGCTAACATGATAAATTTAGGGAGGTAATAGTTGGTCTACTTGGTAATTTAGAAAATGACGGTGGGTAAAAGAAATGCTACTAGTTTAAGCTAAATGTACCTGTCATAATCCGAAATTACCAAAGTACATAAATACCAAAACCATTGGAGATGATAAACTTGGAAGTTCAAACTCATGACATGTTTTTATATATTAATAAGATCTCCATTATCATATTGCCTCATAAAACGCCTATACCAATACCCAAACCAAAAAATACACCAAAAATTACCGAAACTAAAATAAACCAAAAAATCGATGGTTTGGTTTTGGTTTTTATACTTAGTAAACCGAATGGTTTCGTTTTGGTCTTATTGAGAATTGGGGTAGCTACTCTCTCTTACCAGACAAGAACGATACGCAGAATAAGCCCTGACAGAAGAAACAATCAAGCAAGAATAATAAGGACACAAGAATTCCTAGATGAGGGAAGTGGAAAATCTTTGCGGATAAAAAACCATTCCCAAAACAATCCACAATGAAAATCAAATAGGTACAATGACCTTTCCAAGCTTCTCAAGCTTTAATGAAGTCTCTTCAAACCCTAGGTATTTCTATAATTAAACTCATCAAGATAAGCTAACAAAGTAACCTAAGACCCCCTTATAAACATGAGAAGTCATTACATAAATATGGTCTCAAAGTACGGATCCCGATACACACCAACGCCTCCAGAACGAACTTCTAAAATTGACTTAACGAAGTCTGTTCAAACAGACTCTCAATCTATTCGAACAAAGTGGGTTTTGAGTGTTCTGTTAGAACAGACATGACTTGTATTCGAATAGAGTAAAAAGTTTATTCTAACAATCATGTTCCTGTCTTTTCTGTTCGAACAGGCAAATAGTCTGTTCGAACAGAACATTGAAAAAAAAATTTTTCAAACCGTCTTCGATCATCGCTCGTCCCACGAGCTCCGATGAACTTCTTCGAACACGATTCGAGTTCATATCATAACAGGTTTTGGTATTATTTTTGGAGTTTTGGTTTTGGTCTTGGTATATGCAAAACCAAGTCGACCGATTCCCACCCCTAATCGAATCAATTACTGAAGTACAAGATATTTTTGGTAGTTGGTAATGTGTTTTTGATCTTCACATCCCACCCATTGACAAAGATCATCAATTCCTTGGCGACTAAACCAAGCATTGGGGTTGAAATAAACTTATATTGTTACCATCGGATATGATGATATGTGATAAAATTGTATCAAATTGGGTTTTGGTAATATAGGTTTCAGGTTTTGTCGTTCACTAGGCCAAACAATTGTTAGATAATATTTTCAAATCAAACTACTAAACTAATAAATAAAAGAACTAAAGAAAATTTCAAGAGATTTTTGGGTTACAAATAGATTAAAGACCAGGGGGAAACGGGGATACACTGTAAATATATACTCAACGTAAATACAAGCATAAATTGCTCTCGGAAGAAATAATGATTTTGAACAAATGTCTATTTACCATCTCTTAAGAAGCAAATTTATCAAAATACATTATATGAGAAATCATATGTGAAAATACGGAATGTTAAAACAAGCTAAATACGTTCCGTTAATCTTTGATTCACAATCTAATGTTAATAATAATTGTGCAACTAAAATCAACTACATTAATATTCATAAAACTTGATTCATATCAATTTGATCATGAACCAATAATAAAATTGTTAACATAAAGATGGTTTGACGTTAAAACAAAATAAGCAATTACGTTTAGTTGATCACATTAAATATATATTGAATACAGCTTCATCCCCTCCCCTAGAGGATGGTTTAGCTAGACATGAATCCTAAAATACAACATACTAGTAAAAAGAAAAACATGATGATAATGAAAAAAAAAACACTTTATTGATAAAATAAAACTTACAAAATGTCAATTGCTCCGAGGTTACAAACAACTCCAAAAACTTCAATCTCTTTGCTTTCTAAGCAATGCTCTCAAACTCTCAAAATTGGATGATCATTCATGGTCAAGACCTCTCATTTTATAGATGAAGGAGAGGGTTACATATTTAGTAAAAGAGTATTTTTGTCAAATCAAATATAATCGAATTTTAGAATTTATTCAGAAATATATACTCAATATAAAAATATGAAAATTTTTTATAAAATATCTTCACATATTGGCACATCTCCACAGCTATTATTTTCTTGAAGATTTTATTCTCAGTGAAATATTCATTATACTTAATAAAATCTTCTTAGTCATAATAAAATATCCTCAATATGTTAAATATTTTTTTGATTTTCTCTTGAGATTTATTTTCTATTGGAGATGTTCTGAGTTATAACTTAGATATGTGGTCTTCTCCAACAATTTAATCCACAATACGAATAGAAAACCCTAAAACGAATAATTGCACGAAGAACAAAACAAATTGGTTGGGAAAATCCTTTTAGAGCTTCAATTATTTAATCAAAAGTTAATTACAATTGAATTCCTCTCAAACCCTAAGTCTCCCCCTTAGAATTGTTTTGATCTAACATAACATAATCTTGCCTAGCCTTGCCTCTTTTATAGGGTTACAAATTTCTAGTTACCAAATAAGATAAATATGCCCTTAAATGCCTAAAGAAATAGGCTAAATCGTACCTCTGTTCGAACAGAACAAGTCTCTGTTTGAACAGAAAAAATGTATTCAAACAGACACTTAATGTATTCGAATAAAATACCTCAGACAGATGTTTATTCTAATAGAAATCAAAGTGTATTCGAATAGAAAATATAACAGAAAGTGTATTCGAATAGACTTTAGTTGTATTCGAATAAAACACCTTAGGACTTAATCTATTCGAATATAAAATAAATATGTTCAAATAGACAGAAAGTCATTAGAACGACTCCAAATCTCGTTTGAACGACTTTGGTTAATTTTCACCAAAACTTCCATAGATCCCCCTGGATCACAGTTGCAGCTTTAACACTCAAATTCAGTATTTTGTACACTCTTATCTAACATAACCTGAAACAATAATAAATTAATAATTAATCTTTTTAGCAATAAAATAAAGTCTAAAACCCTTAAATAAGTATGATAAAATGAGCATTTTTACATACCCATCAAACACCCCCAAACTTAAAGTTTGCTAGTCCCCGAGCAAAGAAAAAGAATAAAAATATAACATTTTCGTGGTTAAGACGATTGCATTTAGCATATGCAACAAGTCGCTAAACCTATAGGTTACCCATATATGATGAGTTTTGTCTCATGAGGGTTTGCAGTAACTATACCCACAAAAATCAATAAAAGCATTCTAGTAGTTTAGATACTTATTAGGTCATTTCAACAAACTTATCGATATCTAATAATAGTAAAAACATTAAGAAGGTAAACCCCTTAAAATTTAATTTTTTCACATATATATAACTAAAGATCTTGGAGAACTATCCGAAATTAGAGATACTACCCAATAATTAAATGAGATTTCACATATTTTTTTAATATACTCAAGTGTTGTGAAAATAATTATTGCACTTACTACTTTATTTAGAGGCTCTTGAGTCAATATCCAGCCATTTTGTATTTCGTGAAACAAATCCAATGATCAGTTTGACACGTGTCATAGTCAATTCGAATCCTGTAATTATTTTGGGGAATAACTATAAGCCTTTTTATTTTGGTACTTGTTTCTTTAGTGAAGCCTCCGTAATATGAGTCTTTGATCGACAATCCCAGCCAGTTGGCTTAGGTTGCCGAGGTAAAATGAAAATTTTTACATACCCATCACTAAAAGTCAAAGATCCAGTTCCCGAAGCAGAGGAAGTACCCACTAAGTTAGAGCTTAAACTTCTTCTGGAAAATCTCAAATATGTTTATCTAGGTCCAAATGAGACTCTTCCTGCCATCATAGCATCTGACCTAGAGCCTGAGACTGAAGAGAAATTAATGCACGTATTAAAGGGAAACAAAAAAACTCTTGGATGGAGCATCTCAGATATTAATGGTATTAGTCCTTGTGTATGCATGTATAAAATCAATTTTGAGGATAATGCAAAGAAGTTTCGAAAATGGCAACGAAGGCTTAACCCGACTGTGGCCGAGGTTGTGAGAAAGGAAATTGCTGGATGCTGGGATTATTTATCCCATTTTTGATAGCCCATGGGTGATCCCTATTCATGTTGTTCCTAAGAAGTCAGGAATTACTGTTGTGAAGAATGATCACAATGATCTTGTCCCTACCCGCATTACCACAGGGTGGCGAGTGTGTATAGACCACTTTCCCGGGAACAAATAAAATATTTGTTGCTAAAGAAAGTTTTGTGTCATAGCTTTTTCAGTCATTTTGCCACCGGTTTATGGTATACTAGTGATTACAACGTGAGGTCCTCTCCCAGTGTTGCGGCCCGACTTGGGGTCGGCACTACAGTGCCCGTAGTACAGCAGAATATGAGGTTTTGCGGTCTACATGTACGTGCGGCCAATATGCGCAAGCCTTCTTCACTAGGCGCGATAGTATCAGTAGAATATACTTACGGATGCTAGAGCGACATCCAGATAATCTTGGATACTCGTGAGGGGTCGTGGAATATGTATTCAGAATAGGCAGCAACGCTGAAGGTTTCCTCAATAATCCCTACAACGTAATCTCTCGTGACTAGGCACGAAGTACGGATAACATACCTATCCTGTAGCGGATCGGGTAGCTCAATATGCCAGGTTCCAGATATATGACATATATAAAGAGGAGAAAAACCTGGACTAGTTACATAGTCCATCTATAAGGGGCAGTGCGTCTCGATTGGCTCATGGGGCATATCAGCGCCCTATTAAGCCCTATCTAGGAAAGCGGCCCACATTGTAAAGTAATGCCTCCTGGCATTTTCTAGGCCAAGGAGAACTCATGACCATCCTTGTGGATAGCCCATGAGCCGGGGTCCAAGATGACCAGGCTATAAGAACATCTCCTAAAGTGCCTCACTACCTTGGAATCCAAGGTGCCACATAGGATTTTCGATTTTCAACAGTGCCTCACTGCTTGGATTTGAGTCTCAAAAAACAAGGTTGAGTCTTGGAATCCAAGACTCAATCTTATTTTTTTACGTCGCGATTAGGCGCCTGTTTGTTTTCTAATCGGGCGCCCAATTGTTTTTTTTGTTTTTCTTTTTTCACAAAAATTCAAATCGGGCGCCTAAGACTTAAGAGCCTAAATTTTTTATTTTTGTTAAAAAAAAATCAAATCAGGTGCCCAAGACTTAGGCGCACAATTTTTTTTTTTTTTAATATTCAAATCATGCGCCCAAGTCTTAGGCATCTGATGACAAAAATTTATTATTTTAAAAAATAAAATTAAAAGTTAAACAGCCTGTTGAGCCTCACTGACTTGGATTTGGATTTTTTTCAACCAATTCAGTGAGGTACTTTAGGAGATGCTCTAAAGCTTACTTTGTCATGGGGAGGTTTGGACCAACTCTTCCTCCTTAAATATAGTTACTAAGTAAATAGCTAGTTTCCAAAAATCAAAAGTGAAGACGAAGGGTACTAGTACTTCTCGCCTCCTCCCCCAATTTCGTTTTTACAATTTCAACGAAACTTGGCGTGTCGCTATATTAAGATATAAAGAACATATATCCAAGGTTAGAACTTAAAATATTCTGGTAGATTTGCTCGGCGTTCGTTAGGGCGTTACACCGAGGTAGCGTTTATTTTTTCATTGAGTCTTAGTGATGTCAGTGATTTGGATTTACTCAAGAGAGTGAGGCCGGTTGTTTATTTTTTTACTTAATTAACTTAATTGACCAAATAAGTTAAATAAGTTTGTTTATTTTTCTATTTATAAAAAGTTCTTTTTAGTAATGGCACCCCATTTTTCATCACTTAAGATAAGTTGGAAATCTTAGCTTATCTGAAATCATTTTTGCTAAAGTTTACATGATTGATACGAAACTTAAGTACAAATATTTAAACCCGATTATACCCCTGCTTTATCTCCATTTTTATAATTCTCTCTCATTTATCTATTATTCGAATCAATCCCCTAATTCTTTAGAAAACGAGAATGAGAACAACCAGAGCTTAAATCAATTTATAACTTGAAATGATCACTTCTAAATATAGGTTTTGATAAGATGAACATTAGTAACTCCCTTGAAAATTCTCAAATTACGGTGACCCATTATGGGTTCCAAGCTCAATATATATGTGATTGGGGGAAAAAAAATTCTCGTTTGAAAGTGGTTAAGTCTTAATCTTGGGTTCTATCAATTACGATATTCCATGGGTGAGTTCAACTTTACTATTCTCTGAGATAAATTTATTCATATTATATAGTAAAAAAATTAATCTATAGCATTAAAGAAAAATATAACATCTTGATTTAATTATTAGAGTATTTAACCTGTTTTCAGAGCTTGTCGACGAATTTAATGCTGAAAGATGAATTGGTATAAAATTCTAGGTTATTTTTTTGATAATAATAACTTTAAATTTTAAATACAATTATGAAGTAACATGTTAGGCAAAAAATAGAGAATTGGAGACTTCAGATTCAAAAACAAAACAAACAATATTTTTTACGTTTCAGCTTCAACATTCAGGAGCTAGATTCAGCAATCAGAATAAGTAATAAGAATCAAAATAAGCAATCAGAATCAACAAAAAAAATAAAAAACCTCTTAGTGGTATTTATTTTTTCACCAAGTCAGACTGAGGTTTTTAGATAAAACATCTGAAAATTCAGACTCAAAACTCATATCTAATAAACCAACTGAGTGAGAGATCTGAGTGTGATGGTATATTTTCGCCCCAAATTGCCCTCACCAAATATAAAAAAATACCAAAACAAAATCAATTTCTTCTCCACCCACAGCTCCTCCCCGAACGAACCCAAATATTCTCCAACAGCTCTCCTCAATCTCCTCCAAACGCAGCAGCTCCAATACGTTGTTGTGCTTTCACAAAACAAATTTGAAGTGAAATCAATTGAAGACCTTGCTCAATCACGTTGTTGTGCTCAATCTCTGTAATCTCTGTAATTTGCGAAAAAAGGGTATGTTTTTAATGTAATTTGTGATATTGGGTTGGATTTATTTGCTTGTTGACTTGTAAATATAAAAATTGGGGTTATTTTGATTGATATTTGGTTTGAATTTAGCTTGTATATAAGCTCTTTGGTACAATTGTATAAGCTCCTCTGAAATTGGTTAATTTGGTGTTTCTCTTGTTCTTTCTCTTTCTATCTATCACTTTTTCTTTCTACCATAATGCTTTTTTTTCCCGTATTCATATGCATTATTGGTTGCTTTTTATTAAGTTATCACCAACCTTTATCAAAAACCATTAAAGAAGAAACATATTTTTTCTTCTAGTTTTGTGAATTACTTGTGTTTGAGAGAATTTACATGAAACTCTAGATGTCTGTTTTACCAAGAATTTGGTAGGGTTCAACTTAATTTGGTTTTGGGGTAGTGAAGAAGGTGGCTACTTTAAGGTTTCAGTAATGAAAAATGAGTGATGCGGTCTTGTGTGGGGATGGCTATTTTTAGCCAACAAGGGTAAAATTCGTTTAAGAATTCTAACTTTTCGTCATAAAAGTTGTCCTCTATAGTTTTAGCCTCTGATATTTTGTTAATAATTGTCTCTGCATGAAAATTTATAATTATATGGTAAATTATGGTAATTCTTTTACTTTGAGGTTTTTTTGTTCCCTTAAAGATTTTGTTATTTCTTTCAATCCACAGATAGTTAATATTTGCTTTGTTAATGGATAGTGCATTAGTAGTTGCTTGTTATTTGTAGAATGGGTTGATTGGTTAACGATGTAATTATTGATGTATCCTTGTTTTGATTGCAGGGTTGTTTGTTTGAAGGCCTTTAGATAAATTGCAGGGGTGATTGGTTGAAGCATAAGGTGCATTGAGAATGGTAATAACCTTTTAACCAGTCTCTCTAAACTCTCTCTAAAAGAATGAAAGAGATGAAGGAAGAAATCTTTGAAACTAATAAAGGACGGACTTTCCCTGTCGATCCCAATCTACCAAGATGGGTTTGTCAGAACTGTCGTCACCCTCTCTGCATCGTTGGCGTCGATTCCTACGCAGACAAGTTCTTCAACGACTCCTCAATCTCTCGATCAGGTTAGGGTTTCTCATCTTCTCTTATTTCATCTTAATTCAATCTTAATTACACTCAATTTGGTAAGTTTAGGTTCACATAATCTGGGCTTAAACTAAAAGTTGCATATTCAAATCGAAATGTACCCCATCACTGAAATTGGGCTCAATTTGATTTGGGTGTTTGTCAAATTCCCAATTAAGATGGTAAACCATAGATCTTATACTATTGGACAAACTTAATTTATCTCCAACATTACACTTAGCATAAATATTTTATTAACTCACAAAGCATTACATATAAGCATAGAGTTTTTTTTTTTTTGATTTTTTTATCATCAACCTCGCTTAGTAGCAGACTTGCTCCTAGTGACGGTACCACCAGGAGGGATTGTCATCTTACTTCTCATTTTCTTCTCCATTGTACTTAAACCTACATTTTTTAGCCAACAGCATTAACTTCATTTGAAGCAGCAACCTAAGATTTGTAGCCGTAGTAGTGGAAGCAAACAGCCCTTTTACAGCACCTACAGTCTGGCCCAGAAAAACCCTCTTCGGAGATGTAAGAATCAGCAACTACTCTCTTGTTATCTGCAACCTCGTCATCATGCAAGTCCCCCTCTTCTATCTCTGGTACAGCTTTATAACACTGGTATTTGTTCCCACCACTAGCTTTAGGCAACCCATGGGGTGAGTTCTTGAATATGTTTGCCACCATAGTGCTTAGAAAAATTAATTCGTATTTCAACCATCCCAACCTTTTGTTTACCCTTTGTGATCCCATCTTTCCTCTGTTGAACAGCAACGTCATCATGCAACTCTTCCTCTTCTAAAGTTGGCATTTGTTCCCACCACTAGCCTTGGGAAACACGGGCTGGTCTTGAATCTTGATGCCACCATAGTGCTTAGAAAGATTATGTTTTCTCTTTCATGGATTACTATGTCTTCTAAGGTATCAGTTTGAACATATTTAGAAACCCTTAAGTTATTCACATTATCGACTTACAGAGAGACTTTACCTAGTATTATAGTCGATTAGTCTGGGGGTTGAGTCACGTAGCTGATAGGTGGAGATAGGAGATAGTAACCAGCTTAGGTTATATTTTATTAACTCCATATTCTTAAAAGCATACTGGATTACACAACATACTCCCATCTTAAAGATTTTATGCCTAGAATCACGGTCGACATATTCAACCCATCTTGACTGTCAATATGCTCGGCCACTCGTAAATCATTGTTAAACCTGTTTCGGCTTGTGATGGCTGACATTATTTTTTTTTCAATATTTTAGACAATTAAACAAGACGGTACTCTACTACTAGTTGAAGTTAAATGGTAAATAGATTGATTAGCTATATATGGAACTCCTTGCTAATTTTAAATGGATTAGTATCTTGAAGAAGATACGATACTAACTCTACGACATGCTCAGTCCTTTCGGTTATTCATTTCTATTTGTTCTTGTTGTTTAGGAATGCAGGGATCATCTGTAAGTGGTGTAGGCAGTGTATCTGCTTCGACCAGGATGGATCATTCGTTTGTTGTGTTGCCAAAGCAAAGAAGCCAGACGCATGGAGTTCCTCCTCGTCCTCGTGGTGGGCCTCAACTGTCTGATGCTAGTCAGTTAGGGAAAGCCATGGAAGAATCATTTGTTGTTTTGCCACCAGCTGCTGCTTCCATGTATATGTGTGAAACGTCTGATGGGGGTGGGACCCCCTCGCCATCTCCTGGGGGAGGACCCACTAGCCCTATTCCTGCGAATAATACTGGGTTTCACTTAAGTATAACTGTCTTGAAACGTGCTTTTGATATTGCCACTACCCAAACACAGGTACTTTTAAGGCTTACATAACTTACGTTACTCACCTCCCAGTATAATTTAATATTAAATACCCCACCCCTCTCTCTCCTCCCTTTCCAGACAGAGATAGACGTACGTATATGCCAAGTAGGACTTTGAAAAATATAGAGATTTTGCTCAATGCAGGGTCATTTGGGGGTCGGGGCATTTGTATGATTTGAACTATTTTATTTACCGTTGAAGCAACTTTTGTATTGTAGTCTTGGATAATATCTTGGCCCTGGGATTTACGGTATTTTATTGTGATATCTTACCCAGATTGAGCAACCTCTGTGCCTGGAATGCATGCGGGTTTTGTCTGATAAACTTGATAAAGAGGTTGAAGATGTGAATAGAGACATTAAAGCTTATGAAGCGTGTTTGCAACGTCTTGAGGGAGAGGCGCGTGATGTACTAAGCGAGGCTGATTTCCTTCGTGAGAAGTTAAAGGTGATTTTTTATCACTTTTTTTTGTATTTCTATTTCACTTGTATAAGAATTGATGATCTTTGAGATGAAAGCAATGACTCCATATCGGACATAGTTCAATGGATCTGCTTCAGATTAGAGAATTTGGGTTGTCAATCTAACTAAATTAGGTTTTATGGTTTAATTCATGTTTGAACATGAACTGAAAGACCTTGATATGAACCCATTTAAATCTCTGTTTTTAGTGCTATTTTAGATTGAAGAAGAAGAACGAAGGCTCGAAGCAGCAATTGCAGAGTCTGAGAAAGAGTGTAGAGAAGTAAATAGTGAACTGAAGGAGTTGGAGTTGAAGTCTGAGCAATTCAATGAATTGGAGGAACGGTAAGTGCTAACCCCTGCTGTCTATGACTGGTGATTGTTTCTTCAGATCTTCAGAACTTGCTCTTTGTCCCATGCTTCTTTTGCTGACGTTTTTCTTGATTTCTTGTATTAGATATTGGCACGAGTTCAACAACTTCCAGTTTCAGTTAACTTCACATCAGGTATGCTTCAATTCGTTTTTGTAGTTTCCTACAGGTCTTTTTGTTTTCATTTATATGTGATAAACATGTCTAATTTAGAGAAACTAAATTGATTTCTGTTAAAGAATAATTTAATGTTTCAAAAAAGATTCTAAGATAGCACCTGAATTGTTGTTTTCTGAAGATGTGTATTTTTATGAAACGCACCCTCCGAAATTCGGTTTTCTGAAAAATTCTTGAGAAACTAACTTGACGTCTGTTATTAAAAAAAAAATCCTACTTTATATGTTTCCAAAAAGAATCTGAAATAGCATTTGCATGAAAACCATCGTCCGCAGCATGGTATATAAAATGCTTTTCTTTGATTTCCTTTAGGGAAATACATGTACTTTTCAATAACGGAATTAAATGTAGGTTTTTCTTAATTAGTTTTCTTTATTTTATGTACTAGAAAAATAGAGGATGCCTCTAGGATAACAAATCCTCAACTTTGTGGCGTTTACACTGAATTCCCATTTTCAGTGAATTTTTCCACTATCTTGTTTATCTTCATTTTGTGACCAGATATTAATTCTTAAAGAATATTCAATTCACAGGAAGAGAGAGACTCAATTTTGGCTAAGATTGAAGTTTCACAAGAGCATTTAGAATTGTTGAAGCGCACCAATGTGCTCAATGATGCTTTTCCCATCTGGCATGATGGAGAGTTTGGAACTATTAACAATTTCCGACTTGGCCGTCTTCCTAAGATACCGGTATGTTGTCGACAACTCAATGTAGGTCTTGTGAACAATAGTGTGTGAAGACTGTCTAAACAGGGGACTCATGGATTGTAACAAGAATTTGGTGGTACCTTGGACCATGTTTATCTTTTTCTGAGGGTTTTTTTGGACATAACACCCCCCCCCCCCCCCAATACACACTCACGCCATGACCATGTTGGTACACCTGATTTTGCCAACTTATCTGTATTTTGGGTAAAATTATGCAAAATCTAGTTCATTTTTGTATGTATTCCTATGACATGGAAGTTCATCTAGGTGCAGTATTTGAAATAAATCTAATGTTTTGTTTAGGTTGAGTGGGATGAGATAAATGCTGCTTGGGGACAGGCATGCCTTCTCCTTCATACAATGGCTCAGTATTTTCGGCCAAAGTTCCTGTATCCTTTTAATGAATCTAGGCTTTTATATTGGTATATTCATGCATGTTAGATTCTATAATTTATTTACATTTCTGTAATGAACTTCACTTAGTTCGAGTTGATGCTGACTATGAATAGGTTTAATATCCATACATGGTTCTTTTTCTTAGTCTACTTCTTTTGGAAGGATATGTTTTGTTTATGTATAACAGAAGGAACAAAATCCAGGAAAGCCATTTTTGTTGTGTTTGGGTTGTTATGATAATCAGTGGAAAGAAATCCATTTCCCACATTCAGCTGGAAAGTGAGGAAGTCGTCTTACTTTTCATAAATTCTGAAGTTGATTTCCCCTTTATCTCTTTTTCAAGCCCTTGAGACAAAATTCTTGGCAGAAAAAGTCCTCCAAACTGATAAAAAGAAAAAGGAAAAATAAACCCTATAGAAAGAACAATCAGAGTGATGATAAATGTTGAAAATAAAACCTAAAGGCATCAGAGGACATGGTAATTTCTACTACCGCTGACAGGCCTGAAACTATCATGAGTGGGATTCTAGAGGGAGAATCTAGAGACACAATCTCAAGAAAGGTGGATATGGAATTTGTGTGAAATATGTGAAAAAATATCTAGTGAGAAAACTCCAAAGAAGAAAATTGGAGAGAAAATATCAAGATAGAAAAGTTGGAGAGAGATAATCCCAATAGATGCTTTTGACTTTTGAAGTTGCTTCTGGGCTAAAATTTATAAATGGAGGTTGAAAACATTGAGTTGCTTTTTGACACTTTGATGCAGGGGTTTTCTCTTGTTTACTCTTTTGGGGCTACCCACTAAAATCTGTAGTCAGTGCATTGACATTTGGAATCCAGTTATTAAAAGGTTTGACAAAATCTATCATAGGTGATATCCTTTTCTTCGTTTTATCTAATAGGGGTTGGTGTCTGCCGTACCCTGCTCTCCTTAAACAAAATGAAGAAAAATCGCGGTTGATATTGTTCTGTGTCATCTCATTATGGCATTTATTGATGTGAACTTCATTTGCCTATTGCCCACCATAAATGATTGAACTTTTGTCTACTACAAGTCACAAGACTCATAACTCAAAAAAATCTTCAATTGTGGTGCCATATCACGTAGCCATATATATATGCCATATTCGTTACAATAACCATGTTTTAGATATTTTCTTTGGTTTTCCGTTGTCTTAACAACCACATATTGAAATTAGATTCCATCATTTTATTTTCGTTTTCATGCAATCTCTATTCAATGGAAGATGTTTTTGTTTTCCTTCGTTGCCCATGATTAAAACACTCCCAAACAGTTCCAATAATTGCAGCAGTTTCTGGGCTATCCTTAATTTGTTGGCCACAGATATCGAATTAAAATTCTTCCTATGGGAAGCTATCCTCAAATCATGGACACCAACAACAATATATATGAGTTGTAAGTACCTTTGGATATTTGGTAGGGCTCTAAAACACAAAGCTTAAAACTGGATCTTATTTTAATTTCTCTTTGCAACAACTAAATCTCACAATACTCTATCCTCTCCAATATATCCTCAAGCCCAAGAATATCTCTCCTACAATATCTCCCTAAATCCCAATTAGAAACTAGCAATAATTCCTAAAGCATCCAATAGACTAAACTACTAATCATAAAATATGGAAACTCGGCATGGGTGGGTGACGACCACTAGGGATGTGCCACATTAGATTCTATCATTTTATTTTCTCTTTCATGCAATCTCTATTGAATGGAAGACGGTTTTATTTTCCTTCGTTGCCCATGGATAAAACTCCCCCAAACAGTTCTAATGATTGCAACAGTTTCTAGGTTATCCTTAATTTGTTGGCTATAGATATCGAATTAAAATTCTTCCTATGGGAAGCTATCCTCGAATCATGGATACCAACAACAATACATATGAGCTGTAAGTACCTTTGGATATTTGGTAGGCTCTAATCTGAGTACGTAACTTTTTTCTACTGTGTAGGAAAGATAAGATAGGTTACAATTATCCATGTGGCACCGCTTAAATTTTATTTTGAATTTTGTATCTTTTGTTGTAGACCTCCTATATGGTACTATACTACTATCTATTATTTCTTATAGAACCAAAGATGTTGAGGGCAATTTTATTAATAGATTATTGTAGCTATTTTCTACTTCAAGAATCATGCAAAAGTGGCTGTTAGTATTTTACTATTATGGGGTATAAACGTAAATTCTACTTGTGATCAGAAAACTGAAAGGAATTCAAAACTTGTTGGGATATGATCAATCTAGAACAGAATAATAGTAAACCATGAACAAGAGAGAAAGAGATTTATTGATTATGATAACCGTGTTCTCTGTAGATAGTATAGTTCTATTTATAGACAACCCAGAAGGATTCCCTATTCTACTCTAACTCTCCCCATAACCCTAATGGGCCTATGGGTTTGCTAGGAGTCTGTAAAGGACACCCCAACCCTGTTGGGTTCCTAGCTTGGGCTTGGACCCAACTCCTAACAAAACTTTCTTTAAGACTCGTGTACTGGTGAAGTTTTCCTAAATGTACTGTGCATGTGTAGTAGAAGTATAATTATGCTTTATACATGTATTCTTCAGTGTCATAGTTTTTCCTTATGTCTATCTTATTGGTAACTATGTACCAACCTAATCATGGTGGATAATCTTTCTTATGTACCATATTCATATTTATTCTAGACCTTTGCTTAATTTTTATTTATTATCAAACTCATTTGGTTTTTGTCCTACCTCTAATGATTCATTCTCCTGTTTTTCTTAAAACTCGTTAAGTTCATTCATTCATTCATTTGTTTGTTTGTAATTGCAACCAATATCTAGGTTTGGCCCTGTGAATCTTTTCTGGAGCACTCGCTATGACAAAGCAATGACTCTTTTCTTGACATGTCTCAAGGACTTTGCTGAATTTGCAAATTCTAAAGATCAAGAGAACAACGTACGTCCAGATAAGCACTTCAAGCTTCCTTACAAGTAAGCTCTCTCTGAACCTTAAAAAAATATGTTCAATACAAGCAACTAAATCTTACTAACTATTGCTATTCACCTCTATGTCAGCACATAATTGTGTTCATTAACTATATATAAAGCCACTAATTGTAGATTATGTTGGGAGAAGATCGTAATTACACCTTATTTGGAGGAGACAATCTTTTTGACACAAATTCCTAATGCTTTTTGGGACCTAAAAAGTTTATTATAAGCTTGGATTTTTTAGTTGGAGAGACCTGTCCACATTTAAGCCGGTGGAAATATATCTGGTACTTTTGTCTTTTAATTTTTTTATCAGTAAGTAGTAAGTTTACCGTCTCTACTTATTTTACTTGACTGATGTAGAGTCAGAAATTGCTATGGACCTCTAGTTCAGGATGTAGATTTATCCCTCTTCATAATTATACTCGTTAGGCGTTAGCAAAAGTCGAGATGATTACAAGAAGCTATTACATCCAAACTCAAAGAATAAAGATTGTAATTCATCTACAGATATTTTGTCAGGTTTTGAAATCTTACAAATTGTCTAATCCAAGTCAATTCTGACTCTCTATCCTCAATCATAACTTGCATTTGTCAGTCTAAGTAAAGGTTTTGAAAATTATTATTATTATTTTGAAAGATTTAACTCGTCTGTTTATCTTTTTAACTTATCCAAGGGTAATTTTGCAGAATTGAGAATGACAAAGTGGAGAACTATACAATCACCCAGAGCTTCAATAAGCACGAAAATTGGACCAAGGCTCTTAAATATACACTCTGCAACCTGAAATGGGCTCTCTTCTGGTTTGTTGGTAACACAAACTTTCAGCCTCTTTCACCACCCGTCCCTCCAAATGCTGCAGTTCCACCAATGAGTTCTTCGTACACAAAAAGCACAATGGACAAGTCTGAATCCCGAACAAATCCATAATAGATTATCATGGTATTTGTAAATGAATATGTATATAAAATTAAAGAAAGCAGGAAAGTTCATCTTGTCATATTTCATTCTCGATAAGCATACTGGTGTAGCCAATGGTTGAAAGATCGTAGCATAAGAAAATACCGTTTGTTGAAGTTTGAAATAATGATTTCATGTCATTGATTAATATGGCAATGAGTTTTTGTTGTGGGTTTTTTGTGCATTATTGTTGAGTTTTTTTTTTTTTTTTTGCTAAAGAAATGAGAATAGCGGATACTTTTTGGTAATTCCGATCTCATTGTTGTTACACTCGTTTATCGGCGGCCTCCACTTGATAAACGATGTTACACCCTCTGCTTGCCACAATTGGGCAAAAGGAGATGGGAAAAATGTTACAAGGAGAGTTGTTGTAGGTAATTATATATTGAGGCAATTGGAGATGCTTTTGTGAGTGCGTATTACACACTCTGCCACAATTGGGTGTCACGGTTTTTCTGATATGTATCAATAATTAGGAGTACCAAATTATCACAAACAAGAATGAATATTTATTTGTTTTGCTTGTAAAATTATGGCAAAAAATGATTAATTAACTTGTTCCTTGACATAAACTTGGGGCAAAACAAATAATTATGTTTTCTTCCTCATTTGATATTTATATATTTCGACGCTTCCATTATCTACAGTGGTTAAAGTGGGTAATTGCTTATTCTTTTTTCGAAATATCTTTTCATTCCCGCCTCTATTTATATAGAGTGATTTTATATGATGCATATTCGTTGATGAAGATTTATTACGTATTAGTTTTCCCCAATATATTAATATCTTAAACCTCTTATTTGGCAAATAAAGCAGATCATCAGTATCCAAGTGTGAGAACAATTTGTTGGTGGTTATAAGCAGCCAATAAGTTCATACTTTTGTGAAGGTCATTTGTTCTTCATTCCACATTTTGTCATTCGTTTACAATGCCATTATCACATTATCTTTGTGACACTCTATTGTAATATTGTTGCGTGGTTGTGTACATTCGTTTAAATAATTGTGTAAGCTATATATTAATCTAGAAATGGACATACACCTTTTAGGGAAGCAAAATGTATTCCAAATGAAATCAAGATTGTCATTTTCTTGACAAGAAAATGACCTGATTCCTCCCACGGATATCATTGCACCTTGAACATTTTAATTGGACATGGTTTTTTTCCCGTTAGATAGGCTATTGGATATGGATATTTTTGTAGATTAATGGCAGTGAGAAACAAGAAGATCACCTCCATCCTAACCATTTTTGTACGAGTAAAGTAATTGATAACTCGATATTATAAGACATCAAGATATATTTAGTTTGTTCATCCCTATACCATGACTAAGTGGTTCTTTCTATACCTGGCCTCATGTTTAAGGAAGGTTAAACATATTGTATGAAAGTTCTTCTCAAACAATTATCATCTTGGAATTGGAGTGGATTCGTCAATATTGTGTTCATGCTAAAACATTTGTGTAAAACATCACAAGCCTCATCGATCATTCATGAAGAGGAGATACTTTTGTTTACGAACTGGACAAGTTGTAGTCCATACCTACATGATATTGTTATAATTATGATTATAATACGACTTGATACTACATTCCCGTAGGACATTTGCAACGCTCCTTGATCATTCATGAAGCATGTTCATTACATGATAGCTAACACAATGACCCCCAACAGATACACGCTATATATATGCTCCGAAAATGTGTTGCCAAGGGTTAGACGGGCTTAGAAGTGTGATAAAAAATTAGGCGGGATCGAGAAGCTGTGTGCACTTGTATTAAGGAGGGAAAGATTATGTCTGGACCTGTTGATAACTCTAGAGTTTCTGGGCTTCCTAAAAAATGTGGTATCAAAATGAAGCTCCCTCCTGTTGTTGCTAGTGATACTGATTGCACCAAGTAATAACTCTCTGTTACATCTTTCTACCCCATAAACTAAAATTATTATGTGCCCCGACTGAACATCGAGTCGTGCGCAGACTATCAAGATGAGGTTCTTCAATTACACGCAATCCAAAATGAGGCTATTGCTTTTAATCTCCTAAATGAAAAATACATGCTATTGGCAAGGGGTGAGTATTAGAATTGAAGGTTCCATCTCAAAATCAATAGGTTACAAGGGGATTAGCCCATGATGTTATATTGTTGAAGTGTAAGGCTTGAATACCCGATGTGGGACTATATATCTCAACAGTGAGAACCTCCTAACCCACTTAGAGTAAGTAATGATAAATCCTAGCTAGTAGCCCCCCCCCCCCCGCTCAATGGAGTTTCTAAATTCCTCGATATGTCTATCAATTATGCTTTCCGACGGGGACTACACTTGGGTGGCGACAGCGGAACCCACATTCCCGATTAATCTCCAATCTCCGGGACGATATTCTCGGGGCTCCATCTACCCGATTTTCCTTGGGCTATTCACTATTGTGATCAACCCATGATCCGGTCTGGCTGGGTTCGGGTTGACATGTTGGGTTGGTCACCCACATTTGATTTTTACCCCCAAATCAAAACATTTTGTTTCAATTCTAGAACCCTAATTTTCCTCAAAAGCTCCATGAAAATCCCCAAAATTCTTTCAGAAATTGGCTTTTGATGCTCAGAATTTCCAATTTTTGTCGCGGATTTCGATTACCCCTTTAATTTTCTGATCATTTTGAGGTAATTTTTTTCATTATTGTTGATTGTGTTTGATCTAAATTATAGTTTGAGAGGGACTTATAATGGAAGCGATTCAAAGGGAGAAGAAGATAGTTAAGATAAACGTAGATTCTAGTTTCGGCTTTATGCCAGTGATACCGCAGGAAATCACTATCGAAATACTTTCGAGACTCCCCGTTAAGTCGATTTGTCGATTTAAATCAGTTTGTAAGTTCATGTACAAGTTACCCTCTGATCCCAACTTCATAAAGTTGCATATTAAGAGATCCCCACATTCCCAAATCGCTATGGTGAATAGTTTGAGCAATGGTTCAGTGTCTTTTTATCGGGTTAGTAAAGTAGTACATAATGGGATTAGAATGGATTTGATGATAGAGAAATGCTTAACATTTCAAAACTTTGAGATGGG
This sequence comes from Kingdonia uniflora, assembly GCA_014058105.1. NCBI lineage: Eukaryota > Viridiplantae > Streptophyta > Magnoliopsida > Ranunculales > Circaeasteraceae > Kingdonia > Kingdonia uniflora. The sequence goes on from JACGCM010002347.1 coordinate 947,652, forward strand.
AACACCATGTGATGGTTTGATCTGCATGTTCGCGAAAAATGATCCCCGGGGTTATGTTGTCAATCCTAGTACTCATGAGTTTCTTAGGATTAGCAATTTAATTCAAAGAGCAAAGTTTGGAGGATTTTCTAAGTCTGTTTTCTGTATCGGTCTTGATGCCACCACAAATACATATAAATTGTTGAAAATGATGATTCGTAAAAGACTACGAGTTTTTCGTAAAAGACGTTGCTTTGAGGGTGAAGTTCTTAATTTGGGTTCGACGGATGAGCAATGGAGGTCGGTTGAAGGTACCCCTTATTTGATCCAATCGATAGGTAATATTAAGAGTGTTGACGATGATACCAGTTATTCGTTCCGTGATAATGAGAGTGTTTATATAAATGGAACTTCGAATTGGTTGATTGACTTAACTGATGACAACCAATCGGGAATTCTTTCTTTTAACTTCCAAGATGAGAAATTTCGAATACTTCCACTACCGGAATTAGAGGGTCCAAGAATCAAGGATTGGAGTTACTTGAAAATGTGTGATGGGTGCATCTGTTTCTTGGATATGATGGAATCGTGGATTTTGAACATTTGGTTGCTCAAGGATTACACCAGTCTCAAGTGGATGAAGGAGTACACTATTGATCTTAATGAAATAGGTGTTCCGGTTGGAATTCTCAGGTACTGCTCTGTAGAGGTTTGGGGTAGGAAGGTTACATTTCAATGGGAAAAAATGATATACAGTTATGATCTGCAGAGGAAAACCGTGGAAACCCTTGTGCTTACGATGCCATTTAAACTTAGTAATTATGTTGAAAGTTTGGTATCACCTTTTAGCCTGCATCAACTTTGGCATACGTAGAAGAAGACCAAGGTATATATGCTTATTCCCTTACATTTACAGCTTTCTATCTCTAGTTTGGCATTATAATTTTGTTTGTGACCTGGGGGGCATCATGTTTTTTTCTTCGTAGGAACTTCTTATTTGCTGCTCATCTGTTGAGACAAGTCTTTCAGAGCCTTATTAGCATTTAAAAGCAATTTTTATCCTAAAAATGATGTAGGAGTATCAAACCCAAAATCTACAGTCCGTGCTACCTATCTATAGAGAGAATTCTCTTACTTTATAGCACTAAGTGATTTGGAAATTTATAGAATGAGATAATCATTACATTAAAAGGAAGATTTCCTAATTCAATTCATACACTTTGTCCTGCCTACTACTATTAGTTTTACAAGGACCTTAATAAAAATATAAAACTATTAAGTTTTTTACGCAATAGACCTGATAGAGTAGGTCGGAACTTGGTAGGAGTTCTACTAAGTGGAGAGGGTCGAAGGAGTGCATTATTGGGAGAGTGAGAGAGAGTGCTTGGTTCGGACTTTGGTGCTTGAAGCTTAGATATGTCAATATTATTTTCTCTCCCTAGTTTCTCCTCAAAACATTAAAGAGCTCTTGGATTAGATTTTGGTGGGATACTAAAGAAAATGGACACCAAAAAACTCATCTAAACTGGAGTAATATTTGAGAGTGCTAGATAAATTAGGTGTTTAGGAATTCGACAACTTGAACATTCAAATTATGTCTACCTGGAAATTCCTCACTGAACCATGTCACTCTCAGTCTCACTAGGCACTAAAGTTCATAAAAGCAAATCATTTTGAAACTACTTTCCTTCAATGCGAAAAATAAAAATGTCTCCTCCTGCTCTCCATTTTGGAAATGCGTCTGAGAAGCGAGAAACAAAATTATACCTTCCACTGGAAGCTTAGGAATGGTAATGGTATCCATATGTGGAAAGACAACTGGATTATAACTCTTGACACTCTCAAACCCATTGCCATCTGAACAAAAGATATGGCATTAAGTGGGTATCTGAGCTTGTTAATTCTTATACCAAATACTGGAATATACAACTCCTTAATATTATTTCTTAGATTTTGAAACAGACGCCATGATGAAAATCCCATACCCAAATTCAATTGTGAAGATAAGATTAGGTGGCTCCACGAACAAATAGTTTGTATACTGCAAAATCTGCTTACAGAACATTAATCTGAACTACTGTAGACAATCATAATCCTCACAAGAAATGGTGGAAAGTTCTGCGGAAGCTTTTGTATTTTTTTTCAAAATTTTGCTTGAAAATTTTATTGAAAAACTTATTGCCAATAGAAGTCAAACTCCAATAAAAAGATATTGTTTAATCTTCTTCCTGTTGAAATTAGTACTTTACCGTGCTCTTTATAAAATGTTCTCTCCTCAAAATTTTTGGTTTCGAACTAACTGCGACTTGGGATGACCGTAAGAGTGTTTGGGGAAATTTTGGTTGTATTTGAAGATATTTTTCCTTCAAAATCTGAGTTCTTGAGGAACTGTGGCATATTTTTTTGCTGTTGCCTTTATTCGTGTTTTGCTAAATGTTTGCTATGATTTTTTTGCAGCAGGCCAAGGAAGGAGCAGTAGATATGGCATGAGAAGCTGGTATTTTTGCCGAATGGTCCTGTTTCAAGATATTCAGTGGCCAGATGTGCAGTTTAGAAAGATCTCTAGGGTTTTTAATTTTATTGCCTATAATCTTGCTATAATGGCAACAAATCTGACTGTACATATGTAAGGAGAGTGTCTCCATAGCTGTATCACTGCTAATGTACATAACTGGTGCAGGGTTGTTAATATTATTGCCTGACACAAGTGTTATGGAATACATATTTTTTCTACATAGCTGCCTCTTTCTACATAACTGGACTACTTTTCTTTGAAATGTGTTGTCGTGATTTCCCACCATTGTTGTTGATCAGATAGACAACAATACCTTGATGAAAATTTTGTGAGATTACTACATTCAATGTGTTAGTGTATGATTCTTCTGGTTGTGCGGTTGCAGAAGTGTATGTGCCGTCTATTCAATATTTACGTTGCCAGAAAAGTTAAATAAAACTGAGCCATGACATTTAGCCATGACATTAAGGTTCCACAATTCACATAAATAAAAATACGATAATTATCAACATGAAAAAAAGGGTAAATTACAAAAAAGGCGAAGTTGCTCTTTTCATGAAGAAACTACTTTTGCAAGTTCGGAAACTTGTGGACGGCGTGTTGGAGCAACCGTTGGTATCTTCCTCTGTTCTCGTTTCCTCTTCTAGCATTTATAGCAAAACACAACTTCCCTTTATCGTCACGGCCTTCTTCCCTAACCCGAAAACACCATATTTGCACATAATCTTCACCATCCAACAAATTATGAGCTAGAAAGAACTCCTTCCATTCTCTACTAGTAAGAACAAGTGCATTACTGCCCCACAGTTTAAGATCTAGGTCCCGCAAATCACCAACTGGTCCCACCAACTTCACCTTGACCCCACCATCTTTCTCCCCCTTGACAACCCTCACTCCCTCCTTCTCCTCTTCAGTCATAAACCTCTCTAGTGCTTCCGTTGGAGGAAGGCGAAGACGAAGTTGGCCCGGTTTAACGTCTGCCGCTGTAAGTTTTTTCTCCGCAAGCCATGTTAGGTCAGAACCACCGATTTGTACCATGGCTATCGACATGCACTCAGGCATCTCTGGTTCAACATCAGCATTGTTTTCCTCATCCTCTTCTGCTTCCTCTATGGGATCAAGTTGTTTCTTCTCTTTGCCCTCGAGTTCTTTTAAGAGGAACGACAGGAAAACACATCCGCGCTTGTTGGGGTCAGCTCCCATTATCCCTAATAATTATAACTAGAGAGAGAGAGAGGTGTTGGGGTATTTATAGATGTAATTTACTTTGTACTAAGTTTCCTTTTTGAACTCAAAATACATGACTTTTATTTCCTGTTGGACTGTATCTTTGTATTAGTAGAACTCTTTCCGATTTGGACATCTTATTTGGGTTACAGAATATTACTTCTTAATTTCCAGGCGTTGATAGATATTGGCAGGAATTTAAAGTAATAGCATATATGCAATAAAAAATTTGTCGTGTCAGGTTATAATCAGTGATCAAGGTCTCAGAGTCTACCTGCTTCTAGGCACGAATAACTTTGAGTACTTGTTTGACAATGTGTTCGATCAGGATCTCAGACATGAAGTTTGTATGGAGTTCTTCATATCTCGGAACTTTCTAAATGTCAAATATTATAATTGTTGAGTCGCAAGCCGGAAGCCGAAACTCTAAGTCGATTTGGGCTAGTTACAAGCAAGCACAATCAAAGAAATATACAACACCAAATTTAAGGTGGTTCGGCAAATTGCCTACGTCAACCGTGCGAGAAGAGAGAGAGAGTTTATTCAAGATCCCAATTACAATCACTCAATCCCAAATAAGATTTCTCACTCAAGAAATCATCCATAATTTTATCTCACCAAAGGATTGACAAAATGATAGCTCTAAAAGAACTTAGTTTCCCTTTTATATACTAGGGAAACAATTTACAATCGCTCATATCTTGAGGCAAGTCAAGGGTTCCAAACAAATCTTAAAATTGAGTTTTTCCGAAGTCTATTCGAACAGACTATGTGTCTGTTTGAATAGACTATTTAATCTACAATACGATTGAGAAACCTGTGTTAGTAGAGAAATACGAAGAACACCAATCGGTTTGGAAAATAGAGAATTCAATTACTCAAGAACGAAGTAATTACAAGAAGAAAAACTCTCAAACCCTAGGTTCTCTCAGAACTTTTTCAGATCTAATATAGAAAAGAAAATAACTTAGGTCCCCTTTATATACTAGGGAATCTAAAACCCTAAAAACAACGCATCTCGAGGCAAAACACCCCTCAAAAATACAATCACCGCCTAAAAGAAAAAGACTGAATCGCACCTCTATTCGAAAATAATAAGTTTCTGTTCGAATAAAATAAAGTGTATTCGAATAGACAAAAATCTATTCGAATAAAACCCATCAGGCAGAAATGTATTCGAACAGAAACAAGTCTGTTTGAATAAAACCCATCAGGCATAAATGTATTCGAACAGAAACAAGTCTGTTCGAATAAAACCCATCAGGCATAAATGTATTCGAACAGAAACAATTCTGTTCGAATAGAAACTTGAAAACCTTCATGTCTTCGTCAGATCCTCCTGGATCACTATTTGTATTTGCACTTTTATTCGAACAAAAGGTGCCCAGTGTGGTCTATTCGAACAGAAACATTTTATGTTCGAACAAACCTAATTTCGTTTGAACGGCAAGAAATCTCGTTCGAACGACTTGTTAACAGTTTTTGTTCAAATGCTTAAATAGCAAATAGCTCCTCAATTCTCCACCTCGGTGAAGATTTCCACCAACTAAATAAATCGAAATCTGAGCCGAACATAGTAATCATCCAAACGAACACAAACAAACCCTCTCCACCATCAAATGTCCCCAAAGACCCAAACACACAAACGGCATGAGGAAACCAACCAAACCAAGCGTCCCCAAAAGGACCAAATCCAAAACCAAGCATCCAAATGACCAAAACAAACCAAATACCCCAAGGAATCAAAATCGACTGCACCAAATAAATGGTTGCCTACGTACCTCCGTGGATCAAGTTGTCCGTAGTTCACAAAACAATCCAATCAATCAACATGAAGAATTTGAACTAAGTCCAAACAATGATTAAACTCAATTCCCGAAACAACTTTCGTAAATATATCTGCCGAGTTATCTTTGGTGTGAATCTTCTTCAACCGAATCTCACCCTCTTCGAGGACTTCTCTAACAAAGTGATAACGTATATCAATATATTTTGTACGTTGATGATGAATATGATCTTTGGCCAAGAATATATCGCTCTGTCTATCACAGAAAATATCTAGATGATCCATCTTAATGCCTAAATCGCACAAAAATCCTTTCATCCAAATAAAGTCTTTATCACCTCAGTCACCGCCATATACTCGACGCCTCGGTAGTTGATAGTGACACCGTTGACTGTAGCGTGGATCTCCAACTAACCGGCCCTCCACCCAATGTAGACACGCACCCAGTGTATGGGCATATCCCTCGATCTCACCTGAAATCGAGCTGTCCCAAGTTTGAATTACCTCTATATCAGGCTCACGCATTCTTCACATAACTTCTCCAATCAACATTGCCACATACTCCACGAACTGATGAAGAACGTGGGTCAAGCTTAAACTGAAAAACCTGAACAAGTCAAAGCCACCTGCCTCTCACAAACTCAACAATTACTCAGTCAACAACCACTAACCACATTGTTCAGAGAACGTGCTTCAGCACGATGAAGAGCTGCGAAAGGGGCATATATAAAGGAAAAGTTTCAGAAGAGAAAAGGACAAGAGAAATATACGAGAAATTACTAAGAAGACTATATCTTATGAGATTCTCAACACTCAAAATTTTTATATTCACAAGATCAAATATTTCTAAGTCTAGAAATAACTTGTAATAAGATATCATCAGCCTCAAGCAATAAAAGTCACTGTTACAAAACCCTCAACAAGAGGTCGTGATTTTTAACCTATTTATAGGTTTTCCACGCTAAATACCTGTATCATTTCTTATTTACTAGATTGCACGTCACAGATACATTGGTGCAAGTTGACCTGACCCAATTCGGCCTTCAAGTGTGCCACCCTTTCATTCAACTTATTGCATCGCCACAGAACTAACCGCAATTTCATATCCTTTGCACAAAAAGCTGTAATCAATTGCTCAGCTGCCAATTCAGACGTGTTTAGATCGTCTCGATCTCTCTTTATGTCGTTATCTTTATCAACTAATTTTTCCTTCAATCGCCCCAGCTTGCTCTTGCTATTCGCCAAATCAGATTGAATTTTCTCCTGATCATGCATTTTCCTGGCTAGGCCCCTTCTCAAACCAGCCACCAATCAATTTAAATCATCCTCTGATCTTTTTAGAGCCTGTATATGATAACGAGCCATATCGGCCTCCCTGCTCTTTACTGTCAATACGTCACTCTAGTTTTTGAGTTGCGTGGCATGTTATTTTAATTCCTCGATATCCTTTCTCAATTTCGGCATACTTCTCATCGATCTGCCGAGTTAGGTCGACAACTGTCTTCGTTGCCTCAACGAACTTGAAGTCTACCTTCACATGTTGGTCTTCCCTATCCTCACTCACATCTGTTATCCTATCAAACTCCTCTGCAAACTCCTGATTACATTGGAGAGCTTCATCTTCTCATAGGCGAACTGACTCTAATTCGACCTGCACATTTCAAATACATTGAATTAGTTCGATTTAGAACATCCAACACTATATTTCTCATGTCTAACAAGATATTTTTTTTTTTTTACATTCACTGTGTAAAACTACTTCTAAACTTAAGGTCGAAGTATAATCTCGGATGGATGCTCCAAAACATATATTCACAAATCTAAGGTACGCATTCTCTATACTTGAGTATAACACCATTCCAGTGCTGTTTTCCCCTAAATCGGTAATGGGTTGTTGGTTTGTCTATACATTCTATTCATTACTTTGTAACTCTATACTAATGAAGCATACAAATCAAAATTTCTTGCTTTATTCTAACCTGCAGCTTCACTTGCAAAGACAATAGAGACGCTGAGGTCTCTCTCTCCTTAGCAAGCTCACCCTCTAAATCTTTTATTCTAAGGCATATGTCTTTAAGTTCCTACAGCAAGGTTTACAAAAAGCAACTTAGCCTACATAATTTATCCAAAATATGTCCAACCAGTTTTCAAACATCCCAAAATATTCATATAATTATAGTACAATCATACTATCCTACCTTCTCAATTTTAGTCTCCGGGCGCTCGTTATCATCCCCTTGGCTATTCCTCGCCGTCTAAGGAAACACACCATCCAGCCCATCAACCACCCCAACGGCATCATCTTCAAACTCTTCATCCTCTTCTTCCACATAGGTGTCAGTCCTAATGGCGTCCACCTCCTCTTCAGAGTATCCTTTGGACATAAGGTGACGCCCAAGCCTATCACCCTTAGCTCTCACCTCCTCCAGGTCCATTCTCGCCTCTACTTGTAGCCTGTTAACATCATCAACTTGGAGGCCACTTCCCCTCCTTGCTTAGTTTATTTTTCAATCGAGCTACGTTCCTTTTGAGCTCAACATTTTTCTTCTTCAGCTCAGCTCTCTCATCCTCAACCTCGAGTCATATTCCCTTCATCAATCGAGCAACCTGCAAAATAACAAATCGACCTTATTGATTAGCTCGAATCATAGTACAAAATCCATTATAAACAAATACTTGAGCATATGAGCCTACCATTTTGCTCAACTCCTCATCTTCGCAGAGAACTGCCGACCTGGCCTTCTCCTCCACCTCTTTCCAATCATCTTCCATATTAGGTCAATTTTTAATGACCTTCCCGCCTGACACTTCAGAAGGTTCAACCTTTCTCTTCTTCGCCTTCTCGGCGGCAACACCACTTCCCGAGGTCCCAACAACGACATCACGCTTCAGTGGTTGCCTCTTGGGAAACGTTCGAGCTAATTTTCTCGACGTAATGGACTCAGGTAACCCTTTGTCCATTCCAGAGGTCTTCAGCAAGCTTGCTTGCTTTTCCCCATCAGTTCCCTTCTATTTTCTACTATCAATACTCGTCATTAGTCTTGTCGACTGGGATTTTAAAACCTTTTCAACTCGGCTGTTAACACGTTTCTTTCTGCTGATGCCAAAATCTTCTAATACAACCTCGAGCTTAGTCGCCTCTAGAGCGACCTTATCCAACAATGATTCTTTCCTCGCCACCTGTAATTTAGGACCCGTCATATACAAAACATCAACATCAACAAAAATCATACAATTTCAACTATCAATCTCATATATTATACGTTGTTATACTTACGTTGTTTTACAGTTCTAAAATGAAATTCCATGGGCTCTTCATCATCTCTCTGAAGGCAGTCACCCTTCACCCATATCACATTATCGTTCCAAGTTCGACCTGCTAAGTTCAAATCGAATAAGCAAAGTCGAGTTGCACTCGTGAAAATATAAGCCCCTCCACTAGCACCAAATTTTTTACACCATAATACTGCAACACATTCCCAAGGGATATCCTCATCTTTCTACCCTGTCCTTCCCACCGTAAGTTCAAAGCTTCACAAACACTTATCACCTCCCACATGTTCCCATTCATTTGAACGGAACATGCACCGATAAGATTCATAATCTCTTTCGCCAGATTGCTAAGGGGAAGACTCAACCCATACTCCAACTGAAATAGGTAACACAGAAAACCTTACGAGAGTTCGCTCTGAACATTCCCGTCGAAGTACTCAAAAAAGATCGATTCATCAAAACTCCTATCCCTTTTTTCCTTCTCTAAATCGGCCAGCAAATAAAAGTATTCCTCCCCATTGCTACGGTACAACCCCTAAATTGCCTACCGGCATACTCAATACAATTCCCCCATCTACATCCTGTAGAAGCCTTGGCTTTACAAAACTCTCTAAATACATCCAATCCAGTAGGATAGGATACCAATCTTTCAGGGAAATCTGGAAATTGGTCGACACCTACTTCTTCCTCACCTCCAGACGCTTTAATCTCAGACTCAGTCGCCCTACCAGAGGTCGATACCTCACTTAAATGGGAATTCCTCATATCAACTGCAGAAAAGGATTTTTATTCTAGACAAAACTCCTCACGATTGACCTACACACAAGTCTAGGTATCTATTGTTATCTTCTTTTTATATACGTCAACAATATTTAAATATCTTTCATATCTCTTATAATAACAGATTTTCATAGACTACTATAAATAGTAATTTATCACTTTCCTAACAATACAAAATTGATCTTCAAAAACACATACACATATCACATATATCTATTAACCTTCTATATAAGAATGTGAATCTGAGGCAACGTTGTATCCTTTCCTCACCACGTTGCTGCACAACCACCTTCGTGACTGAGATTCAACAACATTCTTACTCTTTGACTGATAATCTCTCTTGCTTGAGTCTCTACAAGTTTCTGTACTATTTTTGCCTCTCTTTTTCCTTTATTTCTCACTGCTCTTTAAGTTTTTAGAAGATAAAAAACATTTGATTGACGAAGATGAAGCAATATTTATATTTTCTCTCTCTAACTGTTGGCAGTTATTGAATCTCGCACAAGCCGTCCTCGATTTTGGAAACGAGGCGTCCCTTCCACTATCCATGTCAGACGTTTTACACCTTTTCGGTACAAACGTTTTCCCATTATTACCCTTCCCCTTATATTTTAATATATTTTTATCTATTTTTTCTACATCTCCCTCTAACCTCGCCCCACTCATAATGACTCACTCTTTGCACGCAATCGAGTTTTCATAAGGGACAAAATCAGAACCTCCCTATTTTTTCTGTACGTGCTTCTTCTTCTACTCTTATAGCAACAATGACGTCATTTCCAAAGCTACCATAACAGAGTTTCAAATATTTTTAAATTCATTTTTACATAACAGTCACAAACAACATTCACAAAAATAAAGGATCTATTCAACAAATTATTTCAGATTATTCAAACTCAAAACAGTATTACTTTTTTACCACTATTGTACATCCGCTCCATGCACCTCACATATGATTACATCAGAAGCAGCCTTGGTCGCCTGAGAACCACATCAACCCAGTCAACCTACAGCAATCCTTATATCCTCAAATTTGATTTCCACCTTAGCAATCAATCCAACCACCTCTTCTCGATCTGCAGGATCCCTCACCAATTCACGAAAAAATACCTCAAAGAAAGAATGGGCATACTCAAGTTCCCTACCCCTTGAATTCAATCCTTCGAGCTGACAATCCCTCACTGGCAACTCAGCATCATAACCTAACAATCCAAAAATCCTCTTCCGAACTTCAGCGATCTTTATGGCCATTCGTCCTTCAGCGGCATGACGTATTCTCCGAGATCGAGTCCGCACCATCCTTATCTCTTCCCATATTCACAATTTATTCTACTCTTATTTATACATTTTTACTACAAATTTCCTTCAAAATGTGATATTGACCTTTTATCTCGTAACAAAAAACCTAGAATCTTAAGAAAAATTATTTAAACTTATCCCTTCCATCGAATTTCATACATTCCATATCTTTCGAGGTTAAACTTATTCTTTCCATATTTATTCTTCTATCGACCTCTGTGAGATCAAATTTTTGTTCTAAAAAATTCCTATAATTTTTCTCTTCCACATTTCTAACACACAGGTCGAATCATATTTACATCTTAATATACATTTATATATATATCACAATTCGAATGTTATAAGTATTTGTATTTTCCGCGCTCATACATTTCATTTCATACATTCTTCAGATCATACAGCTCGATTTCTAGAGCTATCCTATATCTATATCAACACGAAAATTGGATAACAAATTTTATTCATGTCAAAATATATTACAAGTGCTTTTACAGATAATAAGTCTTTCAAGTACTCAACAACAGGTACTTTACAAATAACAAGTTTTTCAGTACTTTTCGAACTAACAAATCATTCACGCACTCCGACACATCAAATCCTTCAGTTCATCCTGTTTCAGTGATCTTTCACCCTGATGCAAAGAAAAAATTGGATCCAACGAGTATCCTTACCCCTATGAGTTTGTTCGAAGTCCAAACGAACTTTGAATGGCAACTATGAAAGCAGGAAACTCAGTGTTGGAACCAACTCTTCCAACTAAAGGTCTTCTCAGCGCCAAGTGGAGATGGAAGTACAAAAACAGATTTCCACTCCCCATCTCCCTCCACCACTACCGTCGCCGCCTCCTCTAAAGCCACCACCTTCGCAGAGTTGGTAGAGATGAAATGAGCCCAATCTTAGAATCCATTGTGATACAAGAAATTAGCGTAACTGTACCACCGTCACGTCTATCCCTGCATCTGTCTCCCCAACCTTGTCCTCCACAAGAATGTGAAGACAAGCCCAATGCTGCTTGCCTGCTAAGACAACGTGGTGAAATCTCCATCTACGGTAAAATTTCTCCTCAACTTCAGGCGTTTTGTCTGTTGACATACCTCTATACGTCAGAATCTACATAACCCACACGAAACCGATCAATCGAATCTTGTTTATGAAATTTCAAACCAATATCTACAGTACCTTTGATATACCATAAAATCCATTTCATAGCTCGCTAATGATCTCTACCCGGATCATGCATGTATCGACTAACCATACCAATCGCCTGTAAAATATATGGCCGAGTACATACCATAGTATACATCAAGCTACCAACCGCGCTAGCATAAGGAACTTGGCTCATATAATCATGTTCCTCATCAGTGTTTGGAGACATAGAAGCCTTAAGCTTAAAATGAGGAGCAAGGGGCGTAGTTACAGATTTTGTGTTACCATCAATGCCAAATCTTTGAACTACCTACCTCATATACGAAGTCTGAGAGAGACGCACCATTCCATTCTCTCTATCTCTATGAATCTCCATACCAAGAATTTTTTTCATATCACCAAGATCCTTCATTTTAAATTCTTCACCCATTTGCTTTTTCAGCTTATTAATCTTGCTTTTGTGCTTACACGCAATAAACATATCATTCACATACAAAAGCAATTAAATAAAAGACCTATCATGTAGCTTGCGTAAATAGACACAATGGTCATAATGACTCTGCTTGTACTTCTGCCCAATCATAAATTGATCAAACTATTTGTACCATTGTCTTAGAGACTGCTTCAAACCGTACAACGACCTTTTCAGCTTACATACATTGTTTTCCTTCCCTGTAACCGTGTAAACCCACTCGGCTGAGTCATATAGATCTCTTCTTTCAAATTCCCATATAAGAATACCGTCTTAACATCGAGTTATTGCAACTCCAAATTGAATTGCGCTACCAAGGCCAATAGGATACGAATGGAGGAGTATTTTACTACCGGAGAAAAAACCTCATTGTAATCTATCTCCTCCCTTTGAGCATAACCCTTAGCTACGAGTCTCGCCTTAAAGTGTATATCCTCATCAAGAGATCCTTATTTCTTTGTGTAGACCCATTAATAACCGATCATTTTCTTTCCCATTGGCAACTTACCCTTATCTGCTTGGCCAGAACACAGTGTCCATAAAAATTCAATTTGCACATCTTGGCACCCTTCAAAATCCCCCGGTTTGTGAGAACTCTCAAAAACTTTTCTCCCGCATGCGCCAAATGCATGTACCATAGCCGTGTGGTATGTTTGGAAGTGGTATCCTCTCTTCCCGTGGTAGAAACCTCACCAAGAACAGCTGTACCATCCAAATAGTATAAATTGTTACTTCTTCTGTGAACCTTCAATATAACCATGACTTCCTTAAGAACCCTTTTTACCCTATTTTCAGACACAACCTTGCAGCCTTGTGCTTCAAGTGTCCCCGTCAAGATAATATTCTTACTTAAGGAGCCTTGTGCTTCCTTAAGAAGATAATACTTCAAGTGTCCCCGTCAGAATATGTCGAACCTCATCGATCTCTTTAACTAACCCATTGTGCAACTTTAGACGAATAATACCTATCCCCATGATGCGGCAAAGATTATCGTTTCCATCAACACCGCTCCATCTTCTAGCATTTTCAAACTAGAAAAACAAGCCCTTTCAGAACAAATATGATAAGTAACACCCAAATCTAAAATTCATTCTTTTGTATCAATAACGCATGCACTAGAAGTTATGGTAAAAGAGAAATTTGAATCATTACCTCCCGTTTCTGTGTCATGAGCCAAATTCACAGAAGAACCAATTTTTCCTGCTTTTTTTCTTAAGCGTGGGATAATCATTTTTCCAATGTTGCATTTCCTTCCAAAATGCGCATTGATCGTTAGTCAAATTGTTCCAATTTCCCCCACGACCTCTCGATTTCGACCGAAAGTTGTTACCTAACGACTTTTTCTTGTCCGTGGATCTTCCTCGAACCGTTAATACATTGGATGTAGACTTATCGGTCTCACGTTTCTCCTTTCTCCGGTACTCGTGGTTTACGACGGCCGTAGTCACATCCGTGTATTTAACGAACTCTTTCCATAAGTAATCATCGTAACGAAGTGCTCAAATTCTTTCGGAAGTGAGTTCAAGAACAAGAAAGCCTTATCTTCATCTCCAACTACCTCTTCATCAAGATTCGCCAAGTCGGCCAACAACTTAGTGAAGTCATTCAAATGCTCGGACATACTAATTATTTGCATCATAGTGAAGCGATAAAGCTTCATCTTCAAGTAGAGTTGATTTTGGATGCTCTTTACCAAGTTGTTCTCCTCTAGAATCCGCCAAATTTTTTTACGAAAGTTTCATTCATCACAAGGTACTTAATGTCTTGAGCAAGACAAGAACGAATTTGGCCACAAACTCTCTTATTCATCTTCCTTCATATACTTTCCTCAATGTCATCTGGCTTGTCCTCCAATACCTCGTCTAAGTCTTGTTGACTCATGACATCAATAACTTTACATCGCCACATGCTGAAGTTATTTGTGCCATTGAATTTCTCAACTTCAATCTTTACATTGTTGAACATCACCGTTGTATTCCTTTTCGGGGCCGAAGAACTAGCTTCAACTTCATCTCCCATGTTTCCCCCAATTTTCATGAACTAACCAAATCAAAACCAAATTAAAATTGAGAAACCCTAAGTTACCTCAAAATCACCTACCACCGAGGAATCGACCTCGCTCTAACACCAATTGTTGAGTCGCCAAGCCGCGGAAGCCAAAACTCCAAGTCGATTTGGGTTAGTCACAAACAAGCACAATCAAAGAAATACACACAACACCAAGTTTAAGGTAGTTCGGCAAATTGCCTACGTCCACCGTGCGAGAGAGAAAGTTTATTCAAGATCCTGATTGCAATCACTCAATCCCAATTAGGATTTCTCACTCAAAAAATCCTCCCTAATTTTATCTCACCAAAGGATTGACAAAAGGATAGCCCTTTATATACTAGGGAAACAATTTACAATCGCTCATATCTCGAGGCAAGTCAAAGGTTCCAAACAAATTTCAAAATTGATTTTTTTTAAGTCTATTCGAACAGACTATTTGTATTCGCACTTTTATTCAAAAAAAAAAGGTGCCCGGTGTGGTCTATTCGAACATAAACATTTTCTGTTTGAACAGACCCAATTTCGTTCGAACGGCAAGAAATCTCGTTCGAACGACTTGTTAACAGTTTTTGTTCAAATGCTCAAATAGAAAATAGCTCCACAATGACTTCCGCATCCTAGTTTGCCGTTTGAGCCATTACAGATGAGATGCTCAAGTGATTTTTCCGTAAAAGTCTTGGATATAGGTCCTGAATACTGAATACAGAGTTAGTTGTAACTTGTATGATAACCACGAATGTGTTACATTTTACATTTGTACACCTCACAAAATTTACCATCACCATGCCGTTGACGATTCATGTTTGGATAAGACACTATGAAGATGACTAGAATTTCTTCATAAGTGAACTTTTGGATTCATAAGTGAACTCTACGAAGATAACTACATCATGCCATAACGGAAACATTATTACCATATAATCCAAAGTAGCAGAATAAATGTGTCGTCATGACCTGCAATGGGTAGAAACTTTTCTCCAGTGAATTTCATACGTCTATGACTCTGCGAAGTAGATGAAATCTCCCTTTAGTTCTGTGCGCTCTGTACTTAAAAGAGCGAATGGAGAATTAACACCAATAAGCCAGATATGATCACCCAAACTCTTGATCAGCATCATCCACTTTCTAGTACCAAAATCAAATTTGTAGATTTCAAACTTCACGGTTACATTTTTGATATCATTGTGTTTCGCTGTTTGTTCGACTAAGTGAAGATTCCCCGACATCTCTAGGAGATATAACTTTCTCAAGATGGTTTCAAGATAATAAGAGTATCCATCACAAGGCAGCGATGCAAATCCGGCAGTCTTAGGAGAAGAACAACTAACATTACAGGTTATAAGCATCCCTTCGGAGCTTATTAGCATAAAGTCCATTTTTAAAGTATACAATATCATCATATAAATGATGTGGACTTTTTAGTGTAGTCCAAGCTTTGTCGCCTGGTCTAGCTATAGAGTTTATGGCTTTGGTGAAAGGCTTTTGTCAATGTTATTCAAGTTATCCTGTTTGTAGAATTCAAGTTATTTCATACTCAATTTGCTATGAATATTATTTTTAATTGGATATGGGTTTTTTAGTTAGATATATGCTACTTGGCATGGATGTTAATTTCCAGAGTTTTTTTTTTTTCTTTCTTCTTCGAGTATAGTAATAGATGATAAATCGGTACAACAAATCCTTTTTGACAAAGGGAGAGGATTCGCCTACACCCTCTCCCCGCTACACACCCCCACACCCCGCTACACTCTCCTCTCACCACCCAAAACGCCAACTCAACAGCTCTCTCTCCCACTCAGCACCAATGTGGCGAGCAAAAATAAATTAAAAAAAAAAAAAAAAAAAAACTCTCTCTCCACTCAACTCACTCTCTCTCTCACTCGCTTCAGTCACTGTCACTCAACTCCCTCTCTCGCTTGCAGCGATCATCTCCGACAACTCCTCGTTCTCTCTCTCTCTCACTAGTCTCTTAGTCAGTTCTATTAGGAGGATAGAATTAAGAACTCAAATCGTCTCCAATGAAGTAGACTCAGCAGCCATTGAATATTTACTTTTGTTTTGTCTTCATTCCCAACTCGGTCTAATTCATATTGATTGACGATAATCATAGTTAAGGTCGCAGCATGGACGCAGAGACTCAATCCACTCATCTTTATTAAAATTGTAGATCGCAATTTTGAGTACATTACTTGAAGCTTTCAAAGAAGTAGACACAACCACCTTTTAGGCCCGGGTATTCTGATGCTGAAAGAGCAAATGATGATCTAACACCCACAAAGACGGCGTAGTCACCCAAACTCTTCAGCTTCTTTCACTCATGTGTGCTAAAATCGAACTTGAAGACTTCAAACTTTGCATCTGACAGTTTAAAAAACAAGAGAAGCTCATCGACTACCTCCACTAGGAAGAAGGCATCCCACCAAACAAAGCGTGGCGAAGCAACAAAGTCTGGTGACACAAGTTTTGTTGCCTTTGGATGAAGGCTACTCAGATCATATATCCAAAGTTCTCTGCCCCAAGTGAGAGCATAAAATTGATCTTTAAAATACACAATGCTGCAGTAAGACTCTACGCTTACCATCTTTTTCTAAGGCAGTCTAAGTATTGTCTCCAGGTCTAGCAAACGATAATGTATCTTGATAGTTGTTTATGATCATAACTATGCAATTGTCATGCCTATATGACGACAATGGACTAGATGATACAACAAATATAACTTGATGTCTTATAATACCGAGTGATCAGAAAATACTATACTCAAATGAAAATGGTTAGGAGGGAGGTGATTGGATTAATTATACCAAAAAAAGGTTTTAAATACTTTAATATTCATCCAAGTTGTCATAATTCGACTTCAGTAGTCTGAAGTTGAGAGAAGAAATAAAGAAGCAGTGGCACACAAAAACCATATCTAATCACCCAAATAAAGCAACTCAACTTTTAATTTTAGAAATCCGAAGAAGAAAAAAATCCCCAAACATATAGGTAGATAGAATTAGCAATTAATCTCGTATACACTGTAGTAGACTTGGTCTCCATTGAGTATTTTAATTTGTACCATTACTTCAAACTCGGTTTAATCCATATTGGTTGATTGTGATCATAGTACTGTTTGCGCTTTGGATGCGGAGGCTTACTCATCTTCTCTTCATTGAAGTTGTATATTCCAGTTTTGCCATCAGATACATTTCTCCTGTCAAAAAAATAGATACAACCCCCTTTTAGTCCCGGGTACTCCAATGCAGAAAGAGCAAACGATGATTTAGTACCCACAAAGATGGCATAGTCACTTAAACTAGTCAGCTTCTTCCACTCCTTGGTAGTAAAATCGAACTTGAAGAGTTCAAATATTTCATTAGACTGTTGATGGACCAAGAGAAGCTCATCTCCTACCTCCACTAGGTAGGAGGCATCCAACCATAACGGACAAAAGATTATCGGTGAAGCAACATTATCTGGCGTAAGTTTTGATGCCCTTGGACGAGGGATACTTACGTCACATGTCCAAAGTTCACTGTCGTAAGTGAGAGCATAAAATTGGCATTTAAAATGCACGATGCTGCAGAAAGCGTAACCATGTCCACACATAACATCTTCTTCTAAAGTAGTCCAACTGTTGTCTCCAGGTCTAGAAAACAACAATTCATCTTGATAACTGTTTATGATCATAACAATGCAATTGTCATGGCTTGTTGAAGACAGTGGACTTGCTGATAAGGCTGCATTAAAAAATGGTTCCTCCATTGATGGGAGTTGGATCCTAACACGGGTAAGTGGATTGAGTAGGTTAGTCCTATATTCATTATTCATATACTCACGAACCATCAACCATCCCAAGGGAGAAACCTGAAGACAAGAATGTAATTCATGAAGTATTTTGGGTAAGCGATTGTAGTAAGTTTTTTTTGTTGATAGACTGTAGAAGGTGTCTCTATCGGTTTTAACTTTTCCGGGGAACATCAACCAGGGAAGATCTCGAATCCCAGATCGACAGTTCTTGTCAAGTGTAACGGAGTGCCATGCCTTACAAACTGACCCAAAACTTACAAAATCTTCAATATGAGAAATCCGTTTGGCAATATCACCAATAAGATCCCCTGGTAATTGAAGCCAATCTCGCAGTTCGTATGTGCATCTAATTATCTTCCTCCTTTTCTTGTTATGTAGAGAACAAATTCTCTCTCTTTTTTCTCCGATGGGGCTAACAATTGAACTTGAACAAGAGTTCATTGTTCAATCAAAACCAAATACTAGAATACAGATGTGTGTAAACTGTAATATGTACAGGCATTAAAGCAAACAATAAGTTACTCATCATACAAATAATAAAGAATAAGTTTCTCTCTAAAGATGATATAAAAAAAAAGTTTGGATTAATTGAAATCGTAAGAAAATAATATTGTTACCTTTGAACTAAGACTTGGACTGATCAATCTTTGTGTGGTTTTGGACAACTAGGGTTCATAGTCTTTGTGTGGTTCTGCAGATGCGTTTCTATAGGGTTATTGTTAAAGTAATACGGTATTAAATTTTTAAGAAGAGTATGTCTTTAGGTTTAGGTATAGGGCTCCTAGGCTTTACGGTTTGGGTTGGGCGTAGTAGCCTGGGCAGCCCAAGAGAGTTAAAAGCGTTGTTGTCTCGAAAAACAGCGGTTTAGGCAGACCCCTAGCCTGCTATATTGATCAAAATCTAATTATTACATCCTATATATATATAGTATACCACTTACCCCGGCATACTCATCAATCTTGAGACGCGGGAATAAACATTATTTCACAAAGCTTTGTCTTAGATCGTGTAATACAATAAACTTAAAGTTAGGGAAAATAAGGTATGAATTGATCATGGCAACTTCACTTTGTGTTTAAACATCTAGCAAGTCCAAATTCTCCTGCATATTAATCAACTTCCACTATTTTCGTCTTGAGGAAATTGAGGTATGTCAAACCGTCCTCAATGTGAAATGATAAACCAGATGTTTTAAACTCCCCATATTCAGTCCGACTGCTTGTCTCAGCCCTGAGTCATGGGTAGTCGAGAGCTGAGACGGTATAGGAAGAATTACCACTCACAAACTTATCATAGTGATCTAAACAACAAAGTTTACTTGGTGCAACAACCATTCTGGCAATACCAAGATATGGGATCGTTTGGATAGAATTTTTTACAATTTGGATTTCATCTCTAAGTTCCCCAACCTCAAAGTCAAGCATCTAGAGAGGATTTGCTCCGATCACTTTCCCATGTTGTTATCCTTTGGTGACGAGGGATACAAAGGACCTAGACCCTTCAGATTCTTGAGAATGTGGTGTCCTCATAGTAACTTTTTACAAATGGTGCAGCAAAGTTTCTAAACAATGTTGCTCAAGATGGGTTGACTTCTTTTATGTACAAATTAAAATTGGTCAGGAAAGCCCTCAAGCAAATGGAACACCGAAGTCTGTGGCAACCTTTTTAGAAACCTTTCTAGTATCTCTGACAACATCACACATCTTGAGCATTCTCTTCAACAGGGATGGGATGCTGACACCAGTCATAAGCTTTCTTTAGCTAAAGAGCAACATTGTTTGCTTCTTCATTCGGAGGAGGTTTATTGGAGAGAGAAGTTAAAAATTAAGTGGCTTTAAGAAGGGGATCAAAACACTTCTTTCTTCCACAAGATGGCTTTGGTGAATAGAAAGGGTGCTTCAATAAATTCTCTGACTACCAAATGAGACATCTACTGATAAAATTGAGGTTGTTGTTAAATACTATAAAGATATCCTCTCTGCTTCTGATGTGTCTACTGATACAGATTTACTCAATTGCGTCCTTAGCCTGGTTTCTTATGCTAATAATGAGATGTTCTCTACCATTCCTACACTTGATGAGATTTATGATAGCCTCCACTACATCCCAATGGATAGTGCTCCGGGGAATGATGGTTTCTCTTCAGCTTTCTTTGTTTCTTGTTAGGAAATTGCTAAAGATGATATTCTGTGTGCTGCGAAAGAGTTTTTTTCGGGGTGCCACTTTGCCTCTACCTTATTTTGCCTCTTTTATTACCTTACTTCCCAAAGGGGAAATGCCTTAAACCATGAATGACTATAGACCTATCAGCCTTTGTCCGGTTATATACAAGATTTTTACAAAAATTATATCCACCAGACTCAGTGTGAAGCTCATATCCAAGCAACAAGGGGCTTATGTGTAAGGAACTAATATTAGTGGTGAGAGTATGCATTGCTCAGGAGCTTGTAACTGATATGAACAGGAAAGTTCGAGGTCATAATGTTATGCTCAAGATTGATATGTCCAAGGTATACGATAGAATGGATTGGAAGTTCATTAGAGTCGTCTTACTCAAGTTTGGGTTCTACTCATTGGGTGGACATTGTGGCAAACTGTTTTGAAGCTCCTTGGTTCTATGTTGTTCTTCGGGGTGTGTACAAAGGTTTCTTCAAGTCCACTAGAGGTCTCAGGCAAGGAGATCCTTTGTCCCCTCTTAATTCATCCTTGATGAAGAAGTCTTATCTAGAGGGCTCTCTAAGTGCTTTGTAGAAGGAAAGATTGGCTACTTCGATCAAGTCTTGCAGAAACTCTCTTCCTATTACTCACCTATTATATGTTGATGACTTCATTGTATTTCTAAATGGTTCTCAGTCTTCTCTAAAAGGTTTGCTTACTTTTTTGCACAGATATGAGGATTGTTCTTGCCAGCGTATCAACAAAGACAAGAGTGGCATCTATGTCCATCACTCTATGCTTGTTTACAGAAAACACATCCATCACTCTATGATTGTTTACAGAAAACACCTCATTCAACAAGTCTCCGGTTTTCATCTTAAAGTTTTCCCCATTGTGTACTTGAGGGCTCCTATTGATTATGGTAAGATCAAGATCAGTTCCTTCTCTAGTCTCATCAACAAAGTTCAGAAAAAAAAAATAGTGGAAGTTGACGATTCTACAAACAGGATAACTTGAATAACATTCTCAAAATGAAAATAATTAATAGATAAGCGCACCTCCTAATTGCACACCAACAAATGAATACCACATAAAGCCCCATCACCCTTGGAGTCAAGAAGCCGGCATTTATCTGTTTAAATGAAAATATTTACAACACTTTCAATATATCATACAAAAGTATAATATAGTTTCAATGAAACATCAACTCCAAACTTACTTTTGAATGGAGAGAGCCACAGGTCGTGAGATGGATAAGAACCACCGTAAACGTAATGAAGAAGTGGTTTAGTAAACAGGAGATCGGCCTTGCCTTAAGGATTATGAAGGAAGGGAAAGACGATGAAGGGACCAGAGAGTGGAGCAGAATACAGAACTCCAAACTGTTAACCCCATACGACTTTAGTGTACCTTCCACACGGTTGCTTTCGCATTTTCTGCGATAATCTAAGTAGTAAGTCAAAGAGTCAAACAAATCTAGGCCGTCCATCTCTCTCCTCCCAACAAATCTCAACCCCTCTTATTTTAGATAGTGGCAAACTTGTCTATACGAAAAACACCATTGTGTAATGTAATATAGATATATCATAATATGATTGCGTTCTTCAAGTCATCCTTCATTTCTATTACTAGACACATTTTATTTAAGTGTTTTCTGTGATCTGATAAACTGCAGTTTATGATGTAACTATTGGATACAACCATTGTTGCCCCTACTTCATGGATAATGTATTTGGTGTGGATCCTTCTGATGTTTATATTCACATTTGGCGATCCCCCTCAACATGATACCAGTATCTGAAGACGATGCATCTGGTTGATGGACACATTCCAGATAAAAGATGATTTGTCATCTGATTTTAAAGCTCAAGGTTGCTTCCCAAATCAAGGAACGGAAGGCGATATCTCTACAATAAGGGGCATCGTTTTCTTTGCAATGGTATTTGCTATAACGAGCATATGTATATACCTCACATTTTTCTCGTCTGTCTGGTTTAGAACATATGTTGTTTTATCTTGTGTTTATCTCGCATCAGCAACTTATTTCAGTTTCCACCCATTTCCACTAATAGGCCTTGTGAAAGAAAGGTTCTATCTCAAGCATAACCACTAGTGATTGTCATTGGTATCCAAGATTTTTGCTGTTTAAATGTATAATTCTTTTTGGTGTACTTATTTGTATAATTTGATCCCATAACCATCAATGAGTAGGATAACTTGAACTATTTTGTGTGGTTTGAGCTATGGCCGAATTGTAATTACTGATTTTATCTGTCGAGCTCGTCTGGATCTCACTAGAATTGAGCTAACAATACGCTTGTGTGAGGGTTTCAAATAAGAAAACAAAAAGACTACTAATTTCTATGAATGAATCTGCTAATTTTTTTGCTGTTGGGGTTTCCCCGATAAATGATCTATCATCTGTTGTGAATCTTGCGATATAATACATGCAGTGTGAATAAAACACCGTTTCTGTACAATTATCGTGGATGTTACATAGAGCACCAAATAGCTTTTACATCTTACAAGCGCATTACTTTTGATAACCATTGTTGCTAATACAAATTTCAACGATGCGTGGAGTCACAGACTTGGCTAATTTCTCTCTAGAAAAAACCAGTCCTTCGGATAAATATAATGTAGATACATATAAAGAAGACCTTGTCAGAAGGCTCACAAACTTAAAATATAATTAATTGGAGAATCACCATTGGAAACAAGAACAGATTAAGGGAGAGGGATTAAATGTGTCATCATTTGTTATATCTTCCGTGAATTTCATACGCCTATGAACCCCTGCCAAGTTGATACAATCTTCTTTAGTCCTGCGTGCTCTATAGTTGAAAGAGCTAATGAAGAATTAGCACCAATGAACCAGATATGATCACCCAAACTCTTGATCGGCATCAACCACTTTCTAATACCTAAATCTAATTTGTGAGTTCAAACTTCACCGTATATATCATTGTGCTCCGCTATTTGTTCAACCAAGAGACATCTCTAGAAAATACCACTTTGTAAAGATGTTTTCATGATAATTAAAGTATCCATCATAAGGCGACTATGCAAATCCGACAGTCTTTGGAGAAGAACAACTAATATCACAGGTTATAGGCATCCCTTCGGAGCTTATTAGTATAAAATCCACTTTTAAAGTATACATACAATGTCGTCATATAAATGATGTGGACTTTTTAGTGTAGTCCAAGCTTTTTCGCCTGGTCGCTACAGGGTTTATAGCTGTGGTGAAAGGCTTTTGTCAAAAATGTTTTAGCAATTACTACACTCGAGAAAAGAGAAAAAAGAAAAAAGAAAAAACTCTGCAAATTAAAACATCCATGCCCAGTAGCATATCTAACAAAAAAATAAAACATGTCCAATTAAAACGTAAGTCTTACTTAGCCATGGTATGACATTAAACTATTCATAGCAAATTGAGTATGAGATAACTTGAATTCTACAAACAGAATAACTTAATAACTCCACACAAAACATAGCAAAATATCAGAATAACTTAATAATTTCCACACAAAAAAGATCTATTAAGCAGATAGAATTAAGAACTCCTATGGTCTCCAATGATGTAGACTCAGCAGCCATTGAGTATTCACTTTTGTTCTGTCTTTATTCCCAACTCGGTCTAATCCATATTGATCGATGATAATCATAGCGAAGGTCGCAGCATGGACGCAGAGACTCAATGCTCTTATCTTCATTGAAATTATAGATTCCAATTTTGCGATGACATTCCTTGAAGCTTTCAAAGAAGTAGACACAACCACCTATTAGGCCCGGGTATTCCGATGCTGAAAGAGCAAATGATGATCTAGCACCCACAAAGACAGCGTAGTCACCCAAACTCTTCAGCTTCTTCCACTCACATGTGCTAAAATCAAACTTGAGGACTTTAAACTTCGCATCGTACAGTTTAACAAACAAGAGAAGCTCATCGGCTACCTCCACTAGGAAGGCATCCCACCAGACAAAGCGTGGGGAAGCAACATAGTCTGGTGGAGTAAGTTTTGTTGCCTTTGGATGAGGGCTACTCACATCACATATCCAAAGTTCTCTGCCCCAAGTAAGAGCATAAAATTGACCTTTAAAATACGCGATGCTGTAGTAGTAATTTTTACGCACACCATATTCTTGTAAGCTAGTCCAATTGTCTCCTCCAGGTCTAGCAAACATCAATTTATTTTCATAATTGTTTATGACCATTATAATGCAATTGCCGTGGCTTGTTGAAGATAATGGACTAGATGATAAAACTGCTTGAAGTATCAGTTTCTCCAACGATGGGAGTTGGATTCTAACACGAGTAAGTGGATTGAGTAAGTTAGTCCTATATTCATTATTCATATACTCACGAACCATCAACCAACCAAAGGGAGAAACCAGAAGACACAAACGTAATTCACGAAGTCTCTTGGGTAAGAAAACGAAGTAAGTTGTATTGCTCTCTAGACAGAAGAAGGCCTTCCTATCGGTTATGACTACTTCGGGGAACATCAGCCAAGGTAGAACTCGAATCCCAGATCGATAGTTGTTGTCAAGCGTAACGGACAAAATCTTTAATATCAGAAATCCGTTTGGCAATATCTCCAATAATATCCCCTGGCAATTGAGACCAATCTGGCCGTTTGTGTGTCTTGCTTTTTTGAGAACAAATTCTCTTTCTTATTTTCTTATTTTCTTATTTTTTTTAGAACAAATTCTCTTTCTTTTTTTCTTGTTTTTTGAGAACAAATTTTCTCTTTTTTTGGACTGATAGATCTTTGCGTGGTAGTAACAATTGAAGTGGAACAAGGTTTCATCGTTCAAAACTAATACCTAGAACACAGATATGTTCAATCAATAAAACACTAAGTTTATGACATAGAAATTGAAATTGCAAAAGAATAATAGTGTGTTGTTACCTTTCTGGACTGATTGATCTTTGTGTGATTTTGGAAGAACTAGGGTTTATGCTGATGGGTTTTGATTTTGAGAATAATTTAAAAAAATACAGAAAAGCACTAAGGTTACCTGCTAATGTGTGGTATATATCACTGCTGATGTGGCAAGTTGTCTGTTCGGTCGTAGTAGTAAAATATTCTCTTTCTATATAGTATTAAATCAAATTTAAATCATGTTTTAAAGGGCTTAGTATAGGTGGGTTTGATGAGAGTTAGATTAAGTGTGAAAGGGTTGGGCTAAGGGCTGCAAGTATTAGACTTTGATCTTACCCTACCAGTTGTAAGGCACGACAGGTCAGCCCAGCCCTTAGATGTAGTACGGTTTTGAAGGGCTCAAGCCCTATTTTTTTAAGGGGCGGGTTGGGTCGGGGCAAAGGCCAGAGGGCTATTTTTGCACGCCTATTGTTACCGGCTCAGAGCCGGCACTGTAGGCTAACCGGGCCTCGTTAGACAGTAGTAAATAGTAAAATGTGTTATATTTCACGGTACGGGGTCGATGCTATCATTTGATACGACTGTAGTATTCTAAATTCAGGCTAGCTAGGGAAAATAGATAATAGTAGTTATTTTAAGGGGAGCATGTTCCCTCTGTGTTCAGGAGTTTGTAACTGAACTTAAACAAGCTATTTTTGTTGTTTAATATATTATGCTTTTGCCTTAAAAAAAATATAAAAAAATAAATCATGGACGTACATCTTAATCCACGCAGTCATCGAACCGGTTGAACCTAGTTAGTCCTCTTTACATGCAGAGGCGAATCTAGGAGTGGGCTGGCCAGGGCTCCAGCTCGAGGTCACTTTTGGTGAAAGGAAAAAAATTACATGTAGTAAATGTGAATCAATGATATTAGCCAGGGTTAAGTCTTATATATTCTTATACAATCAAAAACTGAAATAGTTATTTACCTTTGTGATTATTATTAGGTTTTTGTGCCTCAAGGTTCTGAGTTCAATCCGCACATATGGCAGCATCTATTAAAGTTGGATTTTAATACAAAATTGTACCCTCATTCTTTTTATGAGATTTGTAAGCGGTAAAACATTATAAATATAGCTTATAACTTACGAAATATTACAAGTACCTCAAGGTTCTGAATTCGGTCCTGTATACTACCTCATCCTCCCCTAGATAAAGTCCCAAGATCCGTCTTTGTTTACATGTACATGACCTTCGAAGAAATGAGGCTCAATGTCCTCTCTACTAGACTAAGACCTGACAAAGAAGTTATATTAATCATTTACCTTAGTGCAATTTGAGCAGCTTTACAAGCTCATTTTAAGTAGGTATTGTTAGGAGTTGGGTCCGGCCCAAGGTGGGAACCCAACTGGGTTAGGGTGTCCTACGGGACTCTTAACAAGCCCATAGACCATTACGGTTTATAAGGAGAGTTTGAGTTATTGTATAAAACCAAATAAGGGTTAAGTTCTTGTAACTTAACCTCTGAGAACACAGAGAATTCATTATCAATAATATCTTACTCTTCTCTCATGTCAATACTTTGATTAACTGATATAATAAAATATTATCTAACACGTTATCAGTACTGCGAAGAGCTAGTGGATCAGAAGAGATAAAAAGGGCTCTCCAATTAGCGCTTTCTAGAATTTTTTAACATTGCGGAGAGGTAATTTTAACCAAATTTCAATTTTTATGTAATTATTTGATCTATGATATAGGATATATAGATCTGTATATCAGGCTAAAATACCAATCGTTGCCATTATCAGATTAACGCACTCTTAATTTTTTTTGCGTAGCCTTTTCCACAACGATCACATCCATATATTGCACGACTCTGAGAGATATCCCTGTCGCCAGAATATTGGCATAGAAACTGGACAGTTTACGGCCAAAAATCAATTTTTAAACGACGTATTAGGTCATGCTGACGTACGTCACTAGGGTTTTTTTTTTTTTAAAATATTTATTAAATCATGATGACATCATCAGATCCAGATCCATTTCATGCAAATTATACCTGAATGAGACTTGATCTACAAAAATTAGACCAGATCTGATTGCTAGCATGGCAGGGACTGAGCCCACTGTGACACGTGTCAAGGGCACTTCGCAATGGGACCCACATGTACTAATACGTCAAGGATATGTGGCAATGGGACCCACTATAATGATGTGTCAAAGATATGTGGCAGTAGTACCCACCATGCTAATGTGTTATAACACATGGTAGGTGAGGTCCACAGCTCGTTGACATGGCAAGTGAGATTCACAACTTGCCGACGTGGCATGATACGTGACATAATGACATGGCAGGTGGGGTCTACCCATGCTGACATAGCACAACACATTATCAAATAACAAAACAACATTTAATTACAACAGTTCGATATTATACACTATTACTTACTTTTCTTCACAATCCTATACAGAAGTTTAATGGGTTCTTCATCTTCTCTCTGAAGGCAATCACCTTTCACCGAAATCGTATTATCATTCCACATTCGACCTGCTAAATTCAGATCAAAGAAAAGCGGTTGAGATGAGCTCGAAAAGAAGTATGCACCTTCAGTTGCAAAATAATTTTTCACTCTATAAAGCTGTAAAACATCTTCAAGAGATATTATCTTCTACACCTCATTCTCCTCCCACAACCTATTCAAACTCTCACAAACATTAATCACCTCCCACATGTTCCCTTTAAGTTGGGCAAGACAAGCTCCTATAATATTCATTATACCTTTAACAATATTGTTAATTAAGGGGTAAACTAAATCCATACTCCAACTGAGATAGGTTGCACAGAAAACCCTCGTCCAGGTCGCCCTGGACATTTCCATCAAAATACTCCAAAGAGATCGATTCATCCACCCCCCCCCCCCCTATCTGATTTCTCCTTCTCTAAGTCAGGCAACAAAAAAAAATGTTCCCCTCCAGATTCTACAGTACAACCCCTGAACTACCTACTAGTATGTCCTTCAACACTGCTCCATACTCATCCTACAAGAGCTTTGGATTTGCATAACTCTCTAAACACGTCGGAGTTCGGAGGGTATGATACCAATTATCCAGGGAAATCTGGAAATTGAACAAATACTACTTCGTCCTCCCTATCAGATTCTATATTTACATATTCTACAGTATCAGACTCAACAGTACGATCAGAGGTTGACGTCTTAATATCAATTGAAGTCTCCATCTCAATTATAAGTCTAAGGATGAGGTTTGATTCTACACGGATATTCCTCACGCTCGACCTACATACAGGTCCAAGTATTCTATCATTATCTTTTACACATCTATCATACATATACGTATATCATATCGTATCTCCTTTTCACACATATACCAAACAGATTTTTATAGGTTACTATAAATAGTAATTTTATGAAATTTGAAAACCATAAAAATCTTTCAAACACACATTTACAATATCATATATTGTTTGCTAACCTTCAACATCTGAATACGAATCTCAAGCAGTGTTAAATCCTTCATTCACAACATTGTTGTATAATTACTGTCTTGACTCTGTCTCCCCAACATTTTCTCGCCTTGATTAATGATAACTCTCATCTAATCTCTCACGTGAATCTCTGCTATTTTTCTCTTTTCTCTCCCACTGTTCTTCAATTTTTTAGAAGTTGATAAACGCTTGAATGAGGAAGATGAAGCATTATTTACTGTTTATCTCTCAAACTGCTAGAAGTTATTGGGCCTCGCACGAACCGCCCTTGGTTTTGGAACTGAGGCGTCCCCTCCACAATTAATGTCAGACGTTTTACACATTTTCGGTGACAACACCTTCCCATCATTGCCCCCTACCTTATATTTTAATATATTTTCATCTTTCCTACCCAAATCTCCCTCTGACCTCCCCACACTCATGATGACTCAACACCTACACGCAATCAAACTTTCCATGTAATTACACAAGAGACAAAAATCAAAGCTACCTATTTTTTCTCACTATACGAAGTTAACTAATCTTTGACAGAATTTATGACCGACTTTAGTAGTCGCTTATTTGTGACGGACGAAAAGAGTTAAAATAGGGTCATTTTTTATACTTAAAAGTTAAAATGGATAGAGCTCATGTTATATTCTTATGCTTCTTTTTAGAGAACCCCTGTCTTCTAAATTCATCAACTTGTTTCCCTCCCTCGTAAGTTCATCGATTGCAAACTCGTGAAATCCCTTTATTTCTTCTTCCTTCCCCATGTTAAGTCTTCGCTACATGAAACTTGAGGGGACTCCTGATCATGGAATTGGGTAAGAACTTGAAACCCTAGCTTTAATTCAAAGTTTCTGATTTATATCAAAAAATGTAAATACTAGGGTTCGTTACTCTTGCGTTAATTGAACTGCAACATGATTGTAGGGGTTCAATTTTCTATAACTTATTCCCCATACTACTTCCCAATTGTTATTGTTTTTCCCATTATATCTTCCAAAGCAAACAAAGTGAATTGGCCAAATTGCTTACATCTCAGTTGGTTTGAGTGCTGAATTGATGCTCTAACTCTGTGGATTTGTAAAAGCGATTTGTGTTGTTGTTTACTTCTTAAATTGAGATGGGAATTATTTAGATTTTAGATGATTTTTATTAATTAGATCTGCTAATTTTCTTTTTCTAGAATTTGAATGATTTTCAATGGTGTGAATCGAAGAGCAAAGTGATAGAATATGGCAGAAGGAGATGAGTTATACCAAAGAGAAAAGCTATTTTAATGGTGTTAATTTTCTTTTTCTAGTTGTTGTTGCTTCTTCTTCATACTTGTTGTTGTTATACCAAAGAGGAAAGCTATTTTACATATATTAAAACATTGAGAATGCAGAGGAGTGGAGGAAATAGGGATGATTTGTTTGGTGACCTATTTTTTGGGGATCATAGGAGCTTAGTTTCAAACTTTTCGGTGGGAGAAACCCCTTTGATGATCACTTCTTTAATCCTCTGAGCATGTTTGGACTGAACTTGTTCGATGGTGCTCCTAATCAGGCTCCTGTTTCTGGGTTCATACCTCGGTCAAGTGGACCTGTTATTCAGGAAATTTTGTCTGATGAGTTTGATGGTGAGGGAGGAAAAGAAGAGAAGAAGGATAATCCCAGAAAGCACTTGAGGTCAGGTAGAGAAGTGCATGTTGATGATCAAGCGGAAGGTAATGTTTTTCAATCTTATTTATTAAACGTGAATGTAAATTTCCATTTAACTTGTGGCTTCTTCGATTTTTATAATAAAGATTTACTATTGAGTTCATTTTGCAGAGAGGAGGACGAAGCATGTGCAGTTACAAAATACCTATAATAGGCTTGATAGGCCAACACCTCAAACTCAAAGCTTCAACTTTCAGAGCTCAACTATTACTTATGGTGGTCCAAATGGCACTTATTACACTTCATCTACAACAAGGCGAGCGGGTGGTGATGGAGTAAATACATCGGTGATTTGATTAGCTTGATTCTTCATGTTTTGTTTAGTTTCTAACAATATAGTTGTTATTTATCAGCTGACATTAGAAGAGAGCAAAGAAGCGGATACTACTACTGGTAAAGCAGCACATAGAGTTTCTAGAGGAATTTATGATAAGGTACTTCCTCCCTCTCCTTCTTTTCCGTCCTTAGGCTCTCTCATCATTATTGCATGTGATGTCAATGTGTACCTATGTTCCGTATTACTCTTTAAATGGTGATTGACAATGTTTAGAAATGGTTTTTATGGAGATTTTAATCAAACCAACCTCAAGGAGTGTTTTCTAGAGAAACAAAAGGTTAAAAAATAAATATTGAGATTAAAGCAATATTTAGCGAAGGTTAAAACATTCTCAATGTTTTAACATTTATTCAACAATTTTAAACCCCTTTATCATTTTCTGATTTTTTCCTAGCTTGATTCAAACACTTCCAGGGAGGTTTCCACATATGGTCAATTACACTTTAGCGAAGGTACTTCTTTCCCCATTTACTATTATGATTTCTTTATTTTTCTTTCCTCTATTTACTCTCCCTTTATCATTTTGTAATTTTTATGATTTCCCTTGTTTTCAAGTTTAGGTGAACACCCTACTGGGAATTGTTAGAGGATGGATATACAGGATCTTATAATCATGTCCATCCCCGTTCCTAAGGTTTGGGACTCTCTAGAAGGGTTCTAAATTTGATTACTTCATATTGTTGAATGCTCTCTTTTAAAGGAATCCCTTATTAGATGGCTCCTAAGGTATTTAGACTTCACCTTCATTTTACCTTTTGCATTTCTTATCTATCATGGTTAGGAAGTAACTCTAGTCTTCAGCCTATCAAATGAAACTTGCATACTTGTGGTGTTATTTTCAGGTGCTGAAAAGTTGCATGGGAAGCTAGATACGGTTTTTAAATGTTAGTTCAAGTTTAAACTATATTTATGAAAGTTCAGGCCGCATTTATTCAAGCTTAGACCATATTTGTGCGAGGTCGCCGCTTAACTACAAAGAACTTAACTACAAAGACAGTATATAGTAGAGATCGTGAAGCAAGTGAAAGGTGGAAGGCAGTTTAAAGATTAGTTGTTGCAAAAGATTGTTTTAAGTTCTATTTGGAGTAACTATATACAAAATTTTGAATGAATATGTTGTATGTACTTCATCATTTTTATAATAAAATGGAATTCATTTTTTTTCATATGGTGTTTTCTTTTTATGTTATTCAGCTTTATACAATGCAATTATCGCAAATCAAGGATAGTGAATGCGACGAATATATTTTAGCTGTTTTATAAATAGACTTTCCAGGAGAATTAGTCGCAAATAAACAACAAATTTTCCAACCAACCAAAGCCGTCGTAATAACTATTTTAGGATACTACATTTAAGCAAGTTTACGACGGTTTTGAACTGACGCAAATTATCGATGGGGAGAGACCGTCGTAAAATTTATGCTTTGCGACGGGACTTTTCTGTCGAAATATATAAACGACGGCTCGTTAGCGACGGGAATCACAACGGTCTAAAACTGTCAAAAATGAGCATTAACGACGGTTTTGGACCGTCACAAAATTGAGTTATTCGTATAGTGTCTATTCTTGCTTCTGCGATTTATAAAACTGCTGATGTCATTTCCAAAGCTCTCACATTTTAAATTCAATTTTTTTATTCACAATAGTCACAAATAACATTTGCAACAATAGAGGACATATTCAAAACATCATTCCAACTACATTTCGATTACAGTTATTCGACCTCATACAATTTACTTCCTCACATATAATTACACATAAAACATCTCGCATGTCCTGGAAGGCCACACCTAATCAGTTTTCCCCTAGCAATCTTCACATTTTCCTCTTCAATCTCTTCCTCGGTAATTTGCCTCACGGCCTATCTTCGAGCTGCAAGCTCCAGAATCACTTTACGAAATACCTCCGAGGAAAAATAATGCCCAATCTCAAGTTCCCTTACCCTCAAATTTAAGCCTTCGAATTGTACTTCAGATTCAGGCAAATCAGAATCATAGTCTAACAACCCAAAAATCCTCTCTCGCACTTCAACTATCTTTATCGCCAACCGCCCTTCAACAGCTTGACGAACTCTCACAGATCGAGTCCTCACCAAATTCACTTTCTTTCTTCTCTTTCAATCACATTTCCCCATATTTATACAATTTTGAGATCATCTCAAATCCCCCAAATCCCGTACATAAATTTAAATCTGTTTTTCCATAACTAAAAACCCTAAAATCTTGATAGAAAGTTATTTGAACTTATCTGTCCACATCGACCTCTTTAGATTTGTCCTACCTCATTTTAACCTATCCATCATAATCTGTCTCCCAATCCACATTTCAAGCGAGATCTCCATTTGCTCGAATTTTTAATTCCTGTAAATTTCATATCTTCTGAGATATTCTTCCCCCATAATTCTATGCGTTATTCAGTTTGAAACATATTTTTACACATCTATTATTTCACACACCTTTTTCACAGTTCGATTGCTAAAATAAACTTTCTAGTTTGATCTTAAAATATTACATTTTGTCCTCTAATCATACATATTTGTATTTCTTCTAGCTCGATTTTTATCACAAGAGTTAATTATATCTATCAACACAGAGTTTGAATAACACATTTTTATTAAGCTCGAATATCAATTACAGACACTTTACAGATAACAAGTCTTTCAGGTACTTTACAGATAATAAATCTTTCAGATACTGTTACATTTTATTCTCAAAATCATATCAGTTTTTAGTGATATTTCACTCTGAGAATCTTCTGAAGCAAAGTTGGAACTGGAAATCACTGAGCATCTATCCTTCTTCACACCATTTATTTTGACAAGAAACTGAGTTTGGTTGAAATCTAGACATGGAAGCAAGGAAGTCAGTGCTTGAACCAACTCTTTAAATAGAAGGCCTTCTTAGCACCAAGAAACAATGATTGTGCAGGGGCAAAACTTCTAATCTCCGTCTCCCTCCGACACCATCATTGCCTCCTCCTTCATAACCCCCACCAACAAAGAGTTGATGGAGATGAAAAGGAGTCCTGCCTTAAAATCCAATCCTTTGCAGGATACCGGCGATACTACCTCGCAGATGTATCGGCCCTCACATCTGTTTCCTCAACCTTGTCCTCCACAAGGATGCGGAGACACCTCCAACGTTGCTCGCCTGTCAAGACAACGTAATGAAAACTCCACATACAGTAAAAGTCCTCCTCAGCTCCAGCCGCTTCGTCTTCCGACATACCGTGATACATCGGTAGAACAGGAATTGGGGTGGGCATCTCTAAAGATTAATCCCCAAAATATCTCAACTTGAAGCTTTGCATTTCAACATAAATCCTCTCTTCATACACCATCCGCCGGGTCTTCACCATTGAAATTCAGATAATCCAAAGAATGTTTCAACACATCGTAGTTTGCCAAAATCCACAGTACAAGTACTATTTATATAACAATCATATTTAATGCGCAGGTGCGTTTCCAAAGCAATCATCATTTAAAGTATAAGTACTCCCGAAACCCCAAGTGTCACGTTCATCAATACCGAGTACCAACCATAAATGCCAAATACACCCCTCCATAAAATATACCGAGTACCAACCCAGTCAAATCACCATTAATACATAATTTCTTTACAACGTCCAACACCACCAATACACAGGTTCTTTCTCAACCAAAGCCACTTGTGCCTTCAATTGCGAAGGGGTGATTGGAAGGGACTACCCTTCGACCTAGTCCAAAATTGAACTACCTCAATATCATACTTACGCATTTCACACGTGACAGGAACAATCGGCATTAACACCTAGACCATGAACTGATAAAGAACGTGAATTGAGCACAATAGAAGAACATGAATAAGTCAAAGACACTTGTCTCTCACGAACTCAACAGTAACTCAGTGAACCACCACTTACCTCATTATTCGAAGAACGTGCTTCAGCACGATAATGAGCTCTGGTTAAAGTTTATATAAAGAAAAAGTTCCAAAAGAGACAGGGATCAAGAAAACCAGATTTTCTATACTGTAACACAAAAATTCTTATTTATAAGATCAAGTATTTCTAGTTCGAGATCACTTGTAATAAGATATCAGCCTCAAGCAATAAAAGTTACTGTTACTAAAAACCCTCAACTCGAGGTCGTAGTTTTTTACTTATTCAAAGGTTTTCCACGTTAAATCACATGTGTCATTTCTTGTTTTATACTAGTTTTCGTCACATGTACATTTGGTGTAAGAGCTAATTCCGAGACATTTCGAGCTACGAAATTAAGTTATTACAAGGATGGTGCTCATTCATGTGCTAATATAGAGATTCGATGTCCAATTCGCAAGAAAATAGGTCAAACTAGTAAGAGAATGAAGAACCCCGTGGAAACAACGAAGAACAAAAAGAAAACTCAACCATCACAACCGTTTGAAACAGGTTAGTTGTTAAACGCAAATTAAATAAAAAATTCTTGTGATATATTTTAGTTATAACTGATTATGCTAATGTTAATATTTTGTGTTCAAATAAGTAGCTAATGAAAATGGTGCAACCCCCTACATTGTTACTAACAATACAACCTTACCAACTTTTCCGATGAGCGTACCAGACTCCTCTGAATACACTCAGGGTATGAATTCTTTTTAATTTGATACTATACTTAGGCTTGCTCCTAAGTTGGATTTTCATGTTTTCATGGGCAAAACAAATCACTTGTATATATTTTTAATACTGTCAACTTTTACAATCAATGAAAAAATAACTCATCACTAATTTTGTTTTTTTTTACAGGTCAATACCCTTCATGGGAGTAAATTTTTGGAAGGAAATCTGGATTTAAGAGGATAGATTTATTATGCTTTATTAATTTGGATTGAGGAATTATGTTAAGCAATTGTTTTTATTAATTATTCATTGTTCTGACTTTAATAATTGTTTGAGAGATTTTATTTTGGACTCCATTTGGGAACTTAGTTCACGTTGATTTAATGTTCAAGGGAAAGTGAATGATGTTTTACAGAAACAATGCTTGGTTTGAATTAGATGTTGATTTTAGAGATCACAGTGAATAAGAGATAAAATTATATAGAGAGAGAGAATATTGGAAGAAGAGATTTTGGATAGAGAGATAATTGGGGTGGGTGGAGAGAGTCGTAGAGATTGATGGGAGCAATCAGTTAGATTGGTGAGAGAGAGAAATATGATGTGGCAATTTTTTTTGTGACATATTTTACGCTCGAATGTACATTTTTTTGTGACATACTTTTGATATTAACCATAATGATTATCGAAATGTTCTAATTATTATAGGGTCTAAAAGCTAAAAAAAAATACAAACAAGGTGTGTTAGACCAATTCGTGGTAATTATGTATGATCTAAAAGCTAATTTACTCTTATTTTTGGAAGAAGGATTGCGAGGAAATCAGGATTGGTCATGTCGAGACAATTTATAAATATTTGTACTTCGACATAAAAACTCCCAATAAATACTCAATTTTGCGAGTAGGAATGTTACATAAAACCTCTGCAGAACAATTGTGATGACTCATTTCATGCTCGCTCCACCTACAGATACAAATGTAGAGATACTTCAGTATAAGTTTTGTTAAACTTGGAAGAGATGAGAATTGCTAAGCACTAAAAAAAGGAGAGCTTGCAATCTTGAACATCCACTCATTGCTTGATATGGAGGTTAAATGGGTAAACTAACTTGTAACTCTTAGAACATCTCGAACAAATAAGGTATGCTATTCCAGTTTTGAATACTACTATCTGGAATAACATACCATTTTGCTCCAACAAATTTCTCTCCAAATTCAGTTTTGTATTAAAATTGAGACCCATAATATTATTTTATGTGTAAGATAAAATATTTTTATTAAAAATTGGGACCCACAATATTATTTTATTAGAGAAAAAAAAAAAATAAGAGAATAAATATTTGCAAAGAACCCACAAAAGTAGTATACACATACTACTCTCCAAGTTCCGGATTTGCATACTTTGGAGGGGTATGGGGGTGAGTATGTTAAACACCATACCACTGTTGGAAAGAGTTTTTGCAAAAGTATGTGAAAAGTGTAATAGCATACCATGCTATTGGAGATGCTCTTAGTCTATACTTGGGCAGAACTGGTATACTTGCATAAATAACAAGCAAAAACTATTAAAATTAATACTCAATACATTTGTATGTTCTTGAAATAAATACATATGCTAAACATCCTAACAAAATTGGAGGTAAAACCAGAAGATACAAAGCATTTATCATAAATCCTGGGGAGCAATCAATCCTGTAGTGTCCTTCAGTGTCTTCTTCACACGCCAATAAACAGCATTAGCTTTCTCTGATGTCCCAACCTGTATAATTTAGAGTAACAAAAAGTAGATTAGGAACTCTTGTAAGATAGAATACAAGAAGATTAAAATCAACAATGATTTCCCTATCTCCCAGGGTAGTGCAAATGCTGGACTAAGAGAAGTCAGAAATATATGTCTCATGTTGTATTTTTATCAGATAACTGTATATTAGTCCAATTGCAGTATCAGATTTCTTGTACTCCCAATAACCAGGTATAACAGGTGGCGTACAGTATGTTTCATGGGCCAAAATATTGCACACAATGCCATTTACTGATTCAGAGCACTATTCTAAATAAGTAATTACCTTAATCTCAAAAGAGTAGTAATTTTGCCACAATCCCACATCTTGATCGTATGACGAAACTGCTGATTCATACAGCTTGCGTGCATTTACAAGACCTTCACTGTCACCAACAAATGCGAGATTTGATTCTAACTCAATGCAGTTCCTATAAATTGCAAGACCTGGATGAGGTGCACCCAGAAATCTGCACAGGATACAACAGATATAGTAAGGTAAACTTAAGGAATATAAACAACATAGAATTCATCGAGGACTTGTAAGCAGTCTCCGCAAATATTGGGGTATGGCAAAAAAAATTGGCAGGATTGATTACCTATATCTAGTCAATATCACAATATAGTTGGTATACTAACAATTTTGAAATTTTCATGATATAACAGCAATATTACCACAACATACTGCAACACGTCACAATAACTATGAAAAATATGCGGCCATTAGGTGGAACTGAAGACAAATGAGAAGGAGAGACGAAACCTGGGAGGAATTTGGCAAGAATTTGGGTTATTTGAGAGAAGTTAGGGTTGGGACAACGATCAAAGTGACGGCAACTGTAAACTATAGCTTTTCTAAAATTCAGTACGCAACAATTTGCAACTGTGGACCAGCATGATTCGTAAAATAAAGTTTTGGAGATAATGATAAAAGGATATTAATCTTGCAACATACCTCTTATAAGTTTCTCTTGCACGTTGAATACCATCCTTCTGAACTACCAAATTTAGAAATACGGAAGAAAGAGAAAGTCCGCCTTCCTTGTCTCCTGCTAAGCGACTCAGAAAAGTACGAAGCAACTTATCGAAATACTTCTTTTGATTCGAAAAGCATTTAATAGCCTGCAAACAGTAGCCAATGAAATATGTTTAAAAAGTGTCTCCTTAATGTTTTATGATCAGCAAACAAAGTAGTAACAATATTTAGATGAAAATGTGTTGGTGCCAAAACCAGTGGGAAAAAAATAGATACAGTAAGTAGCATACCATCGCCCATAAGCTCTCAACTTCTGAAACAGTCACTTTAGCCAAAAAATTTCGAAGAAGCTCGAAGACAGAGCGTAGGTCCTCCTCACTCGGAGATAGAGATTCCCTTGTAATCCATTTCATTTCTATTGAAATCCTTAAAACCCATATCTTTACTGCTCCAGAAAGTTTTTTGTTGCAAAGCTTTTTAGCAAGCTCTCTCGCTTCTTCAAGTCTCTCCAGTTGCAAAAAGAGTGAAACATATTGGCACGAAAGATCCTCTGTTAAGCATCCCATAGAGTTGGCTTTTTCATAAACCTTCAACAGTTTTGATGTGAAATCTACGACATGATCAGAAGGATTTGAGAACCCAAAATTTTGAGAATCGTTATCTTCAGAATTGATAAGATCCATCCAAAACTTTGCATACATGGAAAACATCTTTGGACAAGGCACAATATTCAAAGCATCTTCGTATACCTATACCAAGCAGAACATGCAAGGGAAGGATTAGAATGGAA
Organism: Kingdonia uniflora; assembly: GCA_014058105.1. Lineage (NCBI taxonomy): Eukaryota > Viridiplantae > Streptophyta > Magnoliopsida > Ranunculales > Circaeasteraceae > Kingdonia > Kingdonia uniflora. Next base: position 986,649 of record JACGCM010002347.1, read on the forward strand.
CCAAGAATCAAAAGGCTAAAAAAGTTGAAATTTGAAATAGAGCAAAAATTAGTATATACTTTTTAGCTGATAGAAATTTGTTTTATATAAACTCGTGATCCAGATTACGCCATAGATAAAATAGTTCATAACTTCAAATGCTATATCAAGATTAGCTGTCCAATATTATTTAAATTTATCCAACCTGTGATAGCCAATATATCATATCAGCCAGCCGTGTATTAGTATAGCTATATGCAACTGGGTATTTTGAACACTGAATGATACAGGCCTAAAGCATAAGAACTAGTCATTTATCCTTATGCTCATTTCCAACTAATCTAAGATTTACACTGTATACATACAAAGCATGGTACATGTCTTACCTTTGATGCTTTATTTAACAGGCCAAGAGAATCATCTTTAGTAATTTTTTTTGTCTTTTTAACTTCATGAATTTGCAGTCTTGCAAGCCAGTCCCAGTACTCCGGGTCCTTTGCGAAATCTCGTTTCATGCCATCCATTATCTCTTTTCTCAGCTCTTCTGAATGTGCCAAGTCTGTTCCATCCAAAATCTCCAAAAAACGCTTCGTAAGCTTATACTTGACGGGAGAGCCACAACTGCTCCGCTATAAACCGTTTGAAGAATGCTCGAACCTTGTTCACGAAAGGCATCCACCTTTTTTCTTGATTCATCATCCTTATCAGGTACATCAGATCCATCTGCATTCTCTTTTTCTTCATTAAAAGGCATAAACAAATCTGTGTTTTCTTCCCTCCATTGTATATCTTCCGCTTCTCTGTGATCACAAACGAGTGTCCCCGTCTCTTCTCCAAGAAAGGTTTTTCGGGTCTTCAACTTGTTAAGGTATGTAAGTTCCATGCGGAGATACTCAATCCATAGGTCCTCAGAATTTGAGCAGACTCTTAATCCAGTTTGCATGAGAGCACGCGCGGCAACAACATTTAAGTTGTAATCAAACTCCCAAGCTGCGGCATAAATCCAAAGGCCAGGAACCTTGGGATGAAACCCGATTGCTTCAACAAGAACCTGTACAAAGAAAAGTTTCATTCTATTGTTAAATTTGTCTCATTTAGTACTTTGCAACAATTTTATATCGATAAGAACCAAAAGAGTAACTCACTTAACAGTAACTTCAAACACAATTTAAAGAGAAATCAGAGAAAACATAGAGCGTTGATTGTTATAAGGATATCCGAAAACTTTAAGCATAGAAAACATTCAATCACAATTAATGTTGACAGGTAAATCCCAAAAATTGATACAGTACCAAGACTGTTACGAAGAATATCCCAAAAACCGCTGCCAAAATTTTAAAACTGGAGTCACCAATCAATAAAAAAACAAATATCCTGGTACATGGCTAAGTTGGCATCAACAATAGTTTTCTATATGCTGAAAAGGCGCATTTTTCAGCCCCTTCTATGTTAAGGTTAAACTTAACCCACAAAAAACAAGGATTTGATTTACTGCTTTAGAATAGCAACTTATCGCAGTTCTCTAGCAGGCCAAACACAAAAAGTTTGTTACTAATGATCCACTTTTGGATAAATTTTGTAGGGGTTGGAAGGTCATCAACAACTACAGTCACTCAGATAAAGGGAGAAATTGGGTTTGCTGGAATCTAGATGAAGTTAAGATTGACAATGTACAAATTGAAGAACAACAAATCACTTTAAACATAAAGCTCACTTCTGGTATGAATTGTTGCTCTACTTTTGTCTATAATAGTACTAGTTGCATTAAGAGAAGAATTTTTGGGATAAATTGTGCTCCATTTCTACAAACATGTCTACCTCTTGGTTAAGTCTTAGGAGATTTTAACGCTATTACTAACTCCTAAGAAAAAGTTGAGGGCCCCCCTGTCTGTTCCCAAACCATTATTGAGCTCTTAACTTGCATCCAAAATGCCGGTATTCTGGATTGTAAGTTTAAGGGAAAGCTTCCACAATAAAACACAGTGGGTAAAAGGGTAGAAATGAAACTTGATAGAGTGCTTGTCAACATCCAGTGGGTGAACAACTTTAACAACTCTGAAGTTCACTTCTTGCGATCAGGGCTGTCTCACCACTCCCCTTGTGTTCTGAACATCACTAGCAAGTTGAGCTCAGGTCTTAAACCTTTCAGAAATTTTAATTGCTGGGTTAACAACCCTGAATTCATGGAAGCAGTCAGGAGGTCTTTGGACATTAATGTGGAAGGTAAATGACTCATATATCTTTGTTACCAAAAAGAAAAATGTTAAAAATTATTTTAAGTATTACTTCTCTAATTACTATTCTGACTTGGAGAATAAAGTGGAAAATGCTAAGGTTAGTCTTGATATTCTTCAAGAAAACCTTCACATGGACCCTTTAAATCAATCTTTGGTTGTTGAAGAAAAAATTGCCTTAGGGACTATACTAGTCTCTTAAAAGCAGATGAGAGCATCACAAAGCAAAATTTAAGAATCCAATGACTTGACCTAGAAGCAAGGTAGTTAATGCATGATGCGATGGGATGCGATCACGGGCAAAAAATTACTACTTAGAATAACGCGAATACTGCAACGCTATTGCGAATATTGCGACACAGTAGACAAAAATTGCATATAATACTAGTATATGTGCATATAAATCTATATGCGCAATGTATTCATTAAGTAAAGCGTATAATATAACATAACTAACAAACTTAGGTAATCCAAAAACAGAAGTGAATAACTGAGATATTTACATATACCATGTACAAGCTAACAAACATAACTTGGAAATATAATCCTTGTTGCCAAGTAAAAACTAACAAACCATAACAAGGATATTCAAATATGTCAAGTATCAAATTAATAGATCTGGTTTCAAGGGCGTTCTTGAAATGTAGGTGTTTCATATTTTAGGTTTTACTTTGAATAAGGTAATTGAATATCTTGTTTCTCATATATCATCTTATCTTAGTCTTATTAGGAAGTTTATACTTTTTGTAATTGTATCATATATTAGTATTGCATAATAGATTTTGTATATGGCCTTTTTCGTGTAGTATTAGCATATACTCGCTCAATATTTTTAGTTGGTTTCTCGCAGTTGACTACCCCTAGGAGATAGTAATTCGAAATTCTTTCACAACTCCATAAAGTCCATAAAGATCCAGGAATAAAATCATGAGCATTCAAGACCCTCATGGAAATGTTTTAGAAACTGAGTTGTAAGACGGGTTAAGGATCTTTAAGGCACTGAACATGAAATGCAAGATAGATTCAAAGACCTTCAATCTCTTAATCTAAACAAAATCAGTGAAGAGGAAAATGATGAGTTGGAGATCGAAATCACTTCTAAAGAGGTCTTAGACAATTTCATTGACATTGATGATAGTTAAGCTCTTGGCGTGATGGTTTGTCTGCCCTTCTCTTTAAGAGAGCATGGTCTATCTGGTGAGGACTTTACCAAGGTAGTTAAAACCCATTTTATGTATAGGAAATTGCTAGGTGAGATCGACACTACTGTTCTTGCTCTGATACCTTTAAAGACTTCATACCAATAGCTTGTTGTTTTGTAAAAATGCATATCCAAGATTATAACTGGCATAATTAAAAGAGTAATTGGTACCATGATTAGTCCTTGTCAATTTGTTCTTATTCATGGTAGGAATATAACAGACAACATTATATTAACTCATGAGGTTGTCAGAAACTACCATAGAGATAGAGGAGTTGGTAGATGTACTGTGAAACTTGACTTATGCAAAGCATATGATAATGTTAATTGGGAAGTTGTTATTGAGATCTTGCAAGCTATGGACTTTCCATGTAAACTAATAATGTGGATGTGGGAGTGCATCTCCTCAGCCAGGTACTCTCTTTCCTTAAATAGTACTCTTAGAAGTTTCTTCAAAGGTAAGAAAATAATTGGGCAGGAAGGCCCCGTCTCTCCATATCTGCTTGCGATAATAATGGAGGTTTTTAAAAATCATGAAAAATAAGAATGGAGAATTTGTTTTACACCCCAAGTGTTATAATCCAAAAATTTCTCATCTTTGTTTTGCAAATAACCAAATCATTTTCATAATAGGGGTAACATCTAATGCAACCAATCTAGTTGGAGCTCTTCAAACCTTCAACAGCAAAAGTGGGCTCTATTGTGCAGCATGAGCTCAGAGAATGTTGATTTTTTTTGTGACACTTTTAGAATTGAACGGGGTTCTCTACCTGTTAGATATCTTGGCCTTCCCTTAATAACTACTAAGTTTAAATTTAATAACTGCTTGTCTATGGTAGATAGAGTGGTTCAGAGAATTAAGGTACTTGGAAAATAGATGCTTGTTTTATGCAGATAGGCATAACCTTGCTGAAAGCAATGCTTGCTTCTAGTATACATAACTACTGGTGGTCTATCTTCAAGATTCCCCAATCACTTATAAAATTACTACGTAGTATATTTAGGATTTTTTTTATGGGGCGAAAATGATCTTGACTACTCCCCTAGTTAGTTGGGTCAAGTGTTGTTTTCCCTTTCTTGAAGAGGGCTTAAACATAAGAGACATAGCCACTGCAAATCTAGCAACTATCTTAAGAAAAACTTGGACTGTAGATGCAGGATCCCAATCCATACGGGCAGATTGACTACACCCCTAGTTAGTTGGGTCAACTGTTATTTTCACGTTCAAGAAGGGGGATTAAACACAAGAGACATAGCCACTGAAAATCAAACAACTATCTTAAAAAACACTTGGACTGAAGATGCAGGATCCAAATCCATAAGGGCAGATTGGATTAAAGCCAACCATACACAAAACAAAACAAAACAAAAATGGGTCTATGAAAATTCCTTGGAGACACATTCTCCCGAGCAGAAAGTTGGCTTATACCATAGCTCTCCACAAGATAGGAAGTGGCCATAGCACCCTGTTTTGGCAAGACCCATGGCATCCACATGGTATTCTCTCTCATCCCTTCCCTCAGCAATTCAGCTATGATAGGGCCCTTAACTACAATGCTAATGTGAGTAATATTATACATGAGAGCAAGTGGAACATTCCTACTAAGTCTGTCAATCAGCTCAGTTATATTTGGGATCAAATTAACCAATTTGAGTGTTGTTCTGAGGAGCAAGATGAGTTAGTTTGATCCACCTCTGTAGATGGTAGTTCAACCTCAAAGGACACTTTCAATTTAATAAGAGAGAAGAAGGGCATTGTTCCTCGGTCTAAGCTAGTCTGGTTCCAAGGCAACATCCCCAAGCATAGCTTCATATCTTGGTTGGCCATCAACAAAGTTCTAAGAACACAAGATGGGCTCATAGCTTGTTGGGGTGTCACTTATCAAGCTAAGCGTGTTCTTTGCTGGGGAAAATGAAAACCACTTAGGTGCCAAAAGTAAGAAGGCCCCTGCCTCTAAATACAATAAAAGTTAAAAACAAAACATCCTGAGAGAAGTCAAAGAATGCTTCATATTGAGCAAAGCAACTATGTACAACAATGATCATGATCTTCAAATTGTTAATTCACTTGGCGCTGTGGTGAGAATGTTGAAGAACATTACAATAAAATCATGTTATGTAATATGGATTCCTCCTGGGCCTGATGAAGTTAGAGTTTGTTGTGATGGAGCCTCCAACGGAAACCCTGGTATGGGTGAGTGGATTAGTGATAAGAAGTCATGATAGTGGAGTAAATGCTGTGGTGGTTAAAAACCTTCCAAATCAACTGCCTCTTTTGCTGAATGTGTAGCAAATCGTAGAGGGTCTGCAGTAAGCAAAACAGATGGTAAACCCCAATGTTTGGGTGAGGTGACTTCAGATTCTGAGACTGCTATTCTAGCTTTTAAGTCAGGCATGGTTCCTTGGCAGCTGATCCCAGCATGGCAGAAATTACAGAAATGGTTCACAAGAATCAGGATTACAGCTGTGTGGAGAGAGATGAAATCTCTGCAGATGGAGCAGCTAAATGATGGTGTAGACTGCAGTCTGATGAAGTGGAGATACATTATGGCAGACCTGATTTCATGTGCAGAAAATTGAAAACCCATATGGGGAGTACTTTAGAATTTGTCGTTAATTTTAAGTGTATTTTTGTAAAGCTGCAAATGATTGGGGATGCATGGGGTTGTCATGCCATTTCATATGTTGCCTCTACTCTTACCTTTTTTTCCTTCTTCTAGATTTCTAGTTTCCTTTTGCTGTTTCTCTACTTTATTTACTTTCTTTTCTTAAAAATTTATACGGAGCTTGCTTACATTGCAAAAAAGAATAAAATAGAAGTTAAACAGAACCGCATAGCAAACTATTTACAGGGTTTTAAACAAAACCGTTAGAGTTCTCAAAAATCATCCTTAAATTTCCCTTATTTGAAACAATGAGAACCAATAAAGTGGAAGGAACTCAACAGTTGTTTTATAACTTCAAGGATAGGAAGAATCTCCAGGCTTAGGAGCAGATGTAACAGCCATGAATTCCTCAAGCCAATACACGTCGTACCAATATGGCCAGGATTTTCGATAGAGGCAACATTATAGTTGAGTTTGAGAGAATTTAGAGGAGACCATTCACCCTAATCCAGTAAACTTTAGGACCAGACTGGATGGATCATATGGTTCATATGCCAATTAGTGGTTGGAACAGAGACAAAAAGCATTTGTATAGCCTTTAGCAAGCAATTTCTAGGAGGCAATAATAGGCTTTAAGAATAGGTCTGGCCCCATGTAAAAGACACTATTGTTTCTAGAGAAGCAAATAATCCAATGAACAGGCATTTCATGGTATTTTAAGCTTAAAGTTCAACCAAATATAGCATTATATTTCACTAGCAAATTATTCGGATTCACTTCTCTCATCAATAAAATTTAAGCTTTTTGCAAGAATCACACACAAAATGATCAACATAAGTTGAAAAAAATGTCAAATAAGCCTATAAATTTGGTGACATCAAGAATTGAACCTTGGACTTTCATGATAGGTTCTCTACACTTTACCAATTGATCTAACTTTCCTTTGTTGTTGGAACAAAGAAAATATTACTTACAGTTTTTATATTTTTTTCAATTTTATACCTATATAGGCATTTCTCAGCAAATTTTTGGGGGGCAACCCTCCCGCGCCCTTGATTAGAATTGATATTCTTATTTGTCAACCCTGAAATGATTCAAACCAAACGGCTGTAGCATAAGGGCGGAGAGAAAAGAGGTGGGCATTTGTTTCAAGAGCACATTGTTGCAGGAGGGGCACCAAGAGTTTTCATCCGAGAGAAAAGGCAACTTGCTTCTAATATTTACAGAATTTGAAGCACTGTTCTAAGAGAACATGGAATATCTCTAGGGAATTTGAACTTTCCAAAATTTTCTCTCGCTAGTTTCAACTTTCCAATCCCCCCTCCAAATGAGATGCTCATATGAAAGGAAGCGCACTGACAGAATAAAGACTGGCAGAGATCAACCTTTGAAATATGATTCTTTTTAAAAATAGATAGTATTATTATTATTCACCCAAAATAATGAAGAAAGTATTTGTTTATAAACGTCTTATGTAAAACCCGTCGGGACTTCTCTAATATGTTAGAAAATGAATGAAAAAATAAATAAAATACTAAAAACCACTGATATGTGGTTGTAGAACTATATTGCAGATGAAGTGAAACTATTATTTTCTCGTGTTTAACAAGGAACGCTTTTGATAATTTATTTTTGAGTCCATGATGATTTTTGGTGCTAATGTTTCCTTTTAAGATAAAATATTTAATATTCTCCTGCCTGCATCTGTGCCACATTACAAACTGTCTTCATGTTTCAACCCTCCATGTCTTTAGTTTTTGCATTATTTTTTTTTCCTACTAATTGTGTACTATAAGTCCTGATGCTTGCAAAGAAGATTGGTATTTTGAATGTTGTTGTTTACACTGACTCTCAGGAAGCTATTAACTTGTTATCGTTTGATGGGGACCCCCCTTGGAAAGATAGAAGATTGGTGGAGTCCATTTAAAGGCTTATGCTCTCATTCACCTCTATCAAGCTTTGCCATATTTATAGAGAGAATAATAGAGCTGCAGGTCACCTAAACAAAATCAGACTTTCTGAGGCATACCAGGAGATTGACTCAGACCACTTTGATGAGGATTTAAAGAAGATTATCCATGAAGATGCTTCAGGCAAAACATACTTCAGAGTATAGCCTAGTGTGTTTGTATAGTGCTAGTTATGATTTGTTTTTCTCCTTTGTAATTTTTTCTTCTTCTGAATTCCCTGTTTATGCTGGGGCTAACTTTTGTATATTTATTTAGTTCTATAAAGCAGGGGGGGTTCGCTTTCAACCCCAGCTTACCCTTCAAAACCAAAAAAAACTTATCGATGTTCAGTTTTCATAAGTTATATGAATTTCCAGAGGTGTTAAGCATATCTCCAGTAGCAATGTTAGATAATCATTTGACTTAATAAAACCACAAAGGGCATATCCAATTGTAGGATTATAGCGTTAAAAGCGACAAATCGCTTAAACCTCAACCAAAATAAGTCGACAAGCACAAAAATCGTAACGGTAAATTCATTTAAATACACGCATATTCTCTAAGCTCACCACATTAACCCGGCATGCCACTCGGCAAAATCCCTTATCTGCAGTAATGTGGAAGAAGATGACACCTTAAGGATAACCCAACTTCTACGTGCCTGATGGAGTCCTACTTTCCACTGTATTCCTCTTAAAATGCAACATTTCTCTATTTTCATTTTTCACTGTATACGCATAACGCATTCTTACAAGGTTTTGGCAAATAGGTATTTTCTAAAGCTTAAGATCTTGTTCCAAATACAAATCTAATTCCCAAACATACTATTAAAGTCGTACTTTCTGCGTTTTTCGCTCTAAATGCGTTGGTATCTGCATTTCTGTTATGATAATTGTGCTAAACCTCAAAACTTTATTCAAATTCCACCCTAACTCCTAAACAAACTTCATACAAATGAGGAAAAAAATGCGTAATAATCATACCTTCTTCATCCTCCCATGCCCATGCTCTCGACAAAACTCGAGATACCGAAACCACAGATCAATATCCCCTTTGAACCGCATTACCGCCAATCGAAAAATCCCGAGAATTCGCAAAATCCCAGCATCATCCGAAACCGATTTTTTCAGTCTCTTCTTAGTCCCACTCTCCTTCAATTCCCTCGCGATTGATCTCGCTCGTAAGCACCGGAGTTGATGAAGATGCTTCTCGTAATCGATGAAGGTCAAGTAATCTTGTTTGAGTGGAGATGGGCGTTTCAAGCTGTACTCGAACTTTCGTCGCTTCTTCACGATTTCTGCGAGTTCTGCTCGAGAGAAGATACCTTTGCGTTCTAGGTCTTCGAGCTCAATTAGGGTTTTCTCGAGTCTGTATTGGACTACGTCCGCCATTGTTGTGAAGTTAGGGTCTGCTTGGCTAGGGTTTGGGCGGGAGAGAAAGGTGAAGAAGAAGAAGAGAAGCTATGTTTAAGGGGTTGTTTTGGAGGTCTGTGGTTTTTAAAACAATGCATCGTTTATTTGTAAACGACATTTATCAATAAATAACTCATTATATGTTCTACTAATTGACAAGTCATTCGGCGTTTATATTTGAACTAAGACTATAAATTGTTACCTCTGTAATTGTGTAATTCATTGAATAAATTAAATCTTGTTATAAGCTAAGGCCCCACGAGGGGAGTTGAATAGCTTCAGTTCATTGTTGTAACCTACATCTCAAAAATAGGGTATTCTCGGATTTCTTTTACCAGCCCTGCATAAAGGTATACTGTTATTGATGATAAATAAATTTTGTTATTTGTGATGATAAATGAAACAGTGTATCGATATTACTCATATACCATGTTCTTGATTTAAACTTGTTAACTGTGATATGTAATCTGTTGGTATAATCGAATTGTCATGAATGTTAACTGTGAAGACAGGTGGAAGTGATAGCTATTCAAAGTCAGTGTGACGCGTTACGCGTCCAAAATGAATAACTGACTGCTAAGCTAAGTTCGAGTCAGATCGCACTAAAAAGTGTTACTGAGTTAGTAGAAAGAACGAAGGTGGAGATTGTGAAAGAATGAGACGTTGGAGCTCGACTGTCCGAGGAACTACAGAAGAAAAAGGCAGATCTAGCCAACGGACTGAGAAATATAGAGGAGTTAAAAGATATTATAAGAAAGAAAGAGGTAAGATTAACAGGTAGCTCGAGGCAAGCGAGCCAGCAGGGAGCGGAGTTAACATCTGCTCGAGTTTGTAATATAGGACTATTAGCGGAATTAGAGGAGGAAGATAAGAATATGAAAGGCTTACAATTCTAAGTAAATGTGCTTGAAGCGGAGGTAACTGATACGCGAGCGCGCGCTTCTAAGTATGAAGTGTGGTGGCTAGTTGCTGATATTTTGATAAAGAAGATGGAAGAGACCCATAATAGACATAATGGAAACATAAATGCGGCTTGGGACAAAGTAGTCACTCTAGAGCATACTATACAAGGGTTGAAGTTAAATATCTTGGAGCATCTGGATAAGAATATGAAATTGCGTGATGCAAATACGAAGTTAGATGATGACCTATTACAGGCGGAGATACATCTTGATGAAAGAAGGGTAGAATGGGAGAGTCGTGACACGAAAATTAATGAGTCAATATCACTGATTTATCATATGAATGAGTTCATGACTGTGCTAGAGTTTTAGAATTTTGTTGTGCTGAATGAGAAACAACGAGTAGAGAAGCATTGCGATCATTTAAAAACTTTGCTAAAGAAAGCTCAAACTAAACTTAGGGAGCTTATTCTGTCTAAGAAGGTGAAGACTGAAGCAGGCGACACGTATGAGAGAGATATGATAGCAGTGATTTCATTCTTTGCATCATAGTTCCAAAGATTGGAAGAAGAAAGCAAAATGGTGTATGATGTTGTAGTTGGGAAAAGTACGCAGTGTGACATGAGTATCTAGGTCCCATGGTAGCCAAAATTGGAGTTCTGAGGCAGCGTATGGTTAGAGATGGAAAGAAAATCGTTATGGGGAGAGTGTCAGAGTTTATGTGTCAACGGCTGTACAAGGATGATGCGCGTGACATTGCGAAACCTTCTAATTTGGGTAATGGTTCAAGTGTAGTTTTAGTGAGGAGTAATGATTGTGAGGGTGCGCTATGTATACGAACACATAAATGTATGATAATAGGAATGTCTAGAATAATGATCTATACTAACCTTTCGTTAAATCAACGATATCGTATTAGTCGAACATCTATTATATAGGATGGTCCCAGAGGTTATCGAACGTAGAGGAGCATAGATGGCAGATCGGTTCGGTTGAAGCCATAAATAATTCATAACGTAAGAGGTGATTGGTTTGGTCGGAGTAACGAATGATCTTTAATGTGAATAAATGATCAGTTTGACCGGAGCAGCAAACGATCTACAATATAATAGATGATCAGTTCGGCCAAAACAACAACGATCTGTAATGTAAATAGATGATCAATTTGGGCAAAGCAACAAACGATCTATAATGTAATCGATGATCAGTTTGGCCAAAGTAATAAACGATCTGTAATGTAATAGGCAATCAGTTTAGCCAAAGCAACAAACGATCTGTAATGTAAGAGGCAATCAATTTGACCAAAGTAACAAACGATCTGCAATATAATAGACGGTCAGTTTGGCCAAAGCAATAAACAATTTATAACCTGTATATAGAAGTACTTATTGGATATATTAAAAAAATACTACAGTGCAGGGCAATCGAACACAAGTATTTTATTGGTGAAAGATTGACGTACGATGAATGTATTAGATAGAGTATTATATGGAATAGTAGAAAGTACTCAGATGTATGGAGATCGAACATAAATCTTTTATTGATGTAAGATCGTCATACAAGATGATAGATTGATTTGTAGAAAAGTACACTGTGATGGATTTTTATCGGCGATACAATTTCAATTTTCTCGTGTTCCAAGGATTAGGGATTCGATCTCCATGTTCAGTGGCGAGATCGTAAGAACCAAGGCTACTTTTTCTGATAATAGCAAAAGGGCCTTCTCAATTTTCGGACAGTTTTCTAGCGCTTGCTTCTTTTCCGAGTTTGGGAATTTCTCGTAGGACGAGATCTTTGATATCGAATTCTCTGTGACGAACACGCTTGTTATAAGATCGGGCTAGAGCTTGGTGGTATCTTCCCAATTTCATGATTATTATGTTTCTAGTCTCCTCGATTTAATTTATATTACATGTCAACTGGTACTCGTTCTTTTCATCCGTCATGGTATGGTCACGTATTGGGTGATGATATAGAGTGGGGATGATTACTTCTGTACCATACATTAGGAAGAACGGCGTGCATCCAGTTGATACCCGTAGTATTGTGCGATATGCCCACAAAACATGTGGTAGTTATTGGACCCAATTACCCTTCTTCTTTGTCAAGCGCTTTTTGATCCCATCCACTATAGTTTGATTAGTGATTTCCGCCTGACCATTTCTTTGAGGGCAATATGGATTTGAAGGGGAGTGGAAGTTATTGTGTTGATTGAGGAATTCAACGACTCTGGAGCCAACAAATTGAGGTCCATTATTGATTTTGATGAGATGGGGGCAACCGAATCGGATGATGATAGTTTCCTATATGAATTTGATGACTTCGTCTTCGCGTGTGCGACATAGAGGGACTGCTTTTACCCATTTTGTGAAGTAATCTATTACTACTAGAAGGTGTTTTCTCTTGCCTGGTGTCGTGGGGAATTCTCCTACAAGGTCGAGGGCCCATCTTTTAAATGGTAAAACAACGTTACTAGAATGGAGTTCCAAGGCTAGAGCTCGAATTTGAGGGCCATGTCTTTGGCAGGCATCGCATTTTCTTGTGAATTCAATGGGTCAAACTTTTATTTTGGGTCAAAAGACTCCTTGAGTAAGAGCTCGATTTGCGAGAGATCGTCCCGCTGTATGGGAACCACAAGTCCCCTCATGAAGTTTGTGTAGGAACTTTTGAGCTTCTTTGTTCGACAAGCATTCGAGGTATGGTCCTGTTACCGAAATTTTGTAAAGGAGACCGCTGTCCACGATGTATCGTTTAACATTATCAAGTATGCGTCTCCTTTTAGTGGGATCTGTTGGGAGTTCACCGTAAAACGTATTTTTAGTCCCAATATACTTGAAGAAAGGTTATCTCTAATCGTCCTCGTCCTCTTCAACACCCCCAGTATTGATAGAATTCGAGCTTATGATGTTAATGCTAGGGGTGAATAATACTTTGATCTTCAGATAACAAGCTTCCGTACCAAGGATTTCTGGCAGATACGCGAGAGAGTCTGAATATCTATTTTCTCTGCGCGATAAATGTTCGATAGTAATTCTTTTGAATTTGCTCATTCTGTCGGCTACTACTGCTGTATAGTCAATCATCTTTCTCTTCTTCTGGAATTTTTCTGTGTAATGGTTTACGATGAGTAAAGAGTCCATGTACACAGACAGCTCGGAGACTCCAATCTCAAGAGCCATATCTAGACTGTGAATCATTGCTTCATACTCGGCCGCATTGTTGGTAGCTTCAAAATTGAGCCTGACTGCTTTCTCGATCCTATCATTAGAAGGTGTGATAAACACGATTCTAATTCTGGATCCTGCAGGTCCGGAAGATCCATAAGTTAAAAGACGCTACCCTTTTCGAGTTCTTCAGTCTGACTTTTCTTCGAATTGTTCCTCATTGGTATCTGCGCTGTCTTCTTCACAGACAGGATCTTCTACTGGGAAGTTTGCAAAGAAGTCTGCTACTGCTTGACCTTTTTTAGAATGTTATGGTTCAAAATGGATGTCATGTTCACCAAGAGTGATTGACCATTGTTATACTCGTTTGGATTTTTCCCATTTGGATAAGATCTCTTGTAAAGGGTAATTTGTTACCACTCGAACTGAGTGTGCTTGAAAATACTGTCTCAATTTTTGTGATGTATACACAAGAGCTAAAAGCAATTTCTCGATCTTGGTATATCGGGACTCTGCTGGAGTGAGAGTTTTGCTGATGAAGTAGACAGGCTTTTTCGTCTTTCCATCAAGTCAAATAAGAACAGAACTTACTGATTTGTTGGTAACTATAAGATATATTATGAGTTCTCCCCCCTCGTTAGGCGTACTCATCACTAGTGGTGATCCCAAGTAAAGTTTGACTTCTGAAATACTGCTTCATACTCTGTTGTCCACTCGATCTCAGGATTCTTTTTAGACTTCTGTTTCGTTTCCCCTTCACGCAATAGGTTGAACAACCATCGACATCGATATGAAGATTTCGAAACAAAACGATTTATTACGGTAATCTTGCCTGTTAACTTCTGTACGTCTTTCTTTGCTTTCGGAGAGGGCATAGACAATAGTGTGTGAATACGATATGGATCAGCTTCTATACCCCTCTTACTGATTAAATGTCCCAAGAATTTCCCTGACTAGACCCCGAACTGGCACTTTTCAGGGTTGAGCCTCATCTTGTAGGAACGGAGAATTTCAAAAGTATTGCGCAAGTTTGTAATACGGTTATCCTTTTTAAGGCTTTTACACAACATATCATGAATGTAGACTTCCATCATTTTTTGAGGTGATCTTTGAATATTTGTGTCATCAACCATTGATAAGTGGCTCCAGCATTCGTGAGACTCAAAGGCATAACCTTATAACAGTATAAGCCATGTTCTGTAATGAAAGTTGTCTTCTCATGGTCATCAGGTAGAATAGGTATCTGATTATATCCTGATTCGGCATCCATCATGGACAAGAGTTCATGTCTAGCAGTAGAATAGAACATATGGTTTATAATTGGAAGTGGAAAACTGTCCTTTGGAGTATGTTTATTGAGGTCTGTGAAATCCATGCACACTCTGATCTTGCCGTTCTTCTTTGAGGCTGCCACAATATTCGAGATCCATTATGGGTAATTGGCATTTCTGATAAAGCCAACTTCGATGAGTTTGTCAATCTTTTTATTTACTTCTCAGAGTCTCGGTGCTAAAGTCTTTTGCTTCTGTTTGACAGCTTCGACTTTATCCTTTAAATTGAGCTTGTGGCAAGCTAGATTGGGATCAATACCCGGTATTTCATGAAATGTCCAAGCTAATACATCATTATTGTCTTTAAGGAACTGAATGAGGACATCCTGTTCTACTGTTGGCCAAAGAGTGCCAATGTACGTTCTTTGTTTTTCGTCACTAATTTTGACGTACTTTGTTGTTTTAGCGCTTGGCATATGGTTTTCTGTAGAGTTTAGTGTATAGTTTTCTGTAACATTTCCTGTTATTTTCTGTAATTGCTATGCGAACTGTGGCTCTAAGGATTCTGGAACGATGACGATAGAATTTTCACATGCTCGAGCGAGCTTCTAACTTCCTTTGATCTCATATACGCTGTTATTCTACTCAAATCGCAGCGCTAAATAATAGGTGGATAGAATAACTCATATATTGCGTAACCAGCAACGTCCCATTATCCCCAAATAACAGGATTTTGTATTGATAACATAAAAGACAACGCCGAGTGATACGGGTCCTGCCGTGATATGAAGTATAATCTTTCCTACGCGTTCATCTTTAGATCCGTTGAAACCACATATATCAATGTCACTGGGCTAGACTTTATCGACCAGTCCAATCTGATCAATCGTGCTTTGAAAACGTAATTCAATAGTACTCCTAGTATTTATTATCATCATGTGAAGCACCATATTTTACATTTTTAGCATGATCACCAAAACATCATGGTGAGGATAGTTGATATAATGAACATCACAGTCGTCGAAAGAAATTCCTGTTCGTTGAGAACTGGAAATGATAAGTAAATGAGCATCTTTGTCTTTCATGGAGAGGTCGTGATATTGGTTGACCCGTTGCCTCTTAGTTCTGTTCAATTGGTTAAGGATCTGAGTCTCAACGAAGTGGCAGAGCAACATATGGTATAAGTATTTCTCTCCTGCCGGCTCTTCAGTTTGTACGACATCTGTAGGAAGTTTGTAACTCCCATTCTTGTAGCTTTCAACGTTTACAATATACTCATGCATTCGTCCATCAGCGAAGATATACTCCAATAACCGATGTAAGGCAAAGCAGTGTTCTGTTTCGTGATGTCTGACCTTGTGGTGAATACAATATGATTTATTCTCAATAGGTTAGAGATATTGTACATTACGAAAAAATCGATCCTTCTGAAGTATAGGATAAATGCTGGCTATGGTCGCATTCATCTTGGGAAGGTAGGTCTTTGGCAAGTTATTCCCTTTTTGAGGTCGCTCGTTGTTAGATTTTGTCCATTTCCTGTCTCATCCCTGATCGGCAGGACGATTAAAGTCTTGGTTGGTTGACTAATCTCGAGCTGTTAATGTTGACCTATGAGGTTTTTGTATGTCAGACACCATTTTTTCCAGGTCGATATAACCTAGGGATGTACAAAGAAACTGGGAAACTGAGAAACCGAACCGAACCGGACCGAACTGATAGTTTTTTTCAATTCTAACAAGGCCGGTTCGGTTTTCAGTTCAAAAAGTGGGGAACCGGGCTAGCCCGGTTCGGTTAATGGTTACCTACCCCCTGTTAACTGACCAAACCGAACAGAGTTTGGTTTCACCTTAAGAGTTAAGACTTTTGAGTTTTGATAAGTATTACTTCAATCCTTTTCTTCCTCAGTTCCTCAACTCACTTCCTCAGTTCCTCGACTCACTTCATCAACAATTCACCATCCACAACCACTGCACACTGCCACTACGAGTCTGCGACGATGTGACCTCTGACCTCGACCATTGCTGATTCTCTTTCTAGATTCAGAGACCTCCACCATTGCCGATTCTCTCTCTAGATTCGAAGGCCTCCACCACTTTAGTTTGATAATCTGAAATTGTTGATTCTCTCTCTAGATTCAAAGACCTCCACTTTGGTTTGATAGTATCAAATGCGAGATCTTCCAATTGTGTTGCTTCCTCTTCACCTTTTATGCCTTTTTCCTCACTCTCATCTGCGCCTCTTATATTAACTCAAAAGAGGGTTCTTACAGGAAATGGTGGATTCCCTCATTTTTATCTCTTATTACTTCACTGTTTTTGATCTTTTTGGTTCAGATAAAACTATGCAGGTTTTGAAAGGTTTCTAGACAATTACAAAGGGAGATATGCGATAATAGAGCGCTTACAAGATGTGTTCAAGAATTAAGGATGAAAGGGGCAAGCTTTGATTTGTCAAAAGAGCCTCAGAATGCTAGAAGAATGAAAAGCTCCAGCGTTGAGATCAAATGGAGACCCCCTTCTTGGTGTTCTCAGCATCTGATTACTATCTGTTTTGTTTGTTTTACAGGAATGGCATATCCAGCTTGCAAGTTCATCCTTTGCGGGTAATTGATGGACGATATCTGAAAATATGTTTGATCCTATTCTTCCGCAGTGTCATAATACTAAGGTAATTGATGGACGACACATATATATATATATATATATATATATATATATATATATATATGTATGTATGTCGTCCCATTATAAATTGAGTTTGAATCTAGTATCTGATTCAGTTTACCATTTTATTTTTTTGTAGGTACAATGCTTATTATGGTCAAGAGTGGAGAGGTTGTTCCATGCCCAATTCTGAGTTCGTTCCCTGTATGAGTAGTTCTTGTCACCAAATCCTAAATTAGAATCAATTATACCCTTAGACAGTTTTTGTTTCTTGTCAATGAAGTAAGGATGAGGAGTTTTTTGATGATTCTGAGAGAAGTAATGATGAAGAGTTCAAAGATGGCAGCACACATCAAAGGTGGCATCTCTCTTTGGTATCGCCATTGGGCTCTTTCTCTTTCAACTTTTCTTATCTTCTTTTGTTGGAAACAGAGTTTACAGGTGGGTCTACCTCTACTTCTATTCAGACTGTTGGTTGAGTTGGGTTGGTTAATGGTTGTAGCTGTATCTCTCATTCTCTCTCTTAATTTAGAGTGTTGTAACTATTGTTGGAGATGATTGAGATGAGTGATAATATTATTTTATATTATATGATTGAGATGAATGAATCTTATATATATTATATGATTGAGATGGATGAATCTTAAATATTTTTACCTTGTGGGCATATTTTCATATTTTAATGTTTAAATATTTGCACCAACTACCAAGTGGGGACAGAGTTTAGGAGAGTCACATGCGTTTGAAAACTGAGACAATTGTACTACTCTGTATTATACTCAAGATTATTGGTTAGCCTTTCAATTCATCTCTCTTCTGACTAAATTAAAAAACCGAATAGAAAAACCGAACTGAAACCGGACCGACTGGTTCGGTTTTGGTCCAGTTATTTTTAAAGTCGGTACGGTTTCGGTTCTTTATTATTAAAAACCGGGGTATGCGGTTCGGTTCGCGGTAGGGCCAAAACTGGACCGAACTGGACTGTGTACAACCCTAATATAACCGTTAACTTTTTTTATCATGTCTTCCAGAGTTGTTGGTTTGTTGAGGACGAGGTATTATTTCGCCTTTCCATCAACAAGTAACGCATTGGTGAAAGTCAAAATGGTAATCTTCTGGTCGAGCTGATCTACCTTTCGAGTTAACTCCAAGAAATTCTTAGTGAACGTCTCGAGCTTCTCCCCTGGCAACTGCTTAAGGCTGAAAAAGAAGTATAGATTTTCTTCTTTGCCTCTGTTGTGCGAGTAATTTTTAACGAAGAGTTTTTGCAGCTGCTCCAAAGTTGTGATGGACCCTTCAGGTAGAGTGTGGAACCATCGCAGAGGTTTTCCGGACAAACTGGTAGGGAAGAGCCGGCAGAAAATGTGGTTGGATGTGGAATGTAGGCCTAAAGCATCCTAGAACTCTTGGACGTGTTCCACTGGATCGGTTCTTTTGTACTTGCGGATCTTCGGAGTATGGAACCCGGTGGGGACCTCGCCATCTAATAGCTCTTGTGTGATCAGGGTCTTCTGTAATCTGCTGTGGATTCCTTTAGTCAGAGTCTAAGCTTTGAACATTTCTTTGATTCGTCTCTCGAAATGTTCCTGAGTCATATTGTCGAGCTGCGATGGTCGAGCGGGTGACGCATCCTTCTCCAGGATTATGGTTGCCACTCCCTTCACTTAAACGTTCTTTTGCGGGGACTCGAACTCGTCGAGGTAGATTTTTAATCTGTTTGATCTTCGCTGGGCTGCCATTTACTTCTTGGTGGGCCTCATGGATCGGGATAGGCTCCATTTCATGTTGATGATGGTTAGATCGAAGCGCACCTCCTATGTGATTGCCTTTCGAAGGAGGTCCAATTCTGTCATTAATAGAAATTCGCAAGCCTTCAAGTTGTATGGTTTTGTTCTTCTAGACGGCGACCTGCTGACCCTGTAGAACTTTTAGTACGTCCTGTACACTCGCTAATTGCTGCTCCAAAGTAGTACTTCTTTCTGTTTCAGAATTTAGGGTGGCCAGCATATCTGCTAGTGCGGTATTTTCTTCCGCGTGAACTATCGGCATGCTCTGACCTGGAGGTAATATTCTAAAAGAGGATGATCAACAATTTCTGAGACAATGGGTTTGAGACTTCGCTTCCACAGACGGCGCCAAATGTAATAGCCTAATTCTGAGATTCGAACTTAGCCTTTACACCAAATGTGTCTAGAACGCTCAAAAACAATAAACAATAATCAACAAGATAATTTAGCGTGGAAAACCTTTGAATAGGTTAAAAACCACGACCTCTCTTGAAGATTTTGAAAAAGAGAAGATGATTTTATTGAGGTTGCTAACTTATTACAATGAGCATTTTGAGTATATGGAGTTTCGGAGTAGGGATTCTTCTAAATAGAATTGCCTGTCCGTAATCTGTAGTTCTCTGGTTCTATTTATAGGTCTTATAATATGACCATTTGATGACCATTAAGATTCTTAATGGTGGACGTTATAAAGTAGATGTAAGATATTCTTTGACCAGATAATGTAGCGTCTTGACCTCTATTATTGTACAACATCTCTATTGATGATTGTACACTTGCGTAAATCGAACTGCTGACGTGGAGGTCGAAAGCGATGACTCGAACTGAGGAATATTGAATATGATTTTAGTAGTGTTTCCTGTATGCTGATGAGGTCGAGGATGAGGCTTTGAGTCCGAAATATGAAATAAGTTATTACAGACACTATTCTCAGATAGACATAAGGGACTCATTGAAGCTGTTAATCAATTATTTCCAAATTCAAGTCATAGGTTCTGCTTCAGGCATATGTGCAAGAATATGAAGAAAATTTATAGGGGTACTCATTTGGAGAGTTTAGTATGTAATGTTGCCAAATCTTACAAGAAGACTGATATGAACATTTACCTTGACCAACAGAAAAAAGACAACCTAAGTACATATAAGTGGTTACTTAAGGATCCCTTTGAACATTGGGCTAGGTTACACTTTGATTTTACTGTAAAGTGTGAGCATATTACAAACAACTAGCTTCTCTAAGAACTTCAACAATTGGATTTAGAAGATCAAAGATAAACCAATCCACAAGGCATTAGAGAAGTTAAATTTGATGCCTCATGAAGATTATGTATGATAGGAGAAAGAAGTCAAAAGAGTAGGAAGAAGCTGGAGAGTCATTGCATTGTCTTAGTTTCTCTAAATTTAAATATGAATGCATTATTTACTCTAATGAATTCATTGACTAAGGTTTGTTATTACAGGTCTTTTAATAATACCTAGAGCACATACACATATTGACAAGATGACTAAATTCTATGGTCATTACAAGATTGAAGGAAGTAAAAAGATTGTTGGCTGGTGTAATAGCTTATTTTGTATCTCGGACTCAAGCTTCATCCTCGACCTCATCAGCATACAGGAAATACTACTAAATGCATATTCAAATATTTCTCAGTTTGAGTCATCACTTTCGACCTCCATATCAACAGTTCGATTTATGCAAGTGTACAGTCATCAATAAAGCCATTGTACAGCAATAGAGGTTAGAACGTTACACTATCTAGTCAAATAATATCTCACATATACTTTATAACGTCCACCATTAAGAATCTTAATGGTCATCAAATGGTCATATTATAAGACCTATATATAGGACCAGAGAACTAGAGGTTAAGGACATGTAATTCTACACAGAAGAATCCTTACTCCGAAACTCCACATATTCAGAACGCTCATGATAGGCATGAAAAATGCCTATTTTTGTCCTTCAATTCACATTATCTAGGACCTTATTTTATGTTTCACTGAGCCTAATTAAAGTATGTTTGACTATTGCAGGTAATAAGATAATTGCAACCAAGCTCGGTCTAAAGCCCAGCTTTTACAAGCTAAAGAGTTGCTGGAGATTACCAGTTGTCAAGAGATGCTGGAGATGGCCTAGTACTAGTCAACAACTGCTGGAAGACTTAGTCAAAGATTTTGGCTAAAAGATCTCCACAAAATGAGGGCTGGAGTGAGGATAAGAGGGAGAGTTGTAAAGGGAGGGAGGGTTATCTTTTTAGTTTTTATCCTTTTTTCTACGGTAGCTCTTATATTTTTGGATGTAAACAATTTTTTTATCAATAAAGAATAGTTTTTCTTAAATCATGATTTTAATCTTTGCATCTCTGATAACGAAACCCATATGTTTCAACAACCCGATTTAATACGGATTATCAAATGGCGCCACTGCCGAGGATGCAATCGATTTACAAAATCGTGTCTCTATTATTAAATTAGTGTTCTATTTTTCGAGTTTCTTTATTTATTTTATTGTTGTTTTATTTGTTGTTTTATCATCTCTCTTTGTTTATTCCTCAAAAACAGATTTTTCCATCCAAGTATGTTTGGTTCCGAAATAAAATTTTCATCTCAAACCCTAGAAATTGCTCTGCGAAGAGAGAATCCTCTTTTCTCCTTCGTCTCATCAAAATCTTTCTCTTCTAGCGATTTATTTGTTGGATGTTTTGCTTGATTTCTCTTAGATGAACAAAAGGGTGCTCTTTGATTAGTGATTAACTTAGTTTAATCCCAATTTTGAGTAAATCAGTGAGCGATTATAAAGGGTTCAATTTAAACTGATTTCGATACCGAATTCAAGGATTTTGGGGTTCGATTTCGTTGAAGAATTTGGGGATGATTTCTTGGAAGGATTTATGGTTTTCCTCGAATATTGTGGTTTTGATTACATGGGTTTATGAAATTCATGGTGCGGTTTCTTCGATTTCTTTGATTACTGGTTTCGGATTGGAATTGGGATCTTCTTCGTTGGGTTTGTCCAATATCCTCCTTCACTTGTTGTTATTTGCTCTGCTTTCATTTTCTGCCTCTGTTTACTCAGTTCTCTCACCAGTACAGTGATTCCCTTACTCTTGCTTATCCACTGTTGGTGTTGCTGCTGGTTTCTAAGAAACTTGTTGTTGACTCTAAAAATATGAACTGTGTGATTTTCTCTCTTTCTCTACGAGCAATTTAATCTATGTGAGTTAAAGTTGGAATTTTGTGTTGATTTGGATGGAGAAATCAGTTTAACTTTCATTGTTGTTGCTGGATTCTCGGCCATGTGTTTGAGTACTTATTTGCATTTCTGGGGTTTTGATTGCCTTGTTGGATTTAATTGTTGGTTTTCTTGCAGATTGGATTTGATTCTCCTTCAGTTTATTTTGAATCACTTGTAAAGAGGAGTCTAAGTTGTTTCAAACCTGCAGAATTCTCAGTTTTAATCACCTCTGATGGTGGGGTTAGTACTTGGGGTTAGTTTGTGGTTTGAGATTTCTTTTGGAAGCTTTGGTTTTGTTTGAATCGTTTATTTATTGAGCTTTGAATGTTGAGTATTGTTGGGCATTGAGTATTGTTGGTGTGGTTAGTATTGTGATAAGGTTTTTGCAGGTGGTTTGATTTTGGTTACAACCATGATTTGCCTTTCTTTTACTGCTGAAACAGTTGTTTATTGCCACTAAAATCTGCCTGGAACTGCCTTTCTTTTGCTGCTGAAACTGCTCGTTTATTGCCACTAAAATCTGCCAGAAACTGCTTGTTTATTGCCAATAAAATCTGCCTGAAACTTCCTGTTCATGCTGCTGAAACTGCTTTCTCTTGCTGCTGAAATATGCCAAATTCTTGAGCCGAAATCTGACTGTTCTTGCTACTAATAAACTGTTAATTATTGCGCTGTTTACACGAGTATTACTGATGAATCTTGAAGCTTGGTAACTGTGATTTTGATTATTCTTGTGACAGGTAAAACGTATCACAATCTCTAGTTTTATTTTGTTAGTTTACTCTGCTACAGTAGTTATTTACTATGAGTTTTACTTTGCTAGTTTACTCTGCTACAGGAGTTGTTTAATCTGCTATAGTAGTTATTTACTCTGGGTTTTACTTAGTTTCTAGTTTCTGTTTTTAAATTAATTTTAGTGAGCTGTGATTTAAAGTTTGAATTTTGCATTGTTTTTCAGTTATTGAAGGAGATGGATATGGTTGATCAAAGAAAGGCGACGAAGCCAAAAAGACCTCTAGTTAATTTTTTTATTTTTTTATGTATTTTTAGTATTGTAAGGATTGAGAAAATGTTTATGTAAAGTTTTAATGAGTGACGCTCTGTAAGGTGAGGAAATTGTAATCTGCTGCAGGTACAGCTTCGGAACCCCTATTCAGGCCAGAAATCGTTTTAACACGTACTTCGCAAACGATCCTGAGTAGGCCTTCCCAACGGTTTCACCAGGGTAACCAAACGTGCCCCTAAAAAGGCCGCCCTGTAGGTAATTTTTTTTCCACCGCACCCTCCCTGTCGCGGTATATCGTTGTTTAACTATTTGTTTGATTGATTAAATGTTTAATTTTTGCAATAACACCTAGATAAGGGTGAACCAAAACGGGATTTCATCACCCGTGCGTGCCCACGCATTAGAACCCCGGGAATTCATTACCCGGATGTTAATCTTTTCGGTATCGACAGTCCCGACCTCCTTAAAAGATTTTCAGATAAGAAGCCATAAAAAATATAGTTAATCAAAAGGCTTCGCTCGGACCTGGAACAACACGCTCAATAGGAAAACCTGGTAAGTGGCTATATTTGCTGGAAGACATACGTTTCCTGGCATAGCTAGTGTAGATAGGTGACTCTAAGCGGTTCGCCCCGCCTTTCAGCACAGGTGCATCTAGGTGACTAGATAGCATGCGAGCTATCGCCAAAGAGAATAAAAACAACTCAAGTGCGAACCGATCTACTATCAGGGGGTAGGAGCATTGAACCCTGAGACTGGGTTCACAGCTTAACTTAATAAAAAAGACCAGTAAAACACTCTTGAGTGCTTGCATCATTCTTAGGACTTTTAGTGTGTTTGCATATATTGATTGAATTGTATGTTAGATTGGGGTAACACCCAAGCTCAGACTAAGAATACTGCTGGAATCAATATGAGTCAGACTGATGGGACTAATGATCTCGAACCTGCTATTCCTAGGAACGGTCCCGAACCTGCTACTGCAGAGAGAATCACTCTCCGCAATCGAATGCATCCTACAATAGTTAGTAAACCTTCACGTATTGTGATTCCTAGAAATGTAGGGAACTTTGAGTTAAAATCGGGATTCTTGTCTATGCTCCCCAAATTCTATAGTAGTTCTACTGAAAACCTGTATAACCATCTTAGGGACTTTAGGGATCATATGCTTCTATTAAACTTCGAACGTATTACAGAGGATTCTTTGAAATTACGTGTGTTTCCCTTTTCTCTGTTGGGAAACGCACGCGATTGGTTGCACACTCTCGAGGAGAACTCTGTAAACACATTTGAACAACTCGTTAAGGAGTTTTTGAAGAAGTATTTCCCTAACCACAGAACTGCTAAGATAAGATAGAGTATCTATAGCTTCACACAAAACCGAGGAGAGTCATTATATGACTACCTACAACGGTTTAGGGATTTAGAGCAAGGATGCCCACATCACGGGATTCAGCTGATTGATATAGTTCAAACTCTCTATGAAGGTCTAGACTATGACACTAGAGCTCGTGTTCAGTCTATGTGCGCGGGTACATTCGATGAGAAAACTGACACTGAATCTTGGACATTTTTAAATGATGTAGCGGATAAGACCTACCAATGGCAAACGATGAGAGAGGAAATACCTTGTCACCGTGCAAATATGTACCAAGTGGACTCTAATTTAGAGTATGCCACTCTTAGAACCATTCTTGAGAAAATCGAGAACTTAGAGACCGGCAAAAGAGAGAGACACCCTAACACTTCGTCTGTTAATCATGTGGCGATGCCAAATTGTGTGGTTTATAAGAGTTCGGACCATCTGGTCCAAGATTTCCCTGATGTGCTTAGTTTAAGGGAGGGTAGAAAAGACTAGGCTAATGCTATGTATCAACGTCCCAATAACCAACCTTTCAATGGTGGATGGAATAATAATTCCAACAACTCCAATTCTCGGGGAAATAGAAATTACCAAGGAGGTTCTTCTGGCAGTGCCCCTTATCAACCGCACAACCAACTAAACCAACACCAGCCTAGTTCTTTGTGGCAACAAAATCCATCATACCAAGCTCCCCTTAATGTGCCTTATGTTCCTCCGCACAATAGGAATCTGCCTCCTCCAACCACGTCCTTAGAAGATACTCTTAAGGCATTTATGCAAGTAACTCAGTCATCTATTGCCAAACTTGATGGACAAATAGTTCAAATGGCAACAGAGATAGGCACGAGAGACAAGGGAACGTTCCCCAGTCAAACTCAAGCTAATCCTAAAGGGAATACTGAACATCCTAGATCTTCTAATCATGATGGAGTCAACGCCATCATTTCTTTTAGGAGCGGTACGAAAGTTGATAATTTGGTAAAAATGCCTAAGGAACCTGAGCTGGAAATTCAAAGTAAACCTATAGAAAAACATGCGAGTGCGAGTGAGGAAGAAATCACGATAACACATGTTCAGTCGCTGGCTCCTTTTCCTCGGCGGTTAACTCTTGCTAAGAAGGGCAACGTCTATGAGGAGATTTTAGGGATTTTTAAGCATTGTGTGATTAACATTCCTATCCTTACAGCCATAAGACATATTCCTAATTACGCAAAATTTCTTAAAGATCTTTGTACTTTAAAGCGGCGTATACATGTCCCGAAAAAGGCTTTTCATGTTCACGAGAGTGATACGTCTATTCTTTTATATGCACATGTTAGTGCTGTCCTTTAGCATAAATCCCTTCCAAAATACAAGGACCCTGGATGCCCTACTATTTCATGTACGATTGGGACCCGTAAGATAGGAAGAGTTCTACTTGATTTAGGTGCCGCCGTGAACCTCATTCCTTACTCTGTCTATAAGCAATTGGATATCGGAGTACTTAAACCCACTA
This sequence comes from Kingdonia uniflora, assembly GCA_014058105.1. NCBI lineage: Eukaryota > Viridiplantae > Streptophyta > Magnoliopsida > Ranunculales > Circaeasteraceae > Kingdonia > Kingdonia uniflora. The sequence goes on from JACGCM010002347.1 coordinate 1,012,919, forward strand.
ATAGGACCCTTCAACTAGCTGACCGATCTATTAGGATTCCTAGGGGTGTAGTTGAAGATGTGTTGATCCAGATTGAACAATTTGTTTATCCAGTAGACTTTGTTGTGTTAGATACTGAGCCAGTGGCAAACCCTGAGGACGAGATCCCTGTGATTCTAGGTTGACCCTTTTTAGCAACAGCTAATACGGTAATCAATTGCCGCAATGGAATTATGAAGTTGACCTTCAGAAACATGACAGTAAAATTGAATATTTTTCATGCGTCACATTCCCCTTCTAATTCTGAACTACTTAAGTGTAATATGATCCAGAGTCTTGTGGGCACCACTTTTGAGAGTTCAAGAACCTCAGATCCCTTAAAGATATTTTTGTCCCACTTTGATGATGATTGTGAGGACGATTCGTACATCCATGAGGTGAAAACCTTATTAGATTCAATTCAGCTTTAGAAATTGTAGAGCCTGAAGGTGAGCATAAAATCTTAGATGTTAAGAAACCCATTCTGGAGGCTCAAGTAGCTTCCCCAAAGATAGAACTTAAACCTCTTCCCACTCACCTTAAGTATGTCTTTCTAGGTCTTGACGAAACTATGCTCGTCATTATTGCCACTGACCTAGAACCCCTTCAGGAAGATAAGTTGATTTGTGTTCTTAAGGGAAATACGAAAGTTATTGGCTGGAGTATTGAGGACATTAAAGGAATTAGTCCCTCGGTTTGTATGCATAAAATCAATTTGAAAGAAAATGCCAAAAAGTCCAGGGAAGGACAACGGAGATTGAACCCGACTATGGCTGAAGTAGTTCGGAAAGAGATTTTAAAACTCCTTGATGTTGGGATCATCTATCCCATTTCTAATAGTCCGTGGGTTAGCCCAATCCATGTTGTCCCGAAAAAGTCGGGAATCACCGTTGTAAAGAACGAAAATAACGACATCGTACCCACTAGAACGACCACAGGATGGAGAGTCTGCATAGACTACAGGAAGCTTAACTGGGTCACTAGGAAAGAACACTTCCCCTTACCTTTCATTAACCAGATGCTCGAGCGACTCGCTGGGCACAAATTTTATTGTTTCTTAGATGGTTACTCTGGGTACAACCAAATACCCATCGTACCCGAGGACCAAGAGAAAATGACTTTTACATGTCCTTTCGATACATTTGCCTACCATCGCATGCCTTTTGGCTTATGCAATGCTCCTGCGACGTTTCAGCGTTACATGTTAAGCATTTTTTCTGACATGGTAGAGCGATTCCTTGAAGTTTTCATGGATGACTTCTCACTATTTGGCAACTCATTTGACCAGTGCCTTCATCATCTTTCTCTAGTATTACTCAGATGCCAGGAAAAGAATCTTATTTTAAATTGGGAAAAATGTCACTTTATGGTAAAAAGGGGGATAGTTTTGGGGCATATCATATCTGAAAAAGGAATTGAAGTTTACCAGGCCAAAATAAATGTCATTTCTAACCTCCCCCCACTACAAAATGTCAAGGACGTCCGTTCCTTTCTAGGACATGCAGGCTTCTACCGTCGTTTTATTCAAGATTTTAGTAAGATTGTTCGTCCTTTAAGCAGCCTTTTGGCCAAAGATGTGGCCTATGAGTTTGATGCACCTTGTCTTGTAGCTTTGATAGGCTTAAGACCCAGCTCACAACATCACCCATTATTAGACCACCTATTTGGAATGAACCATTCGAGTTAATGTGTGATGCCTCTTATTATTTTGTAGGCGCTGTTTTGGGACAGCGGATAGACAAATGCCCCCATGTCATCCACTACGCTAGCAAAACGTTAAATGACGCCCAATTGAATTATACGACCACCGAGAAAGAACTCTTGGCTATTGATTATGCGCTAGAAAAATTTAGATCTTATCTTATAGGATCTAAAGTGATTGTTTACACGGATCATGCCGCGCTTCGACATATTTTGTCAAAGAAAGATGCTAAGGCACGGCTAATCCGGTGGGTATTACTTTTGTAAGAGTTTGACCTCGAGATTCGAGACAAAAAGGGGTCAGACAATGTTGTAGTCGACCATCTTTCCCGTATAGTGATTGAGTCTATTGATGAGTCATTGCCGATTAGGGAATCTTTCCATGATGAACAGCTTATGGTTGTTCATTATTTAGCCACGGATACCATTCCTGATCATTGGACTAAACCTGACAAAGATCGTTTCTTTAGTCAAGTGGAGTACTTCTTTTGGGATGATCCAGATTTGTTTAAGTATTGTACTGACCAAATCCTTAGGAGATGTGTTCCCCAGTCTAAGTTTACCAATATTCTATCATTTTGCCACACACAAGCTTGTGGAGGCCACTTTAGCTCTAAGAAAACCGCGACAAAAAATTTGCAGTACAGTTTTTATTGGCCTACCTTATTTCACGATGCGCATGCATTTTGCAAAGTGTGCGAGAGATGCCAGAAAATGGGAGCCCTTTCTAGACGAAATATGATGCCATTGCACCCTATTTTAGTTATTGAACCTTTTGATGTTTGGGGCATTGATTTTATGGATCATTTTCCCAAGTCTTTTGGATATGAGTACATCCTTGTTGGAATGGACTATGTATCAAAATGGGTTGAAGCCATCCCTTCGAAAACAAATAACACTGCAGTTGTTCTCAATTTTTTAAAAGAAAATATTTTTTCTCGATTTGGAACACCTAGGGCTATCATTAGCGATGGAGGGACACATTTTAACAACAAAAACTTTGCTGCCCTTATCAAAAAGTATGGTGTAACCCATAAGGTGGCAACACCTTATCACCTGCAAATGAGTGGGCAAGTCAAAGTTTCAAATCGGAAGATCAAAAATATTCTCCAAAAGACGGTTAACCTAAATCGCAAAGATTGGTCTGTAAGATTAATTGATGCGCTTTGGGCTTATCGTACTGCATATAAAACCCCGATTATAATGTCTCCTTACCGACTCGTTTACGGCAAGGTATGCCACCTTCCTGTAGAACTTGAGCATAAAGCTTATTGGGCAATAAAAACGCACTTTGACACTTCAACGGCTGGGTCCCATCGTAAGCTACAACTCAATGAGTTGGATGAGCTCCGAAACGATGCATATGAATCCGCAAAGATATACAAAGAAAGAACTAAGGCTTTCCATGATAAAAATATTTTGCTAAAGAATTTTGAAGTGGATCAAAAAGTTCTATTGTATTTTTCGCGTCTTCATTTGTTTCCTGGAAAACTTCAATCCCGTTGGACTGGGCCGTTCATTGTCAAAACTATTTTCCCACATGAAGCTATTGAAATTCTTGACCCTCATACTGGTCACATTAATAAGGTAAATGGGCAGAGACTTAAACCATTTCACGAGTATTTTACGGGTTCGAGTGAGGATATGAATCTACGAAACCCATCATATGAAACATAGGTATCTTTATTTCTACCCATAGTCTTATCTAGTTTGGGGGTACCTACCATCGTCTGGCTGAAGACGTTAAACTTAGCGTTTGTGGGAGGAAACCCTTATCATGTTCAGGTAATATTTTTAGATTTTCTCTTAGTCTTTTGTTCATTTTTGACAAATGTGGGGGCACATGCTGATTCAGTTTGAGGGTGGGGGTAAATAAGATTTTCATAACTTTTTCTAAAAAAAGTTATTATTCTAGGGAATTCTGGTATTATAGACATATTTTTTATGTATACTTTGATATTTGGACATTCTTAGAATCCTAGAGTTGCACTTGGGATAAAATTATAAGGTTATGGTTTATTTTAAGCCGTAAATTGTTAGTGCGTTAAGAATTTTTAAGTTTTTGGTACTATCATCCTATTAGATGTGTTTCAGAAGAAAATCACCCTTATAATTGTACTTCACGTAGTTATGTTATCAAAGTTTTGTTAAAACTAACTATCGCCTTTTGATTAATCAACAGTTTGGGTTAGGAAGAATCTGTAATGAGGGAGACATTTACCTTGGAAAATTTTGTTCCTCATAAATTCATACTAAGGGTTTGTATGTATTTTCACAAGTTATTGGCTCCTTTCACGAAGCTGACATACTCGTAAAAAAAATCATTCACAATTCAAGGCCCATCGCAAGATTTAGAACTGAAAGAGGAAGAATTTGTATTAATCTCGAGGTAAGCCATGAATCAATGAGAAAGTAAGAGACCAAAAATGTAAAAATCAAGTCTCTATGAGTATAGTTGAGAACTATGTGAAGGAGGACAAGTTGCACGTATAAAAGAGCAAATGAAAACTCAAATGCAAAAGTCTTACCATGAAAAACTTGTGTGGATAGATATTTTCCCTGAAAGATCAATCAAAGAGAGCGAACAAACTAAGGTAGTTGTCGAACAAACTTCTAGATTTCTTTCATCATACTCAAGATAAGGCTAAAGGTATTTGAAAGGATTATCAAACTTCTTGATTCCATAAACTAAATTCACTACACAAAGGATAAAATTCTAAAACTTGATCTAATCTGATTGTAGTATAATTGACTTATAAATTTAAAACGTATCTGATGGTTAACCCTTGTTTAAGTATTATATCTAGGAGATGAATTTAATCCATTTTCAGAGATACCAGGAGTAATGATTATTAGTTGTTTATAATACCAGAACGTCTGTGATAGAATTTTGTGGGTATATTCACTGAAAACCCTCACGAGACACAACTCGTCCTATTTGGGTAACCTATAGGTTGAAAGGCTTGTTGCATACGCTAAATGCAATCGTAAGAAACCACGAAAGAGTTTAGTTTTCCTTTCTTTTGCTAAGGGACTAGCAATATGTCAGTTTTGGGGTATTTGATAGGCATGAAAAATGCTTATTTTTGTCCTTCAATTCACATTATCTAGGACCTTATTTTATGTTTCACTGAGCCTAATTAAAGTATGTTTGACTATTGCAGGTAATAAGATAATTGCAACCAAGCCCGGTCTTAAAGCCCAACTTTTACAAGCTAAAGAGTTGTTGAAGATTATCAGTTGTCAAGAGCTGCTGGAGATGGCCTAGTACTAGTCAACAACTGCTGGAAGACTTAGTCAAAGATTTTGGCTAAAAGATCTCCACAAAATGAGGACTGAAGTGAGGATAAGAGGGAGAGTTATAAAGGGAGAGATGGTTATCTTTTTAGTTTTTATCCTTTTTTCTATGGCAGCTCTTATATTTTTGGATGTAAACAATTTTTTATTAATAAAGAATGGTTTTTCTTAAATCATGATTTTAATCTTTGCATCTCTAAGAGCGAAACCCTTATGTTTCAACAACCCGATTTGATACGGATTATCAGCTCATTATAATAAGATAACAACCTCAATAAGATCATCTTTTATTTCTCAAAATACTCAAGAGAGGTCATGGTTTTTAACATATTCAAATGTTTTTCACGCTAAATTATCTTGTTGATTATTGCTTACTGTTCTTGAGCGCTTTAAACATATCTGGTGTAAAGGCTAAGTCCGAATCCCAAAATTAGGCTATCCCAGAATTAGGCTAAATTATCTTGTTGATTATTGTTTACTGTTCTTGAGCGCTCTAAACATATCTGGTGTAAAGGCTAAGTCCGAATATCAGAATTAGGCTATTACAACTGGCCATTGCAATAAGTGACCAAAGGTGGAGAGTTAATACAACTACACATAAGTGTGACTGTCATGAGTGGCAGGTGATTGGACTTCCATCTGTGCATGTTGTTAGTGTTATACTCCCTTATAACTGGCAATGGGTTGAGTAAGTATCAGTTTTTAGTTATTTATATTTTTTGTTTAATTTGATTTTCAGTTTCTATGATATTAAATGTCTTCAAATACAATTTTATAGCCAACTGTCATAAAGTTTTAGCATATGTGGAAACTTACAAAAAAACTATATTAATTGTAGTTGATTAGTCAGAGTTGGAAAAGGTAAATATTGGTTTGTTTTTAATTACTTAATAGTTATCTAAGTACGTAATGGTTTGTAATAGTCTAATTTGTGTTTGTTGTAGCCTACAAATCATTTTTTGCCACCCCCTTTACTGTGAGGAGCTGGAAGGCCTAAAAAGGTGAGGATACATGATCCAAAATGAAGAAAAGAAACAAAAAAGGTGTGGTAAGTGTAGATACTTTGGCCACAACAAAAAAACATGTAAAGATCCTCCTATACCACCAAAGGTTAAAGTTCCTACACAAATAGTGAGGGTTGATACACATCTCAGCAGAGCACTTCATAGGACCCAACATGGTCTTCTACCTGTAACTCTAACTGTGAGGAGGGGAAAACCTCAAACTCCACCTACAACCAATGCAACTCTAAATGTGAGGAGGGGAAGACCTGAGACTCCACATACAACCAATGCAACTTCAAGTTCAAATTCAACTCCAAGGCGTAATGTAGTTTCAAGGCCCAATGTAGTTCCAAGGTCCAAAGCAGTTCCAGGCCTAATGCAGTTTCAAGCTCAAACCCTTACAAGAAATCATTTTAACCTCCAGCAAGGGTTTGGAAAGTATAACTAATAGACTACTTTATGTAATGTATATTTTTTTGTGATCACAATTATTTTGGGTGGAAATTAAGACTCCCTGTAAATTTTTGGATTGATATTTTTGGGCATCTCTTATGGATGGTTATTTATGGATGAAAGTGTGATGATAATGTGGACAAGGATTTTAATGTGAAATATTGATTTTTTTCTACATTGTCTTTTTCAGGTTTGTAATGGTATTGTCTGGATATTATTGTTCTTGTTGCTGTTTTCAATTTTTATCAAGATTTAACTTATGCATGTTTTAGAGAATGTTCTACATGTTTTGACTTGTATGCATAATTTTTTTGTAGGTAGTGATTGTAGAAGATTTTGCAAGTACCTACCTTGCATTGATGATACAAGTACCAATATATCTCTTTAAAATAAAGTGTTAGTATGTCCTTATATTGTCTCTCTAATGTCTATACAAATAATTTAACAGTAGTGAGTGGGGTTTGAAATGGAGTTTTGAATGAGCTCATGGTGTTTGAGGCATTAGAAACCAAGTTTGTTCTTTTGGTTTGGAGTCCGACCCTGATTCGTGTTTTACTAGGAACGAACCAAATTTGGATTGGGCCGATATCGGGCTCCGACTCGAGTTTTACTTTTTGTGGCATGCTGCATGCATGTCGTGTAGATATATAAATGTCCAACATATATTGATTCTATTTTTCACGTTCAATTTGTATTATACCGCGATGCCTCTCAGATTTTGCCAAATGGTGGGGAAACATCATGGAAATACAACCCTTAGTGTGTTGATCAATCCAATAAAGAACACAGTCTGATTCCTAGAGCATGGTATTCAAGACTCAGCTCCTTCCTCACTTCGTTCGGATTTCATGCATCTAAGGTCGACACCTCTTTTTCTATCAAAAAGTGTGGAAGAATTATGATCGTTATTCTCATTTATGTTGATGATATTATAGTCAGAGGCAGTTGTGACTTGGCCATTTCAAATCTCATTGCTCACCTAGGTCGTGAATTTGCAATCAAAGATCTTGGTCAGTTGTCACTTTTTCTTGGGATCGAGGTACACCGAACTTCAAGCGAACTATTTCTTTCTCAAAGGAAATATACAAAGGATATTCTCAAAACAAAAATGGATGGAGTTAATGTTGTCCGCACACCCATGGCTACTTCTACAAAATTGTCTCTTGTTTGTGGCAGTATAATATATGATCATCTCCTCTATCGATGCACAGTCGGGAATTTTAATATCTCACTCTTACACGTCCTGACATTAGCTTTTGTATCAATAAAGTGTCCCAATTTATGCAATCTCCAACTGATCAGCATTGGAGTGTCGTCAAACGTATTCTTCGTTACCTCAAAGAGACCGTAAATCTCGCCATATTCCTATCCTCTAAATCTTCAATTCAAGTATCTACTTTCACGGATGCTGATTGGGCTGGATGTCCCGATGACAGAAAATCAACCAGTGGTTATTGTGTATTTTTAAGCTCTAATTTGATCTTATAGTGCTCCAAAAGGAAAGCTACAATTGCAAGATCTAGTACTGAATCGGAGTACAAAGGAGTTGTTAATGTAGTTGCCGAACTAATATAGATAAGATCACTTTTCCCTAAACTTGGTTTTCTCCATTACCTATCGTCGAGAATATAGTGTGTTAATATTGGTGTCGCGTATCTCTCAGTAAATCTTATTTTTCATGCAAAAACTAAGCATGTGGAGATCAATTTCCACTTTGTTCATGATCGCAAATCCAAGAAAGAGTTGGATGTTCAGTTTATCTTGACATCGGATCAGATTGCTAAGATTTTTACGAAGCCACTAAGTCATCAATGATTCAAGCTTCTAAGGGACAAGCTCACTATTTTCGTTGAACAGTCACGTTCGAGGGGGAGTGTAAAGGATAAAGATTGACTTGGTCCGAAACATTTGAATATGAGTTTCAAGTAAGTAATTAAGTTTGTTTTGTAACAATCTATGATTTGCATATCTGTAACAAATCAGTTCTAACAAACTAATCTATATAAAGAAATACTCTTACATTATTGTGAAGTGTGGAAAAACATTCCAGTAAACCTTGGTTTAACTCACTAAAAGTGAAAGTTGGTACCATTTACACCAGAAACCCAATTATAGCATCTCCAATACCATATACAATAGGTTATGCTAGGTTTGGCCATCCCAACTCAACATGACCTACACTCAAAACGGCTGTCGTAGTAACCCCTCTCTTCTGCCTAGTGTGTGAGTAGGGATGACAATTTGGCCCGCCTCGCCGAGGATCCGCCCCGCCCTGCCCCAAGCAGGGTGGGTTTGGGGTGTGTTAACCTGGTATGGGAAGTATAACATAAATCCTTGGGAAGCGGGGCAGATTTGGGCATCCCTAAAAAAATTTGTATTCACCCCACCCCGTCCCATTTAAATAGTTTATTGTTATTACCTTTTAAATATATAAATAAAAACCTCAATAAAAGAGTTTTTTTATTGAAAAAACAACATTATTAGTTAAATGAGGTGGAGGTGGGATTTAGTTTTGTACTGTGTGGGTGGGGATCCCATTTAACTTAAATGGGTTTTGGGGCGGAGATGGAAGGGGGGAACTTAGGTGGGGGTGGAGATGTGATTAGCTCCCCCGCCCCAAATCCGGTGTAAGCTACCAAACGATATGCAGACTAGTCTAATCGTATTTGGGTTGGCGTCAGATGAAAAGTCGTGGCATGGATTTTAATTCATAGATATTTATGATTAAAGAGGTTCAGCTAATTGTTTCCCCTGGTAGTATGTAGAGCCTTGCAACTTGACAATAGAGCTAAGAAATCTGTTGAGCCTCCATATCTCTCTTAAGGTTACTGTAAGAAATTTAGGCCAACAAAAATTTAAATCTAGGCCTTTAGGAGTCAAACATCAAAGACTAAGTTAAATACAAAGTTAAGCCCACAAATATAACAACCCAGCCCAAATTCATTACCCATAATGAACCTTCTAAGATTGTCTCTTGAACCTTTGAAGCTTCAAGTCTCCAACTTTATAAAGCCATCCAACATTTAACTTCTCATACTGTGTTTGATTCACTTTATAGCTCAATTAAACCCTGAAAATGGCTTCATCTGCATGTACTAATGTCACATCTCCCTTCTCCAAACATCTTAGGCCTTAAAGCACTAGTGGTTCATCTACATGTACTAATGTCACCTTGCTTATCACAAAAACTAGGACTAAAGTCAGATCGTAAAATAAGTAACATTGATTTTCAAAACCAAGAACTATTTGGACATACATGACATGAATCAATGGACATGACATTACTAGCAAGCAAAACTAAACTTTCAATTGTAGTAATGGATAGGTTTGACTGCTTATTATAAATTTAGTAGTATAGTACTAATCAAATGAGATAAGATCTAGTCAAAATATACGAACGGTTTTCTAATTGAAACGATAAGAGCCCTTCTCCCCCTTAGAGTTAGTTCTCCGCCACTCATCAAGTGGTATACAATATTTTTTTGCACATCTGTGAAAAACAATACATGAATGAGCTTACACTTTTATTAAACTTATTGGATAAAGGGAATGTAGGGACCTATCCCTCGACCTCGTCCAAACTCGAACTACTTTAATATCAAAATCACGCATTACACACGTGAAATGTACAATCAGCATTGCCACCTAAACCACGAATTGATAAATAACGTGGATCGAGCACTACAACAAAATATGAATAAGTCAAAGACATCTGTATCCCACGAACTAAATAGTTACACATTCAACTACCACTTACCTCATTATTCAGAGAACGTGCTTCTATACGATAATGAGTTGCGGGTAAGGTCTATAAAAAGAAAAAGTTATAGAGGAGATAAGGACCAGAAAACCAGATTTTATATACTCTAACACAATATTTATAGATTCTAAACACTCCAAAACTTCTTATTTCAAGATCAAGTATTTCTAGTTCAAGAGATCACTGGTAATAAAATATCAGCCTCAAGCAATAAAAGTTACAGTTACTAAACCATCAGTTCGAGGTCGTAGTTTTTTTACCTATTCAAAGGTTTTCCATGCTAAATTACTTGTGTCATTTCTTATTTTATACTAATTCTTGTCACATGTACATTTGGTGTAAGATCTAATTTCAAGCCATTTCGAGCTTCAGAATTAGGCCATTACAGGGAAGATATTGAAATGTTTTAAAAAATACTTACTGTTGTTTTTTTCTAATTGTGTTCAGTAATATCATCCCATGGGGATAGAAATATGCAGTTGCTTTGTTCTCTTTTGGACCAAGAGCAACTGGTGTGACTTGGAATAAAACTGTTTAATTGGATAAAAAAAGATAGGTGAATCTTATCATATACATCAATCAAGATACAAAATTACTTAATAAACATAGTTCTTATATTGTGTCTCATGGTCATCCAAATGTTGTGTATCAAAGACACCACCACTTCCATGTTGTAGGATGTTGTGATTGCAAGCCGCAAAATACTTCAACCTCCCATCTTTGAACTCATCGGTCATTAAAAGCAATATGCATCTAGGCTCAAACACTAGACACCTCGCTTGATGTTATCCAGAGTATTCGATCTAGTCGCTTGTAACATTTCTTGAAGGGTCTGATCAGGGTCGACCTTGGTAGTTTGAATGCCCTGTGCAGAAATTAAAATAAGGCCTAATTTTTATATATATAAGAACTTGAACCTTAGCCCTTTGCAATGTACAATAAGTATCAACCAACTGAGCTAAAGTCAATTATATGTAGCATAATTTTTTAATTTTTTTCTTCTTCTAGGCCTTATGCAATTTTTTTATTTTTTTTTGGGCCCATTTTCTTTTGGGCCCTGTGCCGTCGCACACCCCTATGGTCGGGCCAGGGTCCGATGAATATCCACAGACCATGTGGGAAGAGATGAGAGAATTTGAAGACATTTTTTTTAACAAACTATTAGAATCTAATTACCGATACCAATTGCTTCCGAGTACGGTCGGAACAAGCTTTACGAATCTGTTTTTCGTAATTAACTCTACTATAATTTCGATTAGTTTTGCTATGGTTAAAAAAAACTGAGTTCTTTATTACATTATTCTTGTAGGGGGTGTAAACTACTATAAGTATCGAAGCACTACAGAGAATATGTACGTCAAGAGTAACAGGCATATCTGTGAGTATTGTGACTTTTTTTTGGCAATTTTCAAATAATGATTTATGAATATATATTTATTTATTGTAACTTCTACTTTTGTAGGAACTAAAAATGTGATGATTTTGTACTTCAACAACATTAACATATTTGTTATCGAAAATCTCCAGCTTCCCGCCATAATTCCAGACCGTGATATACATCGGACTCTTAGGCAAATGTTGGAAGCAACTCGATCACTTCATTTGGATAACATCAAGAGAGGTGTATGGGCTGCAGGTATTATCTCATCTATACTACTTATTGTACAACTTGTTTAAGTCAAAAAGTATCTTTTACTAAATGACTTTTTTTTCAAGGTTACATATGTACACACACGCTTACCTGTTGTGATGATTCAACATGCCCAGGTAATGGTGGTTATATTTTATTTGTCTAGCAATTAAAGTTGTTCACGGCTCCTGAATTTGTGATTACATTCCCTACCAAACGCTTTGTAATATCTTTCCAGATATCCCGTTGTAGGTACCTCATACATCACCACCACCAAAACTTAAGAAATAGAGAAAAAAAATGAAAAATTTCGCAAAGAATCATAAGAACCTGCAATTCCAACGGTACAAATGAAATAATTGAAGTACTGCACAAATTTATACACAAATTCATTTCAAATTACTGCAAGTTTTTGTCTAATTTAAACTCAATGAAATTATTAGAAATTCTAACAAAAATTTAAACTCACTGTAATCGTTTTGTTTTGATTGGACCCCATATAAGCAACTCTTTCTCTCATAACATGAAGTAATTAGTCCTACCTAGAGCAAACAAGTGTCATATAATCAAACAACATGTGACAAATTGAGATATATATATAAACAGGGCTCAACATATCAAACATTTCTTACCAGAGGTTGTAGTATATAGACTTAACCAATCAAAACCCACGCTTAATGGCTCGGGCATATTAATATCTCGTAGAAGTGACTCCTTCCAGATGATCAGCTCAAATAGGAGGCCTTTGGTGATGAGTGCGAGGTGAAAAACATTTTTCCCTTCTGATTTTCTAGCTATCTCACACAATATATTGGGAAAAGTACTAAAATGCACCATAAAATCCAATTTAAGTATCACAAATGACTTATTTCATCTCTTATATAGATCATAATCTATGATTAACACAATTAAACACCCAAACTAACCTAGAAAATCAAATTAGAGTAAAATAACACAATTATGATCTAAAGAGAATCAAACATACAAACTTACAAATCAAAATGATTAAATTATAACCTGGAACCAAATCACAAAGACTAATCCCAATATACTCAGCCCCGATTTCAGCGATGGAGCACCGATCGAGATCTTCGAATGATCTTCACCACCGATATCAACCTTCATAATTTTTTCCCCAATCTTCACCAAGTCTCCTTTGATGATCTTCTCATCATCTTTGATCTTTACCACCTTCAATTCAACCTTCCTCTATTCTCTGACGATCTCCTTCACTTCTCCGGTCGTCACATCTTCTACTCTTTCGATCAACCTTTACACTTTTTCCCCAATCTTCACCAAGTCTCCTTTGATGATCTTTACCACATCCAGTTCAACTTTCATTTCTTCTCCGATGATCGAAGGTGATCACCTCTTCTTCGATCGAAAGCCTTAATTTACTATTTTTTTTAGCTCTGAAGATCTCTCTTTTTCTCTAAAACTCTCTTTTTCTTTCTCTCGATTTCAAAATCAAATCACTCTTATATAGAGCGGGAGAGATAACAAAGATGACCGAAATGTTTTTGAAATTAAATTGAGGCGTCAATTAAATTATTATTTTGCCCACACTGCTGTGACTAAATCATATTATGATGAGGGTTGTTTGATAATAATAATAATCTATTTGTGTTATTTTGGTAAATTAATTGAATTGCCCACACTGCTGTGACTAAAACATATTATGAAGAGGGTTGTTTGGTAATAATAATCTATTTGTGTTCTTTTAGTAGATTAATTAAAATTTGATGGCTATTATGAAGATAACTTCGTTACTGAGACTAACCAAAACGTGTTGCCAATGTAACAAACTTTCCCTTACCTCCCAAGAGCATCTCCAACAGCATTTTGGGCTCAATTTTTGTTCACTTATAATTCTAACTACGCCTAGACGGGCCGAGTACCCAAGTTTGAAAATAATAAATTGTAAACACAATGAAAAAATAATACTCATCTTCCTGATCATCCGTTGCAACTCCCTCCAACCACCTCCTCCACTCCCCTCCTCTTCTCTCTATCTCTATCTCTCTCTCTCTCTCTGCTCTTGTGATACTTCGATAACCCCTCGTAGATTCCCTCGGATAACCTTAATCTTAAAATTAAATCTTGTTATGACTTCATAATACCAGGTAGGGTTATACTCGGATCGAGTCAGCCCGGGTCCAAGCATTTTAGTGATCCGACCCGAACTCGTCGGGTTACCAAATTATAGACCTGGACCCGAACCGACCAAGTGCATAACTCAAACCTGAACTGAACCGGGTTGGTCGGGTCGGGCATGTTGGAAAATATAAAGGATGCTTTGGTTTTCCTTTTGGTTTAATGGTAGAACTAAGTGTTTAGTCCCACATTGGATATGAAAGAAGCTCAACTCTACAATATAAGTAAGTCTAATACTTAACTTGTTGTGATGTGTGTGAAATTTGGTGGGTCACACGCGCATGTCCGGCCCATGTGTGCAAACTAGCTTGGGTGCATGGGCTACCCACGGGCTTGCTCGACCTAATAACTTGGCTTATTATTATAAGTTTATGATTATGCCTTGGGCTCATAGGGATCCTTTGGAACACTTAGTCACTTTTTAAGGTTTGAGGTGTGAGTTGGATTGTCTCTAACATACGCACCTTAAGGTGTGATTCTTGGTGAAGAGGCACTGACTTGAGGTGTGACCCTTGGTGAAGAGTCGCCTATGCTCTATATAACCTAACTTCATTTTCATTTATTTTCATCAGTTTTTTCAAAGTTTTCTTGAGTCATTTTCAAGAGAGAAAAACAGACGCAATCAAAGTTCGTTTGGCAGAGAGATAGAAGTGATTTCTTCTTTCTGCGACTAATCGTTGTATCCTGAGAGACAGGGGCCTACATTCTTGTAAAGTACTATGGTAGGGGCAAATCTGTCTTAAGGAGATAATGTATATATATTAGACTTGATCATCTCCTTAAGAGGTATTGTTTGTTCATGCAGATAGAATAACAATCTTAAGACATACTATTTTTTTTTGTGATCAAAGACTGCAAGCATGGTGAATCTCACAAAGGAGGGTGAAAAGAGCAACCCACAAGTTCTGAAGGTGAAGTCGAGAAGTTCAATGACACTGAATTCAAGCGTTGGCAGCAGAAGATGTTATTCTTTCTTACAACTTTGAACTTAGAAAAATTCTTCAAGGAGGACAAGCCAGAGTTAAAGGAGGAAGAAACTGACCCAACAATCGTAGCAGCAGTGGAGGCATAGATTCATTCTAACTTTCTTTGTTGGAACTATATCCTGAATGGGTTGGACAACACATTACACAATGTGTATAGTCCAATGGAGTATGCAAAGGAACTGTGGGAATCCTTAGACCATAAGTATAAGACGAAAGATGTCGGACTAAAAAAATTTGTAGTTGACAGATTCCTGGATTATAAAATAGTGGATTTTAAGACTGTAATCAGTAAAGTACAGGAACTGTAGATTATCCTGCATGATATTCATGCAGAAGGTATGAAGTTAAGTGAATCGTTCCAAGTTGCTGCGATAATTGAGAAGTTACCTTTATCTTGGAAGGACTTCAAAAGTTATTTGAAGCATAAGAGGAAGGAAATAAAGTTGGAGGAACTGATCGTAAGGCTAAAGATTGAAGAAGATAACAATCCAACGATAAGAAGGATGTTGTTCATTCTTACGATGCCAAGGCTAACATGGTCGAGGGAAACCCTAAACCCCATAAGAAAAATAGAAAGAAAGGGAAAAATGGGAAGAATTTTTTGTGCCCTAAGGGCAAAGACTTTAAGAAGTTCACAGGGAGTTGTTATGTTTGTGGCAAACCGGGCCACAAGTCAATGGAATGCCGCAAGCGTAAAAGCAGACCAAAAAAAGATATAGGCACTCAAGCACATATTGCTGAGATGGAGAACCTATGTGCAGTGATCTCTGAAATCAACCTGGCAAACAATTCCAGAGGATGGTTTGTGGACACAGGGGCCACACGCCATATATGCTATGACAAGAATTTATTTACTACCTACAATAAGACTGAACATGAGGAGAAAGTGTTTATGGGCAACGTTTCGACGTCAAGGGTCAAAAGAAAAGGGAAAGTAGTTCTGAAATTTACATCTAAAAATGAAGTTACTTTGAATGAAGTGCTGTATGTGCCCGATATCCGCAAGAACCTTGTTTCCGAAGCATTGCTGATCAAGAATAGTTTTAAGCTAGTGTTTGAGTCAAACAGATATATCATGACTAAAAATGGTGTATTCATAGGAAAGGGTTATGAGTGTGATGGACTGTTCAAACTAGCAGTCTTATGTAAACATGTTTCAATTATCAATAAGAATGAGAATTATATTTACTTGCTTGAGTCATTTAATGTTTGGCATCAACGATTAGGACATGTAAATTATGGTTCGCTGCATAAATTAGTCCATTTAGGATTACTGCCTAAATTTAATCTTGATTGCAAACAAAAATGTAAAGTCTGTGTTAAAGCAAAATTTACAAAACAACATTTCCATTATATTGAACAACGAAAAAATGAACCACTAGATTTGATTCACAGTGATCTCTACGATTTGAAGTTTATTCAAACACGAGGTAGAAAGAAGTACTTTATTACTTTTATAGATGACTGTACAAGATACAGTCATGTGTACTTGCTCAGAAGCAAAGATGAGGCACTGAAAATGTTTGTTATTTTCTAAAATGAGGTTGAGACTCAACTTAACAAAAAGATAAAAGTTCTTAGAACTAATAGGGGTGGGGAGTACGACTTTATTCCATTTGGAGAACTTTGTGCTAAGTTTGGTATTATACACCAGACTACTGCACCTTACACTCCTTAACAAAATAGAGTTGTTGAGAGGAAAAATAGAACATTAAAAAATATGATTAATGCTATTTTTATTAGTTCTGGTTTGCCGTAAAACTTGTGGGGGGGAGCGTTACTTTCTGCGAATTATATTCTCAATAAGTTACCTCACAAGAAGATTGATAAGACTCCTTATGAACTCTAGAAAAGGAGAAAGCCTTCCTATAAGTTTTTAAAAGTGTGGGGGTGTCTTGCAAAGGTACAAGTACCATTGCCAAAAAGGTCTAAGTTAGGACCTAAAACTATTGACTGCATTTTTATTGGCAATGCCAATAATAGTAGTGCATATAGATTTCTCATATACAAATCTAAAATAAATGATGTGCATGAGAATACCATCATTGAATCACGAGATGCTATATTTTTTGAAAATATATTTCCATATAAAAAGAGTGATAATATGAATCCTCTTAAAAGAACAACTAATATTGCTTCTAGTAGTGATCAGCGTACCACTCCTACAAGTTCTGATTTTAATGCAGAACCAAGATGTGGGAAACAACCTAAAATTGCTAAATCTTTTGGCAAAGATTTTGTAGCATTCCTGTTAGAAAATGAGCCTCGAACCTTTAAGGAAGTCATAGCTATATCTGAAGCTCCTAGTGGGAAAGAGGTTGTGCAGAGTGAGATAGACTCTATAATGCACAACCATACTTGGGAATTGGTAGATCTTCCACCTGGCAACAAACCTATAGGTTGCAAGTGGATTTTCAAATGAAATTGAGACATGATGGTTCAATTGAAAAGTACAAAGCTAGATTTGTTGCCAAAGGCTATAGGCAAAAAGAAGGTTTGGACTATTTTGATACATATTCTCCTATGGCAAGAATAACTTCCATTCGTATGTTGTTAGCTATTGCAGCAGTGCATAAGCTTGAAATACATCAAATGAATGTTAAAACAACATTCTTGAATGGTGAATTAAATGAATAAATATATATAAACCAACCTGAGGGGTTCATTGTCAGAGGCCAAGAAAATAAAGTGTGTCGGTTGTAAATCTCTTTCTGGATTGAAGCAGACACCTTTACAATGGTATGACAAAATTGATGGAGTCATGATGAAGGATGGCTTCAAAATCAATGAATGTGATAGATGTGTCTATATTAAAAGTATTAATGGTGAGCATGTAATTGTGTGTCTTTATGTAGACGATATACTCATCATGGGGACTAACATCAATGTCATTATGTCAACAAAGAAAATATTGTCCAAGAACTTGGATATGAAGGACTTAGGTGTTGCAGATGTTATTCTTGGCATAAAGATTAACAGAACACCACAGGGACTTGTATTGTCTCAATCACATTATATAGAGAATGTAGTTAAGAAGTTTAATAAATTTGACTGTCGTGGTGTTCAGACACCATACGGCATACAATAATATGCGTCAATTGATTAAACACACAGGTGAACCTATTTCTCAAATAGAGTATGCACACATAATAGGCAGTCTAATATATATTATGAACTATACAAGACCAGATATTGCTTATGCGGTTAGCAAACTGAGTCAGCATACTATAAACCCTGGACTGAGCCACTAGGAAACGTTAATTAGGGTTTTGCAGTATTTAAAGCATACAATAGATTATGGGTTACACTACACAAAATATCCAGCTGTCATTCAAGGATACAGTAATGCAAACTGGATATCAGATTCTAACGAGTTATACTCCACAAGTGGATACGTGTTTACACTTGGTGGTGGAGCTGTCTCATAGAAATCCTTAAAACAAATATGCATAGCTCGATCGACTATGGAATCAGAGTTTGTTGCTCTAGATTAGCAGGAGATGAAGCTGAGTGGCTTCAATAGTTTTTAGAGGATATTCCGATGTGGCCAAAGCCAGTACCTTCCTTATGTATCCATTATGATAATCAAACAATTATTGCAAGGGCAAAGAATAATGTCTATAACCGTAAGTCACGACATATATGTCGTAGACATAATACTGTCAAGAAATTACTTGTAAGTGGAGTTATATCCATTGACTTTGTGAAGTTAAGTGACAACCTATCAGATTCATTTACAGAAGGGTTGACAAAAATACAAATATTTTCTACATCGAGGGGAATGGGCTTAAAGCCTTTAATGACGAGTTGAACTTAGCGGAAACCTAACCTAGTTGATTGGAGATCCCATGATGTAGGTTTAATAGGACAACTAGTTGTGAGTTACTTAACATGAGCATTAAGGAGATCTTAACTCCTGCCCATTCCATGATGTGAACAGTGCAACCTATAGCAATTTTTAGGGTAAGTTCTCTGATTTTTTAATGATTCTTATGCCTTGTATTTATAAGTGGGGTACGACAGGGTACTCTTAATAGGCAATCACATATGTGAGTGTGAGGTGGGGCCGCTTCCATGAGAATTTCATAGGGTAAAATTTTATAAGAGCACTCATGAATTCGGGGTTTGTTCAGGGTTGTATTGAACACAACTGTGAGAGCCGATTGCATTTGAAAAAGTACTGTGTGAAGACAATTATCTTGGTTTACACTAAAGCTGACAGTTCAAGACATATGTTCACTAATCAGCGTAAATTTTATTATTCTTCACTAGGGAAGGTTCAAGTCCACAAGGCACCACTCTCGATGCAGGACCATTCCCTGATTTTCTCTATTTTTTTTAGTTTGCCTGTTACCATTCAAATTTGAGGGATTGTTGGAAAATATAAAAGATACTTTGGTTTTCCTTTTGGTTTGAATGGTAAAACTAAGTGTTTAGTCCCACATTGGATATGAAGGAAGCTCAACTCTACAATATAAGTAAGTCTAACACTTAACTTGTTGTGATGTGTGTGAGAGTTGGTGGGTCGCACGCGCATGTGCGACCCATGTGTGCAAACTAGCTTGGGTGCACGGGCTACCCATGGGCTTGCTCGACCTAGAAACCCGACTTATTATTATAAGTCTATGATTGGGTCTTGAGGCCTTGGGCTCATGAGGAATCTTTGGAACACTTAGTCACTTTTTTGGGTTTGAGGTGTGAGTTGGGTTGTCTTCAACATACGCACCTTAAGGTGTGACTCTTGGTGAATAGGCACTGACTTGAGGTGTGACCCTTGGTGAAGAGTCACCTATGCTCTATATAACTTAACTTCGTTTTTATTTATTTTCATCAATTTTTTCAGAGTTTTTTTGAGTCATTTTCAAGAGAAAAACATACAGACGCAATCAAAGTTTGTTTGGCAGAAAGATAAAAGTGCTTTCTTCTCTCTTCGACTAATCGTTGTATCTTGGGAGACAGGGGCCTACATTCCTGCAAAGCACTGTAGAAGGGGCAAATCTGTCTTAAGGAGATAGTGTGTATACACTAGACTCGATCATCTCCTTAAGAAGTGTTGTTTGTTTATGCAGATAGAATAACTCGAGCCGGGTCCTGAGTTCGGTTTGTTAATATTTTTCAGATGCAAACCCAGTAACCCACATTAAACCAAATAGCCCATATACAAACCCAGTAACCCGCATTGAACCAAATATCCCAATTGCAAACCTAGTATGACCAAAATCACCAAAAAATAGTATGGCAAATAGCCCAGATGTAAACCATCATCATATACAACCCTCATGTATAAAAATAAACATAACTTAAATAACTGATTGTAGAATAGCCCACGCTTACAAGTTTACAAGTTTTTGCAACATCATTGGCGAATCTAATAGAAGAACAATATATCATGCCTGAAGTGGTCTTTGGCCCCAAAATAACTTATTCTCACCAAGATCATCAGTGAGACTCAAGAACATGTAAATCATCACATGATAGAGGTCAGCTTGAGATCTTGTGCACCACTTGATGACGATAAGATGCGCCAGACAGTCAAAAAGGATGTTAAGAAATATGATATGTAGAATAAATTGATAGCAAACAGAAGCACACATATTGGCTGATTTCCCACCAAAATGAAATCTAAAGGCGGGATAGAAGAGATAACACACCTTATATCCAAGGAGCTGCCAAATAAATATAACTAAATATGTAATTTCATAGTTCATAGTTCATACAAACAGATTGGCTGCAATTTTGTTGACTCATTGTTGGCTACTTGGCTTGTTGTTGTTGTTAATAGAGAGAAAGATGTGGAAGTTTGATGCTAATGGAGAGAACTAAAAAGATAGAGGAGTCACCATTCACTTTCACGAAGGGAGGCGAGACTTCGAGAGTGAGAGAAGAGATGTGGAGGGAGGGAGATAGGCAGACCAAACCATCTGTATTTGTTTCACTTTCCTCAATCTTTAACCCTAAGGTCTAAACTGGTTCGGGTTTGGTCGGGTGAGATCCGGGTTCTGAAATTATAACTAAAACCGAACCAGTTGTTCTTCAGAAACAGACCGAACTAGCCGGGTCGGGTTCATGGGTTCACCGGTTTTGTGTACAACCTTACTACCAGGATATTATTTTGAGCCTTAAATTTAACCAAAATGTGTCGTAAGTGCAAAAGTTATCATATACGAGCTACTTATGAATATTTATATGTTTAATCAACCCAAAAATATTCAAACCTTAAATGCCCTATATATGATGCTATATCCAACTTAAATACTCAACTGTATGTTCCAAACTTCGACCAATATAGTTAACATCATGGCTCTGGACGACCTCTTGTTACCATGGAAACATTAAGCATATAATACTATGTTCTGCTAGAGCCTAAAGACACATCACACAAGTTCAAAGCTGAATCTAAAACATGACACTTATTCAACATAATTAGTTTAACTAATACATTTCTATTTCGTTTAATATACTAATTTAATCACATCTCACTTCTAATCAAAATCCCTTATAAAATAAATTTAAATTTTATTAGTAAAATTTTACCCATTTCCCGGACGTACCTACATCACTGTTCTGATGAGTATATTGAAAGAAATTCAATATTGAGTATCTCTATAGCCGTAAATCGAATTAAGGATCCGGAATATGCAACAAAATTCAATATTTTCTAAGAATATATTTAAACCGTTTATTAGCAAAGCTTCTTAAATGGTGCCTCAATCTCCGATAGTATGTAAAGTAAGTGATTATGGATCGTTACAATCACAAGATATAAATATTGACTTCTTCCTCAATCGAACTCATTCAATCTTAATAAATGACCTACACTTTATCCAAGCAGCATGCTCGCGAACGGGGAACATATTATCCAATTTAGTGTTACGGTTTTTTAAATAACCCACGATACGACATCTTATTTGTAAATGTCGTCTATAGGTGAATACCAAACTTATGAACCAACTACCTTGTGCTCTGGTGGTGAGGGTGTGGAAACAGCTATCGGGAGGTCAAGGGTTCGAATCTCACCACTGGTAGGGTTTAAGGTTGATATGAGCCAGTCGGTCTTGTGCCGGCTTGCCCAGTTCGTGTGGTTTGCGGCATGAGCCCTAGATGATCTAGTCGCCAGTTCTTTTGGAAACACTTATGACCATCTAATAATGTCTTTAGTAAAGGTCGCCAGATGAAACAGCTTATTTAGGTGAAATGTGGTTTATTAGTCACTCACTTGTGAACCTTTATAGCTCAGTCTTTTGGAAACCCCATTGAAGCCATCTCTCACCAGGTTAGTTTTTGATATTTTTCTCTTGATTTCAATGTCTGGTGTATCTGTATCTGTAATCTCATGTTGTTTTAACATCTGGGTTTCGAATTTCTTGGGTTCGAAACCCATTTATCTAGAGTTGGAATTAAGCTAAACCATTAGGAACATTTGGATGAACAATTTGCATTCGCCCTTTGTTTGTCATTAACTTATTCATTAAGTCCAATTTATTTGCTAAATCCCCATTTGGAGGAGGAAATGATTATACCAAGTATAAAGATTTGTAAGAAATTTGTTGCTCTTAGCCATAATAGCATAAAGTTGAAATGCTTACTGCAATCGTTTTGTTTCGATTCGACACCAATGGTTCCATTGCCGATTGGCGTGTGAGTATCATTAGGAAGTTGGCATTTTAGGTTTTATTTTTTGAAGGAGAAGCTGGGGTTAAGCAGACCCCCACCAGATTTTATTCCATAAGAACTAGGTTACATCCTAGGGTACATAGTACAAATATCTACGAGATCTTGATTAAAGCTACATGAAAATTTCAAATAATCACTGGAAATCTCACTGGAAGATGTAACATGATCTGCTAATTTGTTCCCTTCTCTAGGTTTATATATGACATCAAAACTTTCCATTTCTGAAATAATTCTCCAAGCTATATTCAGCGCAACCATAACTTTTGTTTGGAAAGTAGCTAATGGTGACTATTTTTTTTTTTGGAAAGTAGCGCAACCATAGCATAGCAGCCCATGGTGACTCACATATCTTCAAAATGGCCTTCACATATACACAAGTTGTCAAATTCCACCTTCTTTGCAATGTGTAGACCTTCATACATAGCCTTTATTTCCAGTACACCAATACTCACAGGTTGCTCACAATTTCTGTTATAGGCTATAATAGGAAATCCATTGGGTAATCTTAAAAATCCTCCATAAACCCTTCTATCTACTGAATTGCATCCATCAATAGTTAGGATAATCTTATGCTTCCAGTCTTGCTTCCATTGAATCCATTGGACAACTCTAGGTTGTTTTATGATAGGAGTAAGGCCCCAGTTAGTAATGAAAATATGTGATGTAGGGCCATACCCAAACTTGAATTTGGAGTTACTGCATTTGAAAGATGTAACAAAGAAGATCCTTCTTAATATGGTCTCTGCATTGGTAGTTTCCTGTTTGAAATGTCTAGCATTTCTCTCAATCCAAAGCTAGTAAACTGTTGCACAGAAGGCTACCTTCAATATCTTCCCTCTTGAGATATCCACTGCTGTTTTTCTAACCACCCAGTCAAATTCAGCATCCCTCAATCTGCTTTGGGAATCACAGTTTCAAGAGAATTTGTGACCAAATATGATTTGAAAAGGAGCATTTTAGGTTCTTAGTTGAGTATGAGGAGACTTGAGATGGATAGGGTAGAATTAATCGCTTAAGATACAGGAGTTGATTTTTGGAGTTATAGAGCTTGGGATCTGGCCAAGCAGAGAACTTTACATGTTCAGTGAAGAGTTTTAGAGCGAGAATTAATTGTTGTAACTTATAAGATACCGAGGAAACATTTGATTTTAGTATAACGTAATCTAATATCAAGAATCTTTCGAAAAAAAAGTGAAGGGTGGGAGAGCCATTAGGATTCAAAGAAAATTGTTTGATGTCTCGAAGAGACCCTTCTGTGTTTTAAGTTCAAGTATAAGGTACACACTATTTTTTTTAGTATATACGGTGTACCTTGAGAAATTTTGGTTGGTCTGCTTTTAGTTGGATTTTGTTAATTGATCCATGGTGGAGATGTTAGTACAATCTAGTCTTTTGAAAACCCCTCTGAAGGCACATAGTGGATCATTTGATTATTAGTTCCTAACTGGCCTTAGATTTATATTAGCATCCCGCGGGAATGCTAGGTACAATATTGGTGCTGTGTTTCACAACACGACCAACTGTATTAGTGTGACAGTCACCTCTATTTTTCTCTTATTGAGATTAATGCTAAGGCTGAGTATGTGAAGGCCCTATAAAATAAGGGAGCACGTTTAAAATGCCTCACTAGTGCCTCGGCCACCCCTACCAATGATGAGTGGCCCTCCTTTTCTTATCCTTCTCTTACTTCTGAAGCATCCCAGAAAAGAACACTTAAGCATAAGATAAAAGAAGTCGAGGAAATGCATTTTCTCACCCAATCCCGGAACTTAGAGAAAAAAATGTACTTGTTTTTATTTGGGGTGTGTCAAATTTAAAGTTAACTTTACTACAAGTGCAAGTCGTTCTTTCATATACATCTTACACAAAACTTAGTCAACATTTGTGTTAACCTGTCTCAGTCTTGTTATTTTCCTTATGCTGCTCTAACTTGGTCGTCTATCCTTCCCTTTTTGGTTGGTTAGTCAATTTCGCAGAGGTAAATGGCTCACAAACGAAGCATCACCACTGGAGTTGGCCTTTTCAGACAACGGCACCAGCCATCTTTTACCTGTCTTTTTCATGAAGGCTGTGAGAAACACAATTCTAATGAATCAGATCCATCTCGAATGACAAGTAAAGCTTTCCTTTCGCTGGGTTATTGCCACACTATGAGCAGTGCTGGTTTTAGTGCTCCTTTCAGAAGAAGAGACCTCCTTCTATCCTTTTCTCCGGCAATCGCTTCCTCGTTCTGTGGTTATTCTTCAAGTGCAGTTGGAGAAGGGCCAGATAAGATTGGATACATCAGCGATGTTGCTGAAATTCTCACAGAAAAAAGTGTTGAAGTAGGACCCGTAATGAGTGAAGTAGCAATTGCTGCCGCAGATTCCTCCTATCCTGTTGCAGCCCTGCAATATGTGATCGACGGTGTTCATTCATTTACTGGCTTGAATTGGTAAAATCCTGTTTCCATTGAATAGCAGCTTTGCTATTTTTTTTATCTACTGCGTTGCCGAGAATTTAATATCTATTTCTTTGATTAAAGATTCATGGTAAAGGGTAAAAGAAGAAGAAAAAAAGTTAAAATGTTGAGTATGTTTAAATCTCAGTGGGGAAGGTATGAATAAGATGTTTTGTTCCAAAATTACTTTTGTTTGTGAAAAATTCACCTGAGAAATATATTTCACAGGGAAATCATGGCGATGCTCATGTCTTCCCATCATTTGAAAGAGCTAAAATCGGATTTTCCTTTTATAAATGGATAAATATCGGTTAGTTGATGGTTTTCCCATGATTAGTCTTTTTCTACTTTCATGCCTTATGTTTACTGGCGAACTCCCTTATTTGTCGAAGAAATCCACGTAGAAAAATTATTTGAGAATTGAGATGGACTCCTTATGCTAAAGTCCATCTTCATTCCGTGTCGCACCATATTCTAAATCTTTTGTGATTGACGTACTTTGCTCTTGGTTGTTGGGTTCTATGAGGGTTGGCCTCGGGTTATCCTCTTTGTTGGTCTTATATCCCCCACAGTAAATGCTTACTTATGAAGTCACAATGAGTAGTTGTGACTTATAACTCTTCTTCTTCTGCATTTAATTTAATGTATTCTAATACATATCATAATTTTTCCAGGTGGGCTTCCATTGCTTTAACAACTTTTATTATTCGAGGTGCTACAGTTCCTCTTCTAATAAATCAACTCAAATCATCTTCAAAACTTGCTGTAAGTTACTCCATTATGTCTTTGTATCTACATGTTCTTTAATGGTATTGGAAAGCGTAAGGAGAACTTCATGTACCTAATTGCCTACTCTTGAATGTTGGGCTATGATACCCGATAATTGAGAGACAATATGGGATATCATTTGATTCCGACATGTTAAATCAACTATAAGCATTGTGCTACAAAAAACTAAAGTTTAGAGACTCGGAACATTAAGAATGTTCATAATCGACATAACAGATAAAAGTAAAATTACAGTTTCTAAATCTGACGAAGAAATGTAGCGGGTGCGGTTCTTACTTAAGTTAAAATACTGACATCATTGAATGGCCATCATCCGAATGCAAATGGTGTATCAACATCTCTTAGGAGTTGGGATATGCAAATGGATAAAGGACCATGCTAAAACAAAATGAGATATTTGATCCAGGAGGATCTAAACACTAAACCCTTCAAACGAAGGCCAAGTCGTTCGACCGAGCCATGGAGCCGTTCGAACGAGTTAGAAGAAAAGAAGCCAAAGTTCCTGTTGCTGATTCTAGGCAAAATTGCCATGGTCGTTCGAACGAGTCAAAGACAAAAAAAAACATTCTTTCTGCCTCGATTTCTAGGCAAAAATTAGGAAGTCGTTCGAACGACTATCGCAACTACTTCTAAATTAGGTCGTTTTAAGAGCAATTTAGTTTTATATTGTAGATAGGAAACTTGTACCCTATTTAAGGGCAAGGCTAGGCAATGTGAAAAGGGAGAGATAACTAAGTTCTAATCTAGAATTTGGCTTTAGGAGTAATTTATTGTAATCAATTGAATTGAGTAATAAAAGTTCTTATTGGGAAATTATCCCACCAAATCATTCTTTGTGTTAATTCTTCTTATAAGGTTAGTCTTTAATTCGATTGTGGATTAACTAGTATCAGATTTTGGAGTTACGATTTTTGGGGGGTTGTTGGTTTATGGTCTCTACGTATGACCGACTCAAGCAAACAAAGGAGAGACTAGTGAGTCCGTTGAAGATTTACAGAAAACCTAATTTGAAGAAGAATGTGAATACAGAGATGGGCGATTTAGAAGATTGGCTCACGAAACTTGAAAATCAAGTTTCTGACCTAACTACTACCCTGAGGGGATTAGTAGAATAGTTAATTCTCGCGAACCTCTCTAAGGCATCCACTTCGACGAAGCGGAAAGATCGCAAGGCGAAGAAATGAGTTGAGGGGGAGGAGAGGGACGGGGGGAGAAAGATGGATATTCTAGTGATGCTGACTCCGTGGAAGAAGACGCGGTTATTGGTAAGTCCATGAATCTTATGCATAGTCTTCGTATTGATTTTAAAATAGAAATTCCAGTATTCGACGGGTCAATCGATATTGAGAAATTGGATAGATATGTTAGACCTAATATTCAGTGTATGAATACTCGAATGCTCATAAAATATATTTTTCGACATTGAAATTTGCAAGTCATTCACTCACGTGGTGAAAATTTTATAAAAAAAGTCGCGTTGTAGAAGGTTTGAGTTGGAAAGAATTTTAAGTGTTGGTTAGGAAACAATTTTATCTAATTGGGTATGAGCAGGAGATATGGTATAAGTGACATCATTTACGCCAAAAACATGGGCAATCAGTCCAAGAGTACACTATTGAGTTTCATAACCAGACTTTGGTTTTAGACATTGATGTGGACGAGTTTGAGGTGTTTATGAAGTACACGGGTGGGTTGTTGGACTCCATTAGAAGGGAGTTAAAACTCTTTAATGTGGCGAATATCGAAGACCCTACCGTAAAGGCGGCCGCCATTGAAGAGTGAAAAGAAAGACGACAATAACAAATTGGGGTATAAGTCTGGTTGGAAGAATGAGAACAAGGGAGAGGCCAAATGAGAGTGGTCTTCGTTCAAGGAGAATTAGTGCAGTCATTGTAAGGCGAATGAACATATTCTAGATAAATGTTGGAAACTTCACCCAGAGCTTAGGCCGATGGAGGAGGAGAGCAAGAAAAACGTGCACTAGTCACAACGGTTGTTGACCTCTCGGATTTAGATAAACCAAATCTTAAGCTTACTCTTATGTTTAAGCAGACTATGGCTACCGAGGAGGTGAGTCGGGAAGTACTTTTTTATGTCAGTATTCAGGTGAAGCAGAGCTTAGTAGAGGTCATCATTGATTTTGGTAGTCAGAAGAACTTGATTTTTGAGGCATCGGTGAAGATGGGTTTGAATACTAGGGCTCATCCTAAACCGTATGGTTTTGGGTGGATTCAGAAAGACGCAGAGTTGAAGATCACGAAGCAGTGTACGTTTTGCGATTACTGAAAAGTTGGTTGACGAGGTAACGTGCGAGGTGATTCCTTTAGATGTGCGTCAGGTCATTTTGGGTAGCCCTTATCTTTGGGACTGAGATGCGATTCATTACTGTAGAGCTCGCAAGTATCGTCTTGTGAAGAAGGGAAAGGAGTTCCATATCAATGCTTGTAAGGAACATGTCACCATGAATAACTTAGTAACAACGACTTAAGTGAAGAGGTTGGTTAATGCGAGAAGCAAGTTTGTATTATTGGTGCTACCAGTTTAAAAGTGTATGTCGGCTAAAGTGTTGTCTATGATGACAAAGTTTCCAAAACAGCAAGCCGAAATAGGGAAGTTACAAGAGGAGGTTGGGGTACATTTTGATCCCAAACCATTCCAGTATGTCAGCTAAAGTGTTGCCTACGATGAGAAAGTTTCCAAAACAACAAGCCGAAATAGGGAAGTTGCAAGAGGAGATTGTGGTACATTTTGATCCCAAACCATTCCAGTTTGTAGCTACACAGTCCAAACTACAGCAAACTCGCCAGATGCGGTGGATGTCGTATCTACAACAATTTTCCTTGATTATCAAGTATAAGAAGGGAGTGGACAACAAATGGCTGACAGGTTATCTCAATCCCTATTACCAACTATTTTTGCTATGTTGGTAGTTATGCAGATACAACTTATGGTTCCGTCGGCGCATGTTGCAGGATATGATGATCACAAAGGGATGTCGCTCAAGAGGGATGTGGAGCATGATATCACATTGGTGAGTGGTGAACCACCACCTAACATTGGGTTGTATCAGACTGAAATTATGCCTAGATATGACACAAACACCAGTACAAGAAAGGAGGATACATTCGTTGTTTCCCAATGTATAAATATTTTTACCCTCTCAATTTTACACAATTAGTGGTGTATTCTCTTAATGTACGCCTTTTTCATTGATATCGAGAACAAAATTATAGTTTGCAGTATAGGTTGGTTTGATGGTGACAAACTTTGCACTTAACGCCAACATACACACACATATACACATATATGCAAGGATCAACATATATCCTAATAAATGTGATAGGTTACGTGGGTGTCCCCCACGTCATACATGTCGGGTCGTTTTCACGTTGTCGTAAGGCAACTCTTTATTTTAGTAATTGTGCTTTATTTTATTTAGGAACTCCTATTAAGAGTCTGATTAGGGTTTTTTATTCTAACTGTGTTTCCTAATTGTGATGAGCTATGTCTATAAAAGCATAACTCTAGCTTTATTTCTTTAGGTTGGTTTTAGTGAGAAAGAGGTTTTGCCTTAGAGACAGATGCAAAGTTTGGGGTAAATCTAAAAACCCTAGGTCTTTGACCTTTTATTTTATGTAATTGAGAGATCTTAGTTTTAATTGAGATTAATTTAGCTTCCGCAAGCGTAGTTATTAACAACTTGGTACTAGAGCTTATTTCGCTACAACAGTGATTTCTGCGTTGCTACAGTGGTTTCTGCTATAGCAATGCTAAGCCAAGACGATTTAGAAGAATTATAGGACAAATTTAGGTAGAAAGGTTACGAAGTAGAAGACTACATGAAAAATTGGATAGAACAAAGATTAGAAAATGACGAAGACATGCTTCTATAGAGAGAAGTCAATGAAGTATTTTTATGCTTCTATGGAGGCGTTTCAGATGCTTGAGAACTCTAATGTCAAAAAAGATGGGTTTCAGATGAGTGTAGGTGTTGAAATCGATATAGATGGCTTGAAGATTAGCCTCCACGATGTACCGACGAAGAAAGATTCCTTGTACGACTGATTTCATGGGTGGGGTAGGCGAATACGCATTGGAGATTGAGGCGGGAGTTGTGACGGAGGAATCGAAGAAATTCGATGGAGATGGCTTGGAGATGGAGCACTACGAAGAGACGACGGAGTGAGAGGTTCACCGTGCGATTGATCTTGTAGGTGGGAAAGATGTAGACGTGTTGGAAAGTTCTCGATCAAAGTCCTACGAAGAGGTTGCGATGTTGATGCGAGAGGTTCACATGATCAACGATTCCAATTGTCAGGAAGCCCAACCAAAGAAGACCAACCCCAATCCAAAACCCTTGCCTAGAATTCGGAGAACGATTGGAGAGGGGATGATTACATCACCAACGACAGAGGGAGGGTCACCTGTGACTACGGTGACCGAAAATCAAGAGAGAGAGGTCCCCATTACCGTCGAGATCGGCGAACTACGCGATATAGGGTGCGAGGAGGACCAGGAGACTGGGGAAGATAACGTGGGCATGCCACTGAGATAGGGCACGAAAGACACGAGCATGCCACAACATAGTCAAGGCACGGAGGGCACGAGTTAGGACACATGTCAGGGCACGCATGGCACGAGACAAAGTGCAGCGAGCACAAGGAAAGTGGCATTGAGCATTGGGCAGGGCATGCCTTCGAGTGGCTCGAGCATGCCACAACAACCACTTGTGCATACGGAGGACGCGGGCCATGAGAGCACCCACAGTACCGACTCGGACACCCCACGCCCCCCACTTGTTCGGAGCAGTAGCTAACCGGGATGACCATAGTCGACTAAAGGCGGTCGCATATCAAGCGGAGGGATCGCGGGTTCCGACGGGGCCGACGACAGACATGGTTGACAAAAATCCGACGCAGAAGTCGGAGAAGAGAACAAAACAGTCGGGGTCGTTAATTGGCAAAATTATGAACAACGGAGTTCACAAAAATAATCTAAAAGTCGTTGGGGATAGTCCCTGCGGAGAACGGAGGCTATAAAACGACGATTCACGATCGTGGTGTTCGCAGGGAAAGCGAGGTCGAGAGAGACGAGTCGGGGAGAGAAGAAACACAAGCCACATGCTTGTCATAACACCCCTTTCCTTATGTTTTGATCCAGGTCCAGACCCATTGCAAAGGATCTAGGCCGAGGCTCAAGCAGGCCCGATTGGGGCTGCAAACCTGGCCCAACTCAACTCAACACGGGCCCAAACTCACACCCAACTGTGTCTTCTTCAACAACAATTCTTTCACCTTCAAACATCTTGAACCCTGACACTAATGGAAGGCTTTCAGTTGAGAAGGTTGCGCTGTTTTCTGGTCATGAAAGCGAGGTCAGGGAAACGAAGTGGGACACGGTGGAACCTACGATAGCGAGGAGCGGTGCAGTTGTTGATTCGTTTTGGACAAACTATGACAACCATTCACGTACGGCGATGTACACATTTTTAGAGAATCTAGATAATGTTACCAACTGGTTTTTTGACAACAAGAGAGTATTTCGCCACGCAGGCAAAGTAATTGGGTACGGCAAGTACCGTAGACGGATTCATAATCGTTCTACTCTTGGTGCTATCTCTTACGAGTTCAAAATTTTCAAAGAAGGGGAGAGGTGATAGGTTACGTGGGCGTCCCACACGTCACACACGCTGGGTCGCTTTCACGTTGTCATAAGACAACTCTCCATTTTAGTAATTATTCTTTATTTTATTTAGGAACTCCTATTAGGAGTCTGATTAGGGTTGTCTATTCTAATTGTATTTCCTAATTGCTTTCTAATTGTGATGAGCCTGCCTATAGCTTTATTTCTTTAGGTTGGTTTTAATGAAAAAGAGGCTTAGCCTTAGAAAGAGATGTAAATCTAAAAACCCTAGGTCTTCGACCTTTTATTTTATGCAATTGAGAGATTTTAGTTTTAATTAAGATTAATTTAGCTTCCGCAAACATAGTTTTTAACAAAATGTTTATGAAATTAGTCAAGCTTTTTAAAAACCTTTTTCTGTTAGAAAATAGACTTTATTAAGAAGCTTAAAAGAGGATTTTCAAGATGGAAAGTAGGATACAAGTATACAACCTGAAATGCAGCATAGATGAAAGGAACAATGAAAAAACCATTCCGTAGGAGGCAAAATACAGCAGGAGGAACCTGAGATTCTTAACTGCCTTTGTCTCACAAAAGCCTTCTAAAACTCCCTTTTCAATAGGAATGTTGATACCCTATTTTCTTATTTACATCATGCTTTACACGTCTTTCCTCTGATCTTTTGTGAATGATTATGTTTCATTGTGACATCCTATTTCTAATGACTCGTCTTTATCTATGTAGTTGATTAGGCCACAACTGGAGGAGATTTCAGAACAGCTGAAAGGGGTATGCATTATTTACGAGCCTTTTCTGTTTTGTAGAATAAAAGCATTAAAATATATTTCACATATGTTTTGGACCAATAACCTACAATACAGAGCTACATATGGTACAAGGGTAGGAATGGTTTTCTTAATGTAACATATTTTCATTTCGGGAAACATCACAAATTTTCTTTTCAAGCTAATCCTATAAAAATCATTTTTGAGAAGATTAAATTTATTGATGCAACTCAAAAGAGGCTTTTAAAGATGGAAAGTCGTCACAACTCAAGGCGAAGAGAAAGCCTTTTGAGAAAGGAAAAGCGAGAGACTGCACAAGATTATACAGTCTACTTGAGAGAGAGAGAGAGGGTGAGAGAGAGGCGCAGAAGGGGGGAGAGAGATAGAGGTTGGGTTAGGGGACTCGACCTCCCTCATATATTTATTAAATTAAATAAGGGTATAACAGTCCGTTGTCCATGGAGGACGACTACGTAGCAAATATTAAACTTTTAACATTCCCCTTCAAGCGGGAGCATAAAGTTCGAACATGCTAGCTTGAAACATAAAGAACTAAACATTAGTCGCGACAACGACTTCGTGAGAATATCAGCTAAGCTAACTGCTCAGATGATGGAACATATTAAGTAATAATATGTTTCTTCATAATCAAGTCTCGAATAAAGTGACAATCCACCTCAATTTGTCTTGTTCTTTCATGAAAAACCAGATTACTTGCAATATAGATAGCTGTCGTATTGTCACAGAACATTTTAATTGGAATGGACAAAGCAACTTCCATCTCCTGAAGAAAAGAGCGAAACCAGAGCATCTCAAGCAGTATGTCCCATAGCCCGATACTCAGCTTCAGCGCTAGATCGAGAAACAAACTGTTGTTTCTTGCTTCTCCGTGTAACTAAATTAATATCAACCAAAAGTGCAATAGCCGGATTAGAGCGACGGTCTGAACGATCACCGCAAAAATTAGAGAAGCCACAATTACCAAGAATATTAGAATCCCGATTAACAACCCTTTACCTTAAGCCCTTTTCTGTGTATCCTAAGATAACTGTTGAGATACATATGCTGCTAAACCTCTGTAAAAGTACTAATCCAATGGTTGGAGGAAACATTTTTTTTTGTCTTCTCCTTGGCCTTAAAGATATTATTTGCTTCAACTGATATTGGCCTCCATCGCTATGCGAATTATGACAAGGATTTGGCTTCAAATACATATTGTAGCCTTCAATATATCATCTCCTTTTGCTTAAGAGCTGAGATACTCTGTTTTATATTTAGACTAAAATTGGGATGTCAACTGGAAATATTTCTTCTATGATTTCATTGTGACATTTCCACTTTTCATTTATGTTTCTCTATGTGGGATTTACTCAAATTTATCAAACATGTGGGTCCAGTTGTGATAGAATAAATGTTATGCGTTCTTGAAAAATTTCTTAGAATCTTAGTCATATGCCTAATTTCTGACTATGATATATTGAAAATGTGTCAGAACATTTTCAAAATGCTTTAACTCCGCTGCTCCTTAGAGAAACAAACAAGAACAATTACTGATTACTGACCCACTCGAGATACAAGCTCCCGTCACAAAGACCAAGTCACACACTTACACCCAGAAGTTGTATCTTAAAGATTGAGAATTTAAAGTGGAAAAGCATATACATGAGAACTTAATTTTTTATATAATGGAGTTCTTTATTCTACGACTCGTGCATAATAGTTCATATTTAGCTCAAGAAACTCACACTTTTGGACCACATTACATTTAACCGTACTTTATCATTCTCCATACTGGGAAATGAGTTAATTGGAGAACGAATTGAAGAAGCATTTGTTGACAGCCCACAGAACTCTCACATTTATTATGATTATGTGAGGGGGTATTTTTCTTAAGTTGGAATGTCTTAGTGAGTGATTTAATTATGAAACGCATCCCAGTACATTTTGTCCATGTGATCCAGGATTTGTTTCAGATTTTCTTATGGTTGATTCCGTGGCTGCATATAAATCACGGAAAATGTGATGGTCTCAATCTGTTCTTTCAATAATATTGATTAGTTTATTTTCTTAGATGGATCCTAAGGCTGTTGAAGATGGGCAGAAAAAAAGCAAGGCTTTATTCAAGAAGTAAGATTTTTTTTATTTGACTGTAGAGAAAACTTTTGAAGGATTAATAGCAGTCTTTCACATTTTTGTTTACTGCTAGGTTGGTGGATACTCTCCGGGACAGCATTTCCTTGCCTAATAATGAATTTTAGCAAAGTATAATAATATCTCGATTTTGGGTGAAATATTAATTTTACATACAGTACATATGAAATGCTCTTGCTTAGGAACATTTCTATGAAGAGTAAATTGAATTATTTATCTTGCTTTTCTGATAATTTTTGTTAAGGCATATTTTTGATTTTGACCCCAACTATAGGATCATAATCCGACTTACAGACTGAAGCTTTTGAATTTGGACTTGCCTTTTCTCATTTTGCAATTTTAGGGATATATTGACTTGTAACCCCTAGTGTATGATCTAATACTTAAGTGCTGAAATACATGAGGCAGTGACATACCACTAAGTTGGTTTACCAGATCATTTACGTCCCCCAAAATCATGTTAGCTGGAATTGTAGTATTACTATAGATATCTTTTATTTCTCAGAAGTTATCGTGGATGGCCGAGATTTTATTTTATGCCCCATCTATGACACACCTTTTTTCACTCTTTTTTTTCAATGTTTTGATCAAGCTTGTATTGCTTTTCTCTCCGCCATCTTTGTTTTCTCACCCATCTTTAATTCTTTTGTGATTTGATATTTGCAGGTACGGAGTTACTCCATTTACTCCGTTGAAGGGACTTCTTATCCAAGGTCCTATTTTCATCAGTTTTTTTCTAGGTGTAAGTTATTGAGTACTCGTTTTTTCTGTCTTCGCATGATTACTTAATTGATCATGATTTTTTCACTTAACAGTTGCTCTATTAGTCTATTTGCTTAATTTTCTTTTCTTATTTCTTTACAACTTGCAGATTAGAAACATGGTAGAAAAAGTTCCATCTTTTAAAGAGGGTGGAGCATTTTGGTTTACTGATCTCACTACTCCGGATAGTTTATACATCTTTCCAGTTCTGACCGCCTTGACCTTTCTGATAACTGTGGAGGTAGGCGGTTTCTTATTTCACAACCATATTGATGAAAATCCTACTTGTAGTTTGATTTTCTTCCCTTCCTTTTTTTGCGTTTTGGTTACTGATTGCATAGCTCTGTCTAATATTGAAACTTGAAGAGTTTCAAATAGTTTCTCTACATATGTGTAGTAAGATTTAGATAATTGACAAGTTTGTATGGACATCCTAAAACTCAATTAGTCTCTATTCTCCAAGTACAAGTATGAATAATAGTACTTCACAACCTCTTCCCTTCTAGGTCCTCCTCATCTATCTTCCTCTCTCTTACTGTTAAACTCGTGTTTTGTTCGTGTCTTTAATCAATCTGCCACAACCCTCAGTGGTGTCAAGCTTACGCTAGAGTTAAGGCTTTTCGGACGTATCAGTTGAGCCATAAACCTCTCCGAAAACCTATCCCGCGCTGCAGAAACCCATTGTTACAATGTAAGCCCTAGTCTTCTGTCGGACTGTGATTATTCCGGAGTAGACCGGACTCTGGTTTCTTGACTTGATGGATGATTATTTGTAGGTCGTAGTTCAGTATGGGGCTATGTATCGTGTTTTTACTTGATCAGGTTGCTCATCTCTTTGAGTTATGCTCTAATAAGCTTGTATTCATTTTTATTCCTCATAAATTATGTTCCTTCTTTATGTTTCATTTTTTACTGATTAAATAACTTGTGAAATAAAAGACCTAAGTACACTTCTGGCGGACATCTAGGACCAGTTGACAAGATTTTAAATGACTAAAAGATTTAAGGCCCAGGGCCGGCCCTGAGGGTGTGCAAGGTGTGCGACCGCACAAGGCCCAAGAATAAAAGGGCCCAAAAAAAATAAAAAATTTGTCCAAGGGCTAGAAAATAAAATAAAATAGTGAATAGTATATATGATTAAGATTTAGCTTAGTTGGTTGGTGTTTTGTCTCTTCAGTAAGAGGTCAAGTGTTCAAGTCCTAGCAAATACAAAAAATTTAGGCCCCTTTTGTATTTTCGCACAGGGCCTTAGGGGTACTTGGGCCGACCCTGTTAAGGCCTTGTTAAGAGTGATTATTCAAAGGCATGTTTGCACGTCTCTGGAGACGGCAAAACACGAACTCCTGTTACCGTGGCTGTAAAATGTCAAGATAAAAGTAATAAACCGACATTTGGTACCTGGACAACGTTGAAGACAATTTCCTTGTTGCATTTACTAAAAAGTTTTTTTTTTTTTTTTTCTCCATTTAAACAAACCTATGCAGTTAATTAATTTAATTTACCTTCTTTTCTTAGTTCAACATGCAAGAGGGTATGGAAGGAAATCCTGCTGCGGTCAAGATGAAAAAATTCTCGAGGGTTCTTGCGTTTCTTACAATTCCATTCACCATGGGTTTCCCTAAGGTATGTTAGACTTTTCCGACCTACAAAGATTATGCTCTTTTGTACAAAGTCTGTTTATTTCTCAACACTGATGAAAGAATAGTTTCCTATTCGAAAGGCGTAGTAAGTCAACAGTTACGTCTCACTGCAGCCTTAAAAAAAATCTATAACAGTTTATATTAGCTGGCATATGTGAGCTACCTCTCCAATTATAGTTTTTTTTCGTTAGCCCACATGTTTTGTTGACTTCTTGAGAGGGAGGGATCTAATGTTGGTGAGGCCACTTCAGAAATATCCTCAGGAAGAGGGACACGATGGATAATACGTGGGTCTCACTTGAGAAATGATTGTGTTGTACAAAGCGATTATCAACTTTGATATACTACTGCCCAGCAAAAGAAGATAGATTTTGATTTTTGTTGTTGTAAATATATGATATTACTGCAAAGAAATGAAGACAGACAACGCATAACACAGAAGGGAATACGAACAATAAGAATCTGCTCCAACTTCTACTAGTATATAGCTTCAAGATACAAAACTCAAGTCATAAGAAACTTACAACCTCGACTTAGAACGACTATACAAAGTGCCTCAAAGAGCTTAGAATTTCAGCTATCAGCAACCTACAATTAGCTTAAAGCTATGATGGATAAAATCTAAGCCCAAATCAAGATTCAAAATATTGCTCCTCCTTTTACTAATTAACTACATACACATATATATCTATTTTTTGTAGATGGGAATTTTATTGAAAAAAATTGTCGAAAGCCAACGAACTATAAACACACACACAACAAAAGGAATCGCTTCTCTCCTACATAGAAGGACCAAAGAGAAAATAAAAACAAAACACAACAACGCCAAAAAAATCAAACCAGACACCCTCAATTGGATCCCGTGATCACATCCACTTAACCAATATAGACTCAAATGGGATTCCAATCAAATCTATTGCAACTCTACACCACCAAGAACGCGAGATTTAATTGATACCATGACAAGCTCTCGCGTCTTCTCATTCTCTTCAAACTTCCTACAATTGCCTTCTCGCCACATCGGAGTAAACGGAAGGAAATGCGACATCATCTTACATGTGTGGACAATATTCCTCATCTTCCAATTCGATAAAAAGTTTCTTCATATTCTTAAAATGAGGCCACAAAATGTCGCCTAGTAAACAAATCAATCCAAATGCTCTTAGCAAAAACACAACGAAGGAACAAATGATTAATGGACTCCCTCACTTTTGCACATGGAACAAAAGTTGACCACGATAACATCACATTTTTGAAGATTGTTAACAGTAGGAGCCTTATTTATGAATAAAATCCAAGCAAAGAAAGCAAAGGGATCTTAGATGTCGAGATTTTCTTTTCAGGGAAGGTTATTGGATTAGCTCGGGAGGATTAACAAGGTAAAAAGACTTCACAGTGAGAGAACACACCGTTAGCACAAATTAGAAAGAGAAGAAATACTAAATGCTATCATAGGAAATAGTAGAGAAAGTTAAATAGAATATAAAGTTCCAAAATTTCTTCATTGTTCTCCAAGTTTCAAGGTTTTTTCATCATATAATGCCTCGAATTCGTCATAAAATATGAACTGATAGCTGAGTTTAGCACATCAATTGACTCAGAGCATTTTTGAAGGTCTATACTTGAAAGTTTGCGGAAATGTCGAAACAACAGTCGTAGGTCTTCGAAGTAGCTTTCTAATGCATCTAACTTTTTCACTATAGGACTATTGGTTAAAAAGTTATGTTCTCTACAAATGGACTGTATCCAAACAGTTTTGAAGACAAACAATTCAAAAAAAAAACTTAAAGAATAGAAGTCAACTCCGACTTCTACCACATAAGACAGCTTACAAACCCTGGCTTAAATTGAGGTTACAACTTTGGCTCAAAGAGTTTAGCCTACAATTAGTTTAAAGCTAACCCAAGCTAAAATCAAGATTTGAAGCAGAATTTCTCTTTCACTAATGAATTACACACATAGATATCATTCTAGAAAGAAAATTATAAAAAATGCTAATAGAGGAAATAGTAGAGAAAGTTGAATATAATATGGAGTTTCAAGATGTCGTTAATGTTCTTCAAGTTTCAGAGTGTCTATATTATATGCCTTGGACATTATCAAAGAGGTAAAATATGAGCTGATTCCCGAGTGAAACACATACGTTAACATCGGGAGCATTTTCAGAGGTTTATACTGGAAAATCTGCTAAAAGGTTGTGGATGGCTATAGAAAGTAACTTTTTAACGCATCTAACAGTTTCACATCGGACAATTGGTCACAAAATTATGTTATCTACAAACAGACTGCATCCAATATTCTCTTAGGTTGCGCACAATCTGCGAGCACAGATACTCTAGTAAATGGTTAAATCTTAATTGAATTGATTGATGATTCCGGTTTTCATTTTTTTTAAACGTACGATACTATCTAAAAATTACTATATATGGGTCGTTATCGCAGTATATTATGATACCTCTGGGATATTTAGGTTTGTAATTTTTTTTTTTTTTTGCAAAAGGTCAACAATTTATTTATAAACTGGATAAAGAAACAAATTAAGAGGAGTGTAGACAACTCCTACACCCACCCCAACCGGCACAAATTACATGAATCTATAGTAGGGTTGAAAAGGGATTTCTAGTTTCTTGATGAAGGCAGACTTGTGGCTAAACCATTCATCTCTGCCTTCAGGTTGCAGACTTGCATGTACTGCACAATCATTGGAGCTAAAGTTAGCCTCTCTCCATGTATGAGTAACAGTAATAGTCATTTTGCTCTTTAGAAAGCTCCACTTAGGCTGGAGCTCCCATGGGAGATTATCAGAAATAGAAGCTTCTACAGTTGACTTGGAGTCTGAAGATTAAGCAACTTTAGCCAACCATGCAATAAGGTATCTGCTGCTGCCCCCACAATACCATAGCACTCAGCCATGTATGCAGTAGTAATGCCACTGTTTTTGGTTCTAACACCCAAAAAATTTCCAGCATAATCTCTGAAAACAAAACCATACCCTTCTCTCCCTGGATTACCCCCTGCGAGATCCATCTGTATTAGCTTTCACCTCATATACCTCAGGCAAATGTCAGTAGCAAGTTTAGATATCTGGAAAAAAAAAATTGGTTTGCATGAAACCCTAAGAGCCAGAAGAATACTTAGCTTAAAGGAGATATTTTGCATAACACATTTGGAGAAGTGAGCAGCAACCTGAAGTTGATTTAGAATCATCTGCTTAGGCTCCAATGTAGTGAGTTGTTTTTCTTCAATTATCACTTTGTTTCTGTGGCTCCATAGGTGATTAGTGGCAGCCAGACATAAGTTTATCCAAGATCTTGCTTGTCAGAGTTTCTATCTTGAGCAAGACTGAATAAATTCTGAAAGTTCCAATCTGGACTTGATAATTGAAAAAGATCCAAAGCCCAACACCATGCACTTTGAGCATAAGGGCAATCAAGCAGCAAATGTGTTGTAGTTTCTACATGATGGTTGCAAAGGCGGCATTGAGAAACAAGAGGGATACCTTGAGATTTTTGTAAATATAAAGGGCTGTAATAGATTCCTTTATCGGAATATTGTCAATGTATTCTCATTTTAACTGATACGAGAAATAAAAATGATATTGAAATATCAGACTCAACTCCTTTGGAACTTGGTAGAGCCTATGAATTATGATACATAATCCTCTATTCCCATTTTCCAAGGACCGAAGTATAAGTCCACAATCCTTGATTGTAGGCATGGTTTTAAAAACTCGGGATCACCAGATCCAATTCACGATCAACTAGGTCAGGTGCTATTTTGGGTGAAACCTTGAAAAATCTTGGACGAGTCTGGATCAGGCCAACTCAACCTGGATGACCTAGAGATATTCCGAGATGGAACGGTTTGTCAATCAGATTAATGTGTTTATAAGTCAAATTCTTAATGAAAAATGGTTAAAATGGGAACCTTCTAAAATCGTGTAGACCATTGGGACTACCTCATAGTACGCATACAATTTGATGTTCTCATCAACCTCTTAGAAATTAGATCACATTAGGGTAGAATCGCATTAGTACAGGTACTCTACACTAGAAAGTAATAAGAAGGCTTTGTAGTAATTCTATAAGTTTCATTTAATTTTCAAATTCAGGATCTTCTTGGAACCTAGTCGAAGCTTCCACGCATCTAGTTTGGACCATTTATACATCTTATATTAGGGCAGAAATTTTGATCAGGTCAACTTGGTTGCCTGAGTAGGATAGGGGTTGGAGGAATCAGATTGGGATTGACAGTGGTTGATACTGCTCCAGGTCCCGAGTTTTTAAACCATTGTTGTAGGCCATCAATCTTTGTTGGAGTATATGATGCGTTCCAACTCCCAATATACTCATTTAGTCACACATTGGATGGCAGAATTAGAAGTTAACTAATCCCATATATTATAAAGAGGAGTCAAGCTTGTAATGTTCATCTCTCAATATTAATAATATTCTTCTCGCTCCTTTAAATTCTACATTTTGTCAGAGCTTGATATATTTTTTCAAGTTATTTGATTAGCCTTAATTATGTCTTCAATTTATGTATAGAAACTTTTAATTGATAAAAGTAAAAGAAATAAGATATTTACGTTAAATATTAAGCATGTGCCTAGCATCTTCGTCAAATACAATTATTCAAGCAAAATCAAAGTATTTCGGGCCTAAATATATTTTGGATTTTACTTTTTGCAGGGAATATTTTGTTACTGGTGCACTTCCAATCTTTTCTCTGTCATATATGGGTTTGGTGAGTTTTCTCTTCCAGGAGTTTATTGACAAAGTATTTCACTTGTGACTTCTGAAGCTCTCTTTAAAGATATTAAAATATTTTCTTACACTAAGTTCCTTGCTGAAGAATTGAAGATATAATTTTCTAGTCTATAACTAGATTGAACCCCATCTCAAGTCAAATTGCCAAATCTTGAAATACATTATGAAATAGCTGAGAAAATCCTCTCGAAGAATCCAGAGCTTGACAGAAATAGATAATTAGGAGGAGTTATGCGGATCTGTAGTTGACTACATAAACCTCTAGTTCAGAAGCTTGTTCTTCAAACATGATTTTCTAATATCATTTCTTCAGATAGAACTCTATCATGAGAGATCCTTGATCCTTTCTGCCACTTATCTAGGACCGTATTCTCTTCTAACCTTTCTCGTTGGCCTGTAATCTCCATCTTTTGATTAACGAGATGCTCCATTTCTGGGGGAAAAGATATCTGAAATCAATGAAGGGATGGACTGGACGAACTGAGGCTTGGTCAGTTGGTAAGGCTAGTGCTTTGAAAACCAAGAGGTCCTAGGATCAAATCCCATCACAAGCAGCTCTACTTTTCAAAAAATAAAAGGGACGGACTAGATACTTAATTTTTTGTAAAACGTTTGGCACTTCGAATCTGAACTGCATTTTTTCAGCAGTCTTAGGCAGGCAATTGTGGGTACTATATTGCAAAATAAACTAACTAGTAATAAGTCAGTGGTTCTTTCCACGAAAATCGCTTACAAATCTTTCGAGATGCAATTTGATACTTTGATGATCAAAACTCCAATAACACAAGAATATAGATATTCTAGATCTCAAGAGGAACTTGCCAAAAAGTTTCTAACACAAACTGAGCTTGCTAGTCTTTAAGCTTTCCAAC
Organism: Kingdonia uniflora; assembly: GCA_014058105.1. Taxonomy (NCBI): domain Eukaryota; kingdom Viridiplantae; phylum Streptophyta; class Magnoliopsida; order Ranunculales; family Circaeasteraceae; genus Kingdonia; species Kingdonia uniflora. Next base: position 1,055,426 of record JACGCM010002347.1, read on the forward strand.
TTTATTCTCACCTGCGAGTGATAGCTATCAATTTACCACACAATGCTACCTATAGAAATGGATTGCAACAATAGCAATTAGATAGGTTTGAAATGCTAAACCTCAATTTTATCCCATCACTTGAGAGATGCTCTAATGTTACCCATTGTTTATTTGCTTCAGTCACTAACATTGTCGACCTGTACTCTATTTTACAGTTATCAGACGCCCACAGGTGAAGAAGTTTCTGAATCTTCCGGAGTTTCCTAAACAGCCAACTACGCCTACTGCTTCAAAGCCTGCATTCTCTATTTTTTCAGCATTCAAATCACTACCAGAAACAAAAGATGTGCCTCCATCGCCTTCCGAACCTATTAAACTCTATGACAGAAGAATATCTTCTACGCATTCAGTTCTCAATCAACGAATTAGAAGTCTTGAAAAGCAAGTCAAAGGGAAAAAGAAAAACAAGAAGAGATGATACTCAAAAGACATTCCTGGTAAATTTACAGGATCCGCTGTTTTTCCTCCCCAGCGAAATAAATGTCGTAGATTTAGACACAGAGAATAGTGGATCGTGGAAATGGTTCAAGAAGTATATATCGAGTTTCTAGTAGGGCGTAAGAAGTAGTAGCTGCAGTTGCAGCAGCAGCAGAGTTCATGGAATTGGCATTTGGATAATTCCTCAAGGAGTCTTGTATCTATTCTTTTTCTAGGTAATAGTCACATGATAAAAATATTGAGGTTTACGATTTTGGGTGTCAGAGACCATAATTTTATTTCAAGCTAGTGATTGTACTGTTGCTAAAAAAAGTGTAACATCATTCATTGACTCCATATTTGAACCTTATGTTTGTATGGCTGCTTCATGCATCAATGGATTTGATATCTTTCGAAACTGATTTGGATGCTGGGTTTGCTAATTATGTTATGTTAGAGTGACTTTGAATCCTTGATTGATATTTGTATGCTATTAAAGCAAGCTTGCTCATGTTAATCTACAAAGAAAGTGTCTACGCTTCCTCAGAAAGAAGTTTTGTTTAACTGTTGAAATGTATAAATGACTATTTAAACTAGATCGAGGATTTCCTAATCTGTCGTTGCTCTGTTGGATAGAAAATTAAAATGTTTCTTGATCTAAAGTTGGCATAGCTAATCCCTCACAGGCACAGAATCAAATATCATTTGATATGAATGAGTTTGTTTACTTGATAATGCTTATTTAGTGTTGACCTAATTTGTATTGATCATCGAAAATTAAAAGGCATATAACAACTAGGGTTTAAGTGTACATCACGACGCTTTCATACGGTTCCAACGCTGAACAACTGGATTATAGTAATGGTGTTTTCTTATATAAGACAATTACTTGTAACCAACTCCAACTAAGAGGAAGAGAACGTGGATGTCCCTTTCCCTCCCCGATGGATATTAGTTGGTCGAATAGTTCAGTACCCCGGATCATTCCTGATAAATTAATAACACAAAGATTGGAGAAACTCGAAGGCAACTACAACTTCAACTTCAACTTCAACTTCAACTTCATAACAATAGTTAGTTTGAGCATGAGAAGTATGTTTCTATATCACCCAAAATGTGTGAGACCGCACAAAGATAATTGAGGCTCCTCTTAATCTGGCCGACCAAATGTTTTGGATTGAGTAATAATTTTCACAATAATGATCAAGGACGAAAAATTGTGGGCTCTCTTAATTTGCAACCTCAATCATATATCAAAAAATGGAAAAATAGGCATAATTGAAAATTACACCAAAGGTTCCAAGCTGATTTCATTTTATTAAACGACGAAATTCCAAAGTAACTTATCCTCCAAGTTTAGTAAATTTGGACAACCCGGTTTATTTAATTTATTTTTTGAAATCCAGAAGTTCCCTAAGTTCATAGTTTTTCACCATTCTCCCAATTATTCTTCCGGGGGCTCACCATAATACCTCCGCAAGCCCCACACTATTTAAGTCTGGATAAATTTTGGCGAATATCCCCTGGTGTTTGGTATTGAATTCGTGAATGATCCCAACCACTGTATGATGGTTTCATGCCTTCATATTTTGAACAATATATACCACCATGACGAACATCAAGTTGAATTTTTCTTAAAAAAGGCGATACTTCGCGCGACATTCCCCGGAATAAAAACCGATTTATATATGGGCTCAAATATACAAAGCTCCCTACATATACAAGTACAAGTAGAGTATCATTCCCCTTAGATCTATCATAGATCTCACCCGTTCCCATCAACCAAAAACAAAAGCCGATAAGATCCAACTACATTTAATCCGTACATCTGTCATTTTCCTCAATCCAACGGTCAAGATTCATCTAACGTAATCAAAAATCAAAATGAGTCCACTCTTAACTCGAGTTAACTTAACCTAACCCAACCTAACTATAACTCTTTCTCTATAGTTAACTTTAATAAGCTTACAATAAACTCCTCTCTAATGGCGATTTCGCTCCAATTTTAATCGAGAGAGAGAGAGAGAGAGAGAGAGAGACAATGGCGGAGAAGAAGTTTATCTTCGAGATCGAGAAGGCGAAGGAATCGACAAACGATAGACCATCGGTAGGTCCGGTATACCGTAGTGTGTTTGCAAAGGACGGTTTTCCGCCACCGGTACAAGGAACTGAGAGTTGTTGGGATGTGTTTCGGTGAGTTTCTCTAACAATGATCTTGACATTATTGATTTTTGCTTTGTTTGAGTTGTTGTAAGTGAAGTGATGATTGAGCTAAATTTGTAGTTTTTTTGGTGATAATTTGAGTGTATTAGTATGTTGTGATGGTTCGAAAATGTTGAATTTAAGTTGTTGAAGTAGATCTTTATTAGTTGTAAAGCATTTATTAGAATTTAGGGGGTTGATCATATGTAAGCCTAACTAATAATATGTATTTATTTCAATTTAATGCGAAAAATTAGGAATGTAAGGTTGTACCTGCATGAAACTCGTGTAAGTCGTATGTGTCGAGTATTCTTTGATTGTGAAGTAGGGACATTAAGTGAGATTATGCGTAATTTGTTGATATCTTATTTATTTTCCTTTGAATTCGTCATGTAATGAAGCGAGTGAATCCTTTATTAAGTAGTATGGATAGGCATTAGTAACTTTGTAAGTGTTCTTGTAATGATTAAAATTCATGTCATGTTTGCGGTCTTGTTGGTCCTGTTTGTTGATAAGCATGATTAATATCTTTCTGTTTCCGGTATAGCATTTCAGTGGAAAAGTTTCCTGGGAAGCCGATGCTTGGCCGTCGTGAGATTGTTGACGGGAAGGTGGATGTTTTTGGAATTTTTTCTTCTGATTTCTGTATATTTTTGTATACACATACTTACTAACCGTTATATTTATTGTGCAGCCAGGTAAATATCAGTGGCTAAGTTATAAGGAGGTATATGATATAGTAATGAAAGTTGGAGATAGCATCCGTGCTTGTGGAGTTGAGAAGGTAATTTCACAACATATCTTATATAAACTTTTGCATACCATGAGAAAACAGAAAGCATGTGATATAGCAGTAGAGGCAGCCATCGTAACTTTTTTTTCTTCTACGGATGCATAGCAATTTTGTGTGGATGCATTTCCTTCCTCTAAATTCACCAAATTTAATATGGTGTTCTAGAAGTGATAGGTTTAGGAGATTAGACCGGGCTGAGTTGTTGCGAGCGAGTAAATCATAATTTACGGAAAATTGCACTATTAAGTAAATTCCATGTGGGCCATACTAAAGTTAGGAATGGTTATGTAAATTTAATTATAAGCACAAAATAATTCTGTCACAGTCTCACTACATAATTTGCTCTAATTTTAATGTTCCAGGGAGGAAGATGTGGTATTTATGGCATCAATTGTCCCGAGTGGATTATGAGTATGGAGGTAATGATTTATTTTTGATAATAGTTAACAAGAATATGAGTTTTAACTCTTGGTTTTAGTTTTACTTTTTAGAATGTAAATGTATTGTAATGCACATCCGAAAAGAATGAACCACCGTCTTCCATAAAGATAGTGAAGCTTTGGTAGTTCCATACAACCCAAATATGACGAAAATAATAAAAGATAAAGAACAAAAATAAAAGAAAGAGTTCATTAATACCGTAGACTCCCCAGTCGCAAAGATTTCGTTTATACTGTAGACTCCCTGGTCGCACAAGCATCAAATCTAACCCTTCTAATGGCATAAGAAGAAGATAGCCAATCCACTGCACTACATTTATCTTCATCATTCATACTGACTAACGTAAATGGTAACATACAATGCACCATTAATTATATCCCATATATAAGGTGTCAAACAGTGGACATAATTGGTGTGAGTCCGACTAATCATGAACATATTGGATTTTAGGAGAACTTGTATATCGTCGGACAGAGATATTTTGTTTCATGTTTCAAATATAAAAGCAACTTTCACTTTCTTAATCCTTTCAAAGTACTTTTTGTGTAGTGCCATTCGATACATAATTACATACCTAAATGATTAGGTTCTACAGAATATTTCCAGTCTTAATTTTTTGAAACACAACAACACATTCTCTCTATATGAACCTGAACATTCACAAGAGAATGACCCTTCAATGAGCTTTGTCTTATTTTCATTTCATTTTTGTTGGTTAGGACTTGCCTTGAGTCGTGTAGAACTCCTCGGTTGTTGGGGAGAAAACAATTTTGGAAAGTTTGTTTTGAACCTAAAGATATTGGTTCAAACCAAAGTTGAGAAGTTAGGGGGAAGGACACAAAAATTGAGTTTGGAGGACTTTTCTCCAAATCCAATATGTTCATGAGTAGTCAGATACACACCAATAAGTCCACTGTTTTAGAGGCGCCTTGTAATTCCAAGAGGATACAACCTTGTTGTTGAACTTTGAGTTGGACACTATTTAGAGACACCTTGTAATCAGGGGCGGAGCCACATAATACCCGCCCCCACTCACTTCTAAAAAAAAGAGGTTAATTATGTAATTTTGAGTACAGGTTAAGAAGAAAAAAAACTCTACAGACTACAGCTCTCCATCTCTTCTCTCCTATGTGATTTAGCCATTTAGGGTTTTATGTTCTTCCTCTAATCCTCTGCAATCTGGGATTTTGGGTTCTTCCTGTTGTTGGAACAATTATACTCTCCTCTGCGATTACTACTCTACTCCCTCTCCTCTCTCCTCTGCGATTTAGGGTTTTTCTATTCTTCCTCAGTTCCCTCTGCAATTTGGGTTCTTCATCATCTCATCTGCGATTACTACTCTACTCTTGGGATTTTGAAGCTAGGTACTTGAAATTCATTAATTTGTTTAGTTTCATTTAAAATTTCATGTTTTTGGATATAAATCATATAATTTATGTAATTTACAGTTTCATTACAATTTACAACTATAAAGGGCTGTCTGCGATAAAGGGATTTCTGTTAGTAATTTTAATTTAGTATCAAGATTGAGTGTGCGACTAGCAGGTAGTTGATTTTTTGTTAACGTAGGATCGCAGGAACTTAGTTTTACAGGGCTGTCTGCGATAAACGAATTTTCTGTTAGTAAATCATATATATGTGGTAGCCGAGGGCCTTAACACCAAAGAAAGAAAAAACATTACAAAGGAATAAGGCTAAGATAGCCTCAATCTAAGCTGTTAAACACAAACCATGACAAAAACAAAGAATGAGCAAAGTTTAAAAAATTAAACATGGGATCCTTCCTCAAAAGACAGCCCAAATGTAAATCATCACTTGGCCGTTGTTTTTCTTTTCAGACTTACACTCACAGTAGGCTTTTATATCACCAAGATATGTATCCATAGCTACTGTGAAAGATTGGTTAGGAGCTTCCTTGAAAATGCCTTTTCTGTCCATTTTATGAGCAGTCTGGAAAAGTTTCTGAAACTGTTGTTTATTTACCCTTTTGTGCGCTGTTGTTATAGCTGATTGCTTCTGCCACCCATCCATGTCATATATCAGATGGACTTTATCGTTAAAAACTCGTTCCATTTTCTGAACTGTTTTGGGCTGGATTCCCTGATCTGAAAAGTAGCGTCTTTTCTATCCATTTTCTGCTGGACAGATTCTGTAACTGTTTTCTGATCATCGTTATGTGTTAGCTTCTGCCACCAATCCATGGCATATATCAAAAGGACTGTGCCTTTAAAGTCTCCACCTTCCCTTTTCTGGAACGAGCTGGTCTGGATTGCCCTGATCTGAAAATTAGCATCTTTTCCATCCATTTTCTGACCTTCTGGATCTGCCTATAGGCAGCTAGTCCCCCAAAATCCCCTGCCCCCCCCGACCAATAATCCTGGCTCCGCCACTGCTTGTAATAGCTTGATTTGCAGTGTACTTCTTACTAATCTTGTAGACATTTGTGCCTTTAATATAAGGAAATAGAATAAATTAAAAAGATTTTACTCTCGGGCTCAGCTAAAACTTTTGGATTGCTAGAGAGAAGTCAGGAGGTTTTGACTCTCAAGCTATGAATGCTTGAAAGGAATCACACTTTTATATGGGAGATGAAGAGATGAAGATCATAATCAGAGAGTAATTGTGACCATTCTTGTTTCATCATTGATTTCTTCTATCCGTGAGTGTGAACAAATATAGCCCTTTGGGGAGAAGCATGATAAATGTTTTATTGTGAATGCAGTTTTTTTTGTTGTTGCATAATTTCTGTTTGATCTTCTCTTATTCTCAATCCGTAATTCGAGGTTAAATGTTATGCAACATTAGGGCTTATCTGGCAAAATTGATTTTTAGAGCTTTTTCGAAACGATTTGTTGTATAATTTGCTTGGATGGGCAGAGATCTCATCTCCTAGATGTTTCGTCTTTTTGATCTATTATGAATCTGGTATATTCTCATTTTCTGATTTTTGTAATGTAATTTTAAATTTTTTGCAGGCGTGCAATGCTCATGGAATCTATTGTGTTCCTTTGTATGATAGTCTTGGTACACAACTTATTAATTTACCTGTGGAGAATGATTAAGATCTCATTTTTGGGGAGGATGATCTGAATTCTAATCTATTATGATACAAGGATGTGAAGATACACATAATGCTAATAAAAATTTGTTTTGCCTTTTGTTTATGATCACAGGGGCTGGGGCAGTGAAATTTATCATATGCCATGCAGAAGTTTCAATTGCTTTTGTTGAAGAAAAAAATATTCCTGAGGTACGCCTTTTTGATTTTGGTTATTTTAATATTTCTTTTTCACTTTTGACTTCTTTACTGCCTCATAGTAGTTTCCATATATTACCTACGTTGGAATATGAGTCCCATATAAGAGTATCCTTACTGATTAGGACCATGTATTTTCTTGTGGGAGACTAATGTGTGTCACCCACTAGTATGTTGCTGTTCCAGATGATGTTTGCCTTTAAACCTATAGCTTTGCAACTTCGATGCAGCTCAAACCTAAGTGCTTAAAGCCAACATTTATTTCAGTTTTTTTGGATTTTATGGACTCGTTGTTTTGTTGCAACATAATCGGACAGATCTTTTACTCATTTGTAAGTTCTTGCAACACCGTTCGAGATACTATAAGGAATCTAGTACTTAGATTCAATAAATAAAATTGAATTTGTATAACAGCCAAGTCTTTCTTTAGTATAAGATCATATGTTAAAATCTATATTGTAAATAAAATTGCTCATTTTTTAGCTTTTCGTTGATGTTTTCTATTTCAGGTATTGAAAACACTTCCTGGTACAGCAGAATATTTAAAAAGTAAGTTATGTATATTTGTGTTCCTTTACGCTGTGGTTCAGGCATATTGCCAAGTACTAATAGTTATCCTTTTATGTAGCAATTGTGAGCTTCGGGAAGGTTACAACTGGACAAAGAGAAGAATTTGAAAAGCTTGGAATAGCATTATATTCCTGGGAGGAGTTCTTACTACTGGTATGCGGGTTAACCTTGAACTTTACACTTTTTTAGTTTATGCTATTTTTTTTTTGTGATAGGATGGAAATTTATTCATATAAAAGGAAAACAGACCTACAGAAATCTAAGCAAGAAATAAAATATTAACTTGCAAAATAAAAATTTGAAAGCCGTGAATACACAAGCCTCTCGGGAATTCTACGCAAGACTTCTTTCCATCAGATAAGAAAGCAGGTTGCAGTTAAAAACATGCCTTTAATAACTGTTTTGCCTTATCCAACAAAAGGAGAGGGCTTTAATTTAACATAGGTTGTTTTCCTCCGATCTTTCTTATTCATATTTCCTCCAATTCTCCTTTCATTTTCTCAAGTTCCCTCTAAATATCACCCAGATCCTTCAATTCACCCTAAATGCTCTCAAAATGTTTCCCTCTTTCTCCTTCTAAATAAGTTCTCTTTTTCCTCATATCTCATTTTCATAAGCCCATATTCCCATAATAAAAAACCGCATTCCCAAATTCCATTAATATTCCCATATTTACCAATTCCCTTATTCATTCTTACCATACGTATCTTGATATTCCCCAAAAAATCCAATATTTGGGCAATCCTGTATTGCAATAATATAGTGTGATACTCATAATATCACTACAAATTGTCGGAAGATTTTAGTCTCCTTTATTTTGACAAATTGCAAAATTTTGAACTACGATAATTGGTTACCTTTTGTCTATAGGTACTATTTGGTTGTGGAGTTGTTCTTGATATGATTGAATGCACAATAATGACGTTAGGTTTAGGCATTTATTATTCTCTACTTGCTATATTTAAGCACAAGCTTTACTTTACCCACAGGGAGAGAACAAACAGTTTGATCTTCCAGACAAACTGAAAGCGGATATTTGTACCATAATGTACACTAGTGGAACAACTGGTGACCCCAAAGGAGTACTCATTTCTAATGACAGCATTGTTACTCTTATAGCTGGTGTGAAAAGGCTGCTAATAAACGTCGGTGAAGAGGTAATAGTCACAATCTCGTAGTCCTTGCTTAGTAATATTCTCTATGCAGGTGTAGAAGCTAAACCCAAATACTTAAACAGTAACATCTGTGAAATGTGAACATATAAAATAGACGGCTCAATATCTACTTCATTCATGGACATTTCACACAGCAAGTTTTAACAGCATATGGGTACATTTTACATTATAAAATAGACGGCTCAACTTCATTCATGGACATTTCATACAACAAGTTTTAGAAGCATATGGGTGAGGATTGAGGAACAAAAACTTTGTCAACACTTTCTTACAACAGTTTGGTAGAGCCAGAATGATTTAAAATCTGATTTGTGGTGATGATGTTTTCATCCTATGGAGATCACCCTAAAAAAATTCACATCTTTATTAGGAGAGGAGGCTTGTAAAAGGCTGATAATTTTTTAGCCGTCCATTTTATCAAATCACAGTTGATGTTCTTAAAAGATTCAATTTTTTTGATATCCGTGTTGTGAGGAGATCCAGCAAAATAGTATTTCATTTCCGCGGGGCTTAACTAAATTTGTTGTACATGTCAGTATATGTATATTTCATGCATACCAGGCCTGAATTGATCAATATATTTATCTATTTATTTATTTATTTTTCTCACATACTTTTACTCATGGACAGTTGGACGAAAGAGATGTTTATTTGTCCTATCTTCCCTTGGCGCATATATTTGATCGGGTGCTTGAGGAATTATTTATACAATGTGGAGCCTCAATAGGATTCTGGCGTGGGGTGAGTTCAGTCTTTCTCGGATCTTTCTTGACTAAGATTCCTGTGTGTTAATTGTCATTATTTGCATCTTCAGGATGTCAAATTGTTGGTTGAAGACATAGGAGAGTTAAAACCTTCGATTTTCTGTGCTGTTCCTCGTGTGCTGGATAGGATCTATGCAGGTAAGGTTAAAAATATACTACAAGGCCACACCTGGCTTTAGTAGTTTATGTGAACTTCTGTATAGATCTATTATTACCCACTCTATGAGGAGAATATTTGTTAACGCTTTAAATGTTGCCCTTGTGTGTAGGTTTAACAGAAAAGATTTCTGCTGGGGGATTCTTAAAGCATAAACTGTTTGACCTTGCATACTCATAGTAAGTTTTATTCTCTATATCTTACAAAAGTAAACTTGTATCAAATTTGATTAGTAGGACCAAATCACCCACACTTAATTGACTTTGTTACTGGAACAATCATAAAAAAGTAGCATTTGGGTCATAAGTTTGTGAATATTTTATACCCTTTTTAGTTTTTGTTTAATTCAACTGTTTGAAAATACTGCAGTAAACTACGTAACATGAAAAAGGGACAAAAGCATATTGAAGCAGCTCCAATTGCTGACAAATTTGTTTTCAGCAAGGTATTTGAATTATATTAGTTGTCGGTCGCTCTAAATAGTTTGTGAATCTGTTGTATAATAGCTTCACTTTAATCGGCTCTGATGACTTCAGGTAAAACAAGGATTGGGAGGAAGAGTACGTCTTATTTTATCTGGAGCAGCACCTCTTGCTACCCATGTGGAAGCTTTCTTACGAGTTGTAGCATGTTCTCACGTTCTACAAGGATATGGTATGCTCTCTCTCTTTCATGCAAACACACTTTTTCTCTCTCTGGGATGAATAATTACGTTATGTTTCTTAAAATATAGGTCTGACGGAATCCTGTGCGGGGAGTTTTGTTTCAATACCAAATGAGCTATCGATGCTCGGTACAGTGGGTCCTCCAGTGCCAAATGTTGATGTCTGTTTAGAGTCTGTTCCAGAAATGGGATATGATGCACGATCAAGCACACCACGTGGAGAAATCTGTATAAGGGGAAAAACTTTGTTCTCGGGATATTACAAACGCGAAGACCTCACTAAAGAGGTTTTGCATGATGGATGGCTCCACACAGGTATGTCCACTCCAACATCTTTTTTCTATTATCTTTAGCTATATATCTGCAATAAGTACCCCATGAACTCTCCGGAGATATCTGGCATCCAAAGATGTCAGACAGCAGAACACTATAGTCTCAGATATAATGGTTATACAGTGTCATCAAGATATACATAATAAACCAATGTAAAATATCCCAGAAACATGGAAGGCAAAATACCACAAAATGTTAATTGCATCTTCAAAGACATTTTTTTTTAAGATAAACCTTGTTTGCTCATTATGGTTTCTCTAATCAGGAGATATTGGTGAGTGGCAACCAAATGGAGCCATGAAAATTATTGATAGGAAGAAGAATATTTTCAAGCTTTCACAAGGAGAATATGTTGCAGTTGAGAATCTCGAGAATATCTATGGTCTTGTTTCTGTTATTGACTCGGTATGTGTTTTAGATATATGGAATTGAGTCCAAAATTCAATGAAGCACCAATATCTCAATTTTGTATTACTGATATGAATATCAAATAGTTTAGTTATTGTATAGTGGTCATCGTGATATAAGACAAAACATAATGGTACGATAGTATGCTTTTATATGATTAGATTGCATCTCTACTCTTTAAATAGACTGAGTGAGCCTACAGTGACGGCTCACTCAAGCCGCAAAAAACTGTCATATTTTTCCATAATGCCATTTTTGCCCCTGAACAGTCAAATCTCACGTCGCGTAACGTTTGAGAGTTGTGTTACGTGCCTTCACCTAAACTCTTTTGTTGGCTGAGACATGGGCCCCAACTCTTTGTTATGCCCCAAATAGTTATGGGAACCCTGTAAGTGGCATAAAACTCTTTCCATGCATTTCTTCGATCCCGTTGCTCTAGTCCACTAACTATCTGAATGATTTTTTATTTCTCTATGTTCTCAGATATGGATATATGGGAACAGCTTTGAGTCCTTCCTTATTGCTGTTGTCACTCCCAACCAGGCAGCCTTTGAGCGTTGGGCTGAAGAGAATGGAGTAACTGGGGATTTTAATTCCATATGTGAGAATCCCAAGGCAAAAGAATACGCCCTTGAGGAACTCAAGAAGATTTCAAAAGAAAAGATGGTTTGTGCTCTTGTATGAGAACTATATTATGATTGGTAAATTCTCAAACTTATCCTTTTCTTTGCAGTTAAAAGGATTTGAGGTTATCAGAGCTGTCCACCTGGACCCAACTCCGCTTGACATGGAGCGTGACCTTATCACACCAACCTTCAAGAAGAAGAGGCCTCAGTTGCTCAAATACTATCAGGTTTGCTATTTCGGTCACTTTTTCTTTATTTAATACTTAGTCGAGCACCCTCAATGGTTTGCTCTTCGAATTACAATATAAAAAACGGTCCATTATTCAAAATAGAAACACGCGTTGCTCCGATGGTGCAATGACAAAATACTAATCTTTTGTACATGATTTTTAACTGAAGAACAAAACAAACCTGATTATGCATGGAATTACCAGAATCCGACGGGAAAATCTGTCATTTTTTGTCCATATACCATTGCCTGCCTGCAGCAGTGCTCAAAACTGTTTTAGCCTTCTGAATGCAAACTTTATAACTATCAGCAACTTGGATCCATTTTAACACTTAGCCAAATTTTGAGAGTGTTTTCTGGGGTTTTAATCCTTGTTGTCATAAGGACATTTTCCAGACATGGAGAACTAAGATCATAATATCAGTTTGATATTCTTGCATTGATTTTCACCATGTTTCTCAAGAACTTACCGCAGATTTCATGTATCAGGGTGTCATTGATAACATGTACAAGAGTGCGAAGTAAGGAGTCTGAAAATGGAGCGGTAACAGGCAACAGGCAACAGGCAACCAACTACAAACGGTTTTAGGGCTCTCAAGATTACCTTTTGTGGAGTATTCCTTTTGTAAGGGCATACATATATACTATGTTTAATTTCTATGGCTGTAAATATTGTTAGACCTAATTTTGTGAATTAAGTCTTAGAAGTTTTACCTCTGTAACTGTACTATTTATGAGTCTATGACACGAGTTTCTTTTTATTTTTTAAAAGATGTGCCATCATAATATAGGTGATGAAAAGAGTTCGATAAACCCGGGGTGGTCTGGTAACTTGACCATTAGTTTTGTTAGAATAGACTATTTCTCTATTCGAAAAATTGCCTTAGAACTTTATTTGTTCGAATATGATCTTGGTTCTGTTCGGATAAAAATGTCTTTATTCGAACAGAGGTCAGGTTTTCAGTTCTTCTATTTAATACATCCTTTCTTTTCTCATAACTCATCTGTTCCAAAACTTATTTTTTTAGGTCTTGAGTGTTTTTTAGAGAAAAAAAAAAATTTCTTTGAGCGATTCAAATAAGAATTAACAATTCAAACTTGAATCAATCATTGACTCACAAACCAAAATTATGATTTGAAAAACTTGTGAGATTCAAAATTGAAAATTTTGACGGGAGATTGAAGCGAGGTGTTGTGAGAACGTTGGAATTGATTGCGAATAGTTCAATTAGAAGAGAGGTAACCGCGGGATGTGTTTATAGAGTTTGTAAGTAATTAAATTATTGTAATTTCGTTTTATAGTGGATTGTTTAGCTGTTGGGCGATTCAGCAGCGACCTGTGGGTTTTTCTTCTAAGAAAGGTTTTTATAGGGTTAAAATAATTTGGTTTTGTGTTTAATTTTCAATTGCTTGTTGACACTAGATAATCGAATCAATTTGAATTAGGTTAAGGTTAGATCATTAATTCAAATGAATTAGGATCTATTGATTATGACATAAATAATCGAAATCGGTTAATCTCACGTGATTATTTATTTTAAAGACTTTCAGTGATGTCCTATTTATTTCTCAATCATTAGTTGTTTACTATATAGGTCATAATCTACATTTGTGACTGTATATGCTTTGCCAGCTTCTACATCACATCTCACAACTCCAATAAATTACCAAAGCTCAACCCGACACGACTCAGTCCAACAATGTTGAACCCCAACTCAGCAATACGCTGATCGGCTGATATGGAGATGCTCATAAGTACCGAACTAATTAAATAAATATGTCCCTATTGGTCTCATTAGAATCTTGAGTTTCAAGTTTCTAAAACTACTGAAAGCGACGAAAATAGAATCCCAGAAGGAAAACTTAGAAACATAGACTACTACAATTAACTATAACAATTAGTAATAATTTCTACTCTTACTATAACTCAAGCTTTCTTTGTTCTCTATAAATATTCAACCCTAAACCCTCCATTACTGTCTCCATAAACTCTAACCCTAAACTCAACTAGTTAATCCTACTTCAATGGAGTATTTCCAAGAAGAAAATCGTTATGAAGTTAGCAAGTCCTCCACAAAGCGAATGATGGAAAGCATGGTACAACAACAATGGAGTAAACTTGGTCTAACCTATGGAAAATTGGAGATGGGTGGTTGAAACGTCTACAAGCAAAAGCAAAGGAGAAAGAAGAAGGCTGGAGAAAGACGAATCACCCCACAAAGAAGAAGGAAAAGGGAAAAAAAGGAAAGAAAAGTCGTTCGACAGACAAGATCAAGAAGCGGCCTAGACTGCTACCAGCACCACAGAATCCAGACGTTACGATGAGTAAAATTGAGGAACTTCATGGGTTTTCTATAACATGGATTGATGAAAAGGTGCTTTCAGGCAGCGATGTTAAAGACCAACAATGCCGTCTTTTTCTCCCTTGCCAAGAAGAACTGCGAAAGTTTATGACAGCGGAGGAAGAGTTGGATGTGAAAACTTGTAAAATGGGAAAACTTGGAGAGAATGTGAAAGTATTAGGACCAAGACCAATTGAAGATATGTGGAACATGGATTTCAAACAATGGGGTAATAGACTAATACTTACCAGCACCCAATGGAACGCATTTGTGGCAGCTCACAAACTTGTAAAGTTTGATATTGCCCAAGTATGGTGCTTCCGAGTTCCCAAAGGCGATAACCCAATTGATATTTGCTTTGCTATCAACATTATAAAGGCGGACGACCCCGGTACTAGCACTAGTAACACCAGCATCGGAGAAAATAATGTCTAAACAGTCACATCGTTCAACGTATACTTTCAGGATTTTCTTGTCTGTTATCTTTTCTTTCTTTTTCTTCTGTTTTGGGGTCTAAATTTTTTTGACATGAAGTAATGTCAGTTTATTTTGCTAGGTTACTTTTTTCTTGAGAAACAAATCTAGTTGTCGTCATACTCACTATGATTTGTAACTACAGATTCGCCATGACTGAGAAAATCAAATAAATTTGATCCCCATGGCAAAGAGATCAACTTTACAAGAATCACGTATAATCACAAAATAGAGAAGAAGAAGAAGAAAAACTTATAAAATCATGCAACAGTAAATAATTACAGATGTGAATGTTCACAGTAACCAATTGATAACAGTACTAATTCAACTTATTTATGAAAATAAAGCACAACAGTACGATATAGTTATCATACAAAACATGTATAAATGATCTACAAGGGAATACAAAAAAAATGGCAGAAACATCAACGCACACAAGTTACTCTGTCAGCATCTTCGGTAATACATTGTGGTTATGAAGAGTAACGCGGGACAGAGGTGAGAATTGCAATTCTAGTAGTTCCTGCCTGCTATACTTCAGTCTTTCATCTATCAAAAAGAAAACAAAAGAATAAGCATCAAACCGAGAATTTGCATACAAAAAATTTGAACAAACAAAAAATCCCTATGAAACATACAAAAAATTAGAAATTGCATGCATCAAACATGCATGCAAAAATACCCAAAATGGTGCACTAAACATGAATTATACAGAAGATTGCCAAGTAGGAAATAAAGCCTATAGACAAAATATTTACTTGAACAACTTCGTACCTACAAAGCCCTCCTTTTGAAGTCGACTTCGGACTAAAGGCATTTTGGTTCTCTTTGATTTTCGATGCGAGTTTTTAACATTTCCACGAATTGCAGATGAATGGTCATTGAAATAGTTCTTAGCCTGTTCATGCCTCACTTCGATTTTGGGGTGATTCTGACAAAACATTGAGATTGCTTGTTCTGTTAATAGCCAACAATCTCTGAGGTCTAGAATCTCCAGCAATGGTGGTGTGTTAAACGAATCAAGTCCAGAATTTGTTAAAACGGCACCACGTAGCGCAAGGAATTTTAGCCCTGAGAGAGATGATAGGGTAGCCAATGAGATGTCTGTTAGAAAATTGCTTTTGAGAGACAAAGTATGTAGCCCGTGCAAACTAGATAGAGGCCACAAAGCCTCGTCTTTCAGTTGAGTTTCTTCCAAATTCAACCTCTCCAAATGACGAAGATTCTGTAATGCTGTTAGTGAGGGGACCTGATCTGACTCATGTTGTGCGAAGTCAGTGAGACCTGATATAGAAGGAAGAAAACACCATAAATAACTCATGGCTAAGATTCATAATGAAAATAAGAAGAATTGTCAGTCTATATAGAAAACTACTGCTAACAACATCGACACCGACTCAAACTTTGCTATGTCTACATGCTTTTCCATTTTCTCTTTTATCTTAGTTATGACCTATAAAGCTAAGAGAATAGTACATGAGAAATAAAATAAAAGCATATAAATGATGGTGAAAAGTCACAAAAAGTATCACATGATAGGATAGAAAAAATTAACGCTAAATTTTACTTAAATGCAAGGTTGGGTTATAGTGACAGTGACACATGGAATGAGCCCAACACCCACCCCACTTGCAAGTATTCTTATTTTTTACCAATTTGACTTTTAAGCCTGAAGTCAAAATGCCCCTGATATTCATAATTTAAGAACTAAAAACATAAGGTTTGCGTTGTAAACTGCCAATAGTCCCAGTGAATACCCGTACCTTTAATTTTGGTATTGCTGAAATCGACAGCCCTAAGAGAAGGCATTAGGCCAATATAGGGAAGAGCAAGATCATTGATATCAGTGTGAGATAATAATAAAATCTCGATATTTGGAACATTTCCAACAATAGTTCCTATACCAGCAGAGCTAACCCTCGTATTGCTGAGATTCAGAACTTTCACATTTCCTCCGACACGTGCAATCAATTTCAGTGAATCGTCACCAATTTTGCTAAAGCTGAGATCTAAATGTACCAATGCTTCCAATTTACTCAAAAACCAGAAATCGTCAACAGATGAATTGGACATATCCAAGAACCGGAGTCCCGTCAATTCGATAAAAGAGAAAGCGTCATGAATTTTGGAGAACGTCGCCCCAGGTACCAAAAGCTTCTCCAGTTTAAGAGTTTTTATATCACTTTCACCTTTAAATATAGAATGGATGGTGCATTTACTCATGTTTAAGCATGTAAGAGAAGGCAGATTTGGCAACTTCGTGACACTGGTCCATGCAAGATTCAGGTAACTTAACTTTGGAAACAGTTTAAGAACGGTAACTCCTTCATCAGTTACTTTACTTCCCCATAAGTCAAGATATTCAAGCTTTGTCAATACCTGACAAACACAAAAATCAAGGAAATCGCCTTTAAAAATCTCAAACTTTCCATTTGGATAGCAGTACAGTTCTTAGAATAAGAAGATGTTTATAGGGAAAATACCTTGTTTGAACTGCAAAGAAGTGTTCTCTTCTTTCCAACATAGAGGATGTGTCATTATCTTCTTCTTATTTATTTTATATTACAAATATAAGTTTTATGATTTAAATAGGAAAAAGAAGCAGAATAACAAAAGCAAAAAAAACAAAAAAGTGCCACGCCTTTCCAACGCTGAAAGGATACAAAGTTTCAAACACACAGTAAGATAATTGATGAAGCAAGAGAAAATAAAAAATAAAAAAAATTCCACACTCTTCAACAGAATCAATCAAGGGGCGGCCTTAATCCCTTTTTTCCAGTCCACTATTAGGGAATAGAAGAGATCCCACTAATAAGAGTCACAGGTTTGCACCACCAAAAGGCGAAAGCTTTAATAGAACAATAAAAATGCTCTTGCCTCTTCTCCTAGACGTCGAACTTCCTCTGTATAACCAAAGTGCCACATGAACACAAGAGAAAGAAATTGCCACCTAATCTCGGCAAGCAAGGTATGTCACAGTCGAATTCGATAAGTGCTCCCACGTCATAAAATACAGCTATCGAATACCCGCTTCAGTAAACAAGCCAATCCATATAAATGGCACAATAACTAAAGAAGGAGGATAAGGTCGTCGATTTCTTCCCCGTCGCTTTAACACAGGCCACAATAACTAATCACGATAACTTCACGTTTTTGAAGATTGTTTATTGTAAATGCTTTACTCAAGAAAGTTGTCCAGGCAATATGAGCAACTTTTGAAGGAAGCATGGGAATTTTAATTTTCTTTCCAGGAAAGGCGATGGATGTATGATGGGCAGAGTTGTGTTAGACAGTGTATAAGACGTCCTAGTCGAGGATATGCAATTAGCAGAATCCCCCTGATTGATCTTCCTCAATCCCCTCCATACACCACACCCAAGCTCCCAAACACTTCCATCCACTCCGCACACAAAAATTTACACTAAATCTAGATATAATCACTTCATCACAATCCTTGCTTCTCTGCACAAACCTGTTCACCAACTTAATCAGTAATGTTTCTTCTTCTTCTTCTTCTTTTCAGAAGCTAGAACACACGTCTCATTCATCACCAAGAACTTCTTGATCCCAAACCCCACCCCCATAAATTTCCTCTTACTTGGATTATGCAAAGGCAATTCAACCTCAAAAGTGCAAAACCCATATGAAGAACCTCAACAACGAGATCGAAGCACCCAAAAGCAAACTGAGATGCCTCAACCTTATCTCAATCTAACCTTCAGATTCTCCCTTACGTCATTTGTCACCGCCCTATAAATCATCCTACCAAGTGCCTTCGCAATAAGAATGAAGCGAGAGGGAGAGAGGTCTATCTGCTGGATTAACTTCGCATTCCATAAATAACCTACCGAAAAACAGCTACTTGCATCGAAAGAGACCCTGAGGAAAAATACTTATTCACCCAGCCTCACGACATATCAATGAAACTTATCCTATAAACCCTGAAGTCAATGAACTCGTAAATAATGCAATCATATGCTGTCCCTGTCCTCCTTACCCAGATTCCCTGGCACTAGTTTGCAACGTTTATACTCCCTTTGGCTACCCGATTCCCTCGGAATTTATCTATGAAGCACAAAGGCCCGTTCCTCTTGCAATAAATAGGCGATAAAGTTCAGCAAATTATGTAAGCAAGATCTTCGTACTATTCTTAGCAAACTAAATGCTTGACCCGCATTACGCATGGTTCAAAATCTGGACTGATGTATAACAAAAGTTTGGCTGATTGATATGATATACCGACAATGTATTATAATAGAAAGAAATCACATGGTGAAAGGACCGCAACATGTTACGAAAGTAATAATATTGTTTGTGATATCATTCAATTTATTTGGTACTGGATCTTACTGTAATTTATTTAAGGTTTAAAATATGGATATCTTGGACAAAACATAGAGAGAGATGTGTAATATACCAGCCAACATTTTTCGTATTCTGATATTTCGATTCGTTATAGCAACAAACCTTGGCTAGCATTCTTATATATCTAGTATATAGTGAAATCTGGGAGGAATTTTTATCTTGAATTCGAACTTTTGATTCTTGGGTTTATCTAAAACATAAGTTAGAGAAAACTCGAAAGTTTGCTTAAGGAGAATCCTCAACTACTGAATGACTCAAAATTAAATAATAAAAAATTATCAATCCGTTTATACATCCACACACAGAAGCACAAAACACGCTGACACACTCAAAGATGGAGAGAGGGTGTACCTGGAGTGAGCGCAAGGCCATATCAGTGACAGGAAGGCCTCCCAAGTCTAATACGGACAACTTTTTAAGCAAAGAAAGGTGTGCAACCCCATTTGCAGTCAAGCCAGTTTCAGAAAGATGTAACTTCTCCAAGTTCGAAATCGAAAGAAGATGCGCAACACCAGTATCGGTAAACTTCACGCATCTAGAAAGGTCCAATTCCTTTAGACTATTCATCCCTAAAACCAGAATGAGAGAAGAGCATTAAATATGCAATTCTTTTGCAACCAACTCATTGTCTTGAAACATTTATTCTACTTCAAGTAACATTAGAATCTAGAAAAACAATACAATTTAAGAAATATAATCCAATCCAATCCAATCTTCACGGATGAGCAAACAAATTAAGAAAAATGAAAAGAAACCTTGGAAATGCCTAAGGAAAATAATCAATATTTATAGTACTAGATAAAGTTGCTTGGAAGACATAAAGACTCTGTACCAGTAATAGCCCAAAGGGCAGAACTATTGATACCCCGGCAATCTGCAACATTCAACATACGCAAGTAACGAAATGCACCCAAGTATGCCATCCATTCAGCGTCCACGGGGGTCTCACCCTTTAAGTCAATCTCTTCTATACAATATTGAAAAACCCTACAATATGAACACATGAGAACTCAACTTTGATATTAACAGCAAAAGATACCAAAGCCAATGCATTTCAGGAATAGAGAACAAAAGGTTCATCACATTAAAAGTATTAGAAGATTATATCTATAAAAAAAAAATTATATATATACATTGGGCATCTCTGGTTACAGATACAACATCTATTTCCAAGTAACAAGAAACGAAAAATCTTTGCCCTGTGGTATATAATAGCCAAGAAAGAGTCAATCAAACTTGATTTGCCAAAAATGGCAATTTAACTCCTTAAACCTCGTAAATGAATTTGGGTTCAAGAAGCTTAATAATTACTTAGATTATGGTAAACATTATGTGCTATAGTGCATAATGACATCTTAGAACCAAGATAGGATCCTTGTAAACAAATTCCCATGTCAGTGAGTTGCTAAGGAAGTCAATATTGCATGAACAATCTAAACGCAACCATCCATATGTCATTTAGATATAGGGAATGAGATACACCATGTTACCCACAAAGTACAACCTCATATGTCATCGTAAACGATCTCATAAGTATATAAGCAACTGCTTGGGCCAATATTTCTGAAATAGTTATCATCCATACAAATCCTATAACTTAGAACTCTTCTAACCTTTCGATAACAGCTTGCTCTTCTTCTTTTAAACGACTTCCTCTTTCACTCTCAAAGTGCGGGACATGTTCAAACCTTCAACCCGATACTATGACTCAATATATTTTTATGGAGCATCAACGGACAACCCCAAGTAGGTCACAGGTAACATCCCAGTATCACACCCAAGGACACTAGCAATCATTTCTAAGCCCTGCAGATCAGCAACCCTCATCACTTTCTCTTAGCTGAATTGGCCTACAAACCAGATGCAACCTGGAAGCCAGTAGCATATAATGAATCTGGCCAATCTAAACATGCTCCTCTCCGACAAAGAAACTGGAGGCACCAGCAAGCCCCGGATCAGTAGTCTATAGTGCCTTATCCCACACCTTAAGACTAAAATCCTTGTATAAGGTTAAGGCCGATAGGAACGTCCCAGTTTCACACCCAATGACTATGAATCATTTCTAAACCCTACATATCAACAACCTTCCGACGCCAAATTGGCCTGCAAGATCAGATGCAACCTGGAAAACCAGCAGCAGCATAAAACAGATCTGCCTAATCTAAACCTGCTCCTCTCAGAGAAGAGAAAATGGTGACATAAGCTAATTAACTGCGAATAAGTAATCTGTGGTGCCTTATCACTCACCGTAATCCCTTGGAGAAGATTAAGATCTCTCGTTCGACACTGCCCAACTACTCAGAGCTTCAACCACTAACAAATATAAAATGTAGATAGAGGAATGCCCTGCCGAATCCCTCTTGAACTAGTAAAGAAACTGTACACAAGCCTTCGCTCAATCGGTTGCACAACCCTTTCTCTTAGGGGGAGGTTGTGAGTTTGAAGGCCAACAGTGTGTTTGGAAAGACATTATCATGCAAATTAGCAGTTGTTTTGTCTGCCTCAAGATGGTGCCTTTGGGCTCTCAGATATCAACCGAGATGTTAGCATTGGAGCTCAACATGTAATTATTCGATTACACTAGAGCTAGTTCCTCGTGCGTAGGCAGACACTTGTCTAGCAGGAGAAGCGGTTCGGTAAAAAAAAAATATTAAAGAAGCCCACCGGAGATCTGCCTACAGACACAGAGTAATGCCCATCTCAACTAGTCACGCTCCATTCACACTTGAGTCCAACCAGTTGCGTCAGTGTGCCCATGCTTCTTCTTAGACCGAGTGTCACTCCTCCCAAGCCCTGAGCACTTAGATTTTAATTCACTTGTTTCCTTCCAGCTCATGTTGTTCAAAAAACAAAGTAATAACCTCATTTTCCTATTATCCTTCTGAAATGACACCATGTAATTTGACTCTTCAACCCCATTCATAGTTCACATGTCATCATCTAGGTCACTGGGCGACCTCCGAAATAATCTCCCACATTATCTACATTTTTTAATGTTATCACCTATTCCATGAGTGATAATAACAAACTATTTAGGTGAAGGCATTTGAATAGCCATTTTACACACCAGTTTTATAAACAGAAACCATTGGCATGATGTATATGAGATCCTTTAATGCAACAAAACCCCAACATTTACTTAAGGTCACCTTCTCACTACAGGATTACCGGATCTCACTTAATGACGGCACCACATGCTTCAGTAAGTTGCACAAACTAGGTTTTTGGGTCATTGTTAAGTAAGGGCATACTTTTCATCAATCCAAAATGCATATACGCAGATCCAACTCAGTGATAAGTTAGAAATGGGCATGCATGTCTCCAACTTGGAGTTCCAGGGCTGGGGCGGCCCAATTTTTCAACACTAGTACGTGCATCTTGATACTTTTCCCTTAGTAGCTCATAAAAATTCTCACAGATCTCGGTTGACATTCTGAGAACAACCAAACTCTAAAGAAAAAAAAAATCACTACGAACTTGAGAGAACTACAACCTATTAATGTTAAAATGACAAATACACTATTTGATTGCCAGATTTCATGTACACAGACTACTGGGTTAACGACGTAGAAAACTCAGCTTATGAATTATGATGTACGTTTTCTCTAAAATTTTCTATCCTTTAAAATGTTTTTCCCATGTCTATGAGTCAATCAGCTAATCAACAAAGTTCCATTGCTAAAAGGCAAGAAAAGGGTATTGTATTTATTTGGTTTACGGATACTAAAAATACCCATATAAAGATCTGGACAAAACAATCCTTAAGATAACCCATCGATCCCAATCCATAACATCATCCAAATTATGAAAAATCTACAATATACCAAACAAAAATCTTCCTTTTTCCATTCTTTTCATTGATCTTCTCCAAATTCCAAACCGGACGCTAATCTTTGATCTAGAAATCAAAGTAATCAAAATGTGCATATCCAAGTGATCATAGAGCTACACTCTAATTCAACCCTTCATCCTCTAATTACAACTCCAATTTGACAATCAAAGCACTCTAATTACAACTTCAATTGTAATAATAATCATAGAAATGAAAGGCTTACTCGAGCAACGAAGGCGATACGAGTCGACGATCGAGGAGTCGTCGAAGAAGAGCTTGAGCGAGGTGAGGCGGCATTCGCTCGAGAGTTCTGCGTTGTCTCCGCCATTTATCAATGGTGGAGCTGTTCTTCGTTGCTGATTCGATGCATAGATCAACTAAGCCCTTGGACATTTCTTTGTTTCATCAGAGATTATGATGATACAATTATTTTATTTGAATGAATGATGCCATTGTGAGCTAATAAATAAATATATAGTATAAAACTAATATATACGATTCCAAGTGTAGTAACTTGGTGTACACAGCACACAAGTTGTTGTGTGTGTGACACTCAAACTTTACTAAGTCAGATCAGAGACACTGAGAAGTGAGAAAGAGTCTGGGTCGACACACACAATTTATAGTGGTTGGAGGTGCTGGAACTCAAGATTGATTCTAAGCTCCAGATTAGCCCCTGGTTGAGGCTCTTAAAGGTACAATTTCATAGTGTTTTTGTTTTAAAAATGGTGTTACCACTCAGTTTGAGCTCTGATCAAACATTTTTGGGAAAACTATACTGCTTCTTCATCAATGCTAACACTGTAACACTTTCAAAATACTGAATAAAAGTTTTTCTCCCTGTACGTGGCGTTGAAGCTGCTCATAAACAACAAAACTTAATCCCTCCCCCCTAACCCACAAATACACAAACAACAGTCACCAAAGCCAACTCATAAACCATGCAAAATAACCATCCACGTGTTCTGCGGTCAATTCCTATTCATACACGTCTCTCTCTCAAATACACCACCACAAATCACCTGTCACTCATCCAACCGTCCTACATTTATATCAACGCTCACGATCGCCCCAACTTCATTCACACTATGTTTCACCGAAACAAAAACACTCACTCACTCAAAACCCTTATCATCAACAACAACAACAGAGGAAGAAACAAATGCGACGCAAAAAAAGGTCACTAAAATGAACAACAACCCACCAACACCACCAACAACGACATCAAAATGTTTGAACAAGAGAGCAAGAAACGCTCGTAGAGAGAGACAGGAGATCCGACGGTTGAGATCAAAGCAAAACTCTAACCCTAACACTAACACACAAAAAATGACCCCAAAACCACAAGTGGTGCCCGTTAATAAAATATTGGTGTCGTCTAGAGATGTTGTTGTTAATGAGGAGAAGAGTTTGTCGTATTTATTGCATGGGTCGGTATCTGTGTGCGGTAGGAGACGTGAGATGGAGGACGCGGTGACGATCGCCCCGGGATTTTTATCTAGCAAGGTCGTGGTTTACGACTTTTTTGGTGTGTACGACGGACATGGTGGTTCGGGTGTAGCCAAACTATGTAGAGAACGGTTGCATAGAGTCTTAGCTGAGGAAATTGGTGGTGGTGGTGGTGATCATAATATTAGTGATGTTGATTGGGAAAGAAGTATGTGTGCAAGTTTTTCGAGGATGGATAATGAGGTTAACGGTGGCCATGAAGGCGAGGACCAAGATAGCGAGTCGGGTTCGTTGAGAACCACTGGTTCCACCGCGGTGGTGGCTATAGTGGGAATTGAGAAGGTTGTGGTGGCTAATTGTGGCGATTCCAGAGCCGTTTTGTTCCACGGTGGCGTCGCCGTTCCGTTGTCTAATGATCATAAGGTAAAATTTTCGGCTTTTTTTTTTATATATGTTTTTGCCACGTGTTTGGGCCCTAGCGTTATTTATTTGCCTTACGTAATATAATTTACTACTTGTGCCATGCGGAGTATAGTTTGATATATGGTTAATGGACCTATTTTTCGATATGACTAATAAAACAATGTGTATGGTGGAAAAATCGTGCGACTTAAAATGGAATATGCAGTCAGGGCCTGCGGGCCCCCAATTTTTTATGCAAATTTGGGGCCTTTAAATGGTCAAGTACTATATATATAAAAAATCCCAAATATAACAAAAAAATGAATTTGTTGGTTAAGGTGATTGACCTCATCACAAGGTCAAGGGTTCAAATCCTCACCCTCACCTTGCTTACACACTTTTATCATTTTTGTACAAGAAAATATGTACTACCATTTTTATTTTTATTTTTTTCAGACCTCGCCTAGGGGCCCCTAAACCTCAGGGCCGGCCATGTATGCAGTTTTCTCGGGTGATCGTAATGTATGGGAAAATTGTGGTAAATTATGGCCTTGGATATCCAAAATAAGTATATAGATTTTAATTTTACAAATTTATTCTGCATCATTTGTTTTTTTGTTGGATTCTCTTTTGTGAATTAAGGGGAAAAGACTTGCATCTCAAAATATTAGATTCAGGGGCTACTCTCATTGCCAATTGGTTTTGAGATGGAACCTCCAGTTGTTCGACAAAAATCAAACCTATACTCTAAGTAATCCTCTATCAAAATATAAGATTCAGGGCTACTCCTCTCATTGTCAATTGGTTTTGAGATGGAACCTCCTAGACTAATGTATGCTTCGTTTTTTTTTTGTTTTTTTTTTGGCACAGGCTGATAGACCGGATGAAATAGAGAGAGTGGAAGCAGCTGGTGGAAGGGTTTTAGAATGGAACGGTCCCCGTATACTAGGAGTGCTTGCTACATCTAGATCTATAGGTACAACATCGCAAATTTGGAATAATTATTTGTTAGATAAGTTATCTTTGTCTTTGATAAATTATTTTCATAATGGACTTGATAGAGCACATAAAGCTCGCGTTCACCATAAAAACATGGAGAGTTATGATGAAAGAAATGTGTAAATTTTTGATATACATTACGATTATTGCCATAATGTCTTGACCAAAAAGTTCAAAATATCTTATGCAGGGGATTACTACCTAAAACCATACGTGATATCGAAACCAGAGGTGACAGTACACGAGAGAACATTAAACGACGAGTTCTTGATTCTAGCTAGTGATGGTTTATGGGACGTGATGACAAACGAGGTAGCATGTGAAGTTGTGAGAAGATGTCTTAGTGGGCAACTGGCAAGAAGATATTCGAAAACTGTAGATGGGAGTGGTGCTGCCGAAGCTGCAGCAGTTTTGGTTGAATTGGCGATGGCACGAGGTAGCAAAGACAATATAAGCGTATTAGTAGTAGAGCTAAAGAGGAACGTAAACGGCTGTTGTGAATAACAGTCGTAAACGGCTGTTGTGGATAACAGCCAATTTTCCAAAACTTTCGGCTATGTTTACTTTTTTCTTCATGAGCAATGAGGTTTGTTGTAAAAATTTTGTATATGTATATTAACAATTTTCCCTAACGAAGTTAAGAGTCTTTTCATGAGAAATCAGGCCTTTTTTCTTTTCTATTTTTGCGCATTACGAGTTTGTATGTGGTTCTTCTCTGTCCTAAAACATAGGATTGCTGAGAAACTTAAAAAATGGGATTGAGATTGGGCATGCATGTTAAATAAACGTTTTAGAAAAACTAATGGAGCACAATTCCGAAAACTTCGTTACTTCATACATTGCCAAGAACGTAAAACCGTTTAGTTACGTATGGAACACATCCATGTGACACCACCAGCCCGAAAGAGCGGAACAGAATCCATTGAACAGAACAATGTGTAGCTAAGTTACCTTCAGAGAGCGCAAAACCATTCCAGAGAATGCAGTCATAGAACATAGTCAGGAACACAAAGTTAGTAAGTTACCTTCAGAGAGCGTAAAACCATTCCAGAGAATGCAGTCATAGAACACAGTCAGAAATACAACATATTACTAACTTGCCTTTAGGGGGTGAAACATTTTCAGAGAAGGCAGCCATAGAACACAATCCAGACAGCGTCAAACCGTATTAGCTAGAGAAGGCATTCATAAAACACAATCAAGAAGAACCCAACAACATAAGTCTAGTAGAGATTTGAATTTTACGTAAACTGCAACAAAGGGGAAACATACTTCTCTTGCTTAATATATAGATTTATATAGGAAACAAAAGAAGGTTGCAGAGACAACAACCTCATTACACCCAAAAGAAGAAGAAAAGACCTACTAACTGGGGCTTTAAATACAAAGAAGCACCAAACCCTTTGTAATCAGAGTCTTGGAAGGCACTTTTTTACCTCCAAGTTCTCTCTCACTCTCTATAAACCAAATGAAGTGAAGGAAAAAGAGGATGAGCACTGTATTTTGCTGTCTCTTCGCACCTTTCTCCTTCTCACACACATTTTTTATCTTGTTTCTTCACACCTCTTCATCTAACCTTAACTTATCAAATCTAACCCCCCACACAAGTAAGAAGAAAAACAAAAGAGTAAAAAACCTCCTCTGGACTGCATTTTGTATAGCTGCACAGTTCCCACTTCTGCGGTTTCTTCAGGATAAGATATATTGTGAAACAGAAACGTCTGCGGCAGAAGCTGAGTGAATGTATACAAACTCCAGGCTTTTCCCAGATGGTAATGAGTTAAGCCAGGAGGGAAATACGTAGGAGCCACCAGATTTCACGAGACCCCAGAGAGGACCATATAGCTTCGATACAGAGATCTTGAGGTTCGACAATGTTTTTGGCGATTTGTTGGTTACCGTTGTAGAATATCTGTAGTATGTTTTTCCCTTTGAAACCCACTTTGCTGTTTCTTTTTGAACGATTGTTATAGGGGCATATGACTTAGCTGCAAAAAACAGTGTTCAACAATGTAAGCTCAGGATAACAAATGACCTGGTTTAGCTCAGACGACCTAATTGTAGATGAAAGTTTTCAATCCTGGGTCACAAATTGCCACAAGTTTGTAAAATTTAGATAAAATTAGGGAACTAGAAATAATTTGGAAATACAAATGGACAACCGATCTACGAAATATTTTAGCACTCTGGAATCAATCTATAGTTTTTTCAATCATAGATTTGGAAATATGTGACAAGGAATCATAGAGTGCTATATGTGCAAGTATAAAAGATGATAAGGGTATCTTCGCATGCCCATCAATTACCCACGTGGAAATATCAGGAGCCTATTCATAAACATGTATCCTTCTACGAAATAATTTAGGACTCTGGAATCATTGTACAAGTTTAAATCATACTTTGGAAATAGGCAACGAGGAATCATAGAGTGCTATATGTGCCCATCAATTACCATGTGGAAATATCATAATCATGATCATAAGCCGGTATCAATCTATTAATCTTGGGTCTATAAGAAAATGCAAGATTCATTGGGAAGATTATGGAAATGTACCTGGAGACGGAGTCGGCTTGGGCTGTGGCTTGTATTGACGTTTGGGTTGTGGCTTGGGTTTTGGTAGAGTAACAATTGGCTCAAGGTTTTGAACTACCACTGCATAAAAGACTCAATATAAATAAAGATTTACATAAATATTATGTAAAGCAGGCTGCATGGGAAGAAAGTTGATCTATACCTGGAAGAAGCTGGTTATACCCGCTGTGGCCGCTGTGAAGTCGAGCTAATGTCCCAAGAAGAGGAGCATTGTTATATGTGGCAGGTTCAGTTTGCTCGTAGTTGTCTCTCTCGTCGGCGAAATTGTCATATGCATCAGGCCCGCCAACAATAGCACCAGTTAGTAGATTTGGATCACTTGCTTTACGACTAAACCATGTTGCATAACCTCCACGGCAAGTTACAAATGATGGGTTAACCTTAATAGAAACAATGGAAGAACCTCGGTGGTGAACCTGTCGTGGATAGTTTCCTCCATAACCTACCATATAACTCGTAGCTCTTGGGTTATCTCCAAGAATGTAGTCCACCTGAGGCAAGAATACAATTGATTATTGTTGGGTACTTCCTCCTTATATCTGGTGAATGAGTTCCATGAAAATGATTATGAGAACTACCTGAGATTTGGCGAACATCAGAAGGTCAGAGGATGAGACAGTGCCACTATCACACTTTAGGCTTTTCCCAGCGGAAGTAAGATAGTCAGAGTAGACAGATAGTAGGAATGAAGCACTTGTCACAAACTGCAAGTTGTTCCATCGTTGACGAAAGAGAAGGCCACCAGGAGTCCTTTGGACATTCCGGCTACCCTTTCCAAGGCACGAACACATGAAATGCTCTGCCTTCTCCTGGTATTTCTCAAAGACTGGGGAGTGGTGGCCTGCGTTTCCTTGCATCAAAAACTGCATCAAATGAAGGTAAAACAGTTGAGACAACACACTAAACTATAGCCATAAAATAAATCGTGGATAATTCAAGAACAGAGTAATCTTTAGGCAAGGAAAGCATAGAAGGATTGTTTTGAGGAGTAATAAAGGTTACATTGCATCTAATTTAAGCTCCAGAAAATCATACTCAAAGATTGGTATGGTTAGGCTTGGGCTCGGCCTCTTTTTGGGTTTACTATACGAAAACTTACCCAATGCAAGTGGCATCTCTTGCTCCATTAGCAAACCGAATTCCATATAAAGCTGGGCTTGAGCTTGCCCGTGCAAGTTCAATATTTTGCTCCATTAGCCAACTTGAACTCAATAACGTACAGCCAGATATTGGGCTCGTGACTAAACCTGAGACTGGGCCTGGGCTTCTAATAATAAACCGAAGACTAGCAAGAGAAGAAACGAAGTAATATACCTTTGCAACTAGAACTTGGACACCGGCATACTTAACATCCCATCCAAACTCAGTCATGGACCAACCGGTTCCACCCAGCGAGTCACCATTGTTTGCAAGATAGTTCAAATAATACTGATCATTTGTTGCTTGATATATCCATGCAGAAGCCCATAGTAACTCATCCTACAAAATAAAGCCCATAAATTAGTAAGCCCAAAGGCTCATAAATTTGAAACCCAAACAAATATCATCTAAAATACACATGGGGAACAGTACACACCCATTTCCCTCTCATGTGTACTCACCATGAAAAGGAAAAAGGGTGCACCATGTCCCCCCATGGGATGTACTTTAGCAGTAGGCAGTTACTGATAACAAAACGGTAGGATAACGTACAGCGTAACCACTGTAGGATCGGTAGTACTTCTGGGCCACTGTTATACTACTGTCATATTTGCCCCTATACTCGTCGGCAAATGCAAATAACTGAAAAACAATAACCAAAATAAATAAATATTTTTGTCAGACAAAAAACACTAGACTTATCAAAAATTACAAGAGGACCATTACTTCACATCCATGACACTACAACATATATAGGGGTAATATTGACATTTAAAAAACCAAAAGTCATTTTATGGAATGATAGTTATCGTGGAGAAGTTGCAACTACCACTAGTGAAGTGTACGCGATACAAAATATACAAATATAAAAACATAGTGCAAGGTTATGTCTTCCCAGACTCCCAGCTCAACCGCCTCTAGACTCATACAATGTCATTGAACGGTCGGCTTAGTTTTGCATCGACAAGACCAAATTTGCACTACTGACTTGTAAGTAATAGAGAAATTATAATGGTATTTTCGATATCAAAAAAGAAATGCAGACTTGTAATTATGAGAAAAATAAAAGGCAATGCAAGAAATCTATAAGAGTGAGAGTACTTTTAGCACCGACAGTTGTGCATGTGGTTGCAACAAATACCAGCCCTTCGGACGGATCATGAAATGGACGGTTCAGAATCAGAGTTCAGATCTGACGGTCCAAATTATTCACTCGACAAATACTGAAAAAATAATTAAAAACATACAAACGACCCGAGATCTTCGCCGAAAAAGTTCACTACTGTGTACTAATAACTGTTACGTGCACGTTAGAACACTTTAACACGCTTCACTTATCATGCGCAGCTAATTATAACTCACCACAATTCCCAATGTGACTCTAACTAACATAACTAAACCTACTAACCTATCCCCTAGACTGTGCTAAAATACGCCAATAAAATATGTACAGTCAATCAAGTAAAGTAAAAGTAAGGACCTGTTTGGCATGGGTTAATAGTTCATAAGAATAAGACGGATTATATCGGCGGAACGCGATGGAAGCAGCCGCCATTGCTGCAGCGGTTTCTCCAGCAAGGTCGGACCCTGGGTGGTTTTTGTCGACCTTGTAGGCTTGGCGATTGGTGGTCATGTCCTCCGGTCGTTGCCAGCAGTAATGATCAGTATTACCATCACCAACCTGTCCAAAAAATACACTATAATTAATACCTGTAGGAATCAAATTTTGCTCTGAAATCAGTGGAAATTAAACAAATGGAAAAACTGATATTTTCCTGAAATTAAGCTTAATGGGGTTTGCCTTAAAAAGCACAAATAAAGTAACTAATTGAGTCAAACACAAGGGGACATCTTTTTATTTTACTATAAAGTTGGATTTTCTTTGTTATCTTTCAAAACAAACAAACAAACAAACAGGTCATAAATTTCAAACGAATCTCACCAAAAAAATCAAATTAGGTCATCTTTAAGGAAGGGACTGTTTGGCTGGAGATTATAATTTAGAACAAAATGGTTTACTACTGAAAACATAATCAAAGGCTTTCAGCAACCAAACAAACAAGCCTCAAAATTTCTGAAAATAAAACCCCCAAAATTCAAATCCATCCACTGTACTAGGGGACTGTTTGGGTGAAGAAAACAAGTTATTTTATTTTTACCTCTCCATACAAGACATCAGGTTCTGGGTGGGCTTTAATGAGGTAATCGGTGCCCCATTTGACAGCTTCCATGGCATGCCCAAGCTCACCACTCTCAGCTAATTGTTTCCCATACTCCACAATGCTCCATGACATCATTGTAATGGTGAAAGCCATTGGAAGCCCAAACTTCACATTGTCCCCTGCATCATAGTATCCTCCCACTAGATCAATCTGAACAAATCACCCAAAATAAGTCACAATTAGTACAAATCAATGATGCCCATTGTGATTTAAAGCAAAATAAACCAAAAATACTGGAAAAAAATATATGTCAAAAATCAAATTTACCGAAATGAGGAACAATTAGTAGAAATCAGAGATACCCATTGTGATTTAGAGCAAGGTCAACTAAATTCACAGATACCCATTGTGAGAAAACAAACTAAAACCGGTCATAACTAGATAAATTCACAGATACCCATTGTGAATTACAGCAAGAGAAACCAAAATCATAGATACCCATTGTAAAAAAACACAGTAAAATCACCCAAATTAGAAAAAATAAAATAAAAATTAGAATGGGTTATGAGTTTTACCCCATTAGCTTTCCCATCATTAAGACCAGAATTAGATCTCCATTTGACTCTCTGGCTTCCTGGAAGATAACCAGACCTCTGAGCTTCAAAGAACAAAATGCTATTACTCAAAGCTTGCCCATAGTCATGTCCTCCAATCACCAAAGGACACAACAACCCCAACCCCATTACCAACACCAACAAAAGGGGTTTCTGAAACTTCACCATTGTTAACAACTATGATGTAAAACTTGGGGTTTTAAGTACAATGTTGGTCTGATAAACCCACCCAAATGAAGGAGAGAAACAGAGGAGGAGAGGTGATTGTGGAGAAATGGGATACACCAGAAGAGCTCTATTTATAGTGAGGTCCAACCAGAGGGACTTAAATTTGGCAGAGAATTAAATTGGGTTTGTTTACATTTATTATTATTTCACCTCATAAATAATAACCAAAATAAATAAATATATATTTATTTTTTTGGCATAAAAATGGTTGAGTGTTGAGACTCATGAGAGATGTTTACAGACATTGTCATGTGGGTGAGCTTTTGGGGAGGTCGGTGGGGGTCTAATTAATTTTAGACCTGGAATCATTTAGATTTTCCTCATTTTTGTTTTTACTATTGATTTATAGTAAATAAAAATGTAATTTTTCCGTGTTTAAGGAATTTACTTAACTAAATTATCTTGAACACGGTGTGTGATCGTGTGAATTATGTGGTGGTTCGAGAGAACTCACATTGTTTTCTCTTTGATTTGTGGTTTGAAATTACATGTGGCATTCGAGTAACTCAGAGTGTATGGGTTTGTGTCAGACGGGAAACAAAACTGTGGGTGTAAAAAGATTATAAACGTAGATATTTTCTTCAAGTAATGCCAAATAAAAGAGATCTACGGTTATGAATTTTTTTTCTTTTCACCACATAAAAATAGATCTTAGTAGATCTTGTAGGATTTGATTTTGGGAAGATCTTTAGATTTTTTTTACTAGTGTCGCAAGCCAAAATTAGGGATGACAATTTGACCCGCTGCACCCCGCCCCGGTGGGGATCCGCCCTGACCTGAATGTGGTGGGTTTGGGATGTGCTAACCGGGTATAGAGGAGGGTATGAGATGCATTATAAAAATTTGTGGGGGAGCGGGCGAATTTAGTATTGCCTCGAAAAATTCGTACACTCCCCGCTTCACTCCATTTAAATATTTTATTGTTATTACTTACATAAATAATTAAAAACCTAAAAAAAAAAAATATTAAAAAAATAATATTATTAGTTAAATGGGATGGGGATGGGGATGGGATTTTGTATTGTAATAGCGGGGCGGATTTAGGAATCCCCGTTTAACTTAAACGGGTTTGGTGGCAGGGATGTAAGTGAGAAAATTAAGTGGGGATGGGAATGGTACTGGCTCCCTAAATTCCTCATTTCTCACCCACATGAAAATGATAAAATCAACATAAAAATTTAGATTCTTAAGAGACAAGTATAGTCATTTTGTTATATTTTCTCATCATTTCAATTTGTATATTATTATCATTTTAAAAGCATGGAGATATATAAAATTATAAATTGAAATTAAATGTATTTTATAGCAAAGAAGGTTTTTTGATTCTACGTGAACATGTGACATACAGGTGTTACATGTTTCTGGCCAATCTAGACCGTCCAATTAATACGAGTGATTGGATGACACACTTCCCCAATAATTATGGCAAATAATTTTAAGATAAATTGCTCGTCAAAATAAAAATGATTAAAAACTAAATATTGTAATACTAAAATGACATTCGTGGTAAGTAAGATTTCGAGGCATTAATCACTTATTCAATTGAATAAACTATGCTCGCTTTCAACCAACTCCGGGGATTTCAAATTGCAGAATTCATGGAAAATGTTGTACTCGTTGATTTTCTAAAATTCTAAAACAAAGACGATGTGCGTCGTTACATTTTTACGACACCTTGCTTGCACAATAAAACCCAAAAATCATTTCTACCAAAATTATCACATTTTCTATAAGAATTCATAGAAGTTTCGTTAATTTCCGGATTTGTTTCAAACAAAACAGGTAGGCACCGACAGTGTCAGTTATGTAATTATACTCAAGATAGTGGTCTTTTTGATGAGCTCTTTAGGTTTCTTAACTTTATTTTCCAACCGCAATCAACGGTCTCCGCCGAAAAACAGGTAATATTTTAATCTAATTTTTAATTAATAAAAATAAATAAATAAGAGAAAAATATGTCAAACCGGCAAAGTTCCGCAATGACCGGTTGGTACCGGTTGTATTACGGCTACGGCGATGTTTCCACTCTCCCACCACGGTGGTTGAGAAACCCTAAACCCCCTCTAACCTGCATAATGTTTTTGTGTACAGGGGTTCATACCAACTCAGTGAGTCAATGTTCAACTCGTTGCGTATAGTGTTCAACTCGTGGACTAGCATGTCATTACTAGGATGTTTATCTTTCATTCCGAATAACGGAATATTTGTTCCGTTGCTGGGCTTAAGCGGTTTGATCATGTTCATAACTTTTTTTTCGCGGCTTAAATCAGGGTGTAAGGGGCTGAATAACGGTTGTACATTGTTTTTAGCTAAATCAGTCATCATGCACGATTTAGGATGTTGCAATACAATTCTTATGTACTTTTTTTTTTTCTTTCATTTTGTAAGATCAGTTACATTGTTTTCTTCCCAAAAAAAAAAACAATTACAATATATACGAATCAGCTGGGCAAAACCTGCATTTCTGTACATTGTGTTTCGATCAATTTTGCATGCTACATTGGAAATATTTCTAGATAAAAAATATTCTTAGTGATTCAGGTAACATTACCAGAATAGTTGGATTCATGTATGAGAGGAAAGCTTAGCTAATCCAGTAGCTAAATAATTGGGAGTCGTCGATCACAGACATTACCAGTATACAATGGTCCCAAAATTATTACTTTCACTAGAAGACCGCGTTTAAAATGTGATTATAATTTTAAGAGGACTACGCACTATGTTAAGACTTAAGAGTTGCATGTTAGCATCCCTATGTGAATACATACAAAACAAATTAACGGCTATAGTCAATAGTTCCTTTTCTTTTAAAAAGAGAAATCGTAGTTGGAGAAGATTTAATTCGGAACCCGTTCCTACTGGATTTATTTGGTCCCTCACTATCTCTTTTTCAACTTTTGCACTTTAACTTTTTGATAGGTTGAATTCACTTTATATTTCTAGGGGGGGGTTGGTTGATAACAAGTTTCTTTCACGTTGGTGGGCATGTGATTCCAATAAACCAATACTCACATCAGTCTATTTTTTTCGATAGAGTCATTTTCATTTCCCACATCTTTCTCCATATGTTTGTCTCTCTTAAGGCATCCAAAGCAAATGGTAGTCTCCAAAAAGTGTATATAATAGGGGTGAATGGAGAGGGAATTTCTAAAAAAAAAAAAAACGTAAATTTAGTCTGATCTGAATTGGTTGCGTGACCGAGCTTACTCAAAGGAAGTCCCGGTCATATCTGTTTCTCAATCTGATTTATGCACTGGTCAGCATAGTGTTAACAAGCACATTTGACATTTGACTGTAAACAGGGGCGGAGTCAGGGGTGTTCCAACTAAACCCCCTGGTTGCTGGGAACTTCCCTTTAGTATAACGATTTTACCCAAAAAAAAAACACTTGGTGTAATAATTACATATTTGGAACTCCTCAAATAATAGCATAAAAATATTATAGCCCAACTAGTTATTAGTTGGTATTTTGATGGAGGAGACATGAGTTCAAGTCTCATCTCCATCATAGTTTAACTAAATGGTTCATTTTTCATCTTCTGCTACTCCCTCCCCATACCCTTATTTTGAACTCCCTAGATAAAAACTCTGGCTTCTGCCTTTGATTGTAAACTCACCTCAAAGCAGAAGCGGGGGATAAATTAAATACGAGGTACTTTATTGATTTTATAGAAGCTTTATCAATTTATGGAGTATGAGCCTTTATTTTGGAGCGAAAACTAAATATTTGTTTGATAATTGTTATAAACGCGCAAGTCAGTGATGGGAGTGTCATAAAAGGATTTAGTTAGCTAGCATGGTAATGTGTGACAAAGAATTTTAATAATTTGATTGATAATGATAGGAAAAAAGTTTGGTAGAAGTAGCACCTTAGGTACGCATTTACACTTGTTTTGGGCAAAAGTTAGACAATTGATCCTTATAATCTTGATGAAACTTTCATGTCTCCCTAATGAGGACTATTAAACATGAAATTAAGCATGAGTGGTGCAAAGGGTCCCTTATCCTATCTACATACACAACAAGCAAAAAGTTGCATTCACACACCCCTTTTAAGTCTTTAACAAGGGTTGCCTCTATGATAATAGTCTCACCATTTCTCTAAAGGATAATAATAGTCTTTCTCAAGTTGTAGGGCTCAATGTCCTCATGCTCTTACTCAATTGCTTGTTTTGTTATGCTAATTTATACCAATTTGTTCACTGTGGATGACATATATGACCATAATATATAGTGTATATAAACGATTTTTGTATTTTCTATATAAAAAGAAAACCTTTTGGATGTTTTTCCCTCCTCTCTCAAATACTATAAGTGCACATTATTATACTTGAATGAAGACAACAAACCCCACTATAGAGGATATATTACTAGCCCATGACCGAATCCGACCCCATATTTACGTATTCGACTACCAAAATCTTTGGATATTTTGTGTAAAAGATTTAACTTTATGTTTTATAAGGGAAAAATATAAGAAAGAATGAGAGCATATGCATGCCAAAAACGACAATGGTGGACTCTCAACTCTCAAGTGGTTCACATGGTTTGGATCCGAAAATTTGGAATTTTTGGAAGTTAGAAGTTAGAGCATCTTTGGTAGTTAGCTCTCTCCCATCTCTCTTTGGTAGGATCTCCACCAAAATCAATAGCTAAAATGAAAAAAGAAAAAATAATAATAAATTTGTATACTAAGTCTTAATTTCTCCGTAAGTTTGGGAGGAAATCTTCAGAGCGTAAACCTCACATTGATTAACAAAGCCGCCTCAGTTGGCCTACTGCTCCCGCATACACTCTATTTGATGAACATATCTAACCAGTATCATTTTCATCGCTTACCAGAAAATCATCCATGTTCAAAAATTTATTACGGGACGATCTTGATATAATTTTAGCCCATTTAAGAGTAGGCGTAAGCCTAAGTAAAAAAAAAAAAACCTTGTTATGAACAAAAGCTAAAACATTTATCTAATCATACAATCGCAGATAGAGAAAGAGAAGGTAGGCTTTCATGAGGTTAACTTAGGTTACAAAATAACTGGAGGTTCCATCTCAAAACCAATTGGCTATGAGAGGAGTAGCCCCAGGATCTTATATTTTGAGGTGCAAGGTTATGTGTGTCCGATGTGGGACTATATTTCTCAGCATGCCCCCTCACGTGTGGCGTAATTTATGAGCTCAACACGTGGACGAATATTTGGGTGACCTGGAGTAGCACGTGGGCCGCTGGGCTCGACACGTGGAAGAAATGCTAGCTCTGATACCATGTTAGAACTGGAGGTTCCATCTCAAAACCAATTGGCTATGAGAGGAGTAGCCCCAGGATCTTATATTTTGAGGTGCAAGGTTATGTGTGTCCGATGTGGGACTATATTTCTCAACAATATAGAAGCCTTCAAACTCTCTAGGTTAGGAGTCGGTGGGCAACCCAAACCCAGTTCGGGTTGGGCCCAGACAGAATGGCTCCTAACACTCCTCCTTTGGGGTTCCCCACATCTAGACGACTTACCTCATCGAAACCTCCGCATAACAAAACCCTTGGGGCAAAAAGCTATGCAAAGAAAAAAGTGCAATCATATGTCACAGATGGGTGGTGGGCACGTATAAAGTTGCATCATCAAAACCTCTAGCCAGTAAAATCTCCAATGAAAAAACTGCGCTATATCAGAAAAAAGAGTACAACACGCATGTGCCCAGGTCAAGTGAAGACTACTCCCCCTGACGTCTATCTCCCAAGATGTGTCTCCCAGAGACGTTAATTATACACTTTGCATACCTATTCCGTGTACCAATTTATTGAATGTAGAATATGCAAGAGCCTTCGTGAATAAGTCTGCTAAGTTGTCTTCTGAACGTACTTGAACAATGCCAATTTCATTCATCTTCTGTAATTCGTGAATATGGAAGAACTTCGGTGAAATGTGCTTGGTCCTGTCTCTTTTAATAAATTCCCCTCTAACTTAAGCGATGCAAACAATATTGTCTTCATATAGAGTAGTAGGGTCTTTCTAGACATAATTTATTATACAAGTTTTGTTGATGTGATTTACCATAGAGCGCAACCAAAAAGATTATCTGCAAGCTTCGTGAAGTGCAAAAATTTATGCATGATTTGAAGAGGTAGCCACCATCGTCTGCTTCACCGATCTCCATGGTATAACTGTATTACCAGACAAGAATGCATATCCCGACAAAGATTGGCCTTTATGTGGGTCTAACAAATATCCTGCATCGATGCACCATATCAATTTACATTTACCACTTTTTAAGTAAAATAGACCCAAAGTCTATTGTGCCTTTCAGTTATCGCAGAATATGCTTGATCCCATTCCAGTATCTTTGGATAGGAGCGGGACTGTGGCGAGCCAAACAGTTCACCACGAATTAGATATCAGGTCTAGTACACCCAAATAAGTATAACAAAGCACCAATTGCTCCTAGCTAGATATGGCACATCGGACCCTAGGAGTTTTCCCCCCTCATGCGGAGGGTGGAATATGTCCTTGTCCACATCCAAGTGGCGGACTACCATAGATTTGTGCTGCATCCATACCAAATCATTTAAGAATCCGTTTGGTATATGTCGCCTGATGGACGAGTATGCGCACTATCAAGGTGTTCGATCTGCAAATCAAAATAGTATTTGGTTTTCCCATGGTCTTTCATTTCAAATTCTTTCTTAAGGTATTTGACGGCACTCGTTATCTCCCCCGGAGTTTCAATGATATTCAGATCATCGATGTACACTGTAATGATAGCAAACTCAATTTTTGTCTTCTTAATAAAAACACATGGGCAAATACGATTATTTGCGAAGCCGTCGGCCTCCAAATATTCAGTGAATCTATTATGCCACATGAGCTCTAATTGCTTTAAACCGTATAGTGACTTGTCCAGTTTTATTACGTACACACCCCGTGTGTTTGGCTTTATTGTTTTCGAAAGCTTATACCCTTCAGTAGATTCATATAGATATCCTTATCTAGTTTTCCATATAGTTATGCGGCAACTATGTCCATAAAACGTATGTCCAGATTGTCCTCGACAACTTACAGATTAATCAGGTAACGGAACGTTATAACATCAATAACCGAAGAGTAAGTTTCATAGTAATCGATGCTAGGTTTTTGTAAGAAGCCCTGTGCAACTAGTCTTGCATTGTATTTTACTACCTCTCCATGTTCATCATGTTTTCGTACAAATATCCATTTATAACTGACAGGCTTTATGGGCCTACGGACGATAGGTCATAACACTTCGCGTTTTGCTAGCGGGTTGAGCTCAGCTTGGATGGCAGATTCCCATTTTGGCCAATCTTTATGGTTACGACACTCGTCAACCGTAAGGGGTTCTGGATCGTCATCCCTGATGGTGAGCGCATCAATGAATGTGAATACGTTGTCGACAACAACTTTAGAACGTTCCCAGGTTGCACCATTACAGACATAATTGATCGAGATCTTTATGTTATCATAGTTATGTGCCACACCGGGCATGTCTTGTAATGTACCAACTGGTTGCATAGTTATAGTAACCCTGTGTATGGGTAGTCCCATCCTAGATGAACCGACTATACCATCAGTTATTTATGGTCCTAATTTATGTTGTTTCCCCGAAGTCGGTTCTTAGTCCTTAGAAGGACGTTCACGGGGTCTCTTGACCTTTAATACATTGGCGGGAGGCACGGTAGTTCCTTTCGGAACCTTCAACCATGCAGGAGCATTACTTGCAGGTAGATGCCCCCTTGGTCATTTTAGCAGTGTCGTTAAATGCATCCGGCATTTTATTTGTAACCTGCTATAAGTGAAGTATCCGTTGGACTTCGTTATCACTCTATTTAGTAGCGGGATCCAGATGAGATAATGATGTTGTTTCCCAAGTTAACTTATGAACTTCCACGGCATTATATGTCATATCCCCTCTTAATGACGGGAAAATGTTTTCGTCAAGGTAACAGTTTTCGAATTTCGTAGTAAAGACATCGCCTATAGTGGGTTCCAAATATCGGATGATAGATGGTGAATCATAACCCATGTCATACCAAGGCAGCGTTGGGGACCCATTTTCGTGCGTTGTGGAGGTGAGATTGACACCTGCATGGCACATCTGAAAGTGCGCAAATGGGTGATATTAGGTTCTAACCCAGTGGCTAGTTACTTAGGGGAAAATTGGTGATTCGCGCTTGGACGAATTCTAATAAATGCTCAGGCATGCAAGATTGCATGACCCTAAGTAGTGGTTGGACGCTGAAATCTGTATAACAGTGGTTGAACGATTGTCTGCAATAACTTGATTAGATTCTCCGCCATAGCATTCTGGGTATGGACATGGGGTACTGAATGTTCCACATCTATCCCATTAGCGATACAATAATCATGGAATATGCGGGAGGTAAACTCACATGTGCCATCAAGTCAAATTGACTTGATCGGGTGTTCCGGGAAATGTGCCCGTAACCGAATAATCTGTACAAGAATTTTATAAATGCCACGTTCCTAGTTGACAATAGACAAACATGTAACCATCTCAGAGATGCATATATCTCCATGGATGTGTTAGAGAAAGGCTGGAGACTTCAACTCCACCATGGTCAAGCTAGGTCAGATAATCAATTTACCCTAAAAACAGGTGCTGCAGGGGTAGTCTCACAGTACCCAGATCTTTTCTCCTTTTAAAGAATGTTCAGAGATATTGTTGATAATTATCCTCATCATCCTTGAACCTGGATGTCCCAGACAATCGTCTCATAATTTGAATATTTTCTCTTGTAAGGGATAAAATTTTGTTGTAGCGTAAGTATCGACATGTCAAATGTATGTGGAATATAGCCATGAAGAGTGTATTGGGCACCGTTCCAATATTGTTTTCTAACTTTGGGGAGTGGTCGAAGTGATACATAAAACTGGGTTTTGTCCTTCTCCCCTAGTTTTTACTTAATATCCATTATCATGGATATCTCAAAAACTGAGTAAATTCCTGGTAGAATTACTTGCGTATAAAGTGGACTGGATATTCAGTATCGTACGTACCATTGGGTAGTAGTAATGTAGCACTACCAGTGCCTTCTATCGTACTGGCCGAGCCAGTGATAGTTGTGGCATCGCTGATGGACGGGGTCAGATACGATAAATATTTCGTATCTCGTATGATCGAGTGCGTGGTATTACTGTCTACCAGACAGTTGTCACTACTCATCTAATTATCAAAAAATGCTCTATGAGCGGAAATATCCATATGGGCAACCTGTATATAGAAGATTTAACTATCATACAATAGAATTAATTACTATGCCAAGTAAAAATTTTAACATATAATAATTATAATTGAAAAAA
This sequence comes from Kingdonia uniflora, assembly GCA_014058105.1. Lineage (NCBI taxonomy): Eukaryota > Viridiplantae > Streptophyta > Magnoliopsida > Ranunculales > Circaeasteraceae > Kingdonia > Kingdonia uniflora. The sequence continues at coordinate 1,097,435 of JACGCM010002347.1, forward strand.
TAAATATCTCATAGATGATGGTACTGAACGTATGTCACAACACTTATTAAACTAAACCAACCATTATGTTCCGAACATAATATGGAAAAAGTACTGACAAAGCAAATCTATTACTGACAACTAAGCAAAGAAGCTACTATGTGTTCTCAATATGTGACATCAATCATCCTATGAGAAGGTGCTACTGTCTACTCATGAGTCTAGTCCATCACTGCATCAGTATCCTAAAAGAAATATGTTGTCGAAATTTTTATCTTCGTAGAATTGACATCAGCAGTCATATGGTGTGTTTGGACACAAACATCCTTGGTCATTTTAGGTGACCTACAGTCCCGCGCCCAGTATCAAATACCTATATAGTTTAAACACATAAAACCTTTGTCAGGCTGCTTATTCTTCCCATCCCCTTTCTTGCCAGCTCGTTTGTTCCCCTTTCCTATTTGTGGGGCGAGGAAATCCCGATTCCTGCCCTTTCTCCCGTTGTGTCCTCCATGAGTCTGTCCACTACTACGACTATGCCCCCGACTGCAATTGTTATTGCCCTAAGTTCTGGCATTGTGTACCTCAGGTACCGGCTTGCTCCCAGCTGGCCTCATCCCATGGTTTCTAATGAGGAGTTTGTCATTCTACTCAGAGAGTAGCAGAACCTGGATAAGAACAGAGTGCTTCATGAATCCCTCTTGCCTATATTGCTTTTGAAAGCCAATGTAGGAGACGTGGAAAGTAGATAGAGCCTTATCTATCATATCTTTATCAGTGACCGGTGCCTCACACAACCTAAGTGTGGAGGTGATTTTATGGACTGGTGAGTTGTAGTGAGAGACAATCCAAAAATCTTGGAACCTTAGCGTGTTCAATTGGTACCTTGCTTTTGGAAGTAGAACTGTTTTCTGTTCTCCAAAGAATTTTTTCAAGTTAGCCTAGATGCCACTGGGTTTAGTCTTAGTGAGGTATTCCGTCTTTAAATCCTCCTGGATTTGGTAATGGAGAGTGACTAAGGCCCCTGCCTTGTCAGTGAGAATCTCAATGCTCTTGTTAGTGATTGTCTCTTTAATTTCCAGAGCTTCGAGATACAATTTGGCGTCCAAGCACCCAATGGGGTAGTTGGTTCCAAAAAGTTGCAGTACGTCAAAGACAACATTTTTTAGTTTCGTAGCCATCTGAAATGCAATATGTAAATCTTGATTTAGTAGCAATTCAACGATAAGCATTCCTATGCATGTATGAATATCATAGTAATTTAGAAAAATTGGGGAAATTAATTGATTTTTAATAAAGTTTTTATATGTGAACCTGGTTTATATTCTAATATTCATAATATTTGCTAAAACACTAATTTATAGTATAAAAGAGTTGATCTTAACATGAAAAATGTGTTTTAATAGGTCTTAGCCAAGACAATATATTTAAAACCACTTGTTGCTGCGGTCTTAATTAATTATGTTGAGTTCCCTAAACTCTATAGTTTTATAAGGTCTGTATATTCTAGCCAAATGAACCATTTGCTACGAATATGTGGAGATATTAGATGTTTAGCAGATAAGTGATTTTATCCCTGAACTCTGCTGGGTTCCCCAGATATATATTTAAACCTATTTTGGAACTAACGATCTAGGAGTATATCAGGGTGCTATAATGACATATATACTTCTAGATGTTATTATAAAACATTTAATTGCACCGAGATACGAAAAAATGGTTTCTAGAATCCATGTTTTTAGAAATTTTACTAGGTCAATCAGTGATTGAGTGCTCAATAATATCCTAAATATTAGAGTGTATACAAAAATGATTCTAAGTCGTATCTAAATTAGTCAAGGTTTCATTTTATTTATAACCCCTGGTTATAATAAATTGTATCTAGGGGCATACAATGTCTTAAAATTCTACTAGCTCTTGTAAGAGATTAGGTACATTAAAACGTTATTTTATATATAATATAAAATGTTTGTAAATAAAAACTATAATGTGTTTAACCCTTATCTGTTTATTTTCCCAAAAAAACAAAAAAAGGGGGTCCTCCTAGAGGTCAAAGAAGTGATAGAAAAAATAAGGAAAAAAAAATCAATTTTTTTATTTTTTATTTTTCAAAAAATGGTTTGACTAAGGTTGGATTGGTATGAACTAAGTTTAGAACCGAAATCTGGGTCTAAGCTGAGTTCATACGAAGCCAAACCTGATCTGACCGAGTTAGACTGGTTCAGACCAAGTCTGAACCAGTTAGGTTCAGTTGGACCGGGTCTTGGGTCGGGTCAGATCTAGGTTGGGTCTGGACCGGGTGACGTGTTACTATGTCTTTGTGACACGTGGTACATCTCTGATCACGACATGTGGCATTACAGATATGTGACACGCGGCCTGACAGGTCATCATGACACGTTAACATCTGGGACCCCCTGGTGCCACCCCATCATGTCACGTGGCAGTGTCACATCAACATATGAGATCCTTGTTTCCACGTCACTACTGACATGTAGCAGTGGGAGGTGCCACGTCATCAGTGCCATACTATGGGACCCTCCCATGCCAAGTCAAAGAATGGGGTCCTGCCACGTCAGCACGTGTGGGACCCACCAATAAGTCTCCTGGAATGGCACGCTAGCTTTATGGGTCCCACCACAATCTGATGACGTCATCCTTAGGTTAGCTACTGTAAAAATTAATTTATTTTGACAGATTCGTCGTGGTTTTTTGCTATTTTCTCGGCTAATTTCCCGGCGATCCGTTCACTTCTAGAAAGGCATTTAATATATGTTTGCGATCGTTAAAACGCAAGCCTTGCAACAAAATACTCTTGTACTCTAATGTTGGCGAAAAAAATACATTTGTAAACCATCCATTATAAAAAGGTAAAAATTAGGTAAAAAACACCCAAAAACCTATTTTTTTTTTCTTCATCAAATCAAATATAAAATTGTAATATACTATAGATCTAACATGTATCGAATCATAAAACAACAAAATATAACGTAAAGATTGATTTATACCTCTCCGCAACGCTAATTATCTAAAAATAAATAAATATATATATAGTCGATGTTATGAACAAAAGTTAAAATATCTATCTAATTATATAATCACAGATAGATAGAGAGTGAATGTAGGGTTTCGTTAGGTGTTAACTTAGTTACATAATTTAGATCCCTTATATATAGCCTTAAAACTTTCTAGGTTAGGAGTCGGTGGGTAACCCAAACCCAGTTCAGATTGGGCCTAGACCGAACTACTAATAATAATATCAAGAAACAATGGCCTACAAATGAGAATAAGACTTGAGAGTGAGAGAGTAGTCGTAATCTACGGCTACTAATGCCGAGAACCCGGAGATGATGATTATTTAAGTCCACGTGTACGGTTATCATTTCAGCATATCTTGATGCATGTGTGTGTTGTATTGACAGTGACATCAAAATCAGGGCCCACCATAACCACATGGTGAACCCGGAAATCTCATGCAAAGTTTTTTAGCTGTTGTCGATATTAGCCAATGAGACAAGAGCACGTAGTGAGATATCTTTGCAGCTTTTTTAGAAGATCACATGCTTTGTAACAAATAAAATCCTAACAACCAAATTTTTGTTATGCGAGCAAAGATTTTACCTAAGGTATGGGAGATCGTGTGATATGTCTGCAATTTGTCATGTTTATACCAAATTGACACGTGTTAGGTCTCCAACTTTTGTTTACTAATGTACACGTGCATACTCGTGATCCTAGTTTTTTTTTACTGAACCTCTTGTCGAGAAGTGATTGCCTCAATGGGGATCAAGTACTAGTGTAGTTCGATTATTAGAGCATCTGCAGCATCTAGGTGGAGGATGATGTGGCAAGGTGGATTGCATCATTCACCTTGCTCCATCTTCAATCCACCCACAACAGCCAGGTGAATTGGTTTATGTGGCCTCCCGAAACCCACTTTGATGGTGGGGGTGGATTTTTGGTGGATTGATACCCTATAGTTCTATAAACCAATTACATGATGACACTTGACAAAATTTAAGTGGCTCTCATGCTCCGCATTTATAAACTAGAGGGCATAAATAATCTCTAAATTAGTTAATTCAAAACAACTACGTGACATCATTTAACACACTTCTGAACTGTTAGGCATTTTAGACGTTGGATTTGTGATGACACGTGGACATATATCGACCATCCTTTGTGCCCCGCAATTCTGAACTGCGATGAGTAATATTCATCTTGATTTTTATTCGAACTGCTGTGGGGTGAATTGAATTCACCGGGAGGTTTTATGTTTGAACTTGTCCCGATGGTAGGGAGGGGTGCAATTGAATCATTGGGGTGCGTATCTATCATCTTGAGAAAACACGATAAAACACCCTATTAGAGATAGGGATACGTATGGTATGATACGTCCACTGAGGCATTTTAGACTGGGACCACAAAAAGTTATAATACACACACGCATAGCCGTTAGCCCATGGGCCACAAAATTAACATTTCTGTGGACATAAGCAAAGGACATGGACTCACAAAACACAAAAGAAAGTCCAAAATAGAAAATAAGGTGGCAACAATATTCCATGAGGCTTCAACAGTATCCCGGTTAAGGAATTTGACCATCAGCTGATTGGTAGCGACTACCAAAAAACGTTTTATTCGCCATTGCTTCGCTTGCTGGATCCCCCAGTTGAGGCGTTTCATTTCCAGAAGTCTTTTAGGTTCTTCCATGTACTTTTTCTCTCAGCAGATAGACTTTCATAACGTTATTGCTAATGGACATGAGTATAAGTATCAGAACAAGCTCGCCCAATCTTTTCCATGTACTTTTTCAGAGAAGATGTAACTGTCTGATCAACTGAGACAAACAAGCTCGCCCAATCTTTCAATCCCTGCGACTATTAGAATGAACAAGATATATTTGATATTTTCATTACGAGAATCCTCGCTTTATTACGAAAATTGTGAACTATATTTATCCAATAAATATTTATACCGTGCTGTACCACACAGTATAGATGTATACATTATGACAAATAATTTCTTACCGGAGATGTTACCCACTAAATTCATCCAAAGGAAAAATCCGGGTCTATGGGCTTCTGAAGAAACGACGGTGTCAATCTTTCAAGCAACCTACTCTTGTGTCGGTCATTTCGACGGTTCGAACGTAATAAATTAGCAGCGAACCGAGAGGCGTATATGGTTGTACCAAGGCTCAACGAGTTGCCACCACTCTTAGCCAATGCATCCTGTAAAAAGGATTTAAATATTGTCAATAACAAAATTATTGGCTTAACAATTTTAACTTTTGATACGCATTGCATATGTCGTGCTTATATCAGTTATAATGTTCCCATATGTTGCCATACTACTTTCTATTCTTTATGAAAAGCTAATTAAAAAAATGTTTCCTTGCCTGTAATTTAGCTGCCTCCCCCTCATATAGAGACTCCTTCAGCTTCTTCTTGTGGTATCGACGCCAAGCTGCTTGTATGAAGCAGACAGCCCATGTCCTCCATTGTTGCGAGTAAAACCTGAAAATGTGCTTAAGTTGATTGTCTTGGAAAGAATGGCACTGAGAAACGACAGATTTCAAATCATCGGCCCCGAGAGTAAAAGCTTCTACTTCAGTCATAGTCTGCACCATTCTTGTTGAGATGGGTAAACTGGAGGATTGTGGGTCCAGGGCCCACGGGAGTAGCTCTTCTCCACAGAAGTCCCCATTTTTGAGGTAGTCCGAGTCAGGAGAACTAATTCTCTCACCATTGTAGGTTGCACTTAAAACTGTGCCCATCATTATGAAGAGCATCTCCTCTACTGGGTCACCTTCTCGTATGACCAAACTTCTTTGCGGATAAACACCGGCTTGAGGCGATCACACATTTCCTCCAATAGCCGCTCATCCATTATTGCAAAGATTGGAACCTGTAAGATAAAAAGGCACATAAAATTGTGATTATGAAAGAAACTGCTATGTTTAAGGATCAAATTTCAGTGGAAATAGTAACAACAACAAATATGAGTCACACATAAATAACTTAGCATAGTTTATAGGAATGCTCACTAAGGTAATACGGATTACAAATATAAAGAAGAAAGAGAAGAAGAAAATCTTAGAGACAGAGAAGGGAGATAGAGAGAGTACATTGGCTTTTATGGAGGAGACTCCTCTACTTATAGATGGACCGGGGAGTTTCTACAAGGAAAGATCATCTCTTAACTAATACAAGAATCTGAAAAGAACTATATAGATATTAACTGAATAAGCATATTAAGGGAGGAATGCGCTAATATGCTTGTGTATCCATGTGTATCACTTTATTCCAAGAATCTGCCTCAAACTTGGGCAAAGATATCACAGTTTTCTCACCCTTTATGACCCATCTGCCTGCTGTTGATGGTGGTGACACAATTACGGCAGACTTCTCCCTGGGCCAATCTTCTCACTGATAAAGTGACGGTCAACTTCAATATGCTTAGTTATATGTTAACTGAACTGTTAGCAATGCTTATTGAAGTATATATATCTCAACAACTTGCTATTCCATAGAATTTTGAAAGTTCTACGAGCCACAGCTTCAAGCGCAGCTTCTGCATTGGATTGTGAAGCGACAGATTGTTTCTATGTATGCCATGCAGCTAAGTAGCCTCTAACCAAAGTATAGTAACTTGACGATACCGTCTGTCGTTAACAGATCTTATATAATGGCCATTTCTTAAGCTTCAACTCTACGAAATAATAACCCCATAAATGGGAAAGACTCCAAGTATTATATAATTCTCAATACAGCTTGCAGATTTGGCTCCTACAAAGCGTGCATAAACTAATAATCACCCCGATACAACGAATACAATGTTAGATCTAGTTTTAAAATGACAAAAGATCCGTTTTGCCGTTCTTTTACCAATCTCTGACAATGGCAAACATCGCTTACTAAGTACTAACACCTCCTTAGAATCACTGAAGTTGTGGCTATGTTCAATAGGTGTTTATGTTGATTTATTGATGTGGAAGATTCTATAATTTTACTAATATTCTAATTTTAGTTAGATTTCTAAATAAGTTAGAATTTACATTCGAGAGTTTATAATAGTTATAGAAGAATTGGAAGGAAATAAACGCTAACCTTCGTTCCGAAAATCAGAAGATTTATGTGCATTCTTTCACTGGGGAAATCCCAATTTTGATTTCGTTCATCGATTCTTTAAATCCCTTTGCCTCCGGGGGATTTAAACCCACAAGTAGAAATCAATTAGAGAAATTGGAGAGGATAATAGCATGACTCAGAGGCATGGATCGGAGGGTCACCAGATGTTCTGACAGCCATCTGCACATGCAGCAAGCAGCAGCTTTGCAAAGCCACACAGCACTCCAGTGACCGATTCATAGTTTCATAACACAGATCTGAGACAAATTCCACCTTGTGGGAATAAAAATAAATCAGCCGCTATTGTCACTCCCACAGAAGTTATGGAGGGTTCCAAACACACCCAACAGGAGAAAGGTATGAATTTGTGAGTAAACCCTTGGGCAATGACGCAATTGAGTTGACCCTGTCAAATCTAAACCTCATTGGGTTCTCTCCAACTTGAAGAAATTTCCAAGCTCTAACTTTGATTTTTATTATTGCATCTTCAATCTTTAGGTTTCCACAAAGATTATTTGCATCTGCAATTACTAATTTTGCGAAATACAGGCATGTGAACTGTGCAGAAAATTCATGATAATGCCCGAACCTAGAATGACTATTGTGTTAGGTCTACAGTCTATTGACGGATGCGCAAACTATACCCCAGTAAATAAGCAATAGAGACTGTGAGTAGCGAATCAGGTTGTAATAAAATGGTTAGTACAGTATACTAGGTTAGAGAAGGTCTATGAAGGCAGAAATCCTCACACGATGGAGTAAAGCCAGTCTCTGGTGGAGCTTGATGTTTCTTCTCAGGTCCTTGGGAAGGTTGTGTAGCAGCATTTCATCATCAAAACCTCTCGTTTTCTGCCATTCGTATTGTACACAAAGCCTGATTCTATCCTTGAGGTCATCTGGGAGCGAAATATGGGTCATCCACCGCTCTGTATCTTGCATTTTAGCTCTCATTGCTTTCTCTTGTTTAATGGTATTGGACTGCAGATACATCTGTAATAGCACAGTTAATCACATTTAGATCATCAAACAAGTAGCATTTAAGATACAAAGGTTGTATTTAAATTCCAGTTTAGAGAATTTGCCAGCGGTTTTCTAATCCCAAATACTTCATTTGACTGGATATATTGACTGATTTATTATGACATGCAAAAGCAGTATAACTGTAGATTTAGAGAATCCATATCATAACTGTAGTTGGCAGAACTTAAGGCAGGTTTCATAACTTCATGTAATTGCTTCTAAACCCTAATACATGAATAAACAGTCTCTTGTAAGGCTGAACGTAATGGAGAGGATTGCAACTTGAACAAGGGAGAGATATGAGGGAAGAGAAATTTGTTCTACCATCTATGATTAATTCTGCAGTTTATCAATTTGCAGTGAAATCCAATTTGGTGCTCATAGACCATGGATGCAGCCATTAGGGTAAACTACAACTATAAATATTCCATTCCTGGATCTCTCCTTTTCCATATTCTTTGTTTTTCTTGAGATCAATTACACTCCATCAATTTCCAGTTTAGAGAGCTGAGGTGGACCTAATGGAAAGTCTACGTGTCAATCACGTTTGTTAAATAGATTTAGATTTTAGTTCATACAGATACAATTCTATATTGAAAAACATCGCAAAGAGTTTACTACTAACCTGTACATTCCCAATGAGGAGCGTAAACAGAAACAACCCAAAGATGGAAATAGAGACAACAAACACAACCTCCCAACTGTATACGCTTGTTTTCAAGTTTTGGCCAAGAGACCTGTAGGAGTATATGCAAAAAGAATTAGGCATAAACTCGGAAGCGGTGCAATAAAATTCTATTACTAAAGGCTCTAAACAGCTTCATTTAGTATCAAGTTTTCACAAAGGAACTGCAGTTGTTCCATTTACTTTTACAATTACAAATCAAGATTGTTGATAACCTTTTGATTGCTTCGATACCTTCTTCCACGGGTGTCTTACATCCAACTGGTATTAAACCGAAACGAGAGATTCACGGTACCTTCTAAGAAACAAAGTCTAGCTTAGAAAAATACAAATTGAATAACTGGAGAAATTACTCGTACACCACAGTGGACCTAGTGTTGATAGCTTGTTGAGGATTTTGGAGATGAGACAAAACATTGATATCAAGATTTACATACCTAAATTACACAAGAAAGTTTTAATCCGACAAATTCATCGACTAGCTTGCACAATATTTTTAATAAAAAAGGAAAAGAGGATGAGAGAAGCTTGTTTGGTCACAATAAGATTATCTTGGTATGTTCTTGTCTGGTGGGACGAATTGCTAGCTACATAGAGGCCTACATGGTTTCCCCAACTTGGATGACGAGATATGAACCGAAGATGAACTTTACTCCCCTCACCTATTATCACAATCTTTATAAGCGCTGATAGTTTCTAAACTCTGAATTAAGCTTAAAGCTGATTGTTCTGCACTCTCTAAACCAGGCCAATGCGGTTGTTGCAGTGATCTTAAGATGGTGGTTTTGTTTTTGCCTTCTCCATGGATTTTGGTCATGGCTCCAACACCATGGCAGAGTAGTTGGTACCTTTTAGAGGTCTAAAGCTTTGCTCATAACTGTACCAGCTGGTGGCAGATATAGATTAAAAAACTCTGGTGGATTAGTTTCAATTGGTTATCCCTGTCAATGAGATATGGTATAATCTCTCAAGTTGTTTAAATTGGAATACTGCTGAATATCTCAATCTCTCACATGTAAATTTCCATGATATCTAATTTTTTACTTTTTTTTAATGCATTCTGTAACTCTATTTTAATTGTTTCATGTGGCGATAACAAAGAATAGGCAAACAAGATGTTAAAGGCACATTTCCCTGCAAATCTGCCTATGACACATATATGTAAAGACACTCTTAAATTGTGGCAAAGTTTGTCTGGGAGATGTAAATTAAACCTAGGGTTTCGTCCAGGGGGTGGAGGTTGTGTCATCGTGCTATTCCTACTGAAGAGTTAGAAAACTAAGGGTGTCACATATGTTCTAGATGCAGCCATTGTAAAGAATATGGTGAAGAAACGAAACATTTGTTTTGGAGCTGTATAAATACATGTGTCATCTGGATTTGGATCTCGGGGAATCTTCAAGATTTAGAGCTTTCATCTGGAGTAGGGTACCTGGCACACATTTTTTCCGGCATGCCAAGCCATGGCATGTCAAACCCAGAAGGCATGCCAAAAATGCCTTTCCCTTTTTTTTTTAGTAACTAAGATGTTTTTTCCCTTAACGGGCCAACTTTTACAACATAGAATATAGTATCCCCTTTAAGTTTCTCCGGCCTCTCCTCAACGCTACACAAGCAAAATCCACTTGGCATTGTAACGGTTTATGGCTACTTTCTCTTTGGATCGATAAAACTAATTTCATCTTGCACCTTGAGTATTTAGTGGTTTACAAAAATCAGATATTGGTAAATAACTCATATTCTTGAAGGGATTCGCCACCAAATTGATGTGATTCAAAGTTCAAACTACTTATTACAAGATTAATGTTTAAGATCAAATATAATTAAACAATAAATAAGAATCAAACTTAAAGGGGGAAAAAGGATTGTGGTGCTTACCATAACAAACTCTAGTATTTCATTGTGATTGGTCTTTAGATTGTGAATTTTTTTTAAGCAATTGTTCTTTTACCTCATTATTGGACACTTATAAATCATAATATTGATTTCTATTATTGACAGAAAGGGGGAAGAACAATGACTATTTCTATAAAGAAGTATGACTCTTTCACTTCAAGAATATTTATGATGTTTTATTAAGCACCAAACTAAACAAATCTTTTCTTCTCTTTAGTCTTTACTCTTAGAGCACGATGGAGAGAAAGGCTATCTTGGAACTTCTATGATCATACATGATACATATAACACACTACATTTTTTTTTTTTAAATTACTAATTAACCTCGGTCAAAAGACATGCCAAATGGCGTGCCGATGGTGTGTGGCACATGCATGCAACAGTTTGGCATGCCGGTGCCATGATGCCATGCACCCTAATCTGGAGATCGAGCATGTTCTGGATCTATCAAATAATTTTAGCCCCCTCCTTGGAGATCTTTGCATCTCAGCTGTCTGCGATATTATTAAAGTAGTCTGGTTTGCTCAACTTTGTTTTTTACGGCAAGGAGTGGTCTGAAACCAAGGTGAGGATGGGGGTTTAGAAATTTAATAGAGAACCTGCGGTTTGCAGGTTCTCTCTACTGAGTCCATGTACAATTCAGTGGCAGATTAGCACATTGTTTGTGAGCTTGGTGTGAAGGCTAGACTTGGGCATGCTCCAAGAGTCCGATCTTGTTGGTAGAGTGACCAGATGTTGGAGAGACTAAATATAACACGAATGATGCTGCATTGGGAAATCCAAGGAAGGGAGAAGGAAGAGTTGTTCTCAGAGACTCACTGGCCTTGTTGTGGGTGTTGTGGTGAAAGGTTTAGGTACGGTAACCAATTTTATAGAAAATTGTAGTGCAGTGGTTGCCCAACTTTCCCTGACGGCTGATCTTGGGTGGAATATTGCCTGGGTGGAATCAGACTCTGTTCCAACAGTTCAAGCTTTTTAAAAATAATGTTCCTTGGGAGCTTCAGCAGAATGGCAAATGCGAAGAAGAAGTTCGTGCATATGAAGTTTACTTAAATTTTAGAGAAGCAATTTTTTTATTTTTTATTTTGCAGGTAAAGCTTCTAAAAGAGGGTGTTGGTTAAATCCAGGGGTTAAGGAGTGCATTGTAGGGAGATTGTAGGGAAATCTCAATTTTTACTGGAGATTGAGGTCTTCATGAAAGACTATGATCAGTTTAAGTAGCTGTTTCAGCTTGGGTTCGAGGCGGCGGGGAAGGGGCTGGACTTTGTGTGTAATTGTTATATTTGTTCTTTCTTTTCCTTATTATCTGTTCTGCTTATTATGCAAGAAAATAACAAAAAAATTATGACTGCATATCCAGAGCTAATGCGCAAAAAAAAAAAAAAAACTGTCTAACGAATAGCTAACGATGAAATATTTGATATGTACATACCCTAGATTTTGCAGACCCCACCAAAAGCAGTAAATGAATTTATCTGAGAAGGTCTTTGACTCCACAATACCGGACTGAAGAGAATCGAGGTATACACCAAAATCAAACACTGTTTTATTTGGTTCGATAACAGGACAAGAGGCACGCAGAAATGTATTGCTTTCTTTGTTATAATCTCTACAGTACAAGGAAGAAATCTGACATCCGGCAGTATTCCTACATGCATCCCGCCAGCACATATCTTGTCTTTCAATTGAATTCAGGTACCAAATGGCACCAAATATCTGATAGGCAGAAATCCACTCAAGTATCAGATAGATATTTAAAGATAGAAAAAGCATACCTATATAATAACAGTGTTCCGTCCTATAAAACTATGCACATATATAAATTTTGATGCATGTAAATATATATTTTATATAAAACATGGAAAACTACTTACTTAACACAACACAGCCAAACAACATGCGAGATGTGGTTTCATTAATCTCAATTTTTGAAATGCGAAAGATGAAGGTATGAGATGCAATTTCAGTTAAATAAATAATAAAAAATATATTTGAAGGGGTTCATTAGTCATAAATTAAAAATAAAAATGAGGGGTACTTAAGCATCCTAAACCCTATAGATTGGTGGGAAGGCACGCCAACTATAATCTGAAGCGAGCCACGGGTAGCCGGCGCTAGGGTAAAGCCACCAAAGCGCCGGTTTTGGGCCTCACTTTGGCGAAGGGCCTCAAAATCCCAAGTAAAATTTCAATTTTGACAGGTAAGTTTTTGTTCAATCTAAGCATTCTCTTTCAGAAATCCAAGTTTGCCCACCCTCATATTCTAAATTACAAAGTATACTACATGTTTGCTTTGTTATGTTAAGGTTGTTTTAGTAATTCAAGCAAATCTCTTTAGAACCCCACTTTTCATGGAAAATATCTCTCTCACACCAAAAATTTCTTTCTATCTCATCTCCCAATCACCCTCTTTTTCATTTTGTAAAAAGGTATCTCTTTGACAAATAAGGTAAATGTATCTCTTATTTATATCTCCTTTCTCTCTTTCATAAGGCTAGTCCCTCTTTGATGGTTTGTACTAAGGCTTTGTTGAAAATGGAGGTCTTAACTCTTGGAACTCATAGTTTAGCTTTTGCCTCGCTTCTTTCTATCTCATCTCCCAATCACCCTTTTTTTCTTTTTTGCAAAAAGGTATCTATCTCACAAATAAAGTAAATGTATCTCTTATTTATATCTCCTTCCTCTCTTTCATAAGGCTAGTCCCTCTTTGATGGTTTGCACTAAGACTTTGTTGAAAATGGAGGTCTTGACTTTTGGAACTCATAGTTTAGCTTTTGCCTCGCTTCTTTTTATCTCATCTCCCAGTCACCCTCTTTTTCTTTTTTGTAAAAAGCTATCTACCTCACAAATAAAGTAAATGTATCTCTTATTTATATCTCCTTCCTCTCTTTCATAAGGCTAGTCCCTCTTTGATGGTTTGTACTAAGACTTTGTTGAAAATGGAGATCTTGACTCTTGGAACTCGTAGTTTAGCTTTTGCCTCGCTATCGATTTTTGGGAAAATATCCTTTTCCGCGATCCACAAGAGATACCTAGAGATATTTCTATCCATGGTTAACTCTATATTGAATTAATTTGTAAGTGTTTTTTACGCCAAATTTTTCGCAACTTCTTTTGATACATCAATTTATATTTAAATTATAGGGCCCACATTCGGGGTTTTCTTTGGGCACCCTAAACCCCCAGCACCGGCCTTGACCATGGGGTCCACTTGTATACATATATAAGAAAGGGATCTATGGACATATTGAATTAAATATGATTAACATAGCAATAGCAATATACATAGGGTTAGAGGTTATGTGATAGTCTACTTTTTTGTGGAAGTAGTCTCCATCATAAGCATATCATCCTCACAAAAAGTTTATCCAAATTCGCCATTTAGGAAGGGGATCTCTATCTATCAATTTCTTTCCATCAAAATCAAATTCAATCACAGATATTTCATAGTCCCCCCAGTATCTATCTTCCAACACAATTCGTCTCTCACGATTTCTCAATCACAAGACTCATCTTCGTCATTTCACACAACCCTAGCTAATCTCCATCTGTGTGGTTATTGAATTTGAAGGGGGGAAAATAAAAAAATGACAAACTACAAACCATTTCTGAATTAAAATTTTAGAGGAGAAAACAAATGACTTGAACATACATGTGAAACTCGTCCCATTCGTACACTTTAACGAATCTTGAGACGAATGACAGTTTTTGGCAGAAAGGGAGAACATGCCTCCAGCTTATCAAATCTTACACATCAGTAGGAAATTACTTAGTCTAGAATGAAACGATGTAACAATTGTGGTGTGTCAGCTCTTTGTGGGATGCATGAAGGAATTTTCCTATAATTTGAACATTCTTAGTCTAGAATGATGTTGGTCTTATATGTCTGCCCGGTCAGGGGTGTCCTATGATTATGGTACAAAAATCTTATGAGTTTCCTTGTGTCAAGCAGGTTAAATCTAAAGAAACAATGTGCGTTTAGATTGCAATATTAGTGAAAGCAAGGATTTCCTTGTGATTGATCCGGGTGGTTGTGAGGATCTTATTTCCTCCATGATGGTTAAAAAGCCAGGTTTGGAGATGGTCGAGAATGCTCAGCCTTATGACCTCACTAGAATGAATAGTTCAACAAAGACAACTGCTACTCGATGCTGTTAAATTACCTTTATAGCTGGAGATAATTCAAGCAAAGCGAGGTGCTACGTGGTGAAGATGGACGTGGGTGCAAACTGAAGATCAAACAAGTACTTGTTTCTATTAGTAATTACGCCAAAATTATATGCTTCCTTTTAGAAGCGGAAGACTCAAAGAAGTACGTGAAGTTGATAGTTTGCGGTCAGCTTTTCGCAACCAAGGTTATTGATGCAGGAGTAGAAAATTAATAAGATTTAAAATTTTGGAAAAGCAAGTACATGCCGACTTTTCCGTATATTGACCAAGTATGTACTTCCAGAAATTCCCTTGTTTTTTATTTCGCTTACTTTTGGTGGTTTTCACCTCTGCAGGTTTGTTTCTTTTTTATTTTTTGTTCCAACTTCCAATAATATCCTTATTAACTATAAAAGTGTTTGCTTAAGGTTTTGGAGTATAGTCGATGAATAAAAAATATTTTTGAGTAGCAAGGTTTCTCTTGTGCGTTCTTGATTAAAGATCTAGATTGTTGAACCTTAAAATCGATGAAATACTTAATCAGATTCGGTATTAGGGTTGTTGCTCTCAAAACCAACGTAGTTTTCAAATTCCAAAACCAAGTCCAATCTTGCATGAGATTGCATTAGTTAGTCACTCTCTTCGTCGTGCCCATCATATTCTGACCTCGGGACCTCCCCCTCAAACCGTACCATTGCCATAAAAGTGTAAACCACACTTCTAACACCTTGATTCCTACTCGGAAAGAGACTAACATTGCATCCCTCCACGCTCACCTATCTAATGGGTTTATATACCTAAGCAGCCATTTCCAGCATCTGTCTTCCTACCCACAGTTGTAATAAAATCAAATCTCTCCCATAAATGAATAACTTGCCATATTATCAGAAATGAAAGTAACTAAAAACCATACTTACATGACTTGCAAGCATGTAAAGTGAGAAATTAAAACCAACTCCAACCCATGCTGCTTCAGTGATTACTAGAGTTCCCCTGACTGCTTTATAGATTGGATATACTCTTATGAACCGTGGGAAAAATTGTAACATAATTACACCTCGTGACAAGTACTTCATTTTCAAGTCCACTAAACCTCTTGATTTGGGGATGATGATCAGATGTACGACCTGAACAAACAAATAAAGAACTTAAATTCCATAAATGAATCACACTGTACAACTATAGCATTGCATTGTAGATTAAAGAAAAATAATCCAATAAACTGATAGACAAATAAGATTTTTTATATTTTTATATTTGGCTCTGCAAGCTTATTAATGCATTTACAAGTAATACTATATATGATGATAGTGGTAAACGTATTTCCAAGCACCTTATCTCAAGTATAAATGTAAGTATAGTTTGTATAAGGGCTTCCTAGTTAAGTTAAGAGGATGTTCTAGACGTACTTCTGACCTAACAAATAAATTTGGAGAATTTTGACATACACATGAGTTTTATGAGGAGCCCAATATTTTCATTTAGTAAGAGGTTTCAAATAGTGGGTAATCCGTTTGTATTTGGTGAAACCACGGACTCTCTATGTTTTACTTTTGATATATTACAAGATTTCATGAAGAAATGCAGAAATAAACGATGGTACAGAGGGTAACGTCGTAACGAGGTCTTCGAAGAGCAAAAAACAATGAAATCCACCAACAGATGCAATAGGCAATTAGAGGCTCAGTGACAAATATGTACAACGTTATTTACCATCATTAACAGCTCGATAACAACGAATAACCCAGACTCTCAGGCGCCAACATTCTCTTTTAAGTGGTAACTTTCTTTGGAAATCCCTGCCTCCCTCCCAACCCTATCTGGCGCTAAATTCTCTCTGTTTGAAGCTTTGTTTCTTATTTTATTTTGTCAAAGCATGATAAATAATATTGTTTCCCCAAGTATAAGTGATCTTTTTTTATTTAATAATTTATATTCAAGTGCAAGGGAAATAGTACTAGAATTTAGGATTAGAGAGTCGATATATAAGCCACCTTAGCCTCCAACTTTAGATCTCAATTATTTAGTTTTTTTTCTTTTTTTGTGAGTTTGATTAATGGAATAAGGAAGTTATTTTAGTATTTGAGTGATCTCAAATATGTGTTGAACCCTATGTAATGATTCTCTCTTTCCCTAGTTTTCAGTTCAAAACAAGCATGCTTCTAACTCAAACTATCTGAAATTGGCTGAAGTACTTGAGAAATCTCTCAATGGAAGTTATGGGTGGTCGTATGTGCTAGTACTTATCTGTGGAGATGAGTTGGCTGGAGGTGCTTCTAGCTAGGATATCAAGGATTTGAAAACCCCACTTAATGTGTGCAGATGATCTGCTGGTTTGTTTAAAGTCTAATGTGCACGCAGCTACCAAAAGTAGATCAGCATTGGATAGATTTGCTAGTCTCTCTGGCCTCAGGATTAACCACTCAAAAAGTCAACTCTTTTTCACTGAATCTACCCCAAGGAACACAAGAGAAGATATCCGTTAAATTCTACAATTTCAAGACGAGAATATGCCAGTCAAATATCTTTGATTGCCACTATTAGTATCAAAGTTATCCGAAAGAGAGTGTATGCCTCTGATAAACAGAGTTCAGAAAATTATCTTAAACTGGAAAAAACAAATGGTTGTCATATGGTGGTAGGGTTGATTTGATCAAAAGTGCCCTTCAACCTTTCTCTTTTTAGTGGGTAGGGTGTGCTTTGGTCTGCCTAAGAGTGTTATCAACAAGATTGAAAGTGTTTTTAAGGATTTTCTATGGTCAGGTACTGTGGATACTAAAGTGATCTCTGTATTGGCTTAGAAGGATGTTTGCCTACCAAAAGAATGAGGGAGGGCTGGGTCTAAAAGGTCTGAATGATTTAGAATGCTATTATCATAAGGTCAGTCTGGAACTTGAGAAGAGTAGCCTATGGACTAAGTGGGTTAGAGATAGATACTTGAGAGACGGCAGTTTTTAGATCTTAAAATTTTCTGAAGACTATTAGTGGGGTATGAACTGTAAATTTGTTGGCAAGAGGGATAAATTCCTGTTTTGGCATGATCCTTGGTTGGAGAAAGGTATACTATAGTTGAGACATAACCAGTCTAACACTATCCTCTCAGGAATTAGAAATGAAGCTAAAGTGAAGGAAATCATCAATGAAGATGATTGGGAGTACTCCTAACCACAGGCTGAGATCTGCTGATATGGCTCAAATTTGAAGGGAAATCCATGATGCAGACCCTTCGTAAACTACTAATGACGACATCATGATCTGGAAGCCCAGTAAAAGGGTACATTCTTCACTAAATCAGTTTGTAAGGTATGTAGAGCCTCTAAACCAATTGCGCCATGGTTTAAACTTGTTTAGAGCAAAACTACAGTGCCTAGACATGCTTTCATCACTTGGTTGGCATTTAAAAATAGGATGAAAATAAGAGACTCCCTGCAACATTTCCTATTGTTCCCGCTGTGCTGTTAGAGAGGAAAATAGGTCTCACTTGTTCTTTGAATAAACTTTCACTAATAACATTTGCTCTAGCCTACTACATTCAATGGGCATCTTGAAAACTGTTGGAGGATAAATGAAGAATTTAACTTTTAATCAAGAGATTTTGATAGTGGGATTTGCTGCAACTATATACTACACATGGGAAGAAAGAAACTGCAGACAATTAAAGCAATTAACTACTTCTAAAGAAGCAGTTCTGCTGAAGATTAAATCATTTGTAGCACCGAAGATCCAGTTCTCAAAATTTTAATTCTGGAGAAATGCATCAAATGCTACTTTGATTGATTGGGGGATAAATACAAGGATTAATCAACCAAAAACAACTGTGAGAGAGCTCTAGAATTACCAAAAATATCATTTGGTAATACTTGATATAACATGTAATCTTGATACTAAGAACTGTGGAGGTATTTTTTGATTGGCTAATGGCATTCCTCTACGTGCTTATACAAAAAATATCATGGAAAGGATAAAAGATGGGCGCTTACAGCTTTGGCTACTCTGGATGCACTCAATACCGCTATAACAACTGGTATTCTAGATATGGAGAATTGTACTGAAGATAAAAAGTTTCCCATTCTCTGACCACTTGCTGGATTTCTGATCGGAAATGTATAACGATTTATAGGGATTGACAAAAGGAAAAACCATATGCAGAAACTTACAATAAGTTTCAGGAACAAGTCTTCAAACATTATTGCTAGACATTAGTTAAACACTGTACAGAGGCTACTTTGTATTTTCCTTGTTCTTTTTTCCCTGAGTTAGCTAAGCTGGGTAATGCTGACTCTATGGGGTTTTTCCCTGTATGGTCTAAGGCTTTGATAATGGACGTTGAATACAAGACAAAAAAATGGACACTTACAATCGCAAATGATGTCTAGTCTTAATAGGAAGGTCCTTGAGTGGCAGGATAATATTTTTATGGTCGCGATGGGGAATCATCAAAGCCAACACAAGTTTAGGACCTGTCAACTATATACGTCGAGGTGGAACACACCCCACCTTTTAGAATATTATTGTACGACTATCGTGGGTGTTCCCTTTCACTCTCTTCATTCAAGGGGCCAGAAGACTCAGGTTCAAATACAACACTCTCATCATGAGTATTTCAATAAAGATATGTAGGATTAAAAAGAAAACATATTGTACATATTCCTTATACCAAATAATATGAGTATTAACTAAAGATTGACTCCCGTACCTGTGGAAGGGGAAGAACTGCAAGAATGTCAATAAGAAAATACGATGACAGGTATCTTCTAGCTATTGCATCACGGTCTTGAATGAATGCATTATTTTCATAAATTCGGGAAGAAGGACCAAGAAATCCAGTACGAAATTGAAAGAAGATATGCAGTATATAGAAGAGATCGGCAAGGGAACGTAGAACACAAGTGATGAGCTCCAACTTCTTATCAAAACCAAGACAAGTATTCTTTCCATCGACCACTGGGATGTAAAAGAACAAGGCATCTATCGACGCTGCAATCATGCAAGAAATTAAAAATCTCTTATTCCACCAATGAAGATATAGACTCTGCGGGTTAAAGACTTTCCTCCGAGTATCTAAGTCAACCAAACGGAATTTCACTGATTTTATAACGCTTTTAATACGTTGGAAGCCCAAAGCAATGCCTATTTGGATCTTTTCTAAGCATAATATTAGTTTTGTCCTAGTTTTCCCTGCATATACCCCGTCACTTCTGAAATACAGTTCATCAGAATTTGGACTCCAATCCTGAAACCTGGACACAGACAGAAAAAAATAAAAAATTACCTTACAATGAGTCAATGTGTAACTACAGCAGGTTTAATTATTACTTTGTTTAAAAGTTCCATTTTCTTCACGAAGTTTATGTCAAACAGAGTCAAAATGGCGGATCAAATTACTTCTTTTTTTATGAATTCAAATTTTATTGATAAAAAAAGCACAACGCCCAAACACAAGAACGAACAAGAACAAAGAAAACGCCACAACATGAGGCAGAAAAAGAAAAGACAAAACTAACTCTACACCAAGATCCTCAAGTGGATCCTGTGATAGTCTCCCTCCAATTAATCATAAGCGACTCAAAGGAGGTCCCCGTCATATCCGTTGCGGCTTTACTCCACCAGAAAATGAAAGCTTTGATAGAGACCAAGACCGAAGATCTTGACTTCTCCTTTCCTTCAAACTTCCTCGCATTGCGTTCGAGCCATATATACCATAATACCGCGAACGGTAAACAACGCCAAAGAAACTTACCTTGTCCGACGAGACCACTTGTGTTCCAATTTGGTAACAACTCCTTGACATTCCTAAAGCGCGGCCATGTCATACCAATCCCAATAAACAATTCAATCCAAATACTCTCGGCAAAAGGACAAAGAAGAAAGAGATGGTCAATGGATTCCACGTCTCTTTTACACATAGAACAAAAGCTAACCACTACAACTTTGCGCTTACGAAGATTGTCAATGGTAAGGGCTGACAAGAATTATAATCTTCCACAGCTGACAAGAAAGTTTGAAGACTTCGCTCTCCTATCTCCAATGTGGAATACAGCTTCAAGTTCCAATTCTTATTATGCTTGTGCGATTTTGAGCTAACTTATTATAAGTTCTTGTCTCTATGTTGTAGGCATGCATTATGTGCGTGACACAGTATACACACATACAAGAGGTTTTAAGTACCCTTATTGCACAACACTGGAATGCAGGAATTTTGATAGGGAGCTCGCCCCAGAAGCCCGTAAGAGAGATTCAACCATGCACATGTGATTTATTATACATCCAGAGATTCAAAGACCAATTTTCAATATTAAATGCAAAACCATCATATCCCTTTCACACTTAAAGAAACGTAATGATAGAATGTAATAATGTATGGCAATCAACAGTTACTAAGAGATTCCCTTAACTATCTACTGTTCCGACATTCTAAAAGGATGATAGTATGGAAATGGACACGTATGGGAATTAGTTGGAGACTGAGGCTTCACTTGGTACACCAGAATGATGGTTTAGGCAATTTCTAATAGTTAGATTCATGTACGAAAGTAAAGTCTAGCTAATCCAATAGTCAACAAATGTCTAAACCACCTCCTATAGACATTACTGATATAACTAATAAGATAAGAAAAGGAGAGAAAAGTAGAAGAACTATAAAGACTACATTGTGGTAGAATTAGTTAGGTTACAATCGAAGAAACTTGACTACTTATAGGCTACAATAGAAAAGAAAATACTATACCACCCTTAGCAATAGCATTATACTAATACTAAATCTATCTCTAACAATTACCACTACGAAACCAAATTCCTTGGTTTCTTTCGGATTAGCAAATAGCTCCTAGTGCAAATTGAGCAAAAGAGCTCCTAGCGTGAAATCCCTTTTTGACTGGTGACTTGTCTTTGGTTTCTTGCTCTTGATGGGGCCCTTGGGCAGAAGTGAGGTAGGGTAAGTCTTCGAAGCCCCTACGTTAACGTGGCTAGACCCAAAGCAACAACAAAGTATTCGATCACAAACAATTTGGGTGTACCAAGCGGGAACTCTAAGAAATCCCGCTTCAACTAAATTATTCAGACCAAAATAAAATCTATCGCCGTAACCAAATTACAATAAATTAACCGCAGCAATATACCTATTTATCTATTTTCTCGGATTAAGCCTAAGTAGTTGTTTTTTCAGTTATAAGTAATATCTAACTAATCCCCTTAATATTGGCTATTCCAAATTTGTCGACTTTTAATAAAATGGAGAATGCAACAAAAGAGTATCACAACAGAGTTAAGTTAGAAGTAATAATACCTAACAAATCGCGAAGACGGAGTTGGGGTGGTTACATCGTCGGGTATATTGACGATGAAGGCATCATCACCATCTTTAAAACCATTACAACGAGTCGAGAAGTTAGCCATCGGGCAACAACAACAACAACTAAAACTTGCCAAAATCTGGAAGTTGGGAACACAAAATTCTTCTCATTTTGCCATTTTTTTGCTCCCATAATGAGCCAAGTCTTCTTCATCTTTCTCATGCATAGAGATACGACTAGTTGCCCCATTTGACGACGACTTGGTTGCTAATGTCAATTTCACTCTGATGCAAAAGTCCAAGAAATCATCAAGAATTGTTTGAAATTTTAAGTTAATTAGGTTTGAATACAGTTGACCTTAGGGTGACTATGTTCACACCCAGCAGTTTGGTACTTGTCCTCTAGGACTTTGTTGCTTAACTACAGTATAGTTCATTAAACACGGTGATTATCATCGAAGAAAGATCGAGTGAGTGATCGCCCTTGAGGCGCCTGAGTGACCAGCACCAGCTTAAATGATCGGATTGTGCTTCGTCTATGGAGATCAGACTCAGTGGTATTAGTATGACCCAGTAAAAACATCAAAAGTATTGACACCGAGTGTTATGTATGCACTTATTTGCTTCAAAATCAGTGTTATTTGGGATCTGGAATTAGTAGAACAATTATTGACAACCCGGGAAACCAATTGGGAAATCAGCCAGTTTGGCCTTTGAAAAGCACCTCTGAAGTGGCTTTCCTTGTAAACTTATTTGCAGGTTCTTTGCTTCACCAATGGCTTCTCCAATTCCAAATTTCAAAGACAACAACGGCAAGTTGGGACTCATGGTCCTCTAAAAACTGAAGTGAATAATAACAATAATAGAATTACAAAATAAATGTCCCAGGTATCGTCCATGCCATCGGAAAAGAAGAAAAAAGGAGAAGCACTTGTATATTGTTGAGCTGACAATTTTAACTAGTTATAGAAGTAATTCTTCTAATAAACACTGTACACAGGTTAGAAATGACAAAAATTAAGTCTTCCCATTAGGGCTCTTCATGAGGAGTCTGCTTCACAAATCCTTTTTTTTTTTTTTTTGATTTGAAGTCGAATCTAACTTTGAAAATTATCTCCTTTCGGAATATCAAAATTATTTTGGTTATATTTGAGCTATTTCAAGAAA
This sequence comes from Kingdonia uniflora, assembly GCA_014058105.1. Classification (NCBI taxonomy): domain Eukaryota; kingdom Viridiplantae; phylum Streptophyta; class Magnoliopsida; order Ranunculales; family Circaeasteraceae; genus Kingdonia; species Kingdonia uniflora. The sequence goes on from JACGCM010002347.1 coordinate 1,120,754, forward strand.
GGAAGGTGCTATTTTAGGTTTTGCCGGCCTGCCATTCAGCTTCATTTTCAGGTAACGTCGCCAAGTTGACTGTATGAAGCAGATAGCCCACAACCTCCATTGTTGCGAGTGGTACCTGAAACTATGCTGAACCTTCCTACTCTGTAGCCGAGTATACTGGGAAGCAACACACTTTAAGTCATCCGCCATGATAACAAAGGCTTCGACTTCTGTCAAAGCATGCACGGTCCTGGTCGAGATGGGAAGGTTAGGGGAAGAATTGGGCTCTAGTGCCCATTTGAGAAGTTCTTCACCACAGTAGTCGCCAGGTTTGAGAATTTCAGTGTTATCAAACCTACATCTACCGCGATTGTCGGTTGAACTCAATACTTTACCTTTCATTATGAAAACCATTTCCTCGATTGGGTGACCCTCACGGACAAGATAGATGTACTCTGTGTAGAACACTGGTCGAAGACAATCACATATAGCATCTAGCATTGGCCCATCCATCACTTCAAATACTGGCACCTACAAGAAAGAAAAGGAATCTTGATTATCTTCCAAAGAACAAGGCTCTTTTAGAATAAACAAATTCATTTATGTACAGTAAACTTAAATAAGTTATTAGACATAATTTACAACTGGAAAGTAGTTGAAAACAAGAAGTTTAAAGCGATTGAAATGTTGGGACGACATTTCAATAGTTATAAATGCTTCTCAATAGTTATATACATGACATGTGCATGACGTCCATGCCTTATTATAATACAGTAGTTGCTCATTCTTGTTATACTCTCCGTCGAAATTATCCCTATAAACGGATTTCTCAGCTATGTTTTCTTATAAGCTATAATACAAAATTTGTGATATTTTTCTGATAAAGTTATTCCAGGGAAACTCTCTTCACCACTCCACTTCAGTCCCTCTAGATATCCTTATCTAACATGTACAACCATCACACTATTCCTAAGCATTCGGAACTTGAAACAATCTCAGAGGGAGAACACTCTCTCGAATGTGTCAACATCCGCCAGTGCAATTACTCCACAGCAAAGAACTGACAAGTGCATAGGCGTTTCCCCATTATCTTTGCATACACAGCAGTAGTTGATTACTCAACATACTTACAAAATATTTGCCTCTTTCAAAATTCTTTCAAGTCATAGCAACCTCTGAACATTCTAAAACTTCAGGCCTCATGCGTAAAAAATTCCTTTTATATTGTCTTGCAATACAAAGCAACGCTATAAAACTAATGGCAAGGCTCTACATTCTCGTACAATATAACTTCATACTTCCCCGAGTGAAGTATACTCTTGACGACACTATGCACCTTCAACTTGTCTCACGGGAACCCTAGTCATCCATTAATTTCGGCAAAGATATAACTTCTTTGACAACCTTATTCATAGCAAGAAACCTTCTATATTTTTTAATTTGGCAAAAGAAGCTCAGGGTCAGGCGATAGACCTAAATAACTTTGACTACAGAGTTCTAAACCAGTCCTAATAGGACTATGGATTGCATACTGATGCTAGGTACTGTGGATTGCATACGCATGTATAGATAGAGTAGTGTTTGAGAGGTCTCATGGAACTTCCTACGTGCTCTCCCATGTTACCATGCTTTAGTTAGTTTTCCTGTAATCTCTATTAAAACCCATTGGCCAAGAACAACAACTAATCTCTTGATCTCAGAAACTTAAATGTTCTTAAAGACATGAGTGCCATTTCTTCGAATATTCGTTAAAGCCCCAAATATTATCACCTACAAGAAAGTTCTTCATTTAAGAGAGAGGTCACAAGAGCTTCCCTACTACAGGCTGAAGGACCTCCCTAGGCGTAACAAACTTCCCTTAGAAGCTCCCAATATAAAATATCAAAGTACTAGTGCTAAGACATACTCATTACCGTTTTATTTTCCAATCATCTCTCTTAACATCCTTATATCTGCTCTTAGGAATACAACAGAACACATTTTAATAAAATCTGCTAATTTTTCTTTTAAGGTCTGGAGGGTTTGTGCCAATAACTCTCATGAAAATATTGAAGTTTTGATACCACCATGATTGTGAAACCAAACTTACAATGATTTGGAAAATTTCTAAAATAAAGATGTAACCTACTGCAAAGCGCAAATTCCTAGGAGTTATTCTGTCTCAATACTTGACACTTAACACATGGTCTCCATTTCTCATCAGCAGTACAGAGTTTCTTGCCAAATGACCCAAGAATAATTTTCCCAACTCCTGGTCCACCTAAAAAGAAAAGTAAAAAACAGCCCCTAATCTGCTAGAGACAACACTCTAGTCCACAACGGGGATGAGCATAAACTCCATGGTAAAAACAACACTTGAATCCAATAGCTAGAAACAGATTTTTTTGGTGAAAGAGTCAATGATTCATATTCTAATGCGAACCCTCATGAGTACATGATACTATGTAAAGAAAAATGATAAAGGCAGAACACTCACTCTCTTGAGTAAATCCCTTATCTGATGGCGCTTGATGTCCCTTCTAAGGTCCTTGGGAAGTTCAGATAGCAGACTTTCATCATCAAATCCTCTTTTTTTATTCCATTTGTAATGTTCATATCGTCTGACTCGACACCTCAGGTTCTCTGGGAGCGAAATATGAGACATCCACCGCTCTGCATCTTGTAATTTTGCTCTCATCTCTTTTTCTAACCGAATAGTATTGGACTGTAGATATAGCTGTAAAAGCAATTAGATCGTTAAAAACAGAAGACATAAAGGTATCAAGCCAATATAAAGTGACATATCAGACAATGTAGCGCCCGTTTTGTGGATAAATTAGAACCGGTAAATCACATATCTTTAATATTATTCTATATTGACAATACATCGACCAAAACACCAATTTACCGTCCGACATTTTTGATTGTTCGACTTATTCATGTCAATATCAATATATCTAAAATATAATAAAATAACAAAAATGAATATATTCATGAATACGTTGTTCCCAGTAATGATACATAACCAACGAGGAGGGATCGGTCGACTCCCTATGTTAGACTCCCCAAAAAACTCCCGGCTAGAACCGTCAGATGAAGAAAATCAATGGTGATAAATGTCGCTGACGTGACAATTATACATAACCAACTTCTCATTTTCTATCCCCATTATCTGATGATATCACCGTTCTCTTCTCCCCCTACACTACTATTACCTTTCTAACGCACTCCATTACAGATAATAAAGTTTCACTTTGATTTCCCAATCTTATTAGTTTCTGGAGATCTATCATCTATGTAGAACCCTAAGACAATACTTTCTTGAACATCTAAAAATATTACGTAGGGTTTGCAGTCTTGAATTTTGTAGGTACTGTAGTTGCATTATTCAAGATATTCTAATTTCCATAGGAGCAATCTATAACATAGACCTCAAAAGGCATATACAATTCTTAGTAAGGCATCTCTTACAATGTTTGATCTCTATGTTAAGATTTCAATTTTGGTTTTGCCGATAGTCGATTGGTAATTCTTATTGCTTCTGTAGAATTAAAGATAATCAATTAAAAATGGAAATCTCATTTGTAGATTTAATCGTAGTCTCTGGAACTTCAATGGAGTTTTTTTTTTTTTTTTTGAAGAGAAGAGAAGAGGTAAGAGAAGGAGAGAGAAAGGAGGGAATCAGGGAGAGTGATGAGATAATGGAACGAGAAATTAAAAAGGAAGGAGAAGTAGATTTTGTTTTATCGCCACATCACCAATAACTATCACTGTAGATTATCTTCATCTAAGGCTGTACAAGGGAGTATTTTGGGGAGTCTAAAGTGGGGAGTCATCCGATCCCTCCTCATAACCAACAATGTACTATGCCTTAAGAGTGATAGTTTCAGATAGTTTATAAATATTAATTACCGTAAGTGAAAGTTCAATGCTAACCTGTACATTCCCAATGAGCAGCGTAAACAGAAACAAACCAGTGATAGAAATGGAGGCAGTAAATGCAACCTCCCAACTGTATGTGCTTGCCTTCAAGTTTTGGCCAAGAGACCTGTAAGAGTACATGAGGAGAAGATTAGGTGTCAACCCTAACTAATGATCTAAAAATGGAGGCAAGGTCCCCGGTAATTGAAAACGTAGAACTTCAGGCCCTGGAGAGTTTTTCAATCCGAAACAATGAAGACAACGTTTAATCACATGCAAAATAGGAAAAAACTCTATCCTAAAACGATCTATGTCTCCAAACTTATCTCCTTTATATAATTTTTATCTTCTCATTGCCTTCTCTATGGTATAAGAGATGAAGATAACCACGCCTTTCTAAACCTAAGAAAGCTAGTGTCTCGTGGGTGATTATCGTAGATACACACTACTTATCACGAGGATGGTTGATGCTAACAAAACACGTTCTGTGTTTTTACTGCTTCACTAGAGACATCAAATTATTTTTCTCCGAACTTATAACACCTCCACCCGCGACCAAACCAAAAAGTGGGTTTGTTTGATAGAGTAAGTACTAAAGTAACCAGCATCAAGTCAAGTCAACTCATTCGTGATCCTGTTCCAATGCCGTTTGAGTATTCATGTGTACTAAGATGAAGTAGAGATTTATTATCGATGATTCATTGAAAGATTCAGACAAGGAGAATGATGACTTCCCAGTCAAAAGGTGCCTCTGGAATAATATTTTTCCATCAATTTTATCTATTTTCCAAAGGCCAAGCGAGTAAAGGACGTGTTCAAGGAGTTTATTCTCAAGAGCACAATTATATATAATGTAGCTACTCACTCTCCCAGCTAAATTTTCCTACTTAACACCAGATAGGTCACATTATTTCTCTTGAGAAATAATAATGAAGGATGTGATGTTGTTGCATCAAACGCCCCGAGATAGTAGCGGTAGACTTATCAAGAAAATAATTGATGTATTAATTAACTTCTAAGCTGTCATTAAACACATGATATATGTATCCACTCATAATTATAGTAATCTAAGCTTTGCACAGTGGGGAACTGTTATAGAACAGATAAATAAGCAAAAGATAAAAGAGTTATATGTACAAACCCGAGATTCTGCAGACCCCACCAAAAGCAGTAAAAAAATTTCTGCGGAAAATCTGTAGATTCCACAACACCAGATTGAAGAGCATCCACATATATGCCGAAATTAAACATTGTTGAATTTGGTTCAAAAATAGGACAATATCTGTACAGATACGAACTGCGTCCTTCATCATAAGCTCCACAGTATAAAGAAGAAAGACTGCACCCCTTGGTATTCATACAAGCATCCCGCCAACACGTATCTTGTCTCTCAATTGAAAGAAAATACCAAATGGCACCAAATATCTGATTGGCAAACAGTCACTTCAAGATTAGATGGATTTATATGTACAAAAAGTACCACTCATAATATATACATATCTATCTGCATAAATATATATGTGCGTGTATAAAATATGTGTGTGTCTACATGTATACGTATATGTATATATGTTTACGTATATATGTATATAAAGAACCCGCTACTAGGCTAAATCCCTGATTTTATTCAGCTTGTTGTATATGAAAGCAACAACTCACAGTGCTGAATAAGAAAATCAGATCATCGTATAGCAACCTTCTCTCAGTTAGGTTACATTTAGCATACCCAAGAACACTCCACACCTTCATACTTGATGGTGCAATAAACAACTGACAAATAAACAAGGTTATTTACCCGGTCCTTAATCTAATATATTTTTATTTCAAATCCCTAACCCCTTACTTTCCACTTAGGATTGTATGGACCACTAAAGGTGAACAAGGATTTTTTACCCTGCTCAATCTGTTCCCATGACCTACCTCCAACACACATACCAACTCTAACACTTTCCTAACACCCTTTGAACCTACAGGTTTTACTAGTGATACATGTAAATCGAAACACAGAAAGAGAACAAAAACATGAGGAACACAATTGATCATACACATTAAAACGGCATTTATTTCAGAATATTTTCTTACAAGTGATTAGCTTCAGATCAATATTAATAAGAAGGCTTAGAAAATAATCGAACTTACATGACTTGCAAGAATGTAAAGAGAGAAATTGAAAACAACTCCGATCCATGTCGTCTTAGTGATTACTATTGTTCTTCTAGCTGCTTCAAAAAGGGGATATACTCGTAGAAACCGTGGAATATATTGTAGCAATATAACACACCGTGACAAGTATTTCATTTTCACAATTGCTAAACCTCTGGATTCGGGGATGATAACCAAATACACCAACTGACAAAATAAGTAAAAGGCGTCAGATAATAACACAAAAATGAATTGTGGATTCCATATAGATAAGCAACGAACAAGTAGATTTTAGTATACATTTGACTCAACAAGCTTCTTTGTTATGGACCTAAGACTACTTGTGGATGGCACATGTAATTTGCAAGTGTGTTACGTAAATTTTCAATATACTGGGGTAGTCTACATAGTATGAAAATGTTTAAAAAAGTTCAGATAAATATACAGGTTTAATGAGGTGTTCTATTATGATGTAAAGAGGAGTTTCTAACAGTTGACGAGGCGATTTTTATGGCCAAACCCCACTACTGTCTCTTCTGAGGTCAAAATGACCTCCGCGGACCAAGAACAAAGACATAAAAACGAGGGAGCCATAAGAACAAAGACACTATGATTCCCAGGGTCCCTCAAGGACCATACAACCCAGTTTTAGTTCTAACTATGTCCTGTTGCGACAAAATTAACCCCAAATTAATTATTTCCATTGAGAACCCCCTTGCCCTCTTGTTTCTCAGAAATTTCACCTACCCTTGACATAGGAGTGTAGGCTAAAAAAGAAAGATTTTCGACAAAGTCTCTCTGTGTGTGGGTGGAGGTGGCAAGCGTTTATAATTGAAGTTCTACATAAACATGATATTATTTTAACATAACAATATAGAAACAAACAGTCAATGCGATGGTACAGCTTATGAGTTATGACATGTAATATCTACCCATTATAAAAAAGGCACACATATAGGAAGAAATCTTGAACTCTAAAGACTGGCCATTAAGTAATATTGTCTCTCGCACCTGAGGAAGGGGAAGAACTGCAAGAACATCAATAAGAAAATAACGAGGCAAGTACCGCCGGATCCTTGATACAGACTCTCCAACTATGATACAACTTCCAAATGATACAGTAGCAATAAGACTTGCACGAAGTTGAAAGATGATATGAAGCATATAAAACATATCAGCTAAGGACCGTAAAACGCAGGCAACAACTTTCAACTTCCTATCCATACCAAGACATTTTTTCTCGCTATCAATTACTGGGATGTAGAAGAATAAGGCATCAATTGACACAGCCATCACACATGAAACTAAAAATATTTTATTCCACCATTGATAGTGTCGATCCAGCAAGTCAAAAAAATGTGTCCCTCTATCTGAGCCGATAAAACAGGAGTTCATTAACTTTACAGAGCCACTTTGGATCCTTTCCAAAGATGATACTTCATTTATCTTCAATTTTCCAGAAAATCTGTAGTTTCTAGTGGAAATCTCGGAGCTTAAACTACTCTTTGGACTCAATTCTTGAAGCCTGTATTAAAAATAACATATACAGTCAGAACTACCATACCAACCCCAAGTGCCCAAGTTAGTATCTGTCTTAAGTAAATAGTTTAAATATTTCTATTTTATTCACTTAATTTAAAAAAAAAAATGGAAGATCAAGACATGACCTAACGAATATGAAGAAAGAAAGAACGAGGGGCTGTAAGTAAGAGATAGGAGAGGCTTTTAGCAGAAATTTGGAAATCATTAAATAATACGCAAAGTAGGGTTGTCAATGGATCTGACCTAATCTGAATTTCAAATAACAAATTTGGATTCCGATGACAATTTGTCCATCCTGACATGATATTATCCGCTACTCTAAAATTCACTTATATTTTGGCTTAGATTAGGATTTTATTCAATCCAATCAAAATAAGAATGAGATATGGTTGTATTTACACTTCCACTGCATATATAGTGTATATGGATCTTAAATTCTATCATAAATCTTTAGATTAGATATACTTTGTATTTTATCAATTTCAGGATAATCATAATCCAAGATGAAAACGACAATTTTATTTGAGCACTCTGAGTTTTTTGCATATCTAAGAATATCTGCAAGTAGGCTTGTATATAGCCTGCAAGCTGATGGTTGAGTGTGGTAATCAAGGCCATTGTTGGCTTCTCACATAGCCCATAACATGGTGGCCTTCCAGATCCTATACTATGCCCGGATAGAGGTGTCGACTAATGCAAACTTTAAATTTGGATAAATGTAAGCGGAAGTTACCTAGGTGATAGTGGTTCAAAAAAATTGTCTTGGCCGATGGATCCTAAGTCCAAACTGTTTTTCCTTGTAAGAGCATTTCCAATCATATAAATATTTGTTCATGAAGCCAGTTATAACTTAAATTGGGAGAGATAGTGTGAAAAACGACCTTATTTTATTAATCCGACTTTCATATGTGGACTGCGTACAAAAAAATGGACACCTATACATACGTGCCTTATATCAGATAAGCTCTAACAAAGATTGGAGTTTCTACATCCTAAATGAGGTATATTTGTTTTTTGCTACAGGATCGTGTGAATATCATTAGTTCATGACTTGTTGTTTCATCATGACATCTGATGTTGTTGCTTTGGTAGCTTAGACTAGAATCACTGCTCACTCTCAAAAGTCCTATATCCCTATTTGGTTAACAAACTAATTTAAATGTATTTTATCTAAAAATCTTCAAATGAAATAAGCTTATACATACACCACACATCTATGAACTAAAAATCAATACACGAACACCTCTCCTATTAAGATTGAAAAAAGATACCAACCTTTAAAAGAAGCAATCATCTGCCCTCAATCCCAAGTACACAGAGTAAACTGAGAAAGATAAAAATATGCCTAGTTGGATTAATGTGACTCTATCTGAAGGTGGCCTGCCACATGCTTTTGGCTTCAATCTTCCAAACAAGTTTGGGAAAAGTTTGAAGGTATTTTCCTGACATGGGTTAATGCAATGCTACCTAGCTCGTTCTCGTGAAATTAAAGCCTCAACCTTTATTAAGCAAGAGTATCTACAGCAGATCTACAGTTTAACCGACAAGCTTGCAGCTTGCGGGTTGCTTGGAAGATCGCCCAACTTCGAATCATCCATTTAAAAACTACTAACCGGACAAATGATGGTCTTGTTTAAATACATGAATTGCAGATACTCTCACCTTAATTGAGGAAATAACTCTTACATAAACTCAAAGTTCATTTCTCACTTGCTGAGATAACACTACTGATGTCACGGAATACCACACTAGTTCCAATGGGGTTACTATCTAGATTGAGGAAGAAGAGTTCATCCATCTCCCAGTATATCTTTCTATCATCAGTTCATCACTAATCAACCAACGCAACACCACGTCTCAAAAGCAGAGCTTCACCATCTGGAGTTGCATGTAATATGCGTCATATCTGCAACAGAACATGATACTCATGTATTGAGTAATGTCATTACAATTATTTATACTTGTCAAGGCCGTGTTTCACCCCATTAAGTCACTGTATGACTACCACAAATTAACTTTCTGATGAACTCAAAATTCCAAGAAGGCAACAATAAAGTTCGCCTACCCATACTAGTACGTGCAATCGTGCATGGAAGATTTAGCATAATTGTTAAGTCTGTAACAACTCGCCTAGTCCTCAAGTGGCACGATATAACAAATGGGACACATTGGAAGTTCCGACAACACGATATCGAAGTGCCTTTTTTGCACTCGGATTTTCTCGAAAAAGTTTATACGGAAACTCAAGGAAAACCTGTGGAGATCAAATCTTCCCAAACTATGTATGTGCAAGTCAATATAACAAAACCCACTCTAGGGGTGAGCTTGCCACGCTACCTCCTACTTGAGAGGTATAGTTTTTCCAAGCTTTCCATGTGTATCTCCAACACCTATGTTGGTGTTGTTCATCTGACGCATGCTATAATTGTGTTTATCATCGAGACACCCACCCCTTATAGGGCATGCCCTCATGAAGGAGATGCCCCCTCCCTTGCCTCTAGCCATCGTTCCACGTGTCCTTGATTGATTCAATCGTACGGTCAAGACTTGCTCTCTGTTAACTTGCACCTTGCACCTGGTTGTTAACATGCACTTCCCGGTTAATATGAACTTCGTCGTCATCTCCATTTTTGGATTGGTATTGTCGATGAGTATGTTGCTCATAACTTCGATTAGGGTAACGTCTCGGTTCTCCTGAACTAGGTGACTGTTGGGGAGATGAGAAGAGGTTGGGACGGTATAAGGCTTGAATTTGGGAACCGTAGGCAAAAACAATCGGGTTAGCACGTTCACACGGATTTAATTTTCTCGCCTCCATGAAGACGTCCAACTTCTCGCACATGAAAACCGGATGTCCAATGATACCACAGAATTTGCAAAACCCTTCTAGCCATTCGTACATGAAACAGATAGTGGCATCGGGAAGGCCATAAAGTTTAGGCATTTGTAGAGAGAGCGTGAGGGGTATGTTGGTCGGGAGGTTCACCAGAATTCTACTAAAGGTCGTACTTCTCAATGTAGCATCCTCTACGTCGCCTTTAATAAAATCTCTTATACAATTTCTGACATCTTCAAGCGCCTCCAAGCGGGAAGACCAAACACTTGAAACCACACAAGTATACGCGGGAAGCTAATCTCTGAGTGGTGTAAGGAGTTAAGACTTTGGTAGAGAAGAGTGTACCCATGAATGTTTTTGGGTGGGATACCCATGATTTTTTCCTTTTCAGATTCGTTATCAAAGTTCGCAAGGAGCACTCTTGATTCTCTCTCGTAAGTGATCTGAGGCATCTTGTTGAGAAGCCTACCCCAACTCAAGTTTATCCCATCTAGGATTTCTTGGATAGAGATCTTAGGAGAGATGGACTTAAAGGCTAGGGCATGGCAAAAGTCGTTCCCAAACTTTAGCCATTTCTCATAAGAAAAAGTGATTTTGGTGACACGATCCGAGGTGGAGAAACTTTGGAGTTGATTTTGGAGGAGGGAGATGTTGCACAGTTCAATAACTTGTGGTTCAACAACCATATCACTCGTTACAGTTCCCATACTTAAGAAGAAAGAGGGAAAGAAGGAGAGATGGGGATGGAAGGTGGGTATATGGGAGTAGAAAAGATGAGTGTGGGGTAGGTAAGAATGAGAAGGGAGCTCAATATCGGCCTTTAGGTTGAGAGATCACCATTAGAGGAGAGAGGGCAGAGCTCTGGGAAAAATTGATGAGATGGCATGGGTCTTCCTCTACCACGTGCTTGAAGCGAAAGCTTTTCCTTGAGTTTGAAGATATAACCGTTGAGAATGCTGACTTTGGGAACCAACAGAAGAAACTTCCTCTCTCTCATCTACCAAATCACCCCGATTTTAGGCAAGATAAAATATCAAATTCGAAAATAAAGTATGAAGCAGACTTGGATAGAGCTTTGTGGGACCAAGCCATTGGTGGTTATCATGAGAATAAAGATGATGCTCAAAGTCAAAAACTTGCTATTGATGGGGGGGGCCCATATTATTTGAAGAACAATCTCTCAAGTGGTGAACAATAGTTTAAGCTCGACCCCCTTAGGCCTTTTTTGTTTTCCCCAAGTGGACCTGCTCTCCTTTGGGCCAGGCAATTGTGATCTACAATCTAAACAAATTGGGTCAGGCTCTGAAGTTCACCTTACACAACCAAATACAGATCTGGTTTTTGAGTCTCAGGTTTCCCTTAAAGAAGTTTCAATATCGTTCTCACCAACAAAAGTGACAATTACTCCGGTCAAACGAAGAGGACCGACATTGCACCAACGACCAGCCCCAACACATAGTCTTCCCATTTCCGCCCGCTCCCCCTATTTTGCAACAACCAAACTTAAGCGAGACGGAGCCGTCAGGAGAACCGTCTGAAGATTACTCGTCTCCTACTCCATTATCCGCATACACCCTAACTTCTCATGACATTCTTGGCACCCCTTCTAGTGCAACTCCTCAGGATCCACATCTTAAAATTCAACAATGTTAAGATTCCGGGATGGCGTGTGTTCAAACTAATCTCAAATGTAACCGAGCAATCGTCGAGGCCGAGCAAGATGAATCGGAAGGAGATATGGATCTCGAGCATCCTGCCAAGGTGCGTAGCATTATCCCATTTTTGAATTACCTCCTGCCAAATTGCAATGCTTATATAAAAATGTTTCAAACCTATTCTTTTTGGATTTTAATAAAGCTCTGCACCCAAGTTTTTATAATAAACATGCTCACCATTTCCCTAAACTTTCAAACTAAATTATACACACTAAAAATTCAACCAAGTTAATGTGTATGGGTACCTTGCCCTATGGATATAAACAGGCTGATACTTTAAAAAAGAAGTCATACCTCAATGCTCATCTTATTAAACACTATATGAGGAATGTTGGAAAATTTACCATAGGTTATGGAAACCGTTCTATATACCGAAATAAATCCATAATATGGAGATATGACCACTTTCATCGAACCCCAAATTTAAATCTTTTTGGTAAAAATCGTTTAAAGACCAGTCTTCATATTGGACCTTATACTGTCTTAAATTACCCGTGCATTGATGTTTCCGATAAAAATGGTGTGCCTCTGCTGGCCTACTATAGTTTTCGCAATAAAAGTAGTAACAAACGTCTCATTAGGTCACCATATAAAGGTTTCTCACGCTCGAAACCACACTATTCTCATGTCCATTTGGATTGTACAGGGATAAGCCACTCTTTTTTCTCCCATAAATTTCTTAAGGGGACGAATCTCTCACTTCTCCAGATCTCACACGCACATATCTTACTAAGATCGCTACAACCTCGAAAGCGGGCTCGACACTGGCCCTTGGTTACAAATGATTATTCTCTCATGGAATTGCAGGGGGGGCGGGAAACCCTCCACCCTCCGTGAGCTTAAAACTCACGGTAAAAATTTCGATCCAGACATTGTTTTTCTCTCTAAAACTAAAGCTACCTCTTGTGATGCTTTCAAAAAATTCTCACTCTTAGGCTTTACTAATTCGTTTACTATTGATGCTTCTCCCACCAATGGCGGCGGGCTCTGGCTTGCATGGAAAACAAATATTTCCCTCTCTATTCTCTCGTCTTCTCCTCAGGACATTGATGCCCTGATCACTTCTAGCCCCCCGGACGATCCTCCGAATTCTCCCCCTACACCTTGGATTTGTTCTTTTGTGAATGGCCCCCCTAAGTGCCAGCACCGTAATAATTTCTGGAACTCCCTCACCAATTTTGCTAACTCGATTACCCTCCCTTGGACTATCATTGGTGATCTGAACAACATTCTTAGTCGGGAAGACAAATGGGGAGGCAAACCGTATAACTATAATTCTTTCAATCCTATAGAGGAATTTATCTTCAACGCCTCCCTAGTCGATCTCGGCTTCTCGGGAGTGTCGTATACCTGGTCCAATAAAAGGAAAGGAATCGATCTCAGGAAAAGACACCTTGATAGAGTCATTGCCTCGACCTCCTGGACTACTAGTTTTCCTTAAACTAATGTCATTAACCTCCCTATTATTGGCTCTGACCATGGTCTCATCGTCCTCAATACTCACCCTGATAATAATAACCATCCCAAATAACTTCATTTCCAATCTATATGGGTGACAGTCAGACGTTAGGTGTAAGGATGTTATTGGGAAGACTTGGACCCCTAACCCAGAGGGCTCCAAACCTCTTGGACTCTGCAAAAAACTCAGAAATACCAAAAAAGACCTTATCGACTGGAGCAAAAATGTATTCGGTAATATCCCTCTGAAGGTTAAAAGCCTTAAACATGAGATTGCAAACCTTCAAAAGTCTCCCTTATCTGTTGAAAACAATACCCGTGAAGCTGCCCTTCAACTCGAACTTGATCACATTCTTAACCAAGAAGAAATTAATTGGCGTGACAAGTCCAGGGAAACTTGGCTGAAAGATGGAGATCGTAACACCAAATTCTTTCACTTGTCCACAATCTGTCGCAGGAAAAAGAACAATATTTTTTGAATTCGTAACAACACTGGAAACTGGACTCACAGCAGGAATAACATTGGAGATACTTTTGTTAGTCACTTTAAAGACCTTTTTTCTTCCTCAAATTCTTCTCTTAAAGTTCCGAATTTTAACATTTTTGAAAAAACAATCACGGAGGAAGATAACATTGTCCTTGGCTTGTGAGCCCACCCTGGACGAGGTTAAGGAAGCGTTCTTCGCCATGAACCCCAACAAATCCCCTGGGCCGGATGGCTTCACTCCCCTCTTCTATCAAAAGTACTGGGATATCGTAGGAATGGATGTGTTTCTCGCCATCAAGAATTTCTTTTTAAATGATTTCATCCTCCAAGAATTCAACCACACGAACATCACCCTTATCCCTAAAACCCCCAGTCCCGAATACCCCAACCAATTTAGACCTATAAGCCTTTGTAATATTAAATATAAAATTATCTCAAAAATCTTGGCTGATAGACTCAAGCCTTTTCTGAATAGACTTATTTCTCCCTCTCAAAAACGCTTTCATCCCTGGTAGAAAAATCTTCGACAACATCATCATTGCGCAGGAGGTCCTTAGTACTCTTAATAAATAGAAAAGGGGCCACCGGGTGTATGGCCATCAAACTGGACCTTAGTAAAGTTTTCAATAGAATTGAATGGTCATTTCTCATTGATACTCTCCAAGCCATGGGATTCTGCGAAAAATGGTGTCACTGGATTCTTCAATGCATTTCCACCACTTCTCTTTCTTTTAACCTTAACATTTTACCCTTTGGCATGCTAAAGCCTGAAAGAGGTATTCGCCAAGGGGATCCCCTTTCCTCTTCATTATTTGCATTGAAGTTCTCTTGAGGCTTCTCCTTAAGGAAGAAATCCACGGTAATATCCATAGCATTAAGACTAGTAGAACTGGATCGCCTATTTCTCACCTCCTTTTTGCAGATGATAGTTTTGTATTTTGCAGAGCTACCCTGGAAGAAGCGGGGGTCCTTAAAGAGGTCCTCAATACTTTTAAAAATGTGTCTAGCCAAGAGATTAATTTTGAAAAATCTTGTATCTTGTTTAGCAAAAATTGTCACCACAAACATCATAAAATGATACAACACCTCCTACACATTAAGAAGAACGTTTCAGGAGACATATACCTTGGAGCCCCCCTCATTTTTAACAGAGCCAAAAGTCTCAACTTCAATGAGATTATCTCCCAAGTTGCCAATAGAATAGAGGGATGGAAAGCCAAATTTCTATCCCAAGCTGGTAGACTCACACTTATTAAAGTTGTTAACTCAACGATTCCTTCGTACCTTATGTCGGTCTTCCCTTTCCCGACCAATATGTGTAAGAAGCTGGACTCTCTTAACGTAAGATTTGTGTGGGGTACTAACGAAAGTGGTAAAAACAAATCCCAAATAATCAGTTGGAAAAGAATTTGCAAACCTAAAAGGAAAGGCGGTTTGGGCACCAGACTTGCCCTTTTTCTATAACCAAGCGCTCCTTGCTAAATTCTTCTGGAGAATCATGAAAGAGCCGGACAAGCTCTGGGCTAAAGCTCTGATTAAGAAATATTCATGAAAGGAGTACCTTATGATTGTGTCTTATAAAATGTCAGATTCCTGGATTTGGAAAGGGATCATCAAAGCCAGAGATCTTATTTGGCCTCATCTCTGTTGGCATGTTGGCAATGGAAAAAATATAGATTTTTGGTTGGAGCCGTGGATCCCTACACTTCCCTTTGGCAGAATTTTTGGCCCAGTCCCAAAAAATAGAGAGTTCTCTAAAGTTTCGGACCTTATTTGCCCAACGACTTTCTCCTGGAAGATGGAAAGGATCAAAAAGTACTTTCCCGAGTCTGTTGCGAACCATATCCTTGACATCCCCATCAATAGACACCCCGCTCAAGATGTCCTCTGATGGAAAGAAGAGAAAAATGGTATACTTACAGTTAAATCGGTGTATAACTTTATCTCACCCCCTTCCAAAGTTTGTATTGCAGGTCCCCGTGGGGAGAAAGATGGAAAGATCTGGGATACCATTTGGAAAACCATAACCCCATTTCGAATCCAATATTTCATGTGGCGTGCGATCAATAACGGGTTTCCTACCAAACTCAATCTCACGCACGGAGAAGCGTACGAAGATCCGCTTTGCCCCAGGTGTAGCATTGAAGAAGAATCTACTTCGCATGCGTTGTTTTTCTGTAAGAATATCAAAGACATCTGGTATAAATCTGAGCTCTCTCTCTCTTAATCCTTCTTCTTCGACTTACTTTGTTCACCTCGAGAAGGTGTTGTTTTTGTTAACAAATAATATTTCCACCGAAAAAGCTGCTATCGACCTCGGAAGATTAGTTGCATTATGTTTTCTGTTTGGAACTCTAGAAATGAAATAATTTTTGAAAAGAAATAAACTAATCCCCTCGAAGTTCTTTTAAGAGCCAAGAGCTATTACAATGACAATTTCCCCCCTGTTAGCCATCCATAACCCCTAAAAGGTATTTTTCCTACTATGGGAAAAGGGTGGCACCTTGTCACAGTAGATGCTTCGTGGCTCCATAACAGACCTTCTAGTGGCGTTGGATACATAATTTGGAATTCTAATTTAAATATTATCGCCGCAGGACATGACACTACCCACGCAGCTGACGCGGAAGTTGCGGAGGCAGGAGCAGTTCTCAGAGGATTGATAGCGACGAAGGACTTGAGAATAGGGAGATTGGTACTTTTGTCAGATTGTCAGCGTTTAGTTAAAGCTTATGAGGAGAAATCAGTGAACCTCTCATGGGGTGCCCTTTATAGAGCTCCAGATATCATGTACTATGCATCTCATTTTGACGAGTTTCGTTTTGAATTTATTAGCAGGACGCACATGGATGCACACTTTTTATCGGCTTGGGGGGTTTCGGCCCCTCTGATTTGTTGTAACTTGCCTGCTGTTGCGGCGGCTAACTTGATTGACCTGACCTTGTATCTCCTATTTCACCCCCCCGGGGTCTAGTTTATATATGTTTTCGCTTATATATATATATATATATAACAAAAACCCTTCCCATGGTTTGACATGTTTCATTCATATCCCCTAACATTACCTTCATGAGCTCTCATGCTTGCTTACACAACTCTACTAGTATATCATTTGCACGGGCATAACTATTATTCACTGATTCTATCGGTGACATTATTTTGGCACTAAACACACTATCAACTAACTAAGTCTACACTAACACATTCTCATATTTAACGTCAACCCGAATCCCCCCACTCGCTAATCCTACTGAGTAGGCAGCATTGTTAATGCTCATTCACTATCTTCCCCTAACACAATACCCATACCTCTTAAATGCACATTGTACACCAACAAACGTCAAAATTACAGTAATCTAAACTACTTGATTCGACAACTTAAAACCAAAATTATTACCTCGAGGATGAAGGATGTGAAATCGAAGACCCCTCGCGTTGTATATCGATGACGAATGAATCTCGATTGCTGCAACGAGAATCATCCAACATTGGTTGATCATCCATGTGGTGGTGATGACAAACAAGCAAATCCCATAAAACTTCTTCTTCTTCTTCTTCTCTTCCAAGAAGAACAGCATAGATTAGGGTTAAGATGATAAATTGGGGATGAATTTCTTGTCATTTCGGTAAGCTTTGATTGGGGATTTTGAGAGAACCAAGTCTTCTTCTTCTGAGCTTCTCCCTGCACTAGAAACGGCTTGTGCTACACTTTTGAATGCCACGTGGCAGGACTTACACTCAGCCACTCACTTAGTATAGACCATCTCCAAAGGTGCATCAATTTTGAGCATTAAGCCTATACACTATGTGAGTGACCTCAGGC
The DNA here is from genome assembly GCA_014058105.1 of Kingdonia uniflora. Classification (NCBI taxonomy): domain Eukaryota; kingdom Viridiplantae; phylum Streptophyta; class Magnoliopsida; order Ranunculales; family Circaeasteraceae; genus Kingdonia; species Kingdonia uniflora. Next base: position 1,138,636 of record JACGCM010002347.1, read on the forward strand.
TCAATGGTGCAGACCTCGAATCTTCAACAATGACCAAACACTTACTGATTTTTATTAGAAGGATTTACCGGATGGGGCTCAAAGTTGGGGATAAATTCAATCACATTGGCTGCAAGTTAAGCTATATACTAAGTTGAGTTTAGCTTTATAAACGATTATTAAGTGATAAAAATGAAAGAAAGGGGGGCTTTTGAGAAGTAATTTTTTTTCCTTCGCGAGGAATATTGTTTAGCGCTCAAACGAGATAATAAAAGATATTTTCAATTTAGTGTAAAATTTTTAATTTTAGCTAAGTGAGAGGGATGATGTTTTACGGTAAGGTCAATTATGGAATTATAAGGTACTTTTTGAAATCAAGCTTCTAAATTAGGGTCTACAAAGAGTTTTCTAAACTATAGGATACTAAATGTAATATATCGTCAACTTTAGACCTTATACAGTAATTGCCTCTTTTTAGTATTTCTTCAAGAGAAATTTTAAATACACCCCATACTTAATAAGATCACCCCACTTTATGCTCACCCCACTTTCATTTTGTTTCTATTAACGAGCTCACCCCATCTCTTTAAGAAATACCAAATTAAAATGAGAAAAATGTTAAGTAGGTAGTTCATCCCACTCCCACGTATTTTAGTTTCCCCTTCCGTTCTAAGATTTCGAATCATCAAGTATATCTCTATTTATCATTTTTACTCAGTCCAAATTTAGGATATTTGGGGGTAAAAGTCACGTCTTCTATTCTAGTGTATACCTCTTTTAAAATCTATGAAAATGAGTGTTTGCTTGGATGAGTGTATGAATATTTTTGTTCATGGAGTTAGGTACTACGGGATGCATTAATACATCTCTTGATGTAATTTTGAGGTTAAAAATCTAGCTTTTACGTAAGCTTTTATGTGTTATCATTTTGGGGGAATATTTGTCTTTACATATGAAGAATTGTTATGTAAGATAAAACTAATTGGGTGGGGTGAGCTTATAGAGTTTGGGGTGTATTTAAAACTTCTCTTCCTTCAATCATGAATTATCCATCACCTATAATTTACCCTAGTTCATCCTAGAAAACAAGTATGGATTAAAATTTACAAGTATTCATTGGCTATATATGTTGGTAAATACAAGGGTATTCAATTTTCCTTGAAGTTTGAATGGTGGAACTAAGTGGTTTTAGTCCCACATTGGATATGAGGGAAACACAACTCTCCTATATAAGTAAATCAAACACTTACCTTGTTGTAATGTGTGTGAGAGCTGGTGGGTCACACGCGCATGTGCAACATGTGCGACCTAGGAAACCCGCTTATTATTATAAGTCTAAGATTGGGCCTTGGGGTCTTGGGCTCATGAGGATTCCTTTAAATACTTAGTCATTTTTTGGGTTTGAGGTGTGACTCTTGGTGAAGAGTCACCCGTGCTCTATATAACCCAATTTCGTTTTTATTTATGATTATCAGTTTTTCAGAGTTTTTTTGAGTCTTTTTACAAAGAGAAAACAGACGCAATCAAAGTTCGTTTGGTAGAAAGATAGAAGTGTTTTCTTCTTTCTGCGACTGATCGTTGTATCTTGGGAGACAGTGGCATATATTCCTGCAAAGCACTGTGGCAGGGGTGAATCTGTCTTAAGGAGATAGTGTGTATACACTAGACTCGATCATCTCCTTAAGAGGTGTTGGTTTTTCATGCAAATTAGAATACAACTTTATCCAAAATGGGCAGTGGAATTACCTGATAATGTTCATAGATTGATCCCAGAGTTGAGGTGGTTGATTGGGGAAGTGGAGATTAATGTGGGGATGGAGGACAAAGTTATATGGACTGCCAACAACAAAGGGAAGTTATACTCCCAAAGATACTTATAATTTTATTAGAAGAAAAAAAATCCCATTGTTAATTGGACTAAAATCACTTGGTTTATGGGCTCAATCCAGAGGCATTCTTTTTTTACATGGTTAGCAATGAGAAGAGTTCTTAAAACAAGAGAAAAAGTTTTAAAATAGGGTACAATAGACTCTGCTAACTGTGTGTTGTGTTATACAGGTACTGAAACTGAAGAACACTTGTACCATTTGGAGAGGGGTGTTGGATGCTATGGGTTATAGCATCATGGTTGCCAGTTGGGATAAGCAAATAGTTTGGTGCAGCTTTCACTTCTTGGGGCAGATGCTTATGGCCGAATTAGGGGTAATTGAACAAGTTTGTGAACTGTTTAATCCATGCTCTCAATTATCCCTTCTCCCTCTCTAGAACAATCCTCAATCTTGCAATGTCTTCTTAATCCTTAAATCTGCAACATCACAGTAATCACAGATGTTTAATGCTGATAAATCTGTAACATCACACTAATCACTTCCAAAGACACGAGTTCAATCAGGCTGGTGAGTTTAGTAACGATTTATCGTTTTATTCTCCTTCTTTTTCTATTATTAGATCAACATATATAGAATTTAGTGGTGATAATGATATTACTTTGCAGAATTTTGTGGACCTCCATGAAGTGAACGGTCCTTAAAGGAGAGTGACAGTTTGTGGAGATATACTAAGTTTAATGTATTGTAGGAAGATCTCCTATCATTGTTCTAGCATGGCAAAAAAGGACAATAAAGTGTTTATGATTGTCAATAAACAATTTGGCTCACTTGGGCACCTGACATGTACGCTTTAGCGGAGAGATTTTAGACTCTTTTTTCGAGTTCGTTCACCGTTCATGTAATTTTGAAGCACATTTCTTAGCTGCGAGGAGTGCAAATTTCCCCCCTTTTGTTTGTACCGAGGCCTCTGAGGCTCGGACTTTTGTAAACTCTATTCTTACCCGCCCCCATGGGCGGTTTGTTTAATTTTATATTTCAGCTTTGCGTTTAAAAAAAAAACAAAAAACAATTTGGTGAAAAATTGTCTTCTTGTGGTAATCACTATTGTGGAGGGCATAGGAATTTTAGGCTTAACGTCTGTTTCTGTTGTTGGAATTAGGTCGTGTCTTTCAACCTTGTTGAAAATATCAGCATTTTTTTTACCAATGGAGTGAAGCTTTGATTGGTATTCCTTGAAGGGGCAAAACCGATGATCAGAAATTTCAGTAAACAACCTAGCAAAGAACAAACTTTTTCTAATTCCAATTCTAATTCCAAATTTGAATTCTTAAATATAGTATGATATAGAGAGACAACAGTAAGCAGAGAGATTTCATCATGATTGTGTATATTGGTTTTTAGATACCCATTAGAGAGAAGATGGAAGGGGAATAGAAAGAAACGATGGGCATATTGAGATACTTGATGTGTTGAATTATAATAATGGGGTTTCAACATTGATAGCTAGGTTGTGGGGGTTACAACATTGATAGCTACTTTGTGGGGGTTTCAAAAATTAATTAGCATGACAGCATTAAGCACCTTCATCTGATATCAAAATCTTGTAAAACAAGAAACGTTTACTTTCAAAAAGAATGAAAACTATCTAATATGGACTTCACCTGCTCTTCTTGAAATGATAACCCGAGGGTCCTTCTAAACGAAGATAATCATACATGATCCCTGTGAAGGGGCTAGTGCATCTAGATTGGGTTATATATAAGGTGTTAGTTCCCCTAACAAGAAGATATCCTGGAATCTCGAAGTGAAACAGCCAATAAAGCCCATGAATCCCGTGTCTCGCGATTGCATTGTCCCTGCCTGTTAAACCTACTTTGAAACGTCGACCATCTGCTTGCGGGTTGTTAACTCGTACATGTAAATCTGCATTTGTGGCAGATGCAAACGCCAATCTGAGCGTATAAGTCCCCAAATAATTCACGTTGGCTAATGGGAATGCAACTTGCCATGTTGACGGCTGAAAACTATTCCCTGCGTTTCGAGTAACATGTGCAAAGAACCAATCGTTCCGGTAGTCGCTAACACCAATTCTATAGATGAGATCCTGATACGGATATAACTCTGTGTACCTCTCCCACAACCCGTACTGTCGAAACTTATTGGATGAACTCGAAGGCTCACTGTTACTGGTCTGGCTGACGAAAAGTTTATTGATATATCTTGGATTAGGGTCTGGAATGTAAAACTCCTTTGCTGAACGGTCCGGTATGCCTATCTCCCACAAGGTAGGGCCATTTCTTGGCGGTCGAAATACAAGATCACCCAGGTTGATATCACATCCTGCTGTGATTGTAATATCGCCATCACGCTTGAAGTCTCCTATGAAGCCAGGTACCCAGGCATTGAGATTATAGTCTCCCTCACGGACATTGCTAATTGTGAAATATCCTTCCTCGTTAGTTTTAACCCAAAACTGGTAGCCCTTGCCTTGCGTCTGCCATGATCCAGCTTGTCCAGGAGGGGCTAAACCCACATAAGCGGCATTTGCAAACGTAAACTCTTGGTTGTCTTGGACTAGTAATCTGCCCGAAACTGTACCACGTTGGTTAGAAGAAGGGTAATCATCTGAAACCGGGAAACTGTATGGCCAACTTTGGACTTCAGTTCTCATCTGATCTTTTGCGTCGTTCCAAAGTGTTTTATGCGCATTCTGATTGTTTGAGACCGAGTTAAGATATATAAAAACTGGCCCGTAAACCTTCTTCCACGGCTCTCCGTTCACAAATCTTAGGTCCACCGCGTCCCATCCTGCGTAATGAGAACTGCTAAACACAGCGAGTGTAGTAGGGCCGGCATGAGAAGTAAGATCTTGCTTAAGTGGCCCGCCAGTACGAAACTCATCGCTTGGTGTGATCATCCAAAACCCGACAGACTGATTGGTGTTGCTAATCCACCCATGAACTCTATTGTCTTTATTCTCGCACGAGTATTGGTACTTATCATCCACCTCTCCTTTCAGATCTGGGTTGGACGGATTTGTCAAGAGAACTGCTTCCGGGTAGTTTAGACGCTGGCCTGAACTTCGGTCTTGGGGTGTAGGCATGATTCTTTGCCTGTCATCTGATATAGCCATGTAGTGAAACTTGGCCGTATTAAGCTTGAACGCGAGCCTGCTATTACCGAGATCAAAAGCAGGCCATCCTGGCAACCGCTCGTAAATTCCGTATGCGTAGAAACCCGAGGAACCACGCATCATTATGAACCTTTTATCTATGTTCAACGCGAAGCTATTACCATTCGAGGGATTCCACCTTACGGTAAAAGAAAGTTCTACTTGTTCAGGACTTTCCTTTATCACTTTAAATTCTGTCCCAACGGCATGGTCGTATCTTCCGCGTTGCCCAATTCTGCTCCATTCAAGATCCCAATACCCTCTTCTGTCTTTTTTTTCATGACCATCAAGTAAATTTTCGATACCATTATACTTTATCACAGACACAACCCCTCCTGGCTTCGTAAAGGTGATTTGTACGAGACCGTTATCCAAGATAACATGTTTGTCTTGTATCTGCAATTGTACTGCATAATTTGAGTTTGATGATGAACTATGCGAAACCCCCAAAAATTTCCTGTTGAGTATCCCATCTTGTAATTGAAAACTTTGTTCAACTCTTACAGCTAAGAGAAAGATGCAAAACCATGCACCCAATGAGCTTACGCTCAAACGTTTTCCTCCCATCATCATCAATATCCAAAGCTCTAATCTATTTGAAGGACACGATTTCTGAACAAAGGTTTATATGATTCAAGTTTCAACCTATAGGTTATAGATATATTTATATGCAAGGAGAGACTACTGTTTTTAGTAAGTGTAGGGAGAGAGGGATTAGAGATGGAGTTGTAGTGGGATTAGTAACCATCTATGATTAGGATTAAAACTTAGGGTTATATTGTGGTACAGGATCACTGGACTGGACTCTTCAGTCTCCAGAGAATCCTTATGCATTGAAGGCTTTCCGCGTGAGAGTTTGAACTTTGAGCCAGAATTCCTTAATATGAAAATAGGCTCTCGAGCCTAGTCGTACGAACCACATATTTGGTTTGGAACTTTGAAAATTAGTGATTTATATATACTTAGGGTATACATACCTGAATTCGAAGAATTTGAATGATTAGGTCATTTAGGTGCTATTTTACTTGAAAATGAAGCGGGTACAGGAAACGATACGAGAAATATAAACGGAAACGTCCAATATTTTTTATACATGATTCGGGAAACGGGAAACGGGAAACGCATACGGGAGAGATGTGACAATTGAAGCAAAATGTGAAACGAAGAGGGAAACGAGTATTGAAGCGTAAACAAATCCGAACTAGGAAACGAGTAAGAAATGTCGAAATAAGCAAAAAGTGATGCTTTTTTATAGTAGAGAGATCAAGATACAAAGAGAATACTTGTTAACTTAGTCAAGAGGGAAGAGAATACGGAAGGTTAAGTATGCTTAAGGCTTCTTCATTTCTCAAAGAGATTTCATTATAAAGTAGTATCTATAAGTTTGAGTTTTTTTTTTTTTTTTTCCTTCTTTTGTGGCTATAAGAGCATGAAATCATATATACTTATTTCACATTCATTTTGATATACAAATTTTAAAAGTTTCCCTAATCAAACAAAAATTTCCTAAGTGTAAAGTAGAAATCCCGATGAGCCCCAAGTCCATGTGGGGCTCATGGGTCGGGTCGTGCACACAAGCCCATGTGCGTCCCTATATAGCAAGCCTTCACACACTCGCCTCACACATGCGTGAGGGCATCACCTACTTACACATGCTACACATGATTGTAGTGTACAACCCATTATAAAGTGAAAATCATTTTTTCACTTATCCAATGTGAGCCTAAAAATAAACACACCAAGTTTACATTCAAAACAAAGAAACACTATACGAATAACTTAATTTTATGACAGACCAAAACCGTCGTTAACGCTCCTTTGTGATGGTTTTAGACCGTCGTGATTCCCATCGCTAACGAGCCGTCGTTTATATATTTCAACGGAAAAGTCCCGTCGCAAAACATAAATTTTGTGATGGTCTCCCCCCTTCAATAATTTGCGTCAGTTCAAAACCGTCGCAAGTTTGCTCAAATGTAGTATCCCAAAATAGCTATTACGACGGCTTTGGTTGGTTGGAAATTTTGTTGTTTATTTGCGACTAATTCTCTTAGAAAGTCTATTTATGAAACAACTAAAATAAATCTGTCGTATTCACTGTCCTTGATTTGCGACAATTGCATTGTATAAAGCTGAATAACATAAAAAAAAAAACCATATAAAAGAAAATGAATTCCATTTTATTATAAAAATGATGAAGTACATGCAACATATTCATTCAAAATTTTGTATATAGTTCCTCCAAATAGAACTTAAAACAATCTTTAGCAACAACTACTCTTTAAACTGCCTTCCATCTTTCGCCTGCTTCACGATAGTATGGACATTCCAAAATACCATATCATTGTTACCTTCGGTGCCTCGTAATTGGTTTCTACCTTACCACCCATGGTGTCCTTGGCAGAGGTGTATGCATCGTCTGCCTTTTGTTTTGCACCTTCTCCATATTTACAGCTTCCCCTGTCTTCTCATAGGCAAAGTATGATGCTTGACTGGCCTTCTCTGACACAAAATTCACAGCTAGATGGACCTTATTCACCTATGGGGGATCAGAAGAAAAGAGCTGGAACTTGAGATATAGACATGGGGATCAAAAGTATGTTTTTGATTCAATGGTTCAATTGTATTGCAGAGCTATTAGGGTTTAAATTGATCCAATCTAAAGCAAAAAATATTAGTCCATGTTAAGGGGCTTACCAGTTGACGATGCAATGCCGAAAAAACTTCTACAGGCTAGGCTCACCAGAATAGTTGAATCTTGAGACCTAATGTTGAAGGATATACAAAATGTTAGAAAGGGTACAATGCGCAAGGGATTTTTAGAAATATAGATGCACCCAATCATTCATTTTCTCTATTAGACAGATATTATTGTTTCAAGAGATGATATAATAGATAAAAAGTTAGCAACAGTCCAACTAGGAGTAAGGTGGGTACCTTCGTATTTGCCAAGACGATCTCAAGGTCTCATAGACAGAGAAGCTGATAGCTATACTGGGTCCCACCTCCTGCATCATACAGATTATTGGCAACTCAGAATTAAGACAGATGCATAAGCCATAAACATTAGCAACTCATAATTCAAATACATTATCCCATATCATCCAAATTATTGGCTTTGCTGGAAAATCCACATTTGGTGATCCCCCAAGCTACAAAAATTACCATTATATTATTCCCCGTGATAGCTAGACCGTGTTTGATTTGTGAAAAATGAAGGAAAAAGAAAGTCATTTTTCTAGGAATTTGCACTGCCATGAATATGGTAGAAAATAAAACAACATTTAATTGCTTAGTACTACTGGCAAAAAAAAATGTCAAAGGTAATATAGGTAGCCCAAGTGTGTTTGCTTATTCTAAGAATATAAAATAAAGATCAAGTCTGTATAATGAAGAGTCTTCATAAGCTAGTTTATTTAGTAGCATTTTCAGGGATTACCTATAGAATTTGGGAAAAAGATCTTTATCGCTTATATAAGCAAGTAGTTTTACAACCTGAAAAATAATCAGGAATAGAATCAGCGGCAACATGACGAAGATCATCAACAAATATAAAAAAAACTACCTTATCAAGTGTCTCCTCAATAGCTTCATCACTCAACTTTTCACTTCCACCCTTCTTCGGGATATTATCACAGAAACTAGCTAATAATTCTTCGCTCGAACTTCCAGCAACTCCTTTGTTGCAGAGTACTTCAAAAGTTTATTTAAGGGCCTAAAAAGCATTAACAAAGAAGAAGAAACCACAAGATAGTAAACTTCAAATGAGAATAAAATGAAAAAAAGGTGTGCATAGATAAACGATAATCTCAGAAACAAACCTTGTGGAATAGAGAGTGGTTTAATAAGCAATCGTTCACATATGTCATGTATTTGTCGTGAAGCTCGATTATTTTTCTCACAAACATCTGAAAACCAGAAAGATCAATTAAGTTTTACTTAATTTTTTAATCGAAAAACCAGCTCTAAGCATTTATCGATTTACCTGTTCCTGCAGACCAACCACATATCTCTTTTCTGCCTGAAAAAAATATAAATATTAGCTAGCATCACTAATCTAGCATCGGACATACTATATATCATACAAAATAACCAATACACAATAAGCTTATAAAATGAATACAGATGTTGGAAAATAATACTCAGGACTCTCCAGACGCCAACACCAAAAATAAGCAAAATCACTTACAAAAATTATTGATCCATCTCGTATCCAGAAATAGAAATGTTTTGTTGCAATATGTTTTCAACAATGTAATCAACGTTAGGAGTCCATGGTTATGCAGGTAGTAGAGTTCGGACCTCTCCCTAAAAGAAACTAGCTAGTAAAACTTGACGATTACAACCAACCATGAAGGAAATGCTAACCACTAAGAAAGCAAATCAGAATGTGATACTTTAATTTAGATCTTCTAATTGACCACTCACGAAACCAACTACCTGTTGGCCCAGTGGAAAAGATAGGGTATATCTATCTAGGGGTGCAGGGTTCGATTCCCACCTCCGTGTGGGTTTCGAGGTTGGTATGAGCCCGTCGGCTTATGGTCAGCTTGCCCGGTTCGTGTGGTTTGCGGGCTATTGCACGAACCCTAGGGGATGTAGTCGGGAATTGACGGTCCACGGAAACCCCTAGAATAAAAAAAAAAACTCTTAACAAATAGGATTTTCTGTCTCAATAAATAAAATGCAGCATCTATTTCCCAGAGTTACCCTCCAGTCTCACACCGCTATTTCTATTAGGTAAGGTTAGTGTTCCCACTACCTTGGCTACAATGAAGATCGAAAAATCTATATAATCTCAAACTTTAACTTCTATAAAATACATTTCTGCGTTAGAGTAAAAAGAAGATAATAATCAACCTTCTTGTTACTTGCGGCATCTTCTGCTTGTTTGACCAAAACAGACCCTTCAGTAGTAACATGCTACATAAATGACACCCAGAAAAAGTAAAAATAAGATAACATTGGAGCACTGTTATAAATGTGAAGTCTACACAAAAGGACGGATCACCAGGACTGCAGAAGCCGGGAAACTTAATCGCAAAGCTAAAACTACCCTCCGAGAATGACAAACTCGACGTCACGTACGACTGCTTGTTCTCCACACACAACTCTTCAATCTTCAACTCAACCATCTCTTCTTCTCCAATTATTACCTCCTATCACAAACATCCTAAATCAACAACAACAACAAACAAAAATACATAACCAAAATCAAATCAATCACAAATCACACTAAACCCTAACTAATCCAAATCTACCAAAACCTTAATAATCAACACCTAATTCCAAATTCTAACATCAAATGAAGCACAAAACACAGATCTTGCAACTCGAATTCAAATTAAATATTCAAACAGATCATTTCTAGGGTTTATGATTCACGAACAAGTCAAATCGATCAATCTTAGATGAATCATAGCTAACTAAATTTCAGATAGCACACCTGTGGAAAACCGTAGAAGCATATGTCTAAGAAATAAAGGGATTTCATAAGTTTGGAATCGATGAACTTACGAGGGAGGGAAACAAGTTGGTGAATTTCAGAAGGCAGGGGTTCTCTAAAAAGAAGCAAGAGAATATAACACGAGCTATATCCATTTTAAGTATGAAAAGCAACCCTATTTTGACTCTTTTCGTCCGTCACAAATAAGCGACTACTAAAGTCAGTCATAAATTCCGTCAAAAATTAGTTAATTTTGTATAGTGAAAACACATGGGGGTTTTTCTAACAATTTTATCAGTCACATAATGCGTGCCTTCAAATTTTAGACACTCCCGGGGAGGTTTTTCCCTACATAGAGCTCCCCATGACAAGTTTGTATACTACTACTTAGGCAAGTCACAGACATGGTCTACAACCTCCTCTTCTAATATTCCTGCACTTATTTTAGTACTTTCGACCATGGTGGTCTTTTTTTTTCTTTCTTTTCCTTCGCCTAAAAATTAACCATGCACTTGCTGCATGACTACAACGACCGTCATAAAAAAACTCCGGTCATTTTCCTAACTGTGAGTAGGCCAAGTTATTTGGCACAACTGAAGCATTCAGGTTTAGCTGTACCATTGGAGATTGTTTACACATTAATAGTGACTTCCATTGAAGATTCTCTCTTTTAGCACTCCTCTGTTTGCTCATTAACATAGATGGATCTTGCACTGATGGTTGTGGGGGAATAGGAGCAGTGGCTAGAGTGGAGGATGGTACTGTCATTGGTGTGGTAGTTGGCAAGACAAAAACTAGGTTTTCCTTCATTCATGAAATAGAAGCGGTTGATGTTGGGAAACCGAGGGGGCAAATCGCAACACGGAAGCACAATACGATTAACAAGAACTCGAAGAACTAACTTAAACCAAAGAAAATTCAAACAAAGGCAATAAAACACATACACAAGGTTTAAATTAAGTGGAAACCCTAAACATGATCAAAACCACCCCCGACAAGCACGACGAATATATTATCCCAGCAAGAAACCCTAGAAAGAAAACCCAATAAATCTCTCTAGAGCTAAACCCTAGATTTCTCCATTTTCTCTCTCTTTTCTCATGTACTGAGGCCTTTAACATACACTCTATATTTATAGGCTTTATATTATGCCATCTCCGAAATACGCATCACGAGATAATCCATCGTTTTGGATCAAATTTCCTTCAAAATGAACTTAAAAACAAACAAACAGAGCCATTTTCGTTCGAACGAGTCATTAGGTCGTTCGAACGAACTTTTTCCTACGCCCTGGAATTTTGGCCCCAAAGCTCAATTCGTTCGAACGACTTCAACGAAACTCTGTCGTTCGAACGACTCTCCACTCGTTCGAACGACTTTCCCCAGTTTTTGAGCCATATTCCTAACAATTGAAATGGGGCTTAAGATGGCAAATGAGCATGGATGGAAAATACTGAGTAAGCATGTCATGTAATTCACAAACAACTGTTGACTTGATTAAAACCAAGAAACAACCTCCTTGGGAGATGAACTATACAGCTAGCAGAATTCACAAAATGATTGGAGATATGGAGTTTTATGAGTTTAAACATGATTTTAGGAAGACTAATAGGCTAACTGATGGCCTTGCAATCGCAGACTTGCACCCTGATACATAATACATGGAGATCCAACCTGATGCTCTTCCTGAAAACTTGAAGAAAAATGCTCATGAAGACATGACTAAAGTGTACTACAGAGAATAGATTCAGATTTTGGTTTGTCCTTGAAGCTGGGAATTTAAAGGGGTTTTGGAGAGTCTGTTTTGCACAAGGTGTAATGTGCTCTCTTGGTTTGGGTTAGTCCAGGTTGACTAAGATGAGTATATTGGTCTAATTAGTGGTTGCTTATGCTAGCCCAAGCTTTACTTTTATGGTGTTTCTTTGTTGGGCTCCTTGTGGATGAGTTCTCTTGTATTGAAGTTTTGTGTTTGGATCCAGTGGTGTTTAGGCTCTTCCACCCTTATACATATTTTAATCTTGGTTTATTTTATCATGGGGAGCTAACCTTTTTCTAGCGTTATGGTCGTGTTTTGAATGATCATTGGGTCTATAAAAAGGCGTAAACAAACATGCGCATGATTTTAAAAGTTGTTAAAATATGGTTAATTATATGGTAATGTGTAAACTTTAGTCATGTTTTGTTTATTGTTTTAAGTTGGAGGATTGGACTTCCATGATGTAAACTTCTTATTAAAACACTAACTAACCCACAATATTTAAGTGGTCGTGCTTGCCATAATGTTGGAAAATTCTATAAATTGTTTGACTATTGTTATGTACATAAAAAAAACAATACGCACGCCCAAATATTCTCAAATCGTCCCCATTATGGCCTAGGATTTATCTTGACTTACCCGACATGTGTATTGACAAAACTACCATTTTAAACAATGACTGTCAATGCGTAAAACCTGACTATCAAATCAGCTTTTATTCTTCTAAGAGTGTCTACTTCAACTTAAAAAGCTGACTTAAACTCCAAGGAGAGCAAGATAGTCACTTTCGAAAAATCTTCCAACTTCACCGCGACTTTTTGACAAATATTCTTTACCAACTGCAAAAGAACGTATCTCTAGAAGAAATAAGTGAGAAAGAGAGGAAACACTGAAGATAATAACATGATCCTAATGTACATGATCAAAGATTCGTACACACATTATTTTATTCCAGTACGGCGAAGAGAGAGAGAGAGAGGAAACGACGAAGAAAGAGACCGTTATTTTTTATTTTCGTCAACTGTGATATAAAGTGTGAAAATCAAATAATCTGAGTTGATCAACAAGAATTTATCTTTGCATTTTCTCCGAGCATCTCTCTCTCTCTCTCTCTCTCTATATCATAATAAGGTTCATTTGTTTGTTGTTTGTATCAACATCACTGAAAGAGGGAGTTCTCACTGTGACTACTGGTATGATCATGATCTCTTTAAAGTTGTAAAGATGTTATTTTTATGTGATTTGGTGATATATTTGATGATGGGGTGTCTTGTTTTATGGTTTTGAATAATGGGGTTTGTTTGAATTGTTGATAAATAATTTACTTTCTAAATCGTATTGCTAAATCGTATCTAATATTTTCTCTCTCTAACTTTTTTCTCTGTACAGAGACCTTTAACATACGCTCTATATTATAGACTTTCCATTAGGTCATCTCCGAAGTACCCATCACGAGATAATTAATCGCTTTGGATTAAATCCCCTTCGAAACGAACTTAGAAACAAACAAACAGAGTTATTTTCGTTCAAATGAGTCATAAGGTCGTTCGAACGACTTCAACGGAAACTCTGCCGTTCGAACGACTTCCCCACTCGCTCGAACGACTTTTTCCTGTTTTGAGCCGTAATCCTAACAATCTTCACTTCGGCGATAAAACCATTTCTTCTACTATATTCGTCGTGTATCATTGTCCCTTCTCAATTAAAAAAATTACCCGAGTCTAGGCTTTTCCTAGACCTACCAATCGGAACCTACTTTATGATTATCTTTGTAGACTGTGTCATTACTCCACCTTTAACTAAACTCTCCTTTTGAGAAATCTCCATAGCTCCCTTGGTACACACAACCTTCACATCTCCACCCATTGATTTACCAACCAATGCATACAGGTTCCCGCTTAGAACTTCCTTCATGATCAAAGAAGATTTTCGATAAACTTTCATTACTCCACCTCGCCCAGAGTAATTGTAACCCTCATTATCTAACTTGAAAAGTGAAATTAGATTATGATTCATACTCGACACATGTTAAACATCATGAAGAACTACGATGCGTCCATCGAACATCCTCACGCGAATATCACACACCCCCGAAATCGGCCTTTGAGAGCCATCGCTCGTCAACACAAACTTACTACCCTCACACCTTGCATATTTACCAACCATGCCTTGTGTGCCTCATCACCATCATTACCAGTAACCATCGCCAGTTTGTTAGTATCACTTTCGGAACCCCTTGTCGAACTTGCTCCATTACTTTTCCCCGTTTTGCAATCCGATCTATAATGACCCGATTGACCACAACTCCAACAAGTTCCTTACTGAACCTATTAAAGATTTTCTTCCCACTGACCACCATCGCAGAGTTTTCCCCAAAGGATTCGCTACCCTTAAGCCTTCTCTCCTAGGAAAGAAGCGTACTTGTAACCTTCTCAAAACTCAAGATTTCCTTCCCATACATCAACATAGGTTGAAAATGCTTGAAGGAAGATGGAAGAGACCATATGAGTTGAAGCGCCTTATCTTCATCCTCAAATTTAACTCCGATCGATTCCAATTTTGAAACGATCCCGTTCAAAGAACCTAGGTGATCACCAACGCTTGTACCCTCATCCATCATAAGTGTATGAAGTCGCTCCTTAAGGTATAAGCTATTCGAAAGATTCTTTGTTTGGTACAAACTTTCAAGTTTTTCCTAAAGGCACTTAGCGGTATTCTCTCCAACCATGTTTTCCAAAATGTTCTTAGCGAGATAAAGGCGTATCCTGCTCATAGCCCTTGAATCCAGATCTTCTCAGTCCTCTTCTTCATCGTCGTCCGCTTTCTGGGCTGATATACCTTCAATCGAAATTTTAGGTATAGGCTTCCCTTTCAGTATCTTGCGTAACCTGCCTTGAATCAAGATATCTTGGACTTGTATTTGCCACAATCCAAAATTTATCTTCCCATCGAACTTTTCCACATCAACTTGATCGCGTTAGAGAACTTAGATCTTCCCATCTTGCTACTCTACTTGCCCCAAACCTCGCTCTGACACCAATTGTTAGGAAATCGAGGGGACAAATCGCAATGCGGAAACACAATATGATTTAGCAAGAACTTGAATAACCAACTCTAACCACAAAATATTTAAACAAAGCAATAATCACATACACAAGGTTTAATTTAGGTGGAAACCCTTTAAAGAATCAAAAACCACCCCCGACAAGCACGACAAATATATTATCACTTAGGGTTACAAGAACTTACAAAAGATCACTCAACTTCGCCTCTACCTTTACAAATAATCCCCACTAAGAAACCCTAGAAAGAAAACCCAAAAAATCTCTTCAGAGTAAAACCCTAGATTTCTCCATTTTCTCTATCTAACTCTTTTCTCTTGTACAGAGGCCTTTAACATACGTTATATATTTATAGGTTTTCCATTAGGTCATCTCCGAAGTACGCATCACGAGATAATCTATTGTTTTGGATTAAATCCCCTTCGAAATGAACTTAGAAACAAACAAATAGAGCCATTTTCGTTCGAACGAGTCATGAGGTCGTTCGAACGACTTCAACATAAACTTTGACGTTCGAACGACTTCCCCACTCGTTCGAACAACTTTTCCCTGTTTTGAGTCATAATCTTAACAGGCCTTTAGATCAAAACATGGGAATTTTTAGTAAAATAATTGACACCTAAATATGTTACAAAACAAGATTAGAAGAAAAAAAAAAGGGACTACAGCTGGAGAATAAGATACAAGGAAAAGATTTTGAAAATATAGAGTCCAAGTTGGAAAGATATATTTAAAGAGAGAACTCATAGAAGTAATAATATAATTTAGGAGAATAAATAGGACATAATTAAGGAGAATATCACCATAGAGAGATACTATATGAATTAAGAGTGGAGTGCATTTTTGTTGTTTTCATTTTTTGCTGCTTTTGTCGTTGCTTCTATCGGATGTTGACATGTGGGCATTATGAGTTGTAAAAATTTTTAGCTCTACCTCTCTCTCTGCCAGAGACTTTTTGGGGCAGCCTTCCGGGTCCCACCAAATAAAAATAAATATAAGACGTCAAATTACTCTTGTTTGTGTTATAGCTCTCATCTTTTCTCTTTTTCTCTCTCTTCTTCTTCTCTCTTCCTCTCAGTCCCCACACTACCACCATCAATGTCACCCACTTTTTAAAGCTTGAAATAAAAAAGTAACATACAAAACAATAATGTATTGATGGTTGCTTCCACTTTTACATACTTGTCTCCCATATTATAATAATTTAATTTATGAAGTTATTTTTGCCCTAAAATTCATATGTTAGGTCTTTGCTCCAACTTCAATGGGACCTCTATTTAGAACAAATAAATCTACTTCTTTATTTGTATTTTTTTCTTTTTATCAATATTTCTTAAATAATAAAAGTAAACAACTTCAATTAATAAAATTTCATAACATATTAGAAGTTTCGTACCTATGAACTCCTTAAGTCTTGTGTTCTTATTAAATTGTAACCCTCAATTGTAACCCTTTTTTTCTCCTAATATACTCTTACTTTTTGCAAAAAAAAATTGTGTTCTTATTAAATTTAAACATGTATGTTAGTGTTTCAAAAGATGAATAATCAAGAGGTGTTAATGGTGCAAACCAACACACCTCCAACATTTATTCCATCGGATGTTGAGAACGAAGTGGACGAACCATTTGTCACGGTAAGAATTGTTCCTAAGTTGCTTATATAATTTATGTTTAATTATTACTATTTATTTACATATAACTTGTTTTACATATTTCAAATCATGATGATAGTAAATATAATTTTCGATGATTGTACATATTTCGTACTCTTTAAATACCGCAGATAGACAACGACGAGGAGGAAATTATAGAATTGAGTGATGATCAAGAAAGTGATGAAGAAAATGTTGTGAGTGATGATGAAATCAATACTGAAGAAACTAACGAGATGCTTAGTAATTATCAGATACCTACTCTTGGAATGGATTTTGGGTTAGAAGAAAAAGCATACAAGTGTTATAATTTTTATGCAAGATATGTTGGGCTTAGTGTAAGAAAGCATCAAATTACAAGAAATAAAGCTAATGGGACTATTGTTAGAAGACAGTTTTGTTGTTCAAATGAGGGTAGTAACCAGAAAAAAATTACTCCCAAGAAAAAAAAGGAGAAAAAGAAGGTGTGGGTGTCTTGCTATGCTTGAAATTAGATTGAATGCTAATGGAAAATACCGAGTAACAAAATTTTTGGAAGAGCACAATCATGAACTAGTTGATGCATCAAGTACACATTTATTGAGGTCTCAACAAAAGATAACACCTGAGCAAGCCTCGATGATTATTAAAATGCGAGTTGCTGGAATTCTTGGATGCCAAATATTTTGTTACATGCGAGGGGAAACGGGTGGAGTTCAAAATCTTAATTTTCTGAAGGAAGATTCTGATAACTTGATTATGAGAGCTCGTACCGAATTTTTACAGAAAGGTGATGCATTGTGTCTACTTGACTACTTCAAAAAAGAAGAAGATGAGAACAAGTACTTGTTTTCTTCAATTCGGACTAACGAAGAAAACGAGATAACTGGTGTTTTTTGGTCGGATGCTAAATCATGGAGCGATTACGAGTTTTTTTGGAGGTGTTGTGTCATTTGATACAACTTATCTGACAAATAAATATAAGATGAAATGTGCTCCTCTAATTGGTTTAAATAACCATGGCCATACTATAATGTTTGGATGTGTTTTATTAGAAGATGAAACAACTGAGGCATTTATTTGGTGTTTTAGAACCTTTCTAGAAGCTATGGGCGGAAAACATCCAAAAGTAATATTTACAGACCAAGCAATGGCAATGGTAAACGTTATCAACGAGGTACTTCAAGAAACTCACCATAGGTTATGCATTTGGCATATTTTTCAGAATGCGACAAAACAAATTTCTCATGTTTTCAATAAATACAAGTTCTTTTCAAAGGAATTTAAGAAATGTATTTACGAACCAGAATTGGTTGAAGAGTTTGAAGATATGTGGCACAAAATAATTGATAAATGTAAGCTACAAGAAGATGAGTGGTTGAACAGAATCTACAAGCTGCGCGAGAAATGGGCTCAAGTATATGGGAGAAAACATTTTTGTGCAGGTATGACTACTACACAGAGAAGTGAAAGCATAAACAATTTTTTGAAAAAGTTTTTCACAAGAAAACTTGTTATTCGAGAGTTAGTAGGACAATATGATGTAGCAATGGCTGACAGAATTGAGACGAAAGGGAAGGCAAATAATCACACGAGACAAACAAATGCAAATCTTTTATTCGAGTGGGCTGTTGAGCGTGAAGCGTCAAAAAAGTATACTACAATTTTTTTTGGAGAATTCCTTAATGAGATGGTCAAAGCGTTTGATTTAAAGTTGGCATCTACTGGTGACAATGAGGGTATATACACGTATAGTGCCTCCAAATTAGAAAATGCTGGAATGAGTCGTTCGCTTACATATAAGCCATCAGAGAAGTTGGTGACTTGTAGTTGTAAGAAATTCGAATTCCATGGCTATCTTTGTTCTCGTGCAATAAAATTATTTCGAGACTTGGAGGTGTCTAATTTACCATAACATTACTACTTGAAGAGATGGAGGATCGATGCTACAGAAGGCATAACATGTGATGCTCATGGAGACGCTATTATAGTTGACTGTCAGCCAGGTTGTACAGCTCGGTACAGCGAGCTATCACATTTAATTCAATATATTGTATCTTATGCTGCAAAAAATGATGCACTATGTAGTACAATTAAGACTGAGTTGATAAAACTTAAAGGAATAGTAAATACCTATATTATTTCTCAAAAAGAGTCAGATGAGGAATCGTAGATTAGAAGCAACAAAAATTCTGACGCTCCTAATGAAGATGCTTCAACTTAAGAGGTTATATTGTGAAATCCAAAACAAGCTGTAGCCAAAGATCAACAAAAACGTAGAATCAAGAGCTCACTGGAAAAAAATAAAGCCAAGAAGATAAAGGTTCCTCCAAAACAATCAACAATGATTGTAGGTAAGTATAAAAAATTAGTTATTTATATTTTACGATAATCTTTTCTTCCATACTTATTTTGTGCAATTAATATAGAAAATAATAACCCCGATGTTCAACATAATCCACTCATGGCGTTGGAGGTGAGAGCGTGTACTAATATGATGCAACCGATATATACAGAGGTATGGTTTATTTTCTAGACATTTATCTACGATCTATTATAATTCTTTATGAATAATAAATTATGTTCTTGAATGTGTATTAGGTTGTACAACCTCAATTGCCTTATGAATCAACGGGTTTGCATAATCAAGGATTTTATGGAGCAAATTATAGTTATATTAATTGGCATGTTAACCAAATGCATAACATTCAGGTAAAGGAAATATTATTTTGCATGTTGAAAATTTGTTGAATGCAATGCTTAACTTTGATACCATATAATTAGGAGTCAAATGTAATGATAAATCAAGGCACATGGATGAGTCAACCTTTACATGGTGGTAGTTATTCCTATGATTTAAATTCATCATCCTCAAGCCAAGTGAATCCTTATGAAATGTCGTCTATTAGAGGAATTATGCCTGCTTACATGACCTCATAGCCTTCAAACAATTTGCAGGTATTTTAGGCTTCTGACTTAATTATATTATTTTGTCTAATTATTATATTTTTTAAATTTTAAACTCTCTATTTGTAGACATCAAGCCAACTTAACCCCTATGGAATGTCACCCATAAGACCAATTGTGACTAATTATAGGATGTCACTCCCTTCAGACAACTTGCATGGATATCAGGTTTGCAATCTGATTGTATTTTGTACGTTTATAAATTTAGTCAGTTTCTTATAACTAACTATTCTTGTATAGACATCAAGGCAAGTTAATCCTCATGGAATCTCGCCCATCCGACCATTATTACAGTCACAGTTTTCTCATGTTTGTGAGTAATTTGTATTTTTTTGGTTAATAAAGTATCAAATTTCTATTAACAATTGTCTCTCTCTATAGCTATCTCGTGAAGTACCAATACAAGAACCAAGAGGTCTTGTCCGTATGCTAGATTTTACTAGTGATACAAGAAATTATTTCTAGGTTGGTAGGTGTTTAATAGCTTGTTCTATCTTAATATTGTTAAATATTTCTTACATGTATATTACGTATTAACAGTGACAACGGTCTTGATGAATGGTGAAAAGGACTAAACGAAGCTACCAGGAAAATGGGAAGATTGCGGATTGATTCTACATTATTTACATTTTATTTTGATGTTTTAATCTAGCTTGACATATTATGAGGCTAGTGGATCATAAATTTATAAAGTTGTTATGCTTTAAACATTTAGTCTCATGATCGTTGGATTATCAATGCAAACCTTTTTATTAATAAGCAGAATGAGTGATTGTGCAAGATGACATCAAAGAGACGACAAAAATGACCTCGCCGAAGACCTAAGCAACTCCGATAACTTTTTTAGGAACTCAGCTAATTGGTCAGGGTAATAGGGGGTGACATGAGATAAAAACATAGTTATATCCGAAAAGGTTTTTCGATACCGTTTGATTACCACTATTACCCCCATTTCTATCCAAACTCAATGTTGCTTATTGTTGGTTAAGTTCGAGAGACGATTCAAAGTGTCGATATAAAAGGGATAGTTCTGATTCATAACCTTCTGGGTCACATTTCATCTTGGATAGCAGAGTTAAAAGATTTTGTTTTTCCGCATTTCGACCATTGTCTTTCAATTTTTTAAGACGAAGTAGTACGATGTGATGACATTAGGGAAAGGGAACTTCTTCGACAAATCTTTCTCTAACCACTTTGAGGTACGCAGTTCATCCCGAACAACGAAAAAGGCGTTGTGTGCGGAAGGATTCTACGCGTAAGGTCTTTGTATAAGAGCTTGGGGTCCTATTCTTATGGCTTTGCTCGCCTTAAAAAAATGACTCACTGGCGGATGGTTGCGTGAAAGGTGGAAGGATCCTTCTTCAGTATATCAGTTTTTCTCCCACTAGGATCCAAGTGCACCGCCGACCTTCAATGTAAGGGAGCAGGTTTCACACCCTTTTTGCCTTCAACTATTCCCTAGCCTTTTGAAACTGTGACTTCTGACTCGTTTTTCACTACTCTTTAAAGGCTACCTTCCCACCGTAGTTTAGGACTGACGAATGCTAGGGTGTTTAAAAGAAGAAGAATCCTTACAAAGCAGTGACACCGACCGACGCTGATAATGATTCTAGTGAGAAATCTGGAACACCGTGACATAATCGATTCGACGATATTATTGTTATCTATCTATTTAAGACCTCTGTAGATAATAACACTCCAAATGCTGAAGATTGTAAAATAGAGGAAGCCAGTTTTGCGGTTCTTCCTCTATTATTATCTGCTCAAAAGTAGAAGGCATGAACATCCAAGATAATTATCATCTGCTTAAAACCACATTCCATAATTTCATACAGCAAAACCACAACTGAATTTTCCATTAAAAAGAACCCAATGACCAGCTATCAAAACTGAATTACTTGTAAACTGAATTACTTGCAAAATTTCCCATTTCGAATTACTTCATTTTACTCATTCTCACACATTTCAACAAATAAAAACTAACAAATCAAAATGTTCAAACACAAATGGGAAAACAAACCTGATAATCTCCAAGTACAATAAGCCGCCACGGGCTGAATTGTAATCTCATTTTCTCTCTCTAAATCCACATAGTCCATCTTAGCACCAACCCCATCTCTTCCTCTAACTTCATGAATCTCATGATTCTTCCCAGTATAATACAACACTCTCAGTGAGAGTGGTTTTCCCCGAATCGATATGTGCCGATATACCAATGTTTTGAATCTTCTCCATCGTCTCTTTCACCCATGATTCTGATGTGTCCTTCTTTCGCACCAAATTTGATGTCGATAAGAAGCGATTTTGGGTGTTTTCAAATATGAGAAATGTTAGTGGTGATGGAGATGATAGGTTAGTTTAGAGAAGGTGAGTGAATGATGGTTTTGATCAAATTATCTTTGCACTCAAATGTTCATACAAAAAAACACACAAGGATCAGAGGGAAACAATTTATCAGAGGAACTTCTCGACAAAATTTTCATGGGCTTTGACCAACACCTTAATTTCGAAAGTGTGTGATATGAACCGGGAGTCTTGTGTTCTTTAATAATGTGGGTGGATTGATGGTGATAGTCTGAGGCAAGTAGAGAGTGGAAGAGAGAAGAAGAGGATAGAGAAAAAGAGAAAAGATGAGAGCTATAACACAAACAAGAGTAATTTGATGTCTTATATTTATTTTTATTTGGTGAGACCCGGAAGGCTTCCCCAAAAAGTCTCGGGCAGAGAGAGAGGTAGAGCTAAAAATTTTTATAACTCATAATGCCCACATGTCAACATCCAATTGGAGCAACGACAAAAGCAGCAAAAAATGAAAACAACAAAAATGCACTCGAAGGGAAGATATTATGGTTGTTTTTAGCCTACAAATATGGCAAGTAGCTTAAAATTTTCCAAATTGTTAGTGGGGGCAGCCCCTACTCGCTCCCATGTATCTCTACCGGTGACCATCTCCAGGGCCAGCCCTGGCTATAGACGCAAGAGGCAACCGTTTAGGGCCTCTGATTTTTAACATAAATTTGGGGCCTCCAAATGGTAAAGTAATAAATAAAAAAGGGTCCCAAAAATCACAAAAAAAGCAGTTGCCTTATTGGTGTACAATAATAGACTCTCACTAGAAGAAGGTCAGTGGTTCAAATCCTCACCTTGTTTAAATTTTTACAACTAAATATGCCCCACTAATTTTTTTTCCTCTGGGGAGGGGGGGGTCATTTTCGGACCTCGCCTAGGGCCAACCCTGACCATCTCCATCCAAAAAACAAAAAAAAACTTTGAAACCCCTAAATTGATGTGCTCATGGAAGATGCAAAGAAGGATAAGACGTAAACTCGTGGAATCAAAACATACAAAGCCCCCAAATTGAAATCGGCGGCTGAAGTTGATGAATGTGTCGAAAAGAGAGACTACGATGACCATACACGTGTTCATCTTCATGCTGTGTTAGTCTTAGGTTTTTTAAGTTATAACATAAAGTCATGTGTATCTCACAGTTTATATTAAGGGTACTTTGGGTTTTATGTGAAGTCACATATAAAAACAAGTAGTCAACTGCAGTCAATTGCAGTTGACTGAAATCAAACAATAAATGTGGGGTGTTTGTATAATATTTGACAAACCGTGAGGTGTTTCTCAAATATGCCTATAAATGTTGTTATGGTATTTGTCTAAATAGCCCCTATATATTTGATGTCCAATAAAACTTGTTTTACAAGAAAATGTTTGTTATATCCCTCTTTAGCTATTTTAGGATTTAACTACTATTTAAGATCTCATACCAATAACCTCAAGAGAAGACAACATTACGTCAGATGCTACGAGGGATTCGTAGCATTATCTCACTGGGAAGGAAGAAGAAAAGGAGGTCTCACAACGATCTCATATCGTTAAAGAAGAAGAGATTTTCTAGAGATCTCTTATTGTGAAAGATGAAGAGTTTTTGTTGGAAATTTTCAAAACTTGTACCTCATTTTGAGCTTGAACCCATGACCTCTTGGTAATCTATTTTTATGTGACTCCTAAACTATAGCCTAAAGTTTAGTCCCACATTGTTTACAAATAATAGATGAACTAAACATATAAGGTAGTACTCATGTGACATGTGTATAACATGTGACATAGAGAGAGTGTATAGATGCGTGAGTATGTGGGGGGATTTTATACCCTAATCGCACTTGGACCTCTCTCGGGGGTCACGCCAAGCCGGCTCGGACTCGGGCTCGAGATTGGGCAATTGGCTCTTCTGGTTCTGGGGCCCCTTTGGGATTGGGCTAGGCTCACCCTAATCTTTTTATCAAATAGTTGTCTTTTATCTTTCATAACATGGGCTTGGGCTTGACTAGGTTTGGTCTTCACATTCTTCTCTCCACAACTTTGGCTAGAGAGACCTGATCTTTAGGGAGACACGTCTCACACGTTTGAATAGAGAGCCATTGTATTTCATCTTTATAAATACATCTCTTACCACCTTCCAAAACACACAGAACAAAAGAATTGTTCACCTCTCTCTCTACTTCAAACTCCTCTTTTTGTTACAGTTATTTGAGGTACTAAAGTAAAATAAAGTATGATGTTTGATAGACCGTATCAAATTGGGTGTTGTAATAGAGGTTAGGGTTGTCGTTCTTCAGGGATGCATATGTCAAATCATATTTCTATTATCAAATCTAGTAAAATAGAAATTATAAAGAAGAAATTATTGATAAAGAACACTTATATTAATTGATTTCCCAAGATTCTCCCAAAATAATACAAAAATCTATCTCTGGAAGAATACAAAATAAAGTTACAGTGGTTCCCAAATGATAACTCTTTGGTTTTCTACCTCTATCTTTTTAACCTAACTAAAGTCCTCATTTCTCTCAACAACCCAAATTTGGCGGAGATATTTGAGCTAAGTCTTGACTACCAAGTCTTCCAGTAACCCTTAACAACTAGGTCATCTCCAGCAGCTCTTGGTTCTAGGTCATCCCTAGCAGTAGCCTTTAGCTTGTAAGAGTTGGGCTTTAAGAAGGGCTTTGTCATAAATGTTTTATTACCTGCAAATAGTAAAAACATAATTTAATTAGGCCCAGTAAAACATAAAATAAGGTTCTAGATCATGTAATTTGAAGGATAAGAATAGGCATTTTTCATGCCTATCACTGTTCTCCAGTACTGAGACTTCCGTAGAGTTCACCCGCTCGTTGTATCTTGGGAGAGATTCGATTATACAACCCGTACTTGGGATTAGTCGAGATACTTTTTAAAGAGAGTGTGTTCCACGCCTCGAGCTTTCATTCATTTGTTGTCATCATTCCGCTGCTCATTACCACTGCAAATCAGACTACCTGAGTTTATCTTTGTCACTACAAATCAGACCTACTTCAGTTCATCTTTGCTGCTACTTGTAACTGTTGTTGCTGCTAATAATCAACTACATTAGTGCCGCCAAATAGACCTACCTATAACTATTGTTGTTGCTGTTAATTACTGCATTACTACTTGTTATTTTTACCGGTGTACTTGTTGTTGTTTGTTACCAAAGTGCCTGCTGTTTGTGAACCTGAGTACCTACTGTATACCTTGTTGTTATCACTGGAATAATAGTTGTTGTTCTGAGTTGCTGTTGTTGTTGCTTGTTCTGTATTCATTTCATACTTGTTGTTGCTAAACCAAAGGGGAAAACTACTTTACAGGTTCCTTTAACATTTATTTTACAGTTTTCGCAACAGTCGGTCATACCTAAAGAGGCAAATAATGAAGAGAATATAGTTGTGGATTTGTAAAATATGGTGGAAACCATCGTTGGGAACTCGCTTATTGTCAAGGATTTGTCAGTGCAAAAGAAGTACTAGAGGAGAACTCATAAGGATCTATGATCGCGAAAGAAGTAGATCAGGAGAATTTGCAAGTTACAGTGAAAGAAGTGGGAGATTTTTGTTTATAAGGATCAGTTAACATGGGGTTGTCTATCCCAGACATTTGGTTCGACATCTTCTTGAGACTCCCAGATGCTACGCTCATACGCAATTTCAAGATGGAATACAAATTATGGTATGACATTCTTTCCAACCCAATTTTTTTTAACATGCACTTTCATACATCTAAAGCATGTTTTGTTATTACTGATCAAATGGATATTGATTACGAGACCACAAATATATGTTTCATAGAGTAGGATGAAATCAACCCTAGTGTCACGACCCAGTTCGGGCCACCACTACAGTGCCCGGAGTACAACAAAATATGAGGCCGTGCAGCGTACATGCATGTGCGGCGTAGCATGTACAAGCCTTCTTCACTAGGCGCGACGACGCCTGTAAAATATATTCTCAAATGCTAAAGTGACATCCGGATCATCTTGGATACTCGTGAAGTGTCATTAAATAGATATTTGGAATAGGCAGCAACGTTGAAGGTTCCCTTAATCAGGGCACGTAGTGGTGTCATTAAGTAAGTGACATCCGTAATTACTTGTAACTATGCACAAATACGTAAACACACTTGTCCTGGCAGCAAATCAGGGCACGTAGCTCAATATGTCAGGTCCCAGATATATTGGATGACGACGAGCCTAGACTAACTTGATGGCAGACAACTCGAATAACATAGTCCATTTATAAGGGGCATTCCATCTCGAATGGTTCGTGGGGTATAGTGGGCCCACTATTCAACCCTATTTGGAAAAGTGACATGTATTGCAAGGCAATGTCTCCTGACATTTCCTACGCCAATGAAAACTCATAAACATCCCTTGTGGATGGTCCATGAGCGGGGTCTTAGATATGACCAAGTTTTAAGCTTATTTTGTCATGGGGAGGTTTGGACCAACTTCCTCCTTAAAGTAGCTACTAAGTAAATACCTTGTCTCTAAAAGGAAACATCAAATGTGGAGACAAAACGTACTCGCCCCTTACGCCTCCTTAACCAAATCCATTTTCGACGAAACTTGGCGTGTAACTATATTAGAATATAAAGAAAATATATCCAAGGTCGTAACTCAAGACGCTCGGGTAAATTTCTTTGGCGTTCCCTGGGGCGTCATACCCAGGGTACGAGATTTAGTCACCCATTCCATCAAGTTTGACTATCGCTTCTTACCTCTATGGTTCACTTTTGATAAAATATTAAAATGGGATGACGATCGTAATTATCATGTTATAAATCCCATTACAAATAAACGAGCTACAGTTTCGCAACTCACGAATTCACTTGGTAATCCCAATTGGCATGAGTTGGTATGCATTCCTTCAACCAAGACGTACATGGTTGTTGTACATCTATTCGAATATAGTGATTGTGCAATGGCATATTATTTTTACGCAACCATTGTAGGTGAAAACATCCTTTCATGGACATCTTTTGAAAGACCGTCTGGCGTTATACATAAGCAACATCCGTCGATGTAGAATAAACTAGAAAGGGTCGTGATCGGAGGAGTTGTGTGGTAGAACATTGGTTCGTCTACACATATATTATACGTTGATGTTAATTTTAAAGTGTTCAGAACATTAAATCTTCTTGATCACCCTATGGCCTGGCAATCTGATGATTTCCCGTTATTGTTCCAGATGCATGGTCGTCTCTCACTTGTTTCAGATGATGACCATTGGTTTAACATATGGAGTCTAGCGGCTATTCCAACGATGTAGGAGTCTGGGTTAGAGATTATAGCATTGTTGAGGATCTTTTGTCTCATCAAAATATTAAAGGTGCACAGGGCCGGCCTTTGCTTTTATAAGGCCCTATGCGGAAGAAGAAAAAAATTGGGCATTTTTTATTTGATTTTTATTTATTTTTGGTTTAGAGATATTTTTTTGTAGTACTAGGCCTTGTTTTGAGAAGTTAGGGATTTGGTTTGTGGGTCTTCTATAATGGGTTTGGTTTTGTTGTCGAATCTGAACTGAGTTGGGTTTAATATATGACTTACTGTGTATCCTTATTCTTGGTTAAATATGTTTACTCAGTCTAGTCTAGTAATAGACGTAAGTATATTTCTTGTTTATCTTCTATCTCTGGTTGAGATGTTTTCTCAGTCTAGCCTGGTGAGAGAATTGGGTATGGTACGTCACCCAAGTCGCGTACGGCGTTGTTGTCCCGGAAGTGGGCGTTTAGCCGGTAAATCGTTGACAGACGTGTACCTAGATTTTAAATTAAACACCAATTTTTATATTATTACAGATTTTAGGCTAAATCTGTTTTGAAGCTCTCCACCCTGACTCTATAATTGAAATTTTGGAGTGTTGAATCAAGACTCCACCTTAGAATCTCGATTCCGAGCCCACTAAAATAGTGATTAATCCCAATATGAATTCCCATCGGGGGCACGTGCCTACAAAATAAAAGAGGAGGAGTATGGCTGGCACACGACGACCACACTCCCCTTTATATACTATTTCATTTCAGACTTCGAAATATCTCTCTCCAATCTCATCTGTTCTTTGCTGATCAATAGGTACGAAATCTTGCATTTTTTTTAAAATTGATCTTTTAGCAGATTCTTCAATCACGAAACCCTAATTTTGGGTTTATGATTTTGAGTTTCTCTGATACTTCAATTTTTTTATTTTTTTTTATTTTGCCAGAATTACTGTAATTTGTAACCCAAAAGATGACTGTTTAAGCTAATGTTATTTGATAGAGAAGATTGGGTAGTTGAATAATGGGGTAGAGAAATGATTTAATCTATAATCTAATTTCACATTTTGATTAAGAAGATCTATGTTTATGATGTAACAAAAAACAAAACTTGTAGGAGGTCAAATGTTTTATGGGTAATTTCAATAGCGAATGATCATGCTATGTACTTTGAGAGAGTGAGCAATATACTCAAATACCGTAAAAAAACTGTTGTTGAAGTAAAGGGGTGTGGTAATTCAATCCAATTCTTACTAAAACAACGCATACTTTGCTCTATTCTATTTCTTCATTATATTTGATAAGTACAAATCTTTTGTTCGATAGTAATAAAGTAGCAATTAAGTCACTGTAGATTCTAGATAGTTGTTGATGTTGTCTGTTCTTCCATATTTTCATATATCGAATAAACTGTATTTATTTCTAACTTTATTTTTGCAGGTCACGAGTTGATTGTGCTTCTTGAATATCATTGAGCAAATCATGTCGCTTACACTTTCCGTTGATTTTATAACAAATCAATTAACGCTTTCAAGCAATGTAAGTATTTCTCTTCACCTTCTTTATATTTGGCATACATGTTGTAGTATTTCTAACTATATATCTCAAAATGTTGCATTGAATCTAGTTCATTTTTTCCACTAATAAGATGGTTTGAAAGATACGAAAGGCATTGAGAATATGATTCTAAATACTATACTAATGAAATCTTTGCTTTACTATCTCTTGGATTTCCGTTGTCCATAACTGATTCAAGGATGTTTGGATTACTTAGCGTGTTTCATGGTTAGTGTTAGAGCTGGAATGTTTGGATTCGTTTTGAGGATATATATCTAACCAAAATAATCAAATTTTATAGGAGGAACATTACTGTGTTAGCCTTCATGTGCATGTGTGGTGTGTCACGTGTGTCCATAACATGTATTAATGTATTATACTAAGCTAGTAGTTAGTCACATGCTAAGTAATCCTGTAATATACCTTGACACACTGATTAACAAATGTTATGTCGATATGCTTTTATTAGTAACTAATATTTAAGCTTGTGAAATAGAAAATACAACAGTTTTTGTCTTATGACATTGTGACAGCAGAATTTTGTTATACGACTAGTAGGACATATAAAATCTTTTGAGATAACAAAATTCATATTATCAAACTGGTAATATGTATATATGATACATATCACATATTGATGATATATGGTCGTATTACAAAAATGGCGTCACCTCCAAGCTGATAAAGAAGTTTCATCCTGAAAGAACCTAACAAACAACACCCCTCAACTTAACATAATAATAAGCTAGAATAACAGAAAATCCCAGGCTAACTTGTGCAAGGATTCTAATGAAATCCAAGTATGAATTCTTCATTATAATTGTCTTCAAGATAATAAGCTGAAGCTAACAACGTTGGTGTAGCAAGCAATAAGTTTATCAGCCGTGCCACCGTTAAAGAGTAGTAACATCGTAGAAGGCTTATTAAACACTTACTGGGATGTTGTCGTAAATGTGCATGGTCTTACGTGGCCTTTATTGCGGTGTCTATTGAGATCATAAAAGAATTTTGCTCGCTACATGGTATATTTTTCCTGAGAAGGTGTGGATTTCAGCTTTATGCCGCTCTGAATGCTCTAACTTTATAACATAATAAGAACTAGTATGACTGAAACTTAAAAGTAGTTTGACTTAGCTGGAAGTAGCAGCTTTTATTTTCAGGCAGTTAACTTAGCCATGAGATCTGATGAAAAACTCTGGATATTGGCACTTTAGGTCAAAGTTGTTTGTTTTCCCCTTGTTTTCAGCTACGATTACCTCTAGCAGTGCTCTTAAAAGTGGGTTATTAATATAATATGAAATTGGCTAGATAAGATTCATTAAAAAATTACAACTTATTTCGGATTATTGTGCTTCATATCAGGAAGGGTATTCTCCTGCGAATTTATTCCCCAAGATTGATAGAGCACAAGTGTCATGTAGATTTTTTTCATAGAGCTGCCTTTCCTGATTAATGTAGGTCTATAGATGGAATAATCTGGTCTTTGCCATATTGGAGGTTATGTTATTTTTGTATGTCCAGCCTCTTGTATGTATCTTCCATTCATCGGTAAAATTTATGCTGTCCATCAAAAGATCTACTCAATTTTTTTTTTGTTTGATACTTGAAGGCTGTTCAAAGCGCTACTCCCTTAGACTGTTCATATCTTAGGCCAAGTGGAAAGTTCTCACATCCAGCATGTCGACTTCAATTCATGAGTTCATCTTTCAGGTATCATCTGAATCAGTTACTAGTGAAACGAAAAGGAAATCATATGAAAGGACTTACAATTTTTGCTACTCTAAAAGAAAATAATGAACCTGAAAGAGGCAGTTCTAGGCCTTACACTAAAGAAGAAATGATTGAAAGAATTTTCCCAGCATCTTCAGAAGATAATCAGTGTGATGAGGATTTATACTCTGAAGCTTCATCGTCCATCTTATGCTCCGAATCAAATCTCCTTCAGGGTGTGTTTGAGCATTCGGTGGATCAAGGAAATCTTCTTGACAAGTTGAAGGCTGTTCATTTAAACGTGCTAGCATTGGAACAATGGAACGCTTCTAGGATTAAACTTAGCCACAGGTATGTGAATATCATTCTCCCAAAATAGGGTGTCAAGGACCGAGAGAAAAACTAAACTAACATATTTAGAGGTGTCATAAGACTAATTTATCTTGCATTGTGCTACTTATTGCCCTCAAACTTGTAACATGGGTTTCTCAGATGTATCTCAATATGCCTCTATGCTCCAACCACCCATGAGACACTCTTTTCACATTTATAGAAATGTGCAAATATCATATCCATTAAGATATGCAAATTTAGGGTCAACTATGGTGAGTGATGCATACTAATTTACTTTATTCCCTTAGTATCTTTCAATCCTACTATCTAATTAAGTATACTTGCCATGATCCAAAACCAATTTATGAGCATTCAGAATTGCACTAATTAATACACTTACCATCATTATCAGTATCTTTTTTTTTATCTCGCCCATTTTGCATAGCTCCATCCCCTAGCATCCAAGACCAGAAAAACTAACTGGTGGTTAGAAACAGAAAATCCATTTATTGTTTTAGTCATTGATTTATAAGTTGGTGCCAGTAATTAGTTTCCCTTAGTTGTGCCAACTTATGTGAAATGCATTTTTATTGCATATTCGAAGACTAGTAAAGTATTGTGAACATTGATACTAGAGACTATGTTTAATTCATTTCATGAAATGTCTAACTTCATACAGTTGGAACTGTGTTATTCTCGATATACTTACATTTCCTTCTGACCAGTAAATCCATGACTTAGTTCCTGATTTATTTATTTCTTTCTGGATATGTATTTAGTAATGGGTTCTCTTTTTTATTTGGTCTGTTGTACAGAAACTATCTAGCGAGCGCAACAAACTTAATACATTATCTGGCAGTAAAATGCCTTGATGTCGAGCAACTTGGAGAGGAACTCTCTTCCATTGGGCTTCTAAATTTGAAAACTGTCAATCCCTATGTTCTTGCAAGTATTAATGCAGGAATCCAAATGCTGGAAAACCTGAAATATAATTCTCTGAACAAGGAGAACGTGACTCACATGAGTTTGAACGATGATGTCATCGCCGATAGACATAAGATTAAAAAGGCAGAATTCACCATAACAGCAATGAAAAAAAAGGTGTTCTCCCATAAAGAATCCTTGCTGGGCCCACTTCGTGATGAGAGGGATACTCACATAATGGTAACAGTTGGGGACGAAGCTATTAAGAGCGATAATCTTACAAGTGATCTTCTCAAGAATGGAGCTACTATCATCCGAATCAATTGTGCTCATGGTGATCCATGTATTTGGAGTGAGATTATCAGAAGAGTAAGGAGCAGTTCCCAAATGTTAGAGAAACCATGTCGCATTCTCATGGATTTAGCCGGACCAAAGCTCCGCACAGGCCCTATAGAGTCTAGCCCATGTGTGATGAAGATTTCACCGAAGAAAGATGCATGTGGAAACGTGATCTTCCCCGCTCAAGTTTATTTGTCTCACAAAGATTCAGGACCTCCCCCTTCTCACTTGTCTCCAGATGCTGTTGTTTTCATAGAAGACCAACGATTTCTCAGTAAACTCAAGGTGGGTAATGTCCTGAAATTTCATGATGCCAGAGGAAGACAGAGGGTTCTCCAAATTTCTAAGACATTTTCTGTGTTTCGCGGGATTGGTTGTGTTGCTGAGTGTTCGAAAACTTGTTACTTGGAATCAGGTACAAAATTGTGTATAAGGGGAAAGAAAGAAAGGTCTTCATGTGGGCATGTAGTGGATGTCCCACCCTTGGAACAATTTATAAGGTTGAAAGTTGGAGATTTGCTAATTATATCACGGGAACCACGGGTAGGACTAGACGATAAATCTAGTGGTGCTCCTAGGATAACTTGTTCCTCTAGCCGTCTATTTGATTCAGTAAAACCTGGCGAAACCATTGCTTTTGATGATGGAAAGATATGGGGAGTAATCCAAGGAACGAGTATCTCGGAGATTATAGTTTGTATAACTCATGCTAGTCCTAGGGGCTCCAAACTTGGCTCCCAAAAATCCATTAACATACCTGAGAGTAATATTAAGTTTGAAGGTCTCACATCAAAGGATATTGTGGACCTCGAATTTGTCGCTTCACACGCCGACATGGTTGGGATCTCATTCGTTCGAAATGTTCGTGACATTGTTGTTCTTCAACAAGAATTGGAGAAAAGGAAGCTTCAGAAGTTGGGAGTTGTTTTAAAAATTGAGACTCAAAGTGGGTACGACAAGTTGCCACTATTATTACTACAAGCAATGCAGTCTTGTAATACTCTGGGGATTATGATTGCTAGGGGAGATCTTGCAGTGGAGTGCGGATGGGAAAAATTGGCAGATTTCCAGGAGGAGATTTTATCTATTTGTGGTGCTGCTCACATTCCAGTTATTTGGGCAACTCAGGTTCTCGAGTCACTTGTCAAGTCGGGAATACCTACAAGGGCTGAGATCACAGACGTTGCCCATGGAAAGAGGTATGTTGTGATGAATATTTCTGATGTTTTTAGTATATCATTAATCTAATTTACCTACCTTATTCATAATAAAGCACTGTATAAAAACTATAGAACAATGAATCATGTGTTAAATTTATGATCAGCTGTTAGGATTTATTGTGGCCTATTGTGATATTAGTGGATTGAAGAACATTGCATAATTTAAGAAAATTTCAGCTTAGGATTATGATTATAATCATATAGGAGCTATCAACCATAATGTTTATAAATTTCTGTCTTTTTCTGAACGATAGTTAAGGCATTTTCTTCGGTGAACCGATCATAACCCATAGTTGACCCAGCACTACTTTCTTAATTCTCACAACTCTAGTCCACAAGTATCTTATAAATTAACAACAAGCTCCTCTATAGTAGCCCTTCTTTCCAGTGATACGCGTAATTTCGCCGAGAACCAGAATTCAATCCCAAGTCTATCTTTATAGGTGGGCAAGAAACTGCGCGCAGAAAAGTGCAAATTTCTGCTCAACTCTGATCAAGGTATGATGAAACATTATTAGAAGAACTTAAGATTTATCACACCTTCAGTTTGACCAAGTCTTGGCTTCTTCTTGCAACGCAATAGAGGAAATCTTGTTGTCACCTAGTACTCCTCCTGACCTGATGCTAGCGGCAAGATACATTTGCTAGGAAATTGTATTTAAAAGGCCTTAACTTTAAAGCTCTCACTGAAAATTTTTGCCGAGACCCTTTTCCATTAGATTTATACAAGTATACAATTTTTTCCTATGTACTTCTACATCTTGCAGGCTTCTTTAGAGTTAATTGCGTTGCTCGTAAGATAATCATCTAATTTCTATCATAATCGCAGAAATTTATTAGATACTTGTGTTTTCATTTGGCAGGGCAAGTTGCATTATGTTGAACAAAGGAAAATACATAACAGAAGCCGTTTCAACATTGGACTCTATTCTGAGTAGCAGCTCTTCAACAAAGATGAAAGCAGAATTGAAACCTCTCGTCCTCTCGAATCGACTGTTGTAAATAGTTTGTAAATTCCCATTCTCACTTGGCTTACATCAACTAGTTCACTTGTTAAATTTCTAGGAAGAATGCTATCACATGAATTTGTCTCATGTTATGTATTGTTGTAAATTCAATTTTGCGGTTATTGCATGACCAAGCATTTTCTGAAAAAGAATACGATAAAGATGTGCCTCTTTGGAATACAATGCTAGGGTATTTTCTTTCACTTTTGTTTTCTCGTTGTAAAGTCACATTGCATTGTTCTCTGTAATGAGAGGTGTTGTGAGGGACTGAAAGGGTTATCTCGATGTCTTATGCATAATGTGTACTAGAACAGAGAAGTGACAGAGACGAAAAGTTACAGTTCACCGGAAATCTGTATGGCCCGAAATATTTTCATGAAGGGCGTAAGCCAAGAGCAAGAAAGACCGAAAGATATGGCAAATCGAGCTGTGAAGAGCAACATAGTCATATATAGGAGAACGTATGAAGGTCAAATAAGTTCAAAATAGCATATACATAAGAGACGTGCTGGAAAAGATCTAAGGATAGAGGAGAGCAATTTTGGAGCAAATAGGATGGAGAATTTAGATTTTGGAGAAACTCATTGGAAACTGTTATTAATTATGATTCTATTAGTATTGCATATGATGCCCTAATGAAACCTGCAGAGAACATTATGATGTGAACATCATCTGTGTTCGTTTACTACATGTCCTTAAGCTATTCTGCTGCTGGAGGTGGTTTAAGGAGTTTTTATTTAGGTTTGCTTTCGTATTTTATCGCTGTGATTTAGATAAGAGTTTTTATTTAGGTTTGTTTCTCTTCAGATTGATATTCGGAGATATTCTAGGGGAGTAATACTAAGGTTTTGGAGAGATAGTTAGATTTATTTAAGTTTGTGGGTATTTTTAGTTTAGTTAGGTTAACGTTTATCAATCCCGATTTCTTGCTTCCACGACTCAGATTTACTTACATTATGTCTGATGATGATGAAGTGAGGGATTTACTACAATCTCTCGTCAAAGAAGAAGTACAAGCAAACTCACAATGTTCTCTTATAGTAAAAGAAGAAGAGGATGTGGAGTTTTTATTGAGATCTCTTATTGTGAAGGACGAAGAGGAGGAGAGTTCACAGCAGTCTGTGATGAGGAAAGAAGAAAACAATGATAAGACGTTGGAAATAATATGCGAGGAGATAATTATTGCAGATTCGCAAAACACCGAAGCTATTGGTGGGAACTCGCTAGTAACAGAGGATTCACAACAGTGTATCATCCTGAAAGAAGCAGAGGGGGAGAAGATTTCACAAGAATCTGTTGTCACAGGATTGCCTGTTTCAGACATCTTGTTCGATATCTTCTTGAGAATCCCAGCTGATATGCTTGTACGCAATTTCAAGTTTCAATGCAAATTATGGTACGATATAATCTCCGACCCAGTTTTTGTTAACATGCATTTATATAATTGCAAAGAGGGTTTCATTACTACTGTAATGGGAATCAAAGACGATACAACAACTATTCGTTTCATACAGTATGATCATGGTGGTGGACTCACGGAACGAGATTTAGTCACTGTTTCATCGAATTGGACTATATGTTCTTCGTACTATGGCTTACTTTTGGTAGAAACATGGGAAGAAGGCGATCGGAATTATCAGGTTATAAATCCCTGCACGAAGAAAAAAACGTCAGTTCCACCACTCGAGAAATCACTTGGTTATCAAAATTGGTGTGAGTTGGTATACCTTTCTTCAACCAATACGTTCATGGTCGTTGTACATTTGTACGAATATGGTGACACAGAAACTGCCCCTTTACATTACTTTTGCGCAGCCATTGTAGGTGACAATAGCCCTTCGTGGGCATCCTTTGAGGGACCGTCTGATGCTATGCATCTACAACATCCTTCGATGGAGTATACTCTAGAAAGGGTTGTGATCGCAGGAGTTGTATGGTGGAACATTGGTTCGTCTTCACATATATTATACGTGGATGCCAATTTTGGAGAGTTTGGAATGTTCAATCTTCCTGACCCTATGAGCCGTCGTAACTATGATTATCCATTATTGTTCAATCTGAATGATCGTCTCTCAGTTATTGCAGATGATGACCAATGGTTTAACATATGGAGTCTAGAGAGTTATTCCGACGATGGAGGAGTATGGGCTAGAAATTATAGTATTGTTGATAATACGATGTCTTATCACAATATTAGTGATGCGAATGCTGTTATAACCGGAGAAACAATCATCTTCAAAGGTCCAGATCACACGAATGTTTATGATTTGAAGACCGGAAAGTGGATATCTATAGGGATGTTGGATTCAGATTTTGTTCACTTCAACAGCCTCGTATCATGGAAGGAGGAGGAGGAGCTAGCTCAAGATTTATAAACAAGTATGCTTCAAACAGGGTTTAGTATTTGATGTGAATTTTCTCTAATGATCGTTTTTACCGTCAATGAACTATTTATAATTATACTCTTTTGATTCAAGTCTATCGTTGTTGCTGAGATGGTAAGTTAATTTAGGGACTTGTTTGTTTAACCAACACAAGGTTAACGGGGAAGTTTTCCCAATTTAAATAAAATTATAATCACCTTTTGTATTCTATAAAAGAGTTTGTCTAGTTTATTTGTTCTTCAGTAATAGTTGTTAATGAAAGTTTCCTTAGTTTATCTAAACCTAACAAACATATTATTTGTAGAATCTAGCTTCCGCGTTTGTAGTTTTACGTCAATATTGCCTCTAAATAGATATGCTTAATTTTGTTCACAATATTAGTTATTGCTTTCAGTGCAACAAAAAGAGAAGAATGAAATCAATCAGAGTTAAACTCAAACACTATCTACAAATGAAACCCTAGAAAACTACACTGAACCTTAAAGATTCTTGATTTTGGAGATTAGGGTTTGATTTTTGAAGATTTTGGAGGAAAAGGGGTTGAGTTGTGAAAAGAGAGGCAAACCCAGGTCTTTTCCTAGAAATGCCAAATGATTTCGCTAGGTTTAGCTTTAAAAGCCAAAACATTTGGCAAGTTTTAATTAAATAGCTTTTTTTTAAAATGCCAAATCATTTGGCTAGTTTAATTTAAAAGGCCAAATCATTCGGCTATTTTGAATAAAATAAATTTTCTTCCAATTAATAGTCACATCTTTCGTTGATGGGAGATGAACTTGATGATAAAAAACTTTCAAAACCGCCTTTTGGGCATACCTTGAGAAACTGCAACATGGTTTAGAATACGCCTTTAAATGCTTCGGATAATTCCATTGTTAGATTTTGTTTCGTAATGTTTCCTTCTAATCTTAATTTATCACACACCATGGCTAAACTAGTGGCATGTTTTACAATATTATTATTGCTTGTGACGCCTAAATTGCAACGTCGTCGGTGTATTTTCGATGGGTTAAGTTCCGCGCACACATTTTGCACCTAAAACTAATATTAAAACCCAGATAATGTACACAGGTCTACGCAATATTAAAGCTAGAAAATAATGAAAACTAAACTAAACTTTTAGTTGAATGCCATGACTCAGATCAATTAAGTCTTGTAAACTCTGCTACTGTTTCATTGTAATATATTGGGGTCTTTCTCTTGCTTATAAAAAAAATTAAGTCTTGATATTTTCGTCGGTGTTATTGCCAGCTTCATTGTTGTTTGGGCTGCTAATGGCGTTGATAGTGAAACACAATTTCATTGATGCGTTATCTTGTTGAGGAAGCCGAAAGCACCATAGATGCATAACATCAAACTCCTTCATTGGATGAACCTTCCTTAATTCGTTCCACCCATTTATTTGAGCAACTAATGATGTTGAAGTAAGTAAGAGGCAGCTCTGATGGTCGTCAACTCGCCTCAAGAGTCTTCACCATAAGCCATGTAAGTGAAAACCCAGCAAGATCCTTTATAGCGTTCAAAATTGGGGCGGGTATCACCATGTGTTCTCTTCTTGTTTCTACCATTCTTTTTTGCGCCTTCTTCTTCCTCTTCACTGAGTATATTGACGGAACTTTGATTTTTGGTAAGGATGATCTATATGTTAATGAGATTATGTTCACAAAAAATCAAGTCCTGATCCAACCTGTAAGTAGGTTTTTCAATATTGTTGTCCCCGGATCCCGAACCCTTATCTAATTATAGAAGAAAAAAAATTGTTGATAAACTTCACTTTCTTTACACTAATAACTCTAAATTTGTTTATTGCATAATCTCTTATTCATGACTGCCATGAGTCTCATATCAAATTGATTCACTACGCCGTCTGGGAAAAGATGATCCACGAAACCTAATGTTACTTGCTACACTAATACAGTATTACTGCATATATATACACATACACTCTGACACTCTTTTAACATTTAATTTCTCTCTAGTTTACAGACATTATTTACGAAAGGTTAAATTACTATAAAGATACCTAAATTTTCAGGTGACAGGATCTGGGTCGTTGGTGTTGTGTCATGCATATCCCAACATCTAACATGGACCTTGGCATGCAATCACTAATCGACTTCAACAGAAAAATCCGGCTCAGACGGCTTCTGAAGCAATATAGGCGGCAGTCTCTCGGGCAACCTTGTCTTAATGGAGCCATTTCGACGTATGGAGCGTAATATATTAGCAGCAAAACGTGAGGCATACATGGTTGCAAGGATGCTTGGCGAGTTGCCACCACTCTTTGTCAATGCTTCCTGTAATTAGTAATTTAAATATCGTCAACAACTAAACCATCAGAATAAGAAAATTGGAATATCTGTGGTTCGAACAGTTCCAGTTTGTTGTGCATCAGATAAATCAAGTCTTATCTCCAGTATAATTCTCCGACATATATACTAATAATTTTGCTAAGAAAATAATTTTAAAACAAAAAGTACTTGTTTTCTTACCTGTATTCGGTTCTCCTCCTCACGTAGAGACTCCTCAAGCTTCTTCTTACAATTCCTTCGCCATGCCGCTTGTATGAAGCACGCTGCCCAAGTTCTCCACTGATGGGAGTAAAAGCGGAAAGTATGCCGGAGTTGCTTGCTGTGAAGCCGACGGAACTGAGAAGCAACAAATTTTAGGTCATCGGCCTTAAGAGCAAAGGCCTCGACTTCAGTACTCGCCTGGACGGTTCTAGTTGAGATAGGGAGGTTGGAGGAGGAATTCGGGTCTAGCGCCCACGTGAGAAGTTCTTCACCGCAGAAGTCTCCAGCTTTTAGATTTTCGGAGTTTAAGAACCCAGTTCTCCCACCATTGGTGGTTTGACTTTTTAGTGTTCCCCTCATTATGAATAGCATTTCGTCTACAGGGTCACCTTCTCGGTTGATGAAGCTTTCTTCCGTGTAGAGAACTGGCTTGAGACGATCACACATTGCATCTAGTAGTTGATCATCCATCTTTTCAAACATCGGAACCTATGAAGTAAAAGGCAGCAGAAGTATCTGATTATAAAAAAGTAATATTCACAACTTGTTTAGCAATAAGTTTATGACTGATTTATTGCTTACCAAATTAGACTTACATCCCAAACTATTCTGACACTAGTTTTTCAAATTTTTCTAGAGTCAAGAGTGAAGTTAAGAAGTTGCGATTCGAAGTTGAATATTGATCATATAATGCATGTCAAAGCCAATATATACATTTATGTTTTGATTCCTCCTACATAATTTACTATCTTGGACTCTATTTAATTTGATCAAGAGGCGTGTTTACTTATCCCTAAATGCAACCTAAACTGCAACTAAAACTTAATAAGTGAATGAACTTCAGTGTAACAATTAAAACAATCAACTACCAGTTAAGATGCTATTGGTTTTTTTTTTTTGGCATTTTCTGGAAGAATCACATGGAGAAGTCGTTTCAAGGAAAAAGAAAATCTGGGAGAAGAAGTATATGTTTTGATTACCTATATTTAAAGAAAATATGCCGGACACTACATATTTAAAGAAAAATCCATGTCGATACGTATCAACACCAATACTGGGGGGACACACGTGTCCGGCATATTTTGTAGGTACTTTTTTTCTCACTGTGTCCAACACCCCCGTATCCGTAAACCGACAAGCGTAACCGTATCATGTTACGGAGAGTAAGTATGGTAAGTGGTAATACATGTGTGCACGTATTTGGTGAGATCTGTGTCGGCAACAGTTGACTAAATATGTTTTGTGAAGCAAAAATTTGGTTTTAAGTTGTTTGACACTATTACTATATAGCTATAAAATCTAGAAGAATTAGGTTTCATATGGTGGTAAAACATTTTTATCCCAACTATTAGAGATGCTTTAATGCATCAAGATTGAAAATTAAAGACTCAGTACTCACTTTTCTAAGTAGATCCAAACAGAGATGGCGCTTAATGTCTCTTCTCAGGTCCTTCGGAAGGTTACAGAGCAAGTTTTCTTCATCAACGCCTCGTGTCTCTTGCCATTTGTACTGTTCATATCGTCTGATCCGTTCCCTTAGGTTATCGGGGAGAAGACGATGGGACATCCACTGCTCTGCATCTCGTCGTTTCACTCTCATCTCTTCTAATCTAATGGTATTGGATTGCAGATATGTCTGCCACAACATAAATATAAAAGCTTACTTCGTCAAATCTAGGGATAAAGAAATTTTAATGTGTCTAGAGATGGAGATAACAGGTGTTTATCATGTTTTGACATCATCAATTCCCCGAAAGACATAACATGGATTTGTTATGTGTATCTTTCTGAGGCTCTGTAGCAATTACAAAAACCCCAAGATATTAGCATTTAATATCTCTATACACATAAATATCTTCCAAAACTATAATATATCAAGAAAAGATCTACAGAAATTAGACAACTTTAGCGGCATCATCCACCACAAATAAAAGTGGTAAGAGAAAAAAGTTGAGAAAAAAATGTTTTAGTACAACCTGCATATTGCCGATAAGAAGGGCAAATAGGACCAAGCCAAATATTGAAATGGAGACCGCAAAAATAACCTCCCAGACATAAGTACTTGTTTCCAGGTTTTGACCAAGTGAACTGTAAGCAAAACACATACGAAAGCGTTATGCAAGCTCAGAAGCATCAAACAGCTAATTTGAAAATGTGGATTTCATTTCTAAAATATCAGCCATTGTTATCCAACATTCGAAGAACCATTTGGTGACATCTTCACTTTGAGATATACAATGCCTATCACACAGTACATTGTCTAAAATAGTAAAAGTAAAAAAAAAATTCAGACTTTTTCTGTTATACAAATAATATTATGTGAATATGTTGGTAAAAATCATGAAATTTCTAATGTATATATACAATACCTATAAAAGGTAAGTCTCAATGGACACTCAAGTGTACACTCCACTCCGGTTAATGGTTAATGGGATTAAAGATCATGGAATAGAAATCCGTTAAGAGGAGATGTTCTATGTGACGAGAAGATCATCTTCAAAAAAAATCCCCACATTCCGATAGTAATGACCTCGTCAATGATGAAGTTCAAGTTAACGTTGAAATGGACTTAATTTCCACCGTTTAATAGAATGTCATTTTTGATAGCATTAAATGTATCAAAATGCAATAAAACTTTGTGAAAATAACTATCTCATGACTGAAAAACATGTCTACCGATAGTATTCATTTTCTTAACCTTTAAAGGATAGAGTATACTGTATACGCTTAATAATGTGTACGATATTTACGAATTCAGGCCAGAATATTTGTTACCGAGATAATATATGCTACCATCCCACAGGGTCTAGTATGGTATCTCGCTTGAGAGATCTCCAAGGAAAACATCTAGACAATAGGATGAACCTACTTTCCATTTTAT
The DNA here is from genome assembly GCA_014058105.1 of Kingdonia uniflora. NCBI lineage: Eukaryota > Viridiplantae > Streptophyta > Magnoliopsida > Ranunculales > Circaeasteraceae > Kingdonia > Kingdonia uniflora. The sequence continues at coordinate 1,180,954 of JACGCM010002347.1, forward strand.
ATAAAACTTAACTACTGACCGGAATCCTTTTATCTGAAATGTTACTAATGTACAGCACAAACCTAATGTTAAATTTCTTACATGCTTCAAAAAGCAACGAGTGCAGAAAGTTGAATAAGAGCTCATACATGGCATGCTTATAATCTAGAAAGAAAAATAAGATACTCTTATACACAAACCTCAGGTTTCTCAGGCCCCACCATAAGCAGTAAAAAAGCTTCTTTGGAAAATCTCTTGATTCCACGATTCCAGATGTGAGAGCATCACGGTATATTCCAAAATCAAATGGGGGGTTATCCATTTCACCAATAGGACAAGAAACATTTAGAAATGCATTTCCTCTCATATAACTAGATCCACAGTACAATGAAGAAATGTCACATTCTTTCTTCCTTTTGTTGCAGGCATCTTTCCAGCACCTGTCCTCTCGCTCGATCGAAAACAAGTACCATGAAGCTCCAAATATCTAATAGGCCAAACAATGACAGATAAATAGATCTGTGAGATTAATGAGATGAAGCGTACCTATTTCTTTCACTTGTTGCAAAAATATTATACAAAGGGAAATACTTTGTGTACACGGAAGAAGTAAACTCTCTCTAGCTAACCATGCCTTTGTGAAATGGCTTTCTACGCAGAGTCAAGAAATACTGGAAAGCAAAAGTTTTGAACTAGCCTTTTTATATATATTATATTTACCAATGTGAAGTTCAAGTTACGGGTAGAAGCTTGGCATTAGAACCATATGTCCCAAGCACGTAGATCTTGACTCTGCATATTTGTATATGTGTGTGTGTGTGTGTTTTGAAGGATTCCACTTACATGACTTGCAAGCATGTACAGAAATAAATTAAAAGCTGCTCCGGCCCAGGCTGTTTCAGTGATTATGCCAGAAGTTTTTGTGACTTCTTTATACAGAGGGTAGATACGAAAAAGGCGTGGTAAATACTGAGCAAAAACAACGATCCGCAATATGTTCTTTGTGTTCAATGCTACTGAACCATGCAATTCGGGGATGATAACCAATATTACCATCTGAACAGATAAAAAAGAAACCATCAATACCATAGACAATCACCTAATGGATCCATTCTTAAAAGACCACAAATAAAAGTAAGATACTGATCAAATAGTTTTGGCTTGTGATGGAAGAGCTCTCCAACTTATTCTTAAAATGCATTGGAATAGGAGTTACTTGCATTATTTCCCGCCCCCTAACGCTAAAATCTGAATTTTGAATGGACAACTTGGGGGGGGGGGGGGGGGCAGAAAAATTTGCATTAGGGTGTAAATACCCATACATGAAACATAAACAATTTAGTAGATAAGCTAGAGATTCTACAGTGCCCCTGCTTTATGATCAGAAATTTCTGCAATATTAGAAATGACCACAAAGCCAATGCATAAAATCATTCAATTGGTAACCATCTCCAAAAAGATTTTCAGATGAGTGCTTCTCACAAAATGGAGGAAAAAAAAAATTCTCTAGGAGAGATCAAACAAAAGCCTCTTCTGAATAAACACAGACAGATGTAGTGAACAAGCTAGTCTTGGGAGTCAGGATACACGCGACAAGTAATTTTGCCTATCTCAATGACCGTCTACAACGTTTGATCAAAAGAGGCGCAGCTTGATTTTTCAGGGTGAGGTCAAATAACTGGTGCCAAATTTCACAAGTAACTTGTAAGAATCAAAAAGTAGGGTTATCCAGGTTTACGTCAAATGTTTAATTTCAAACTTTGCAATTAATTCAACTTTCCTCTTTCTGACTACAACCTCTGGTATCATCGAAGTTTTGAAGAGTAGTTTCATCAAAATGGGGTATATGACTGAATTTGACAAATAAACGGGCCACAATATATTCGAAACATTTATGAGGGCAAGGGGAAATTACCCAAAACCATATGAAGAGTTCGAGTCTATCGTACCTGTGGAAGGGGTAGAACTGCGAGGATGTCAATCACAAAATAGGAGGACAAGTATCTTTTAGCTATATCAGTAAGATCTTCAACCAAAACACCCCTTCCGAATACTCGAGAGTGAGGATCAATAAAACCCGTACGGAATTGGAAGATGATATGAAGTATATAAAAGATATCCGTGAAAGAACGCAAAACACAAGCTGTAATCTGCAAATTTATATCCAGATCAAGGCACTTCATATCAATATTGACTACCGGGATGTAAAAGAATAAGGGATCCAAGTACACTGCAATCACGCACGACAATACAAATATCTTGTTCCACTTTTGGAGAAATGGACCCTGCGGGTCGAGAACTTTCTTCGCACTCTTTGAGTTAGCCAATGATGAACCTCTTGGATAACACAAGTTTTTAATGCTTTTAAACCCTTCCCAGCTCCACACAACTCTTCGAAACCATTCTGAAACCCAACTTCTGGTTTTCGTAAACTTTCCCGAATTCGATCCATCTCTCGGAGACAATTGCTTGTCAGAACTTAAGGACTTGTCTGAATTCCAGTCCTGAAACCTGAGAAAACATAGCAAGTCTTCTCATTTAAGAAACATAATACTTCTATCATCAATTTCAAGATGAATTCATCAAATAATAAGGAGTGTACTTAACTAAATAAAAATACTTTATTTGTATTAAAATCATGACCTTTCTTTACTATTTCTCTTTTTTAAACAAGTTTCTTTTCCAATAAATAAGAAGCGAGCAGTATATGAAAGGTAAATTCATAAAGGAACTAACCTCACTAACTTCACTTCTTCGAAATGCATGACTTCAGCCGAGATTTTACACAATTCTAAGAGTCTGTAAAATTGGAAACTTTTACACAAATTTCATAATGTTCAAACCTTGAATTAAAAGTAGAAACCAAAATTGTGAATTCGAACTAAAACGTACCTGAATCACAGCATTTCAAAATTAGGGTTTATCGTCAAGTTCAAAAGAGCCACCTTTTTTGAAGTGAAGTGGAGACTCCAACAAACAAGAGTCAAGTGAGAATAACTGTCATCGGGACACTGGAGCATGATGTTGTTGTACTGCTTGGATAGTTGTCTCCCTTGTGATCGAGCCGTTGAGGATCTCGAGGTAGGATAGGGTGTAGCAATTCGAGCAATGGGTCGAGTTCGGCCGGGCTTTGTTGATCGGCCTTGGGGAGAATCACGGGACGACATGCCATGGCAGGTACACTTATAGGGTTTCGTAACGGGCTTATTCAGGTCGGGTCAGGCTTGTTGCAATTTAGTTTCTTACGTCAAATTTAATTTTAACAGGGTCGGCCATGAGGTATAGGGCCCCAAGGCAAGGTCCGACTGTGGGGATTTTTTGGTAGTGAATTTTCTCAATAAAATCTTTTATCAAAAGTAATGTGAGGATTTGAACCTTGGACCTTTAACCAACAATTCATTTTACACATTTTTTATTTTGGGAATTGTTTTTACATAGTTGTTTAGCATTTGGTGAGCCCTACTTTCGTCTAAACTTTGGGGGCCCAAGGCGGCGGCTCGCCACCTGGGTTTATCGCCAGGGTAGAGCCTCTTAACCAACTAAGTTAGGACACCCTTGACTTATTACTAATAACTGGACGTTAAACTCATCTCAATTGCAACGATAACACATCTCCAAAGTTGTGAAATATGTTTTGTTCCTTGACATGGCTCTCTATGAGGCGATATCTTCGAAGATACTGTTGATATTTGATGGGGGTTTTTGGTAGCACTTTATCACTTTCTCCATGTCTCTTAATCAAATCATATTTCATATTTAACAAGTATTTTCATTCGTTGTTAATGGTTTTAATGTTTGTTAACATATATTTTTTTTAGAAAACTTTAGTTAGCACTTTAGCGATAAAAGAATCTGCAACTATTTGAGTCTGGACTTTGGCACGGTAAATTGACAATTGTAAGAGAAACATGTGTACATCTTTGATCAAATCCCAACAAGTAATCTCTTTGTTACTCTACAAATTGTGTTTTCGTTTACTTTTAGTTAATAAAGGGATGAAGAGAGATAAACGAGATTTGGATTGCAGACATGACTATTGTAAATCTAGCTTTTTGAAATGATGTACGCCATTCTACTTTCATTGGAAATTTGCTCTTAACTTTAGTCGACCGTCAAAACAAGATATACTTGCTTGCTACAATTGCTTTAATTCTTATAGTATGGGCATTTCCTTTTCTTTTACATTGTCTCAAATGCTTAGAATATTTTGGATCATGTGAGAAGTCTTTTAATACATATTAATAGATTGAAGTCAGGTAGGTTTTTCCTCGTATAAACTAGCAAGTACATCTTCATAGTTTATGCCGTCATGGTCTTTTGTGGATTTTTTTATTGCCTTTAGATTCACAAATGAACCATAGATTTTTGTTCTCGATACATATTTTTGAAGTTTTAATTTTTTGGTTACTAACCCAAGGTTATTACAGGATTTTTGATTCTCTCTCATTGTTTTGTACTATAATAGTCTTCTTACACTTACTTTTTTTTATCGGTAAACCATATATATATATATATATATATATATTACTTAATCAAAAGGTAGTACAAAAGTGGTGTTATCGCCCGCTAGGGCCGCCTAGAGCCATCCGAGGGAGAACAACTCCAAATCATACAAAAATTGTCATCCATGGGCCTAGAGGCAATCGCACGGGCGACTGAGTTCGCACTACACGACACATAAGATATACAAATATCAACAAAAAAACTGAATAGATCCATACAATCCTGGAGAAATGGTTTTGGTTGTCCAGGAGACATCAGCAGCACCATTTCCACAAAACAAACTTATCGCTTCGGCGTCAGTTTCAATATTCGCACGCGGAATGCCCCGCATCCTGCCCCATAGAATGTTTTCCATCACTGCTAGCGTTTCGCCCTCTTCAGCAGACGCAAATCTGCAGGTAGAACCTCAGGCTACACCAAACACATTAAGGTTATCACGAATAACTATTCCAAGACCATTGAAGACTTTATCTTTACTAAAGGATGCATCAACATTTATTTTCTCCCAGCCAACAACCGGGGGACGCCAGGGAACCTTGATAGCTGACCGTACTAGCCGACTAGAAGGTGCATTGAGAATCATTTTATTGATGGCATAAGAGATTTGAAAAGGCTGTGGGATTGTATTTTTAAAAACAAGGTCACAACACGCCTTCTAAACCATCCAAAACAGGGAAAAGGTCACAAGGGCCCAGAGCTCGGTATCAACAGGCCAGCCTGGGGGGAGATCCACAGAGAGATCCATTCCTGTACAGGGGACTGGGAAAAGAAATGGAGAAAACCTTCATAGGCCGTGACATACCAAACCGCCCGCGTAAAGAGGCAGCCAAGGAGAAGATGGTGCAAAGTTTCCGAAGGGGCCTCACACAATGGACACGAGGAATCCGAAAGGATCATGCGGACTGCCAATTGGGCTCGACACGGGACCATATCTTGGAGACATTTCCAAGCAAGCATCTACGCCCTGGGATTGGCTATATTATGCTAAAGTTTGAGCCAAAGGTGTGGGGGCCATTCCAACATTTCTATGGGAGAGCCAGACATAAGAATCCGATAAGCTGATTTAATAAAAAAATTCCCATCTTCAGAAGGACCCCACTTGAGAGAATCACTGCCCCCCCCCCCCCAAACAGGGAAGGAATATACGGGAGATAAGCTCGACCGAGACATCATCACACCACTTGTATAGTTCCCCAAGTCGCCAGGAATGATGAAGGGGGTTAATAAAATGACTCACCAGTTGGGGCCGACCAACAGCTGGGCCACCCACCCGGGGGGTCGGCTTCCTCCCTACGGCTGAGGGGAGCCAATTATCTTGCCATAAATTTATGAGGTTCCCAGATCGGACCTGCCAACACGAGTTGACCTAGATCGTGTGAATAGCCGACTGGACACTATGCCACGTCCAGGAGGCATCAACTTTCTTGCGAGCCTGAAGGATGTCGCATTCAGGAAAATATTTTGCTTTCAAGACCTGAGCCCACAGCTCATGGGGATTCTGATAAAGACGCCAGACAATTTTGGATAGGTGGGCTTTATTCATGGCCCTCGCCTCACGTATACCCAGTCCCCCTTCCCTTTTAGGCCTACAGATGTAGTGACCCGTATTTTATTTTATTTTATTTATTGGTATATTTCCATTTTCTGCATATATTCCTATCCATTTAGCATATGCATTTATTGCCTTACATTAAGTTTCTGCATATTCCGCATATATTCCTTCTATCCATTTTGCATCCATTTTATTCCTTTTGGGCAACTTTTTGGGGTTAGATTTCTTTTTCTGCATTTTCGGTGTTTCGATGGTTATTAGGAGGAGGTGGTTGTGTTTTGTGTTCGGGGACCCGTAGTTGGGTTGGTGGAGTCTTTGTTGTTGTCGTGGTGGTAGTGTTTGGGTGTGGGTTGTTTATGTGTTTGGGTGTTTGGGTGGATTCTGGGAGAATTTGGGATTTTCAAGTAGTCGTTCGAACGAGGTTTATATTCGTTCGAACGAGTCGACTTATCTCCTGGAACTTGGCCCAAGATCTCCTAGTCGTTCGAACGACTTCTTTGTCCATTCGCACGACCCTTTCCTCGTTCGAACGATTGAGGTACCTCCCATGAATTTTTGTCTTCAGATCCTCTTCGTTCGAACGACCTCCTTTTCGTTCGAACGAATCTGGCGGTTGTTTTTCTTCCTTTTAAGTGTATTTTTCATTTCATTCCTCTCTTTTTTTTCTCTCTCTCCACTTGAACCCTCTCCCTTACTTAATCCTTGCTCTTCCTTGAGATTGGTGGTTGTTGTTGGGTCGATTCCTCGCCAATTCCTTCGGTGAGTATTTCCCCTCTCCTCCCTATGTTGTTGGTTTTGATTTTTAGGGTTTGTGGTTGTGGTTTAATTCTAGAGTTTTGAGGTCGAGTTTTTTGTTGAGATTGCGGAGTTGTGCTTATTGCAGGTGTTGGGTTGGTTAAGTTAGGTTGATTGTTACCTGTGGTGCTGAGGTTGGTTGTTTCGTTATTTGTTGGGTTTGTGGTTTGTTCTTTATCAGGCGAGTCCCCTTCATTTCTAAATTCCTCTACTAGTTAAAGAGATGTTGTTTAGAGCAGTACTCTGTGTAGAGAGGTGCATGTGATTTAGTTATGGTCTGATATTGTATTTCTTAGTATAAGTTGTTAACCTATATGTTAGTTATTCTGTAACTTGGTATATAGTTTGCATTGGACCTGGGGTTTAGTTAGAAGCTGTCAATGAGGTATTCCTTGTAGTTGTATTCTTGTTGTTTGTTTCGGTCTTCTAGAGACTGATATTGGTTAGTTATGGTAACGGTTAGGTTACTGTCTCATTTGGGTTTAGATGGTGCAACTGAGTCGCTGTTCTTTCTGTTATTAGGATTGTTTGCCACACTCTTATGCAGGTGGTCGTCCTATGTGTGATGTCGGGTTTACGGCTGTTGTGTTTTGATCCTTGGGATCTGTTGCATAATTAAATCATGTAAAACTCTTTTAACTTAACGAGATTGGATACATAACACAGCTCTACATCGATTAACCTTCGATAGGATCGCAGGAGTCCTAAATCGGGTTAAAATAGTAGGTGAAGAACTGGTTGTGAACACTATCATACCTTTAATACCCATCCGGGAATGTGGGAAGGTATGAGACAGTCTGAATCCAGTGCTAGACTTATCCTCAGTGAGGTTAAAATTCCTTGGAATGAAAATACAGTTCGGACGTTGGCTCCGTGGGTTGAAAAGCCCGGAACACTTTGATCAAGTGAGTATCCACTAGCTTGGTCGAGCTTGACAAAAATCGTACCCATTGTATCCCCTTAACAGATCTCTTTAAGATAAACATGCTAGCGGTTGATCAACCAATATTATAATAGGATTGTGAACACGTTTTAAAACATTAAATCATTCAACATTTGGACTCTAGTTCATCATATCATATCATTAACATATCATTGCATCATCTCCTTATATCATAATTTCCTCTTCTCTTAGAATTCTTTATCCTGGTTCTGGTTACTTATATATTCTATTCTTCTGTGCTTATAACTCTTTATCTGGATCATAGTCATTTAGTTTACTATTCTTTTACTTTAAAACTTTCTCTATCTCATTCACCTCACCCTCTTTTCTGTACCTGTTATATTAGTAGGTTATTTAGCTTTGTTGGGCATTAGTGAGTCGTAGTTTTGCTCACTCTCGCTTTGTTCCCCCCTTTCAGAGGTTGAGTAGCTTGGATTGCTGTGAGCTTCAGCCTTATTTGAGCCAGTTTTGCCACTGCAGATCTTCTTTAGTTTAGACTTTCTGTATGTGATCTTAGCATATGTCGCTGTATTTTATTCGAGATATTGTATTCTGTTTCAGTCTGATATGTATATATATCTTTTGCTTTCGTTTTATTATTCTTTCTTTACTCTGATGATTATTGCTTTAAGTGAATGACTGAGTTTGAAATTGTCTATGGCTCGGTTGTTCGTGGGGGCGAATCAGTGGATTCCCCGACCTACACAGCTTCAAATTTAGTAATTAGTCAAGCTTACCGATTATTGAATTTTGGGGCGTGACAACAAACCTCTTTTCATTTCTTCAGATACAGAGGTTTGCCATTGTCCTCCCGTTTACCCCACCAGAACTTACGTTGGAGGCCATTATTTGTATTACAGGTGGATTGTGGTAGGGCGAAACAGGACATCTGATACGTCGGGATCGCTGAAGTGACCGATTTAATCAGGACGGTACGGCCTGCCTGGGAGAGGAGTTTTCCCCGCCAAGATTGCAAACAATTAGCAATCCTTTCCTCAATACGTTGGAAGGTTTGTGCTTTATATCGATTAAAAAAGAGATTAGTACCTAGGTACCGTTCATCAGGCTGTATGACTTTGACTTTGACTTTGAGGAGTCGCGCAATGAGACGACCCAAACGGTAGGGAAGGTTTTTACTGAAGAAAATGCCCGATTTGGCCAAATTGAGTTGTTGACTGGTCGCGGCACAGAAGCTATCCAGAATCAATTTCAGCTCATAAGTTTTATCGAGGTTGGCGTGCCCGAAAAGGAGGTAGTCATCCACAAACAATAAATGGGAGACAGAGGGTCATCGCCGAGAAGCTTTAATTCCATGGATATGATTTGCCACCTCCTTCGCCTCCAACGCTCTAGATAGGCCTTCTATCAGGATAATAAAGATAAATGGGGAGAGGGGGTCCCCCTATTGGAATCCCCGGGTGGGAGTGAGAAATCCATGGGAGGATCCATTGAAGAGGGATGAGTAACGCACCGTAGAAATACATTGTTCAATCCATTGACACCACTTCGGGTCGAAACCTAGTGTCGTCATGGTTTGGATCAACGTCCTCCATTCTATCCGATCATAGGCTCCAGACATATCAAGTTTTATTCCCATCAGGCCAGATCGACCTTTCTTCCTCTTCATCGTATGTATGAGTTCATGTGCCACAAACACATTATTAGAAATTTGGCGTCCACTAACGAAAGCTCCCTAAAAAGGAGAAATGATTTTCGCCAAGAGAGGTTTAAGACGCGTAGAAAGAATCTTACACTTTTAGATATATAAATATATCCTTACCTAAAGTCAGGGGCAGATGCCTACGAATTTTTACACAAGTATAGTTGAGCACACTATATAATTCTAAATGTCGAATATGTTGCTTCATTCCAGGTTTTAGGGGAGCATGTGGGTACCATGAAGAATCTTAACTCAAGCAAGTAATGAAACAAAAATCCTAGAAGGGAATTACAAAAAAGGTTAAAACTCTTCTTATTTATGAGAAACACACAACTAAAGGAGTGTGCCACTAACTTTCATTAACCATAATTTGCAAGAACTTATTGTGAACCCTCATGCTTCCCACTCATGTTATATTTCAAATCAATGTTTTTAGCATTCACAGAATTATCAGGTACTTAATTGGTGTAATTTGAATGTATATTAATACATTACTTTTCTAGGTATTCTCAAAAGCCTTTAATTATCTACATTTTATATTTTTTATGTTTTAGGATGTGTTTTGTAGAATGATTTTCATAGCTATTCAAGGGAATTTAAAGAAGAATAATCACATATTATCCAAAAAGTTTGATAACAATGCTGTAAACTTAACATAGGAGGTTTATAGGTTTATTTGGATTGCTAATGTTGTAATATACTATCTCATTATTTATTGAGCCTATGTCGTAGGCACTTCAACGTAATCATCGCGGCGAGCCACGGGTTGTACTAGTAGTATTTTTCTTCGCAAATAAAAAAACAAAAAAGTTTTTTTTTTTTGGGCCCTGTGTTATTGCACAGCTCGCACAACCCAAGGGTCGGGTCTGCTGCCTATGCGCCGAAGGCCTTGATTTCACCAATGGGAGACGCTCTTACACATGTAACAGTAGGTTGAGGAAGGTGCAGCCACCACCACCAGATGAGGCAAGGCAAGGCATGTAAGATTCCAGTTAAAACACGTGAGATGAGAGATGCATGAAATACGCCACGTTACCACAGTTTGTTCATGCCAGCCAAACAGAGGCCAAACGCCTTCCCTTCTCCTCTCTCTCTATCTCTCTCTCTCTGCACATAAAGATCATGAGACTTGTTTTTCTCTCTCTCTCTCTGAGACACCATGAATGATTGATTCAAGCTCAATCGAAGAGCTTCGAAGCCCTCTCAGATCGACCTCTCATGTTCAATCTCCGAGTCTCTCACTCTCTCTGATTCTCCAATTTTGATCCAATTTTATAACTTAATTGAGATCCAAGTTTCAATCTTCGAAGCGAGGATCAGTATCGTCTGAGCTAGATTCGTTTGTTTTTTTTTCGAAAATTGTTGATTGATTTTGCAGATTTGTTTCGAATTAGATGTTATGCATTTCTAGTTGGAGGAACATAGTCCTTCGATTTGGCGGTTGTGTGAGAGTGAGAGGAGGAGGAGGAGGAAAATTGAAGGATTTTGGGAGAAGTTCGAGTGTGAGATTGAGTAGTTTCAGTCGAAGATATAGGTCGAGTGTGATCATGATGATTGATAGTGGTTCAACGTCGAGCGGTCCGGGAGCGATTGTTGATGTGTTGCTCACGCAGAAAGAGAGTAGCCAAGACGGTGGTGGCTATGCGAGCGGAGGATGGAAAAGGTATACATTGTAACTTGATCAACTTTACAAGTGAACACTAGTGTACTATTGTTTTAAGTTCGAATTGCTTCATTTTGCATTGTTATAGTTTCCATTAATATTATGCATGCAAATGTAGATATTGCTTTGCTAATTGCTTCATTTTGCAATTTGCATTGTTACTGTTTCCATTAATGTTATGCATGCAAATGTAGATCGTGCTTTGCTAATTGCTTCATTTTGCGTTGTTACAATTTTCATTAATGTTATGCATGCAAATTTAGATAGTGCTAAGTTTGTTAATTGTTTCCCAGATGGTTCGGGTTAATAAATTTATCACCATTTAAATTGTGTAACGTTTGATAATTGTGTGGTAAGGATAATAGTAAACCGTAGGATGGTTTGCAAACGGCTGAGAGATAAGGGGAGGATATAGTTTGGTTTAGGGGAGAGATAGGGGTAGGATGGAATGCATAGGGAAATAAAACATTTCAAAGGAAAACAAAAACGAATTGAGTGTGAAAAATACTCCCTACATGATCGTTTGATTAGTAATATATATATTAAATCAATACGACTAGGTAGATAATAACTTTTTGGAGAGAACTCCAAGTCATTTTATAAGCGTGGATAAATGAGAGAGGATATTGGAGAGTCGAGAACTAAGAAAAATATTCTAAAGTGAGATAAATCTATTTTATGTATAAATTCTAGAGATATACCATTGGTTTAGAAGTTCGATAAGTTCGGCAAGATCCAAATTTGGAATATATTGGTAATATTATGGGAAAGTCGTAAAAGTCACAAAAAAATCATGGATAAAATAGTGGGAACAATTACTTAACACCTTCAATAATCAATTCATTTATCATCTAACAAAGAAAAAACAAAAATAATATGCAATACTTTGGTAGAACTTGGTGGAAGCTTCAACTATGAAGCGACCTACATTACCACGCTGTTCCGGCCAAACATGTCCCCCCCCCATCTCTTCTATGCACATAAATGAGAGTTTCTTTTAAAGCCATGAACGATTCGAGCTCGGTTATTTCTTTCTTTCCTTCAAGGTCATGAACAATTCGAGCTCCATTAGGGTCTAAAAAGCTTTGAATTTCTAATAAGGAATATATTTGAATTTGAAGTATCTTTGGGAATTGGAAGGATGTGAGAATGAGGGCTTTCAATGTTGCTGACGCATATGCTTTTCTGATTGCGTGAGCTATTTGACACGTAGGGTGAGCGTGACAGCAACGACTGCGCAAACGCTAAAGTTGTATTTTGTCACATACGTGAGCGTAATGCTCCAAGGCACGTTAGAGCTATTTTCAACAAGTTCATGGCTAGATTGACCGATTTTGGGTACAGAAGGAGCCGATATAGATCAAGCTAATAACGATCGTTAGCAATCGTTGTCGCTGCCCGCCTAACTGAACATATCTTGCTAGTGGGGGGTTGTCTACCTTTCCTTAACGTAAGTCGGGGGCAGGCCTCCACCTCATGCCTTTATCAACAACTCGATGCCTTGTTTATAGTCGTTAATGTCGCGCACCCAGAGTTGAATGAACTCAAGCCAGGCCCACCAACAAACGCTATTTGAATTTCTATTGTGTACATTTATTTGCTTCACTTTTGCTAAGATTCCCTTATTTTTGAAGGTATTTGTTGTAATTATTGCTAAAAATTGGGAATATGGAGATTTTCGGAGTTCAATTGGGAAACCGCTAAATTTGGTGATCACAAAACAACTTGGGGAAGTTACAAATTGCAGGGTTTCGCTGATTTTGCAAAAGGAAACACGATTTGTGGGTTAGTTTAAGATCTCAAATAAGCGCGTCAAAGCGTCATGTGTACTTTTGCAATCCATCAGCAATATTGAGTTGTGTATTGTTGTATAGATATGAATATGTATATTTGTTAGAGAGCTTTATATGTTGGGTAGTTGTAGTATCTTTGGTCCTTTGGTTTACATATTTGGTGTGCATATTTGTACGACCTAAGATCATTTCATTAAGTCATTGTGAGTTGGTACCACCAATGAGAGCAAAGTTTAGCTTGGTGCTAACTAAATCAACGTTAGGGAACCGATGTTCTAAAATTGAGTGAAGTTTGCGCCTACGCAGACATTCGCACCTACACAGACAGCGTCGCACAATCCAGATTTGGTATGCGATATGCTATTGATCTAGATGGGGCACTAAAATTACTTTGTCAAAATGGTGCAGTCCTTGAATATCATAATAAATTTGAATTTATCAACGATCGTACTGCAGGATTTGTGAAACTTCTTTAATTGCTTTGTTTATTGTTGGATTACGCGATGATGTTTGTGTTGGGGTGCTAGAGCTACGTTATGATTATCAATAGGGCATTGTTTCGAGATTTGTAAGGTGTCAAGAATCCCTGTGATAAGGGAGGGTGGAATTGAAGGTGAAAATCCTTTGAAGAAAAAAGTTGATGTACCGGAGAATTCCTCGACTTTGGCATCTGCATATTTGGTAGAATTAAGTCAAAAAATCTAGAAATGATTTGGAGGACGTATCTAGAGCCAAGTGTTGTGAAGGAGGTCGTCAAAATTGCATAGTTGATTGCTGACATTGTCATTAAAAAAGGTGGAATGGAGTGATGAAAGGTTGATCACATGGACAATGTGCTCATAAAGGAGTTCACGGATAATGAGGCCACGAAGAAAGCGAAACCGAAAGATAAGCTCAATTGAGATCTGAGATTGAGTTTCAAAGATTTATAATCAATCTTACTTAGAAGCGAGTATCGAATTCATTAAAGCTGGTTGTTTGGTTTTGTAGATTTGATTCGAATGAGATGTTATGCAACTCCAGTTTGAGGAACTAAGTACTTATATTTAGCAGAATCCACGATTATGTGAAAATGAGAGGGGACAATAAAAGGATTTTGTGAGAAGTTCAAGTGTGAGATTGAGAGGTTTATGTAATTTTAGTTCGAGATTTAGATTGGGTGTGACGATGATGGTTCATAGTGGTTCAATGACTCACGAAAGAGGAGCCATTGCGGATGTGTTGTCGAAGAAAGAAAGTAGCAAAGATGGTGGTTATGCGAGTGAAGGATGGAAAAGGTAAATCACGGTAACTTCAAGAACTTGACAAGTGAACACTTGTATGCTCTAATTTTTTGTTCGAAGCATTCAACTATTGCTAATTTAGTTGCATTTCGCAGTATTATGGTTGTCATTGACTTTGTAATTGCTAATAAAACTAGTTGAATTTATGCTAAGAAGTGCGTTGATCTTATCGTTCCTTTTATAACCATAAAGCTTGAAACTAAATTTCTTTAAACAAAGATCACATAAAAATATTCCTAAATCGAAAGATTATCCTATAATAAGAAATATTGCTAGAATAATTATTTTCCTAAATAATACTCTTACTACATATAAAATTAACATAAGCCAATCCCAAATATCGGCCCTTGAATATCGGCTTGTTTTCAAAGCCAATCCCGAATCATTGTCACGCCGAGCACGAACTTGTAGTATCAATTTCAATCATCAAGATATGGCTCGGTGGCTTCCAAAAGTAAAATTTGCAGTTTCACGCATCAATGTCCATAGCCTTTAGGCTTGAGTTGTTCGTCGCTATTAAAACACAAGCCCTTAGCACGCCTTTATGTTTTTTAGCTAAACAAATACACTTATATGTTTAGTGGGCCCAACGGCAGGTTAGAATTTGTTGCCATTAACAATGTGAATTATGGCAGTATTTTAGGAACAAGAGATTGGGTCGAGTTTATTTATTGCGTTATTCCTCTGAATAAAAAAGGTAAATCAAACGCCTCACTGAGAAAACCCGATTTGGGCATCTTGCCCTATACCCCTACATCATTGCGTAATCTGACAATAAATAAACTAATTAACAAAGTTTTGAATCCCATTGTACGACTGGGGAGAAGTTCAAATTTCTTATGATATTCATGGATCGTACCATCTTGACAAAGTAATTTTAGTGCCCCATCTGAATCAACAACCCTTTGCATGCCAAATCGAACACATAATGCATGCGTAAAGTGATCCCAAGGCATATTACCTACTGTACCATCAAAGCCATGAATGAGCCCCCTGAAAGTTTAACTGTTGCCATCTGCATCATCCAAACATTGGAATGGACGTTCATTACTCTGCAAAAACTCAATCCTTAAGGATCGTTACTTTCAAACCTAGGAATATCAATCCGATAGGGCGATTGTAAACTGATTGCCCCTCAATGTTTGGTTTAGTTTGGTTTGGTTGGTTAAAGGAGGTTGATGAGGAACATTCATCGGCGGTTTGTACTGTGTAGTAGTTGGCACAAATCATTCATGATTGTTTTGTTAAAAATTCGCGGTTGAGACTACAAGAGCATGTTGTTGAGGATTTTATCTAATGGTTGTTTAGGTGGTGTCTGCTGAAGATCTGTCGGGAAAGTTACTTGAAGCATTGTTGGAAAGACTTAACAACTTCATCAAAATCTTTAATATGGAGCCTTTTATTTGTTGGCACCGTTCTTGAACCCATGACCTTGTGGTGACAAAGATGTATTTAACCATTAGGGCCATGGAGGTTGGTTATGGAGCCTTTTATTCTATCAACTTATGCCTAGATTGATCTTGATATTGTTTGCTCTGAAAAAACTGCTTCAGGTGATCATGGCGATTATGAATATCCTTTGCAGTTTCCATTGTAGAAATAACAAAGATCGGACAAGTCTTTAATACCAGATAATAGGACGTTGATCATATCTAGTCGATTTGCTTGAAGGGGACTCGTTCTTTGTTTAACTAAAAAGCTGAAAACTTATAAAAACCTCAATTCAATTCTTTTTATTCCAAAAGGCTATTTAATATCTCTTTAGATATAAATCAAATAATAAAAATTCTAAAATTAAAAATATATTCCTAGAATAAATAAAATTGCTAGAATAATTATTTTCCTGAATAATATTCCTATTAAATAAAAAGATAAACATAAATAGTAATATCTAGATTAAGAATATGGTTACTAGGTAATTCTAAATTATGTCACAAATCAACAACGACTAGGTTGTTAGTAATTTTGTGGAGAAAACTCCATGTTGAATCCTCTGAAAAAATTGTGCAAGAGAAGATATTATAGAGTGACGATAAGTGAGTGACGATAAGGGAGTATATTCTAGAGTGGGAAAAATCTAAAGCGATGATAGCTTACAATGGGATATACCTTTGTAACACCTACGTCACGAAGTTGGGAAATTTTGCAAATTTAACCATATCTAAATGCAGTGAAATTCAGGGAAAGCCAAAAAAGTTGGGAAAAAGTTGGGCCACAGATGCATATAATAGGTGAGATAACTTATGTAACGCCTTAAAGAAACAACTCATTTAAAATTTAAGGAAGAAAAACAAGAGGTGGGTATCGAGTTATGGACTTCTGGTTTGAAAGAAAGATATCCCGTCCAAAGTAGCTTTCTATTATTGGATGCCAAGTAACGACTAAAGAGCAATTAACATGAAGAGCTATGAATGTGAAACTGTTGTATTTGTTTTGCGGTGTTGAGGATGAATCTATTGATCATCTACTTTTACATTGCCCGATCGCGATGGAGGTGTGAAATCATTTTCTTAATATTTTCGGCGTGTCTTGGGTTTTTTTGTGGGGTTTTATTTTATCCTCAAAATCGTGGTGGTGCAAGCCTTAGAAGGAAGATTGTGAGTGCTTTTTGGGACTTTACCACGTATGCTATTGGATGGGTTTTATGGAAGGAGGTGAATGATACACACTTTGGTGTAAAGATTAAGACCGTAGAAGGGATTATCCTCGACGTATACACGACTATCTTGTATTGGTCTTCTTCTTCCATGGGGTTTGGTTTGAAAATCTCGTGTCAGGATGAAAATAGTTAATTGTTGAAGATCCAGCGTGATGGACATTGATATGTATTGTTTATCTTTTTCTTTTGTCTTTGGGTTGTAATCATTCCTTCTCGGAAAGTTTTGTCGGTTCAATAAATTATTCGTATTTTCTCAAAATTAATAAATATTATAAGTAGATCCGTTACCCCCAAGGAACTACTGGTAGCTGCAGAGTACGGTATTTTGGTCCGTCAATTGTTCCTCCTTTGAAATGCTTTTAGCTATTTGAGATATTTTTTTCTTTGAATTTTGGTAGGGTTTACCATCACATGTCAAATATTTTTTCTGGGATTTTCTTATAGAGATCTCTCGGTATGTTATGTAATTATTTTATCGTTATGCTTTTCATTACATCATTTGCTAATAATTCTATATACGTACAATATGTGACTAATTATATGCTGGCTTTATGACGTCAAATGGTTGTAGAGATAGAGATTAATGCTAAAAATGTGGAATT
Source organism: Kingdonia uniflora (assembly GCA_014058105.1). Classification (NCBI taxonomy): domain Eukaryota; kingdom Viridiplantae; phylum Streptophyta; class Magnoliopsida; order Ranunculales; family Circaeasteraceae; genus Kingdonia; species Kingdonia uniflora. The sequence continues at coordinate 1,198,386 of JACGCM010002347.1, forward strand.
GTTTCTTTATTCTAGTAACAAATTAACTAACTTGCGGAATACTGTTGAGTAAGAATACAAAATTTTATCTTTCAAACTGTTAATGGCAGGCCATCAGTTATGGATTGTCTTAAATTTACGGGGGATTCTTACTTTCAACTTTTAGACTGTTTGGTATTGCTTCATTATTTGAAAGGTAGCAACAACTGCATAATTTATCCTTTTGACTGATTGGCAGCGAAGATGGAAGGATGAGCTGTGGCTATTCGAGTTTTAGAGGAAAGAGGGCTAGCATGGAGGATTTTTATGATGTTAAGATGTCCAAGATTGATAGCCAAACAGTCTCAATGTTTGGAATATTTGATGGTTTGGATTTTTCTACTCTATATTAGATAGTTTGCTTCGTTCTTTGTTACTTTATGGCTATAATTCAATTATCTTTAAGTTGAATATTAATGCAGAACTAAATTTGTTCCTCTTACAGGTCATGGTGGTTCTCGTGCTGCAGAGTTTTTGAAAGACCATTTATTCGAGAATCTCATGCAGCACCCGCAATTTATGTCTGACACCAAATTGGCCATAAGTACGTTAATGTTTTCCAACATTTTTTTATTTATCAAAGTGGTTGACTGTGCTGCATAAACGAAATTCTCTCATTATCGTATCCTTGTGTTTTCGTTTCATTCGGTAACTTTGGGAAATGTATGCAGGTGAAACATTTAAAAAAACTGATGCAGACTTCTTGGATGCGGAAAGCAATACCTATCGGGACGATGGTTCGACAGCCGCGACAGCAGTGATGGTTGGAAATCATCTTTATGTTGCAAATGTTGGAGACTCAAGGGCGGTCATATCAAAGGCAGGCCAAGGTACTCTCACTTTTCATATTTTCAGTAGGTTGATTTCTTTATTATTCTAGGTCAATTTATAGTAAAATGTTACATTTTCGAAAAAGTAGAACTGTACGAGCATATATCAACATACCGAACCAAAAGTTGATGAATTACCTGAGGAGCATGACGAATGAACCTAAGAACAAAGATACTACCCTTAAATTGGAAATAAGGAAAAACATGTGAGCCCCTATTGACCAAAGCTCACACCACGAGACACTGTAAACTGTTATATCGCTTCCTGAACTCTGTTTGTCTTAACCAACTACCTGTTAGCCCAGTGGTTAAGATGGAATAAAACTCTATCTTGGGGTGCAGGGTTCGATTCCCACCTCCGTGTGGATTTCGAGGTTGGTACGAGCCCGTCGGCTTTCGGGTCGGCTTGCCCGGTTCGTGTGGTTTGCGGGCTATTGCACGAACCCTAGGGGAATGTAGTCGGGAATTGACGGTCCTCGGAAACCCCTAGTCAAAAAAAAAAACTCTGTTTGTCTTACCCTATGGTGTTACTCCAACATCGATGGTTGAACAAAACATACGCTTCAAGACAAGTCCAGAAGCGTAAACCTATATCATGTAGAAGCCAAGTCAGAGGTCCAAGTTGTCCAAGTTAAGAAAGTTAATTCTTTACATTTTTATAACGCAGGTGAATGCGACCCAAAATTTTGTATTAGCAAAGGATTAAATAAGTTCTCGGTATGTAGGAGCATGCGAGTGTAGCTTATGAAGCTCGGACGAAATAGTAA